>BSYR01000002.1:27832500-29032500 GCA_030270665.1 Hibiscus trionum
TGGACCCGTTGGAATTTTAACTGAGTAAAAAGTACACAAATTGAGGTTTTGCAATATAATTGTGTTGAAAAGCTCCTAACCAATTAGATGAACTTCTACAATTTGATTAAAACTTGTTTTGCGGTCCTTTTTGTACAGTTTTCGAACGAGCATGTCTAAATGTGCCTCACAACAGAACTGTTGGAATTTTAACGGTTTAAAAAGTATAGAAATTGAGGTTTTGCAATATAATTGTGTTGAAAGGCTCTCAATCAATTATATTAACTCCTAAAAATTGATTAACACTTGTTTTGTGGTCCTTTTTGTAGAGGTTTCGGATGAGCATGTCTAAATGGGCCTTTCAATGGACCCGTTGGAATTTTAATTGAGTAAAAATTACAAAAATTGAGGTTTTGCAATATAATTTGGTTGAAAAGCTCCTAACCAGTTAGAGAACTTCTAATATTTGATTAAAACTTGTTTTGCGGTCATTTTTCTAGAGGTTTCAGACGAGCCGGTCTAAATGGGCCTTTCAATGGACCCGTTGGAATTTTAACTGAGTAAAAAGTATAAAAATTGATGTTTTGCAATATAATTGTGTTGAAAAGCTCCTAATCAAATACATGAATGCTTCAATACATCAACATGTCATATTGGCTTTCAAGTGATAATCCATAACCATTTTTCAACTCAAAACACAATCGGATAAGCGGATTACAAGCGTTGTCCCATAGGCTCCATACACACTACCAGCACACAAGGTGGAGTTTACCGGTACAATCACTACCCCTCAACACCCGTGATGGAGTTTAACGGTACAATCACAACCCCTTCCACATCACTCATTGGTAGTTGTATAACATCACTAACGAGAACACGGGACACACAACACAAGATCCTCACATGGCATTTTAACCACCATTATGATATTAGACATCTCGTTAGTGTTCTTGGATGGAGTTTACGGTATAATCACAACCCCCTCAACATCCAAGGCGACTTTATTCACGGTGCACCCAATCCTATAGCCGGCTAACTATATCCGATTCAAGTACTTTAAAACCAACACATCACTTGCCAATATACAACAATTATCATCAACAATCCACTGTTTTAAAGCATTAATCAAAGCCATTACATAAACATGCAACACTATGCATCAAACCACATTTATCAATGTCGAAAACAAGGATCTCTTACCTTGAGCATCCTCCATCACATGGCTTACAAAACCAACATTAAACATGCTAAAATATGCTTTCAAAACAGAATTTAAACATGCAAAATAAACACATTGCATTCAACCATCTCATGGTTCATCAAAAAGAGAGTTTCTCCGAAAAACTTACTCTTGAGCTTAGCTAAGTTGTTTAGACTTAAACTAAGCTCCCATAACCTTCCAAGATTGGTTTCAAAGCTGAAAACCAAACTTCACTCACCGATTCCGTTTCGCAAGCTTGCCGAAACGCCTATCAAGCCTCCGGATCAACACCACAAGGATCCGATGATGTCTCCCCTGTTTTAAACACATCAAAGCAGTGGATTAATGCATCATCATGCATTAAAATCTTCAGCCACAACACCTAAACTCGCTGCTCTCATCAAAACTCACATTTCGGCTACCAAACACAACCGAAAACACATCCAAACACCTCTACAACATTACCCAGCCAAGATCCATCAAATCCAATCATTCTTAAACATCAATTAACATCCAAAAGGACCTAATCACGTCCTTATACCTCCAGCTATAGCAGAACATCAAAATCACCCTAAAAACCACCATTATCTCAAGTCAATACTTAGGAAAATCAACCTATTCGGGATTGCATTGATTAAACTTCAATTACACATCATTTAAACATCCAAAATACATCAAAAAGACATCTCAAAACAGAGCCCAATCAACTATTACGAATTTCTTCAAAATTAAATCCAAATCTTGCATTTTAAGCCAAATTCAAGAACACAACATTAAAACCTTTAATAAAACTCAATTTAAGGATTGAGAACTTGGGAATTTCAGTAAAGAACTGAGTATTTAGAGGAGAAGGACGTTCATACCTCTAAATGTGAGTTTCTCCTTGTTTAGAGCCAAAATCCTTGAAAATTCAATAAGCAATGTGAAAATCAAAGGAAAAGTGGCTGTGGAAATGTGTTTGGCTGAGGGAAAATTGAGAGAAAATGAAATGGGAAAATTTTGGCAAAAGTTAGTTATGAAACTAAAATATCTCTTTTCCCTCTTTTCTTTTTATTAAATCACATTAAATGAGTCTTTAAATTTTAAGAAAAATCTGGAGAAACTCTCCCTTGGGTAAATTAGCTCCTTAAAGATTCAAAGTTTCAATCCTTTTAAAATAGTCACCAACTTTTCAAAAATTACATTTTAGTCACTAACTTGAAATGTCATATTTCCAAACCCCATTTTGTAAAATTGATTTCACCACTCTCTTATATATAATAAAAGAGGATTTTTAGATATTTTTCCATATTTTTAATGCATCCTGAACTAGACTTTCCCTAAAAAACACCTTTTATATTCGAACCGTAATTTAAACCGGTCCGGTTCAGACCCTAAACTTCCAAGCCCAAAATTGGGGTGTTACAAAAACTTGTTTAGCGGTCCTTTTTGTAGAGGTTTTGGACGAGTAGGTCTAAATGTGCCTTTCAAAGGTCCCGTTGAAATTTTAACTGAGTAAAAAGTATACAAATTGAGGTTTTGCAACATAATTGTGTTGAAAAGCTCCAAACCAATTAGATGAACTCCTAAAATTTGATTAAAACTTGTTTTGTGGTCCTTTTTGAAGAGGTTTCGAACGAGTAGGTCTAAATGGGCCTTAAAACGGAAATGTTGGAATTTTAACTGTGTAAAAAGTACAGAAATTGAGATTTTGAAATATAATTTGATTAAAACTTGTTTTACGGTCCTTTTTTAGAGGTTTCGGACGACCAGGTTTAAATGAGCCTTTCAATGGACCCGTTGGTATTTTAATTGAGTAAAAAGTATAGAAATTGAGGTTTTTCAATATAATTGTGTTGAAAAGCTCGTAATCAATTACATGATCTCCTAATATTTGATTAAAACTTTTTTCGGTCCTTTTTCTAGAGGCTCCAGACGAGCAAATCTAAATGGGCCTTTCAAAGGACCCGTTGGAATTTTTTTTAAAGAAAAAGGCCTCATTAAAAACCCCTATTAATGTCCTTTAAGCAGAGCTAGAGGACCATAAAAAGGGGAAAAGAGTGCCTAAATTTTATTAGATTGTAGAGAAATTCGTTACAAGGTGATTGATACATGGTGGAACAACAGTAGTAAAAGACATAGAAGACATAGAAACCAGAGCATAAGTAGCCAAAGTATGGGCCACATGATTTGCCTCTCGGCGTACAAAAATTATAGGAGCAAAAGGTAAAAAATGGAGAGACTCTCGAATCTGGTGTAGAAGAGGTCCCATTGTAGAAAGATCTTGTCCTGGATTGTTGATCCTATTTGCAAGAGAAGCACAATCTGTTTCAAACAATATCCGATTCCATCATCAAGATCGGGCCAACGTGACCCCGGCAAGAAGACTTTCACCTTCACAAGTAGTTGCATCCAAACAACTACCAAGCGGGAACGCTAGGCCGCCGACAACCGTGCCTGTAGAATCACGTGCCACGATGCCAACAGCCGCTGCACGAGTGGAAGGGTTAAAAGCCCCATCCACATTTATTTTGATGTGGTCTAATGGTGGAGGGCTCCAGCATGGAGGAGAGAGGATAGAGGATGTTGGGGTGGAAGAAGAAGTGGCTTTACAATAGTCATCATGTAAGCTAATGGAGTTAATGGCAGTAAGCCATGGTGGTTGTAGATGGTGATTATGAGCCCAATCGTTACGTCTATTCCAAATATTCCAAATAGCTGTGAGAAAAAGGCCAAATTGGTTAGAGGATAGGAGGTGGGCAGCTTCCTCCAACCATTGAAAGGAGTTACAGTCAAGCTCCTAGAAAGAGCTATGAGAACTCCGGAGAGGTGAAGGGCTTCAGAAGCCCCTGCACAATCACGAAGAGCATGGAGAATGGACTCCGAGTGGGCTCTACAGATAGGACAAGGCCCAGAGTTTGGGGAAAAACTTGCAATTTGGAACCAACTGGAAGAGCAGCAGACGCCACACGCCATCCGGAAGTTTTAACCTTAGGAACCGCCTTAACTTTGGACAAAAATTTCCAAAATCGTGTAGGTGACGTATGTGGGTCCGCAGAACATTGTAGAAAAAGATAACCAGAACGGACCGAGTAAATACCCGAATCCTTAGGAGCCCAAAGAATAGAGTCACGGTGGTCATTTATGATGGGGGTACGGAGAATGGCAGCAGCATCAACTGGGTTAAAATAGCTTCGGACCTTTACAGGGTCCCAAGCAGTTTGATTACGAATCATGAAGTCCCGACATCGAATGTGGACTTCATCCGAGATTTCATAGTCCCCAGTAAGGGTAATAGGGGAAGGACCGCCCCAAATGTCTTTGTGCACACGTATATTACTGTTAATACCAGGGCGATATAAGAAGCCTGGAAAAAGACGTTGTAGAGCATTATAAAGACCTTGCCAAGCAAAGGAGCCTCGGTTAGGTCGAGAGGCATCAAGGATATTCCCAAAAGGGAAATATTTAGCTCGATATATTTGGCCCAATAATGAATCTGGTTCGCAGATAAGTCTCCATAATTTCTTACCCAGGAGGGCAACATTGAAATCATATAAATCCTTAAACCACATACCTCTCGCAGCCTTAGGTAGACAAACATGATTCCACGAGAGCATATGCCATCCTTTCTTATTAGATTTGCCAGTCCACCAATATTGACGAATCGTTGAGGTCATATCATCAATAATATTATGTAGAAGCAGATAACAAGACATAACATATTGAGGTAGAGATTGCAGAACTGCTTTAATGAAAATTTCCCGTCCACTAAATGAGAGGAGTTGTTTATCCCAGCTAGAAAGACGATCATGAACTTTTTCACGAACAAAACCTGATGACTCAGTTTTATTCTTCCCAATGAGAAGTGGGACACCTAGATATACGCCAGGATTAGAAACCTCGCGTACTTGCAATAAACTGTTGATCTCCATTCTCGTTGAGGCTGGCGTACGTGGATTATAAAAGATTGTCGATTTCTCAAAATTCACTGCTTGACTAGAAGCCGCAGCATATGTTTGCAGAGCCTTTTTAAGTTGAGTAGCTTCATCTGGATTATTATTAATGAATACCATGCAGTCATCAGCAAAGAGGAGATGGTTGACTTTAGGGCCGTATCTGCAGGCCCCAAGCCCCGGTAGAATGTTTGTTTGTTGGGCAGCAGTCAGGTATGCAGAGAGCCTGTGTGTACAAAATAGGAAAAGGAAAGGTGAAAGGGGATCACCTTGACGTAATCCGCGTTGTGGTTGAAAGAAGGGAGAGAAAGAGTTATTAATTCTGACAGAAAAAGAGACTGTGGTAATGCAACGCATGATAAGAGAGATCCAATCAGGTGCAAAGCCCATACGTTCCATTACATTGGCCAAAAAGACCATTCTACTCTATCAAATGCTTTTTCCATGTCTAGCTTAAGAGCAGCTCCTTGGGAGGATTTTGTAGCCCCAGAATTGATATTGTGAATAATTTCATGGGCGATGAGAATGTTGTCAGAAATGTTACGTCTCTGAACAAAAGTTCCATGGTTAGGGCTAATACAAAGGGGTATAGTTTGTTTCATTCTGATTACAATGGTTTTGGCAACTATTTTATAAAGAACAGTGCACAGACTGATGGGTCTTAGTTGTATCATAGTAGTAGGATCCTGGATTTTAGGGATTAGGACCAGTATAGTTTTGTTGACCAAGGCCATATCTGCGGTACCATTTAGCAAATTAGTGCATAGAGTAACAACATCTTCGCCAACAGTGTCCCAATGTTTTCTAAAAAAGCTACTTGGTAATCCATCAATACCAGGCGCTTTCCTTGGGTCAATGTCCTGGAATGCATGAATTATTTCTTCTTTTGTGAATGTCCTCAAGAGAGTATCATTCATAGATTGAGTGATAGAAGGCAAAATTTTATCTAGTATATGATCTGAAAATTGAGGGTTGGATGATGTAAAAAGGTTTTGGAAATATGTAGAAGCAATTGTCATTAAATTTGTTTCAGCAGTACACCAGTTCGAATTAGAATCAAATACGCCTGTGATTGAGTTTTTTTTCCTTCTATTATTTGCACGGCCATGGAAGAATCTTGTATTTTTATCCCCTTAAGAAAGCCATAAATTTCTGGATCTTTGTGCCCAATATATTTCTTGTTCCATTAGAAGTTTATTAAGTTCAGTTATGTAATTGATATAAATTTCTTCATTTGTAGCAGTTAATGGGCAGCATAAAAACCTGTTTATTTTTTTTGGTAAGGAAATTAATACGACCGGAGGACTTAAATCTTTGTTGATTCTGCCATTCCTCCAGACATGTACCAACAACTTTTATTTTTTCAATGGATGTTCTAGAGGTATTTACCCAAGTGCGTTTAATAGTAGAGATGTTGTCTTCGTTATTCGCCCAGCAGTTTTCGAATCGAAAAGCATTAGAGGGTCGGTGAGAGGGAGTTGCATCCACGGGGGACGTATCGAGAAGCAAGAAACAGTGGTCGGACTTGTCCACATAGTCCGTTGTTATACGATATAAGGGAAAAAGATCCTGCCAAGCCGAATTAGCAATGAAGCGGACTAATCTTTCATATATAGTTGGAGTTAGGGGCCCAACTTTTGTCCACCCGTTGGAATTTTAACTGAGTAAAAAGTAACGAAATTGAGGTTTTGCAATACAATTATGTTAAAAAGATCCTAACCAATTATATGACCACCTAAAATTAGATTAAAACTTGTTTAGCGGTCCTTTTTGTAGAGGTTTCGAACGAGCATGTCTAAATGTACCTTTCAATGGACCCGTTGGAATTTTAACTGAGTAAAAAGTACGAAAATTGAGGTTTTGGAATAAAATTGTGTTGAAAAGCTCTTAATCAATTATGTGAACTCCTAGAATTTGACTAAAACTTATTTAGCGGTTCTTTTTGTAGAGGTTTCAGACGAGAGGGTCTAAATGGGCCTAACAATGGACACGTTGGAATATTAACTACGTAAAAAGTACATATATTGAGCTTCTGCAATATAATTGTGTTGAAAAGCTCGTAATCAATTACATGATCTCCTCATATTTGATTAAAACCTTTTTTGCGGTCCTTTTTGTAGAGGTTTCGGATGAGCAGGTCTAAATGGGCCTTACAACGGACATGTTGGAATTTTAACTGTGTAAAAAGTACATAAATTGAGGTTTTGCAATATAATTGTGTTGAAAAGCTCCTAATCAATTATATGAACTCGTGGTATTTGATTAATACTTGTTTACAGTCCTTTTTGTAGAGGTTTCGGACGAGCGGATCTAAATGAGCCTTTCAATGGACTCGTTGGAATTTTAACTGATTAGAAAGTACATAAATTGAGGTTTTGCAATATAATTGTGTTGAAAAGCTTGTAATCAATTACATGATCTCCTAATATTTGATTAAAACTTTTTTGGTCCATTTTCAAGTGGTTTTCGATGAGCAGGTTTAAATGGGCCTTTCAATGGACCCGTTGGAATTTTAACTGAGTGAAAAGTATAGAAATTGAGGTTTTGCAATATAATTGTGTTGAAATGCTCCTAATCAATTAGTCGAACTCCTAAAATTTGATTAAAATTTATTTGTGGTCCTTTTTGTAGAGGTTTCGGACGAGCGGGTCTAAATGGGCCTTTCAATGGACCCGATGGAATTTTAACAAAGTAAAATGTATAGAAATTGAGGTTTTGCAATATAATTGTGTTGAAAAGCTCGTAATCAATTACATGATCTCCTAATATTTGATTAAAAATTTGTTTGGTCCTTTTTTTAGTGTTTTCGGATGAGCAGGTTTAAATGGGCCTTTCAATGGACCCGTTGGAATTTTAACTGAGTAAAAAGTACAGAATTTGAGGTTTTGCAATATAATTTTGTTGAAATGCTCCTAACCAATTAGACGAACTCTTATAATTTGATTAAAATTTATTGTGGTCCTTTTTGTAGAGGTTAACGACGAGCGGGTCTAAATTGGCCTTTCAATGGACTCGATGGAATTTTAACAGAGTAAAATGTACAGAAATTGAGGTTTTGCAATATAATTGTGTTGAAAAGCTCCTAATCAATGATATGAACACCTAAAATTTTATTAAAACTTGTTTAGCGGTCCTTTTGTAGAGGTTTCAGATGAGCAGGCCTAAATGGGCCTTTCAATGGACCCGTTGGAATTTTAATTGAGTAAAAAGTACAAAAATTGAGGTTTTGGAATATAATTCTGTTTAAAAGCTCCTAATAAATTATATGAACTCATAAAATTTGATTAAAGCTTATTTAGCGATCCTTTTTGTAGAGGTTTCGGACAAGCGGGTCTAAATGGGCCTTACAATGGACATGTTGGAATTTTAACTACGTAAAAAGTACATAAATTGAGGTTTTGCACTATAATTATGTTGAAAAGCTCGTAATCAATTACACGATCTCCTAATATTTGATTAAAACTTTTTTGCGGTCCTTTTTCTAGAGATTTCGGACGAGCAGGTCCAAATGGACCTTTGAATGGACCTGTTGGAATTTTAACTGAGTAAAAAGTACACAAATTGAGGTTTTTCAATATAATTGTGTTGAAAAGCTCCTAATAAATTATATGAACATCAAAAATTGATTAAAACTTGTTTAGCGGTCCTTTTGTAGAGGTTTCGGACGAGCAGGTCTAAATGGGTCTTTCAATGGACCCATTGGAATTTTAACTGAGTAAAAAGTATAGTATTTGAGGTTTTGCGATAAAATTGTGTTAAAAAGCTACTAATCAATTATATGAAAACCTAAAATTTTATTAAAACTTGTTTAGCGGTCCTTTTGTAGAGGTTTCGGACAAGCAGTTCTAAATGGGCCTTTCAATGGACCCGTTGGAATTTTAACTGAGTAAAAGTACACAAATTGAGGTTTTGCAATATAATTGTGTTGACAAAGGGGGCAGGGATCCGAATAAATGTCAGAGTCATTGGGTTCCAAAGAATGACGTCACGATTGTCATTGATAATAGGGACATTTAGAATTGCATTGGCATCCTCAGTTGTGAAGTAGTTGCGGACTTTGATTGGGTCCCAGGCAGCTTTGTTACGGAGCATGAAGTCTCGACAGCGAACATACATTTCGTCTGAAACCTCATATTCCCCATAGAGGTGTATTAGAGAGGAACCTCCCCAGTTATCCTTGTGGATACGAATACAAATATTTATTCCAGGGCGATAGAGAAACCCCCCATAGAGATGTTGCATAGCATTATATAGTCATTGCCAAGCGAATGAGCCATGAATCGGCTGTTCAGCATCAAGAATGTTACCAAATGGAAATTATTTTGCCTTGTAAATCTGCCCGAGAAGATAATATGGTTCACAGATAAGCCGCCAGAGTTGCTTGCCTAGAAGCGCAATATTAAAGTTGTTTAGGTCCCAAAAGCCCATACCTCTCGCGGATTTAGGTAAACATACATGTTCCCATGGGAGCATATGCCAGCCCTTTTTTTCTGTTTTTACCATACCACCAGTAACAACGGATAGATGTGGTCATGTCATCTATAATATTTTTGGGGGAGTAAGTAACAAGACATGACATATTGGGGCAAAGATTGCAAAACAGCTTTGATAAAAATTTCTCAACCACTATAAGAAAACATTTGTTTATCCCAATGATCAAAATCAGCATGAAAACCTCATGCAACATGTGTTAACAAACCAACAACAAATCTCTTTTGCTAAACTCAATTTAAGCCTTCCCAAGCATTTTCCACACATGCTAAGCTTAAAGAGTAAAAATATGCATTTTCAATATTATGCAACATAACACATTTCAAATTACATCATTCCTCATATTGGCTCACAAGTGATTAGCATCAAGATCATTTCCCAAAAACCACATCGGATACACGGATTACCAAGTGTTGTCCCAAACACATCATACACTCTACTGGCATCTCAAGGCTCACACACGGAAGCTACCCTCCACCGTCGTGACACTCGTGGTGGAATATTTGGTACAATCAAAACCCCTCAACACCACTCATCGGTAGATGTATAGCCCACTAACGAGAGACGGGACACTATACAAGGTTCACACAAGGGAATTATCCTCCACTGTTGCGACACCTTAAACATTCCTTGATCGTTAGGGTACATGGATGGAGTGTTCGGTACCATTTCAACCCCTCAACATCCAAGGCGACTTGTTTATAGTGCACTCAATCCTATAGCCGCCTAACTATATCTGATAGCATTTTCAAAAGTATTTTCATAACATTACTTGCCAATATGAACCACATTTCATTACATATTTCACTATTTTCAAAGAACAAATTACCAATGATGTAGGCCGATCTTTTTGTTGATGTTGAACGGCACACTTTGATTGTAGGACCTAGGAAGGAAGCAAGTATCTCGCAAGAAGTGGCTGCAAAATGAAGAAATAAAAATAAGGGATGAAATGGATAGTTTAGGGGCTGGTTTGGAAGTGAAGGAATGTATGGTGTTTAAAAGGATGTAGGGAAGTATTTGGGCGTTTTGGGTGATATTAAGGGCTGGAAGAATGTGAAGTAGTTTTGTGGTGAAGTTGAAGGGTGTTATGGTGGTGATAAGAATGATGAAAATTGGATAGTATCTTAAAGATACTTAAGGAAGAAACTAGGTTATTAGAGAACCTAACCCCGAACCTTATATTGATATTTAAGGGATGGTAATAAGGACTTTGACCCCTTTAATGTATCAAACTAAAAGAACCAAAAGTATCAAGGTTGATAGAAAGGTAGAAGCCACAAGTACAAGTACTTGATAAGTCGATAAAGTTCTAAGAAGAACTAAAAGAGAGAAATAATCTCACAAATATAATTTGTATTCAGAATGGTGTCATCCAAATGGCTACATATATATAGTGGGGGAAGGGGGTGGTCGAATAGGCATAAACAAAGATGAATGATTCGGCATTTGCTTGGTGTCTCCCTCCAAAGTGACCGAATGGTGATGATAGGGCCTTGAAATGTGATGATAAGCAAAGGGTGATGTTTCAGTGCTTATGGTGATGCTTCATGTGGCGCCAAGCATGAATGGGTGCCTTGGTTTCCCTCCTTGGCCGAATAGTGGTGTAGGTGCCTCCTCGGGTCTAGCTAGCTGGTTAGTAACACTAGCTAGCTAGGTAACATTGAGCTGGAGTGGATAGGGGGAGCTGAGATGAGCTGGACGAGCTAGGCTTGAGCTGACTTGAGCTGAGCTAGCTAGATGACATAGCTAGCTCAATCCTCACTTCAATTTGAGCTTCTTAAAGCTGATTTTAGCTAGTTGAGCTTGAGCTTTAAGTTCATGAACTCCTTAAGTTAGTTCCACTAAGTTCACGAGCTAAAATAGTCCTCCAATTGAGCTCTCTTGCAATTCCACGTGCTTAAGCTGTCCTTGAGCTATTATGAGCTGCCAAAAGCCTTCCCAAGCTATGGTGAGCTATCCTTAAGTCCCTCGAGCGTTCTTGAACTATTATCTTTAATGAAATGAGCTGAAATAACAAGAAAACGATGTGTAAGCTATAATAGATAAGAATTAGCTTAAAATAAGCTAGAAACAATGTGGTTTAGCTAAGTTTAAATATAAACCAACTTAGAATGAATATAAAGATGTGGTGATATGCTTATCTTAGTTAATATAATTAATTATAATCCTAAGTATATCATGAATAATGCATATGATAAATATATGAGCATAATGCAGGATGCATATAATATGATATCTAATTATGCTATATAAGTAATAAACTAAAAGAAATAATATGAAAAGATAGAGCTTAATGAAAACTCCATGTTTCTTCATCCTTAGTAAGATTAACATAAGAAGGAAGATAATTGAGCGCCAAGCTGGATTGTATCAACCAACCTCATTCTCAAGCATCAAATCATGCTTAAATTCACAAGTATAAATGCATACTTACAAGGATCACTTACCATGTGCATCCTTCATCATTATATCAACAAAAATAGCAATTCATTTACCTCAAATCATGCTTTAACAGTGACAATATGCATTTTAAAAACAAGTGCATCAACAATCTCATAATAGCACAATCCGAGAGAGAAAATCACTTTACCTACTTCCGAACTTAGTAAAGCATTTCAAGCTTACACTAAGTTCCCAAAACCACCTTTTAAGCGTTTCAAAGCTGGAAATCTTATTTCCACTCACCGACACGCGAAACCTCAATCGTCGATGCAAAAATCAAGCGTCCGAAGTCCCTGGAACTTCGCCAAATGCTTCCAAAGAATCCTCCCCTGTTTATACCACACAAGAATAGAGGATTAATGCATCTCAATGCATTAAAACCACCAGAAATCACTAAAAACCTACAGCTCTGCCAAAAGGCACTTAAAAGCCTATCCGAAACAACCTAAAACTCAATTGATCTTACCCGAAACTTAACCCAACCATAAACCATCACTTCCATTCACTTTTAACCATAAATCAACATCCAAAAACATCCTATTATCATCCTTATACCTCAAGAAACTCAGATTCACATTAACATCCCAAAAACTCAAAATCTAACAATTAGAGATCCAAGTCAATCTGGGATTATTATCACAAAACCATTATTCCCTCATCATTTAACATCCAAATAATGATTAAAATCATTCACAAATCAATCAAAATAGTGCCCAAACGAAAATATTGAAAATCCATCTTTCAAAGCTTTACCTAACAAATTTCATCAATTCAATTACAAAATCTTGTTGATAAACAAAAATAGAGAGCCAAAGACATGGGAATTTCAATAAAGAACCTTAATTAGAGGAGAGAAAATAAAAATCACCTCTAACACAAGCCTTCCCTTGATTTGAAAAGATTTTGGTGAAATCCTTTAAGAAACTCTTGTTAAATGTTGTAGAAATCCATGAGCATCATTTAGGAATCAAAAGCTAATGAAATAGGAAAATTCTCTAAAGATTCTAGTGATGAAAAGAGAGTTTGGATACTGGGAAAGTTGAGAGAAAAATTTGAAGAAAAGAAGTTACGTGAGAAAATGATTTGGCTAATAAAATCTCTTTTTATTAAAACGCCTTTATTAAAACTCTTAATTAAAACATTTAAAACATCAAATCAAGGGAGTTAGCTGATACCAACATGGTGTAATATCTCTCTAAGGATTCTAAGTTTTTGCTCCCTTCAATTTAGCCATTAAAATAGAATTTTCAATTTTTACATTTTAGTCACCAAGTCGAAGTGTCGACTTTCCAAAACTTATTTTTCAAAATTGGTTTCACTTTCCTTTGTTACATATTTAATTAGGATTTTAGAAAATTTCCACATGATTTTATCACATCTCGAACTAAGATTTCCCTGAACCGACCCGGATCTCTAATCTAGATTCGCCAATCCCTAAACTGTTTTTAAAACCTCTAGTCCCAAAATCGAGGCGTTACAGTCCACCCCTTAGAAACTATAAATAGGGGATCAATTTTCATTTGTAAATACACCTTTGATTTATATAAAATTATCTTTGTCAGTTTATCTCTTAAACTTTTTCTTTTAAGAACTATCCGACTTATCAAGATTCATTGCTTGCGGCGTCACTTCTATCCACCAAACTTCAGGTTCTTGGTTCTTTAACCAATGAGATTAAGTCCTTTACCACCCTCAAAGTTATTCTCCTAAAGATATGGTCTATACTCTTTAGTATAGGTTCTTCTTCTAAATTCTTTGAATACTATCTCCATTTTCCATCTCATTCTATCCATTACTTTCATCCTTCCATCACCATATCCGAATCTGCCCATACACTCACCCTTCTATCTAGGGGTGTTCAAAAATACCTGACCCGAACTATCCGACCCGTCGACCCGCCTACTCGATTGAAAATTACTGGGTATTTATTGAAAATACCCAAATTTTCAGGCCGGGTACCCGACTAGTAATTTTTCCCTGGTAGTCGGGCCGGGTCAAGGCTGATTTTTTTTATAGCCGAGTACCCGACCCGATAATTTTAATACTTATATATTTTAAATTTCAAATTTTATTTTATGTTTCTTACTATTTTCCCCTAAAATTAATTTTAAATCCTACTTGTAATATATACGTTTATGTTTTGAAATTTTCAAAAATAATTATACTAATTTATCAATATGATATTAAAAAAAATCATATTCGAGATTAATATTTTTAATACCTTTTTTTGTCGAAAAACTTATATATATATATATATATATATTCCTTCCTATGATAAAACATTGAGCAGATCCAATTTTATGTTGAGGAGTTGATCATATTTTTGAAACAACCTATACAATATAACGCTCAATTTGATTGTTTCGGACGAGCAGGTCTAAATTTGAGGTTTTGCAATATAATTGTGGTGAAAAGATCCTATTCAATGACATGAACTCCTAAAATTTGATTAAAACTTGTTTTGCGGTCATTTTTGTAGAGGTTTCGGACGAGTAGGTCTAAATGGGCCTTTAAATGGACCCGTTGGAATTTTAACTAAGTAGAAAGTACAGAAATTGAGGTTTTGCAATATAATTGTGGTGAAAAGCTCCTAGTCAATTACATGAACTCCTAAACTTTGATTAAAACTTGTTTTGCAGTCATTTTTGTAGAGGCTTCGGACGAGCAGGTCTAAATGGGCCTTTAAATGGACCCGTTGGAATTTTAACTGAGTAAAAAGTACAGAAATTGAGGTTTTGCAATATAATTGTGTTGAAAAGCTCCTAGTCAATTACATGAACTCCTAAAATTTGATTAAAACTTGTTTTATGGTCCTTTTTGTAGAGGTTTCGGACGAGCAGGTCTAAATGGGCCTCTCAATGGACTCGTTGGAATTTTAATTGAGTAAAAAGTACAGAAATTGAGGTTTTGCTATATAATTGTGTTGAAAAGCTCCTAAACAATTATTTGAACTCCTAAATTTGATTAAAACTTGTTTTGCGGTTCTTTTTGTCGATGTTTTAGACGAGCAGGTCTAAATGGGCCTTTCAATACACCCGTTGGAATTTTAACTGAGTAAAAAGTACAGAAATTGAGGTTTTGCAATATAATTATGGTGAAAAGCTCCTAGTCAATTACATGAACTCCTAAATTTTGATTAAAACTTTTTTGCGGTCCTTTTGTAGAGGTTTCAGACGAGCAGGTCTAAATGGGCCTTTCAATGGACTCGTTGGAATTTTAACTGAGTAAAAAGTACAGAAATTGAGGTTTTGCAATATAATTGTGTTGAAGATCTCCTAATCAATTACATGATCTCCTAAAATTTCATTAAAACTTGTTTTGCGGCCCTTTTTGAAGAGGTTTCGGGCGAGAGGCTCGAAATGGGCCTTTCAATGGACCCGTTGGAATTTTAACTGAGTAAAAACTATAGAAATTGAGGTTTTGCAATATAATTGTGTTGAAAAGCTCCTAATCAATTATTTGAACTCCTAAAATTTGATTAAAACTTGTTTTGTAGTCCTTTTTGTCGAGGTTTTGAACTAGTAGGTCTAAATAGGCCTTTCAATGGACCCGTTGGAATTTTAACTGAGAAAGAAGTACATAAATTTAGGTTTTGCAATATAATTGTGTTGAAAAGTTCCTAATCAATTACATGAACTCCTAAAATTCGATTAAAACTTGTTTTGCAGTCCTATTTGTAGAGGTTTCGGACGAGCGGGTTGAAATTGGCCTTTCAACGGACCCATTGGAATTTTAACTGAGTAAAAAGTACAGAAATTGAGGTTTTGCAGTATAATTGTGTTGAAAAGCTCCTAGTCAATTACATGAACTCCTAAAATTTGATTAACACTTGTTTTGTGGTCCTTTTTGTAGAGGTTTCGGACGAGCAGGTCTAAATGGGCCTTTCAATGGACCCGTTGGAATTTTAACTGAGTAAAAAGTATAGATATTGAGGTTTTGCAATATAATTGTGTTGAAAAGCTCCTAATCAATTATTTGAACTCCTAAAATTTGATTAAAATTTGTTTTGCGACCCTTTTTGTTAAGGTTTCAGACGAGCAGGTCTAAATGGGCATTTCAATGGATCTGTTTGATTTTTTTTTGAGAAAAAAGGCCTCATTAAAAACCCCTACTAAAATCCCCAGGCACTAGTCCCGAAGAATCCTAAAAAAAGGAAAAGAGTTCCCAAATATTATTAAGATGAAAACTCGCCATGTACAAGGTGACAGATTCAAGAAGGAATGTCAAAACCAAAGGACATTGAAGTCATGGTTCTGAGAGCATGGGTTGCCAAAGCATGAGCCACGAAATTTTCCTCACGGCTTACATAAGAAACATGTGCAAAAGGCAAAGAAAAAAGAGCGTCACGAGCTTGTAAAAGCGAAGGACCTAAAGTAGAGAGGTCTGGCCCTGGATTGTTGAGCCTATTTGCAAGGGAGGCACAGTCCGTCTCAAACATCAGTCTTCGCAAGCCCTTGGATTGAGCAAAGGTAATACCAGCAAGAAGGCCCAAACCTTCGCAAGTGGCAGCATCCGAACAACTGCCCAAGGGGTAAGCAAGGCCCCAACAACCGTACCCGAATCATCACGCGCCACAACACCGACAGCCGCTGCACGAGTGGCTGGGTCAAAACCCCATCCACATTAATCTTAATATAACCATGGGGGGCCCTCCAACGTGGAGGTGACGTCGCAGAGGAATTTTGTAGGGAATGGGGTGAAGAGGTAGAATTACAGTAATCATTATGTAGGCTAATAGAGTTGACGCCAGTAAGCCAAGGGGGTTGTAAATGGTGATTGTGGACCAAGTCATTACGCATGTTCCATATATTCCAAATAGAAGTGAGGAAAAGACCAAAGTGGTCGGGAGATAAAAGGCGGGCACCCTCCTCCAACCATTGGATGCCAGAAGAAGCCAAACTGTTGGAGAGGATATTGGGGATGCCAGAAAGTCGTAGGGCCTCAAAGGCCCCAGAACAGTCGCGAAGAGCGTGCAGAATAGATTCCGAAAGGAAACCACAAATAGGGCAGGGGACAGAATTAGGTGCAAAAACCTGAAGTCTCGAGCCAACAGGTAGGGCATCGGAGGGCATACGCCAGCCAAAAGTTTTTACCTTAGGGAGTGCCTTAACTTTAGCCAGAACTTTCCAAATTCGAGCTGGGCGGTTCCGAGGTTCCGCAGGCCGCTGGAGGTATTGGTAACCAGAGCGAACCAAATAGATCCCAGAATCATTGGGAGACCAAAGAATAGAATCACGAGGATCATTAATTATCGGAATACGAAGGATAGTATCTGCATCAGCAGTGCTGAAATAGCGTTAAGCCTTGAGAGGATCCCAAGCAGCCTGATTCTGGATCATAAAGTCACGACAACAAACGTGTACTTCATCAGAGGTCTCATACTCTCCGGATAGGATGAGAAAAGAGGAGCCACCCCAGTTATCTTTATGGACACGTATATTGCTGTTAATACCAGGTCGGTACAAACCCACCAAAGAGGTGATGTAATGCATTGTATAGGCCTTGCTAAGAAAACTATCCCCATTGCGGACGGGTAGCATCTAAGATGTTGCCTGAGGGGAAATACTTAGCACAGTAAATGTGACCCAGCAACGATTTCGGCTCACAAATTAGCCGCCAAAGTTGTTTTCCAAGGAGAGCAATGTTAAAATCATTGAGATCCGGAAGCCCATGCCCCCAGCCGATTTTGGTAAACAAACTCGATTCCAAGGGAGCATGTGCCAGCCTTTTTTATTGGACTTCCCAGACCATCAGTATTGACGGATAGCTGAGGTCATGTCGTCCACAATATTTTGAAGTAATAGATAGCAGGACATAACATATTGAGACAGAGATTGTAGAACCGCTTTGATAAATATTTCTCGACCACTAAATGAAAGAAGTTGTTTGTCCTAGGTAGATAAGCGATCATGAACCTTGTCACGATCGAAGCCTAAGGATTCAGTTTTATTTTTACCGATGAGTAACGGAACACCTAGATAGACACCAGGATTATTAACCTCACGTACTTGTATAGTACTATTGATTGCATCACGGGCCGAGCGAGAGGTGCGCGGATTATAGAAAATAGCCGATTTGAGATGTACCGCTTCCTCAGGGTTAGTGTTGAGGAAGACCATACAATCATCCGCAAAAGGGAGATGGTTAACTTTTGGACCCAATCTTTTGGACCCGTTTGAATTTTAACTGAGTAAAAAGTACAGAAATTGAGGTTTTGCAATATAATTGTGTTGAAAAGCTCATATTCAATTACATGACCTCCTAAGATTTGATTAAAACTTATTTTGCAGTCCTTTTTGTAGAGGTTTCGGACGAGCGGGTCGAAATGGGCCTTTCAATGGACCCGTTGGAATTTTAACTGAGTAAAAAGTACAAAAATTGAGGTTTTGCAATATAATTGTGTTGAAAAGCAACTAATCAATTATTTGAACTCCTAAAATTTGATTAAAACTTGTTTTGCAGTACTTTTTGTCGAGGTTTCCGACGAGAAGGTGTAAATGGGCCTTTCAATGGACCCGATGGAATTTTAACTAAGTAAAAAGTACAGAAATTGAGGTTTTGCAATATAATTGTGTTGAAAAGCTCCTAATAAATTACATGAACTCCTAAAATTTTATTAAAACTTGTTTTGCAATCCTTTTTGTAGAGGTTTCGGACGAGCGCGTCGAAATGGGCCTTTCAATGGACCCGTTGAGATTTTAACTGATTAAAAAGTACATAAATTGAGGTTTTGCAATATAATTGTGTTGAAAAGCTCATAATCAATTATCTGAACTCCTAAAATTTGTTTAAAACTTGTTTTTCGGTCCTTTTTGTCGAGGTTTTGGTCTAGCAGGTCTAAATGGGCCTTTCAATGGATCCGTTGAAATTTTAACTGAGTAAAAAGTACAGAAATTGAGGTTTTGCAATATATTGTGTTGAAAAGAACCTAATCAATTACATGAACTCCTAAAATTTGATTAAAACTTGTTTTGCAGTCCTTTTTGTAGAGGTTTCGGACGAGCAGGTCGAAATAGGCCTTTCAATGGACCCGTTGGAATTTTAACTGAGTAAAAAGTACAGAAATTGAGGTTTTTCAATATAATTGTGTTGAAAAGCTCCTAATCAATTATTTGAACTCCTAAAATTTGATTAGAATATGTTTTGCGGTCCTTTTTGTCGAGGTCTCAGACTAGCAGGTCTAAATGGCCCTCTCAATGGACCCGTTGGAATTTTAACTAAGTAAAAAGTACAGAAATTGAGGGCTTTCAATATAATTGTGTTGAAAAGCTCCTAATCAATTACATGATCTCCTAAAATTTAATCAAAACTTGTTTTGCAGTCCTTTTTATAGATGTTTCGGACGAGCAGGTCTAAATGGGCCTTTCAATGGACCCGTTGGAATTTTAACTTATTAAAAAGTACATAAATTGAGGTTTTGCAATATAATTCTGTTGAAAATATCCTACTCACTTATTTGAACTCCTAAATTTTGATTAAAACTTGTTTTGCGGTCCTTTTTCTAGAGGTTTCGGACGAGCAGGTCTAATTGGGCCTTTCAATGGACCCGTTGGAATTTTAAGTGGGTAAAAAGTATAGAAATTGAGGTTTTGCAATATAATTGTGTTGAAAGTATCATAATCAATTACATGATCTCCTAATGTTTGATTAAAACTTGTTTTGTGGCAGTTTTTGTAGATGTTTCGGACGAGCAGGTCTAAATGGGCCTTTCAATGGACCCGTTGGAATTTTAACTGAGTAAAAAGTACAGAAATTGAGGTTTTGCAATATAATTGTGTTGAAAGTCTCCTAATCAATTATTTGAACTCCTAAAATTTGATTAAAACTTGTTTTACGGTCCTTTTAGTCTAGGTTTCGCACGAGCAGGTCTAAATGGGCCTTTCAATGGACCCGTTGGAATTTTAACTGAGTAAAAAGTACATAAATTGAGGTTTTGCAATATAATTATGTTGAAAATCTCCTAATCAATTACATGAACTCCTAAAATTTGATTAAAATTTGTTTTGCGACCCTTTTTGTCAAGGTTTCAGACGAGTAGGTCTAAATGGGCCTTTCAATGGACCTGTTGGAATTTTATTTTTGAGAAAAAAAGGCCTCATTAAAAACCCCTACTAATATCCCCAGGAACTAGTCCCGAAGAATCCTAAAAAAGGAAAAGAGTGCCCAAATATTATTAAGATGAAAACTCGCCATGTACAAGGTGACGGATACAAGAAGGAAAGTCAGAACCAAAGGACATTGAAGTCATGGTTCTGAGAGCATGGGTTGGCAAAGCATGAGCCACGAAATTTTGCTCACGACTTACATAAGAAACATGTGCAAAAGGAAAAGAAAAAAGAGCGTCACGAGCTTGTAAAAGCGAAGGACCTAAAGTAGAGAGGTCTGGCCCTGGATTGTTGAGCCTATTTGCAAGGGAGGCACAATCCGTCTCAAACATCAGTCTTCGCCAGCCCTTGGATTGAGAAAAGGTAATACCAACAAGAAGGCTCAAACTTTCGCAAGTAGCGGCATCCTAACAACTGCCCAAGGGGTAAGCAAGGGCCCCAACAACCGTACCCGAATCATCATGCGCCACAACACCGACAGCCGCTGCACGAGTGGCTGGGTCAAAAGCCCCATCCACATTAATCTTAATATATCCATGGGGCGCCCTCCAACGTGGAGGTGATGTCGCAGAGGAATTTGGTAGGGAATGGGGTGAAGAGGTAGAATTACAGTAATCATTATGTAGGCTAATAGAGTTGATGCTAGTAAGCCAAGGGGGTTGTAAATGGTGATTGTGGACCCAATCATTACGCATATTCCATATATTCCAAATAGAAGTGAGGAAAAGACCAAAGTGGTCAAGAGATAAAAGGCGGGCACCCTCCTCCAACCATTGGATGCCAGAAGAAGCCAAACTGTTGGAGAGGATATTGGGGATGCCAGAAAGTCATAGGGCCTCAGATTCCCCAAAACAGTCGCGAAGAGCGTGCAGAATAGATTCCGAAGAGAAACCACAAATAGGGCAGGGGACAGAATTAGGTGCCAAAACCAATAGTCTCGAGCCAACAGGTAGGGCTTCGGAGGCCATACGCCAGCCAAAAGTTTTTACCTTAGGGAGTGCCTTAACTTTAGCCAGAACTTTCCAAATTCGAGCTGGGCGGTTCCGAGGTTCCGCAGGCCGCTGGAGATATTGGTAACCAGAGCGAACCGAATAGATCCCATAATCATTGGGAGACCAAAAAATAGAATCACGGGGATCATTAATTATCGGAATACGAAGGATAGTATCTGCATCAGCAGTGCTGAAATAGCGTTAAACCTTGAGAGGATCCCAAGCAGCCTGATTCTGGATCATAAAGTCACGACAACGAACGTGTACTTCATCAGAGGTCTCATACTCCGTGGATAGGATGAGAAAAGAGGAGCCACCCCAGTTATCTTTATGGACACGTATATTGATTTTAATACCAGGTCGGTACAAACCCACCAAAGAGGTGCTGCAATGCATTGTATAGGCCTTGCCAGGCAAACTATCCCCATTGTGTACGGGTAGCATCTAAGATGTTGCCAGAGGGGAAATACTTCGCACAGTAAATTTGACCCAGCAATGATTCCGGCTCACAAATTAGCCGCCAAAGTTGTTTTCCAAGAAGAGCAATGTTAAAATCATTGAGATCCGAAAGCCCATGCCCCCAGCCGATTTTGGTAAACAAACTCGATTCCAAGGGAGCATGTGCCAGCCTTTTTATTGGACTTCCCAGACCACCAGTATTGACGGATAGCTGAGGTCATGTCGTCCACAATATTTTGAGGTAATACATAGTAGGACATAACATATTGAGGCAGAGATTGTAGAACCGCTGTGATAAATATTTCTCGACCACTAAATGAAAGAAGTTGTTTGTCCTAGGTAGATAAGCGATCATGAACCTTGTCACGAACGAAGCCTAAGGATTCAGTTTTATTTTTACTGATGAGTAACGGAACACCTAGCTAGACACCAGGATTATTCACCTCACGTACTTGTATAGTACTATTGATAGCATCACGGGTCGAGCGAGAGGTGCACAGATTATAGAAAATAGTCGATTTCTCAAAGTTGACACGTTGTCCTGAGGCAGAGGTATAAGTTTGCAAAGCCGTTTTGAGATGTTCCACTTCCTCAGGGTTAGTGTTGAGGAAGAACATACAATCATCCGCAAAAAGGAGATGGTTAACTTTTGGACCCAATCTTTTGGACCCGTTGGAATTTTAACTGAGTAAAAAGTACAGAAATTGAAGTTTTGCAATATAATTGTGTTGAAAAGCTCCTATTGTGTTGAAAAGCTACTAATCAATTATTTGAACTCCTAAAATTTGATTAAAACTTGTTTTGCGGTCCTTTTTGTCGAGGTTTCGGACGAGCTGGTCTAAATGGGCCTTTCAATGGACCCGTTGGAATTTTAACTGAGTAAAAAGTACATAAATTGAGGTTTTTCAATATAAGTGTGTTGAAAATCTCCTAATCAATTACATGATCTCCTAAAATTTGATTAAAACTTGTTTTCTGCACTTTCTGTAGAGGTTTCGGACGAGAAGGATTAAATGGGCCTTACACTGGACCCGTTGGAATTTTAACTGAGTAAAAAGTAAAGAAATTGAGGTTTTGCAATATAATTGTGTTGAAAATCTCCTAATCAATTATTTGAACTCCTAAGATTTGATTAAAAATTGTTTTGCGGTCCTTTTTGTAGAGGTTTCGGACGAGCAGGTCTAAATGGTCCTTACGATGGACCCGTTGGAATTTTAACTGAGTAAAAAGTACAGAAATTTATGTTTTGCAATATAATTGTGTTAAAAAGATACTAATCAATTATTTGAACTCCTAAAATTTGATTAAAACTTTTTTGCGGACTTTTTGTTGAGGTTTCGGACGAGCAGGTCTAAATGGGCCTTTCAATGGACTAGTTGGAATTTTAACTAAGTAAAAAGTACAGAAATTGAGGTTTTGCAATATAATTGTGTTGAAAATCTCCTAATCAATTACACGATCTCCTAAAAATTGATTAAAACTTGTTTTGCGATCCTTTTTGTCGAGGTTTCGGACGAGCTGGTCTAAATGGGCCTTTCAATGGACCCGTTGGAATTTTAACTGAGTAAAAAGTACTTAAATTGAGGTTTTGCAATATAATTGTGTTGTAAATCTCCTAATCAATTACATGATCTCCTAAAATTTGATTAAAACTTGTTTTGCGGCCCTATTTGTAGGGGATTCGGACGAGGAGGTCTAAATGGGCCTTTCAATGGATCAGTTGAAATTTTAACCGAGTAAAAAGTACAGAAATTGAGGTTTTGCAATATAATTGTGTTGAAAAGCTCCAAATCAATTATTTGAACTCCTAAAATTTGAATAAAACCTTTTTGCGGTCCTTTTTGTAGAGGTTTTGGACGAGCAGGTCTAAATGGGCCTGTTGGAATTTTAACTGAGTAAAAAGTATAAAAATTGTGGTTTTTCAATATAATTGTGTTGAAAAGCTCGTAATCAATTATTTGAACTCCTAAAATTTGATTAAAACTTGTTTTGCGGTCCTTTTTGTTTAGGTTTCGGACGAGCAGGTCTAAATGGGCCTTTCAATGGACCCGTTGGAGTTTTAACTGAGTAAAAAGTACAGAAATTGAGGTTTTGCAATATAATTGTGTTGACAAGCTCCTAATCAATTACATGAAATCCTAAAATTTGATTAAAACTTGTTTTTCTGCCTTTTTTGTAAAGGTTTCGGACGAGCAGGTCTAAATGGGCCTTTCATTGGACCCGTTGGAATTTTAATTGAGTAGAAAGTAAAGAAATTGAGGTTTTGCAATATAATTGTGTTGAAAAGCTCCTAATCAATTATTTGAACTCCTAAGATTTGATTAAAAGTTGTTTTGCGGTCCTTTTTGTCGAGGTATCCGACGAGCAGGTCTAAATGGGCATTTCAATGGACCCGTTGGAATTTTAACTGAGTAAAAAGTACAAAAATTGATATTTTGCAATATAATTGTGTTGAAAAGCTCCTAATCAATTATATTAACTCCTAAAATTTGATTAAAACTTGTTTTGTAGTCCTTTTTGTAGAGGTTTCGGACGAGCGGGTCGAAATGGGCCTTTCATTGGACCCGTTGGAATTTTTTTGAAGAAAAAGGCATCATTAAAAACCCCTACTATTGTCCTTTAAGCAGAGCTAGAGGACCCTAAAAAGGGGAAAAGAGTGCCTAAGATTTATTGATCATAAATGATTTGTTACAAGATGTTGGATACAAGATGGAACATCCGAATTAAATGACATGGAAGTCATAGTACTCAAAGAGAAAGTAGCCAAAGTATGGGCCAAGTGATTTGCCTCACGGCGTACAAATGAAACAGATACAGAATCAAAATCATGAAGAGACGCTTGAATCTGATGAAGAAGAGGTCCCATGGTAGAAAGGTCCCGTGCAGGATTGTTGATCCTATTCGCGAGAGAAGCGCAATCAGTTTCAAGCAAGATCTGATTCCAACCTTGAGATCGGGCGAAGGTGAGACCAGCAAGAAGGCTTTCTCCTTCACTGGTAACTGCGTCCAGACAGCTACCAAGCGGAAACGCAAGGCCCCCACGACTGCACCTGTAGAATCACGAGCAACGGCGCCAACAACAGCTGCACGAGTTGATGGATTAAAAGCACCATCCACGTTTATTTTGATATGATGAAGTGGGGGAGGATTCCAGCATGGGGTAGAAAGGGTAGAGGGTGTTGGGGCAGTAGCCGAAAAGGCTTTACTAAAGTCATTATGTAAACTAATGGAATTAACGACAATTAGCCAAGGAGGTTGTAGATGGTGGTTATGAACCCAGTCGTTACGTCTATTCCAGACATTCCAAATAGCAGTGAGGAAAAGACCAAATTTATCAGGGGATAGGGTGTGGGCTGCTTCCTCTAACCATTGTAGAGGGGTAGTAGCCAGACTCCTAGAAAGAGTAATGGGAATACCAGAAAGTTGGAGGACTTCAGAAGCCACAGAACAGTCACGAAGAGCATGGAGAATGGATTCCGAATGGCTACCACAGATGGGACAAGGCCCCGAGTTTGGTGAAAAGACTTGTATTTTGACCCCAACTGGTAGAGCATCAGACGCCATACGCCAACCAAAAGTTTTGACTTTGGGTAAGGCCCTGACTTTGGATAGAAATTTCCAGAACCGTGTAGGTGACGTATGTGGGTATAGAGACCGTTGTAGGAAAATATAACCAGAGCGGACCGAGTAAATACCCGAGTCATTAGGAGACTAGAGTATTGAATCACGTTGTTCATTTATGATAGGAATACATAGAATAACAGTGGCATCAGTTGGGTTAAAATAACAACGGACCTTATCCGTATCCCAGGCAGTTTGATTACGAATCATAAAATCACGGCAACGAATATGGAATTCATCCGAGGTTTCATAATTCCCAATGAGATTAATCGGGGAAGGACCACCCCATATATCTTTGTGTACTATAATATTATTGTTAATACCTGGGCGATAAAGAAAGCCTGGAATGAGCCGCTGTAGAGCGTTATACAAACCTTGCCAAGCAAAGGAGCCACAATTGGGTTTGGGTGCATCTAGGATATTTCCGAAAGGAAAGTATTTAGAACGATATATTTGTCCTAATAAAGAATCTGGTTCACAAATGAGTCTCCATAGTTGCTTGCCCAAGAGAGCAATATTGAAATCATGCAAATCCTTAAAACCCATGCCTCCAGCAGCCTTGGGTAAGCAAACATAATTCCATGGAAGCATATGCCATCCTTTTTTGTTGGATTTGCCAGTCCACAAATATTGACGGATTGATGAAGTCATGTCATCGATAATGTTTTGTGGAAGAAGATAACAAGACATAACGTATTGAGGTAGGGATTGTAGGACTGCTTTGATGAAAATCTCCCGACCACTAAAAGAGAGGAGATGTTTATCCCAGCTAGAAAGACGATCATGTACTTTATAACGCACAAACCCTAGTGATTCAGTTTTGTTTTTCCCAATGAGAAGTGGGATACCTAGATATACACCAGGGTTAGATACCTCACGTACTTGCAAAAGGTTATTGATCGCGTTTCTTGTTGAGGATGGGGTACGCGGATTATAAAAAATTGTCGATTTCTCAAAATTAACCGCTTGACCAGAAGCAGTAGCATAAGTTTGCAGAGCTCTTTTAAGATGAGACGCTTCGGTTGGATTATTATTAATGAAAACCATGCAGTCATCGGCAAAAAGCAGGTGGTTGACTTTGGGCCCATATTTACAGGCGCCAAGTCCCGGTAGAATGTTAGTTTGTTGGGCAGCAGATAGGTAAGCAGAAAGGCCTTGTGTACAAAAGAGGAATAGGAAAGGAGATAGGGGGTCGCCTTGGCGTAATCCACGTTGAGGTTGAAAGAAGGGGGAGAAGGAATTATTAATTTTGACTGAAAAAGAGACTGTGGTAATGCAACGCATTATGAGGGAGATCCATTATGAGGCGAAGCCCATGCGTTCCATAACATTTGCGAGAAAGGACCATTCAACTCTATCAATGGCTTTTTCCATGTCTAATTTAAGAGCAGCACCTTCGGAGGATTTAGTTGCTCCTGAATTGATGTTGTGAATAATTTCATGGGCAACAAGGATGTTATCCGAGATGTTACGTCCCTGGACAAAAGCTGCTTGATTAGGGCTGATACAGAATGGAATTGTTTGTTTCATTCTATTGACGATGGTTTTAGCGACTATTTTATAAAGGACAATACATAGGCTGATAGGTCTTAGCTGTTTCATGGAAGTTGGGTCTTGGATTTTAGGGATTAGTACCAAGATAGTTTTATTGACTAAGGCCATATCAGCTGTGCCGTTTAGTAGGTTAAGGCAAAGATTAATGACATCTTCGCCAACCGTGTCCCAATGTTGTCGAAAAAAAACTACATGGTAATCCATCGATACCAGGTGCTTTCCTAGGATCGATGTCCCGAAAGGCATGGAGTATTTCTTCTTTAGTGAAGGACCTTAAAAGGGTATCGTTCATTGATTGGGTGATAGAAGGCAGAATTTTATCGAGAATATTATCCGAAATTTGGGGGTTGGATGATGTAAAGAGATTTTGAAAATATGTAGAAGCAATAGTCATTAGGTCTGAGTCATCCGTACACCAATTCGAATTAGAGTCAAAAAGACCTGTAATCGAATTTTTCTTTTTCCTATTAGTTGCCCGAGCGTGGAAGAACCGTGTATTTTTATCCCCTTTGGAGAGCCAGAGTGTACGAGATCTTTGAGCCCAATAGATTTCTTGTTCCATTAGAAGTTTATTGAGTTCAGTTCTATGTTTTAAATATATTTCTTCATTTGTGGCATTTAAGGGGCGGCATAGAAATTTGTTTATTTTTTTGGTAAGGAACTTGATCCGTCCAGTAGACTTAAATCTTTGGTGATTTTGCCATTCCTCTAGACATGTGTCGATAGCTTCAATTTTTTCAATTGCTGTTCCAGAGGTATTGGCCCAAGTACTTTTAATAGTATGTATATTATCCTCGTTATGCGCCCAACAGTTTTCGAAACGAAAAGTGTTGGATGGCCGCTGAAGGGGGGTAACGGCCGCAGGAAATAAATCAAGGAGTAGGAAACAATGGTCAGATTTGGCCACATAATCCGTGGTTATACGATAGGAAGGGAAGAGATCTTGCCAAGCCGAATTAGCTATGAATCAGTCTAATCTTTCATGTATAATTGGGGTTGAAGGCCCTACTTTTGTCCAGGTAAACCATCCAGAAGTTGGTTTACAGTCAAAGAGATTGTTTCGTGATAGACAGTGACAGAAATTTTTTATTTGTGATCTAGCCCTTCGACAACCCCCTTGTTTTTCAGAGTCAGTTAAAATTTCATTAAAATCCCCTCCAAGAAGCCATGGTGTATTATTATTATTATTAATATGTAATGAATCGATGAGTTCCCATGTTTTATATTTTTGACTAGTTTCGGAGTAGCCATGCATTCCAGTAAAAAACATTGTGCAATTGTTCATAGTAATCTGAGTATGTATATAACGCGCCGAATACGAAATTAAACTTATATTAATATTGTTCGAAGCAAATAGAGAAATACCGGAACACCCTTTCGTTGGGGGAATAGAGATAATTTCTAGCATACCTAATGAAAGACAAAGGCGGCTACATGTCGCATTATTAATTTTGGTTTTGCATAAGAAAATAACATCCGGGTTGGTATGTTGGACATAGGTCCGAAAATGTTGAACCGTCGGGGCTTGTCCTAGACACTGACAGTTCCAGCATAGGATCCTCATTTTGCTCGGCGGGGCTGGGAATCAGCCGCCGCCGGAGAGTTTTTTGAGCTGCTCATCCCAGCTTTAGGAATGGATCCGGATGGTTTGGATTTTTTTTGCGGGAGCGACACTTGGATAGGAGAACGGCGTTTTGTGCCACGGTTCGGTGGGGCTGGAACAGGTGCAGGGGCTGCATCATTTGGGTAAGTTTTTAATAACCATTGGTTAAAATCATTGAAAATTGTATCGGTAGGAGCAGGGGGCTTACGCAATTCAGCTTCAATCTTTTTTATTTGCTGGGCAGTTGGGCTAGGAACACCATCATCCGTGGCGTCCCAATCATCATCTGAACCATCTTCCGGGATAGGATAGATGGTGTTCAGTGGCTGAGGCTCTAGGGGTGCTTTCTGTTTCGAGTCAGATGCAGAAGGATCTTTGGTAGAGTTGGGGACATCATCCATAGCCGCGTCCGTTTTTGGAGCTTCCTCGGTGGGTTGTTCCGTAAAGGAGGCAGCGTCGCCCTCGTTTAGAAAACCTATGAGAAGGATGTAGGTAGAAACCAGTTTAGTTGTTGATTGCTTATTAATAACATGATAATTGATAATAAAGGGAAACAACAATGTACCCATATTATTCGGATCGGTGGGAGGAACATTAGCGTTGGCCGAAGCTGCTGGAACGGGAGGTACTATGAGGAAAGAAGATGATAAGTATATAGATAGAACTATAAATAGCATAAGATATAGATTAATTATAGGAAGAAGCCGATAAAAAAACAAGGTATTGGCAGTGAGAGAATAGTGAGTACCATTCAATGGAGGAATATTCTGGTTAAGATTTGGCTCAACATTACGGATACGCCCACGAGTACCAACTGGGCGACGTCTTGGGGGAAGGTAGCGGAGCCACTCCCCGTACTGCAGCTTGTTGAGATCGAGAGAGGAACGAATGGGGCAGTTTTCAATTGTGTGGCTGATTATACCACAGCCGGGACAAAGGGTAGGAAGGCGTTCGTATTGAAGACGACACATAATTTTGTTGCCCCCGGATCCGAAGAATACGAAACGGGTGACAGGTCTGGTGATGTCCAGCAAGATTTCTACCCGAAGGAAGTCTTTCATGTTCCCTTCAAACTCCCGAGTGTCGGTTCGAAGAACGTTGCCTACCATTGACCCAAGGGCATGTCCCACCAGGTGTGATCGATCAATGTCCTCAAAGAGTGAGGCAGGGA
Source organism: Hibiscus trionum (assembly GCA_030270665.1). NCBI lineage: Eukaryota > Viridiplantae > Streptophyta > Magnoliopsida > Malvales > Malvaceae > Hibiscus > Hibiscus trionum. Next base: position 27,862,054 of record BSYR01000002.1, read on the forward strand.
GAGAGAAGAAACGTATCCAGATTCTCATAATATTGAAATTGTATTCTCCAACTGATTTGGCAAGGTCGTACTCGGTAACGGCTAACCATTCATCCTTGTACAACCAAGGACCACGGTTAAGGACTTCATAACAGTTCTTGGTCTCTTTGAATTTTATCTTGAGGAAATTGTCTTGGATAACAAATATAGACACTACATCGTTAGGCTTCCATATTCCTTCGAAAGCATTGATAACAGCATAAATATCAATCGCCTTGGACGAGATAAAGCAGCCAAATAGAAAGAGCTTGGGGTCCTCCTTGATAAAGTCCCAACCAAAGTCAGGGGTGTAAAGGAGCTCAGCTTCCTCGTTAGTGAGATCGATGGAACTTAGCTGGGGGATAGAGGAGGATGCCATGGAAAGAGTATAGGAATTATGGATGTTAGGAGGATTGGGAGAGGTGTGTGATTTAGTACGGGTACGTTGTTTGTATAAATAAGAATAGATTATGTAGACTGTGTTATGGTAAGTAGTAAATAAAGGAAGTTCAGTAAAAATTAGTGACCATAAAAATTGGGTAATAATAATGACATAAAGGCAAGATGGAAAGAAGCTTTCCTTATTAAAACGAGTTAGCTGGACAGAAGGAGAATTTTCATTAATTATATTTAATAATGGTAAATTTAAAGCATGATTTAAGGAAGAATACCTTAAAAGCAAAAGGAATTTAAACGAGAGGTAAAATAGTAAGTAAAATAAGTGGGTACGTGTAAAGTTGTTGACATTTAGCGATATATAAAGAAAGAATGGCTTATAACTGATAAATATGGCTGGTTTTTTAATAAAGGAGGAAGTAAATCGGAAATTTAAATTGTGATTATAAGCTGGGTGATTGGTAATAAAGTAAGAGAAAGGAATAAAAGGATTTAAAGATAGTAAATTATATTCCTTAAGTGAAATAGGTAGAGCAATAGAAAAATTATCAATAATGGGAAAGTAATAAAAATAGATAGTAAGTGGGAAGAAAGAAATTAATGGGGAGCCATATATTGTTTTAAAAACGTATAATAAGCAAAATTTATGGTGGAGAAATTAATTGGTTTGTATATAAGGAAAGTGAAAAATTTGAGCATAAATATCTGGGAGTGAAATTTGTTTTCCATCATAATGATGGTCGTATATAATTCCCTAAAAAGGGCTGGAGTTAATTCGCCAGATGAGGCGTTGAGTTTGATTTTTTGAAATAAAGAGAGAGAGGAAAGGAGGATGTATAAACATTCAAGAGATTGACTCGTTGCATATTTACTAAACCTATTTAGTGACGTAATGTAATCGAACGAATAGTATGCAACATACATTAAAACCAACCAAGAATAAAATAAGCATAACAAATATGAACATGCAGAAAAGGAAAGCGAAAAAGAAAAGCAGAAAATAATAAATATTACAAGCCCAGAGATAGAAGGAAGCGGGGATAAGAAATTAGTTACAGTCCAAAGGAGCAAAAAAGGGGAAAATGAATTGCTAATAGAAAATAAATACAAACTCGAAGAATAATAATTAAATATGAGTAATACCAGTATGATGGCCCATGATTCCAAACTTCCATGATAATTGCAATAGTGTTGGAAGGAGATTGACATGTATTTTGATCTGTCAGAGAAAAGAGATAAGATTGATTAATGTTAGAGAATTGTGGAGATTGTTTATAGATGAGCAGGGATCGAAGGTAGAGGGTATACAAGTATGTATGTGAAGGTAAGGAGTACACATGAAATGCTAGACCAACATTAATTAAACTACTGAAATATGATAAAAAATTGTGAGCAAAAATATAGGTATGTATTATACCAATTGGAGAGACTCGAATGTGCTAGTTTGTAGTCCAACATCAACACAGGTAAGGATCTATAATGAATCATGCCAAGCCTGATTGGGAAAAAGGTTGGAGTTAAAAATGAAAGAGGATAGAATTTTTTTTTGAAGAAATACATTATGTGGAGTACATTAAAAGGAATGTCATTAGTAACAAGGGTAAGAGTCCATAAAACAGAGAATAAGTGGTGTACAAATAAATAAGTGAGAATATTTATAGTGGAAGGTGTCTGGAGAAAGAAAAAGAAATTAACATTAGTAAAAATTCCCACTAGGTGGTTTGATAGAAGGTTCCCTAAAAGAGCTTGAGAGTTGGTAGATATTGATACAATAACAATAAAAGATATCCAAAATTGGAGAGAAATAGTAACAGTGAAGAAGACATCAAGCAACATTTGATTATATATAATAACGTTTGGAGCAGGAGCATAAATATATATAAATGTAGCTATTAGATAAGTAGAACGATATAGGTTCAAAGATACATAGTAACTAAAAAGAACATAGTAAGTGGAAACCTGGTACATAGTTGAAAGGTCATTACGGGAGATCCACAGAAATGAGTTGAAATTTTTTTTAAACATATACCTTATATAGAGAGGTGTAATGGTAGAATAATATGGCCAAAGCCTTGATATTAAAAGAGAGTTTCGCTTAAGAATGCTGTTGCAGAAATAAGCTAGAGATTGAATTTTCCCCAAATATTGGGTTGGTTTTAATTTCCCTAAAAGGGATTGTGGTAGGTTAGAGAGGAACAAACAACATAAGAAAAAAATGGAATTAAAGATGGTATTGAAGCAATCGAGGGTAACTATGGAATCCAGAGAGAGAATAAACAACAAATAGATAACAATACAAAATAAATCAGTGATGAGAAAGAACTGGCACATAAGAAATAAACAAGTAAAGGAATGATATAGCGAACAGATATCAGAGAGCATATAATATGAAAAAGGAACATAAAGAAGATCAGACAGATTACAGGACCACAAAGATAGAGCAAATACAGTATACGAATCGATATGATAGAGGGCAGAAGGAGAAATAAGCAATGGAAAATAAAATCAGAACCAACAATCCACAAGTAAAACAGAACGTAAACAAGGAGAGGAGAGATGAAAGTAAAACAATAAAAAAAGGAAATTGATAATACCCGATTTGCGACCCTTGAAACCAGAATGGTTGAGAAAGAACCCCAATGAATCTGTTCAAAGGGAAACGAAACATTAGGTAATATAAAATACATATATAGCAAAAAAAGAAGAAAAAGGACCCATCGGAAGATGAATCGTCGATTTAGATTTGGATAAAGATTAAAAGAAAAAAGAAGGAAATGGGTAATAAAGTTAGATACCAGAATATGAATCAACTTTCCCGATTGAGATGAAGAAGGTCGTTCATCAATCGAAAGGTGGCCCATCGTCTGCAACAGAGGAACGGAAATCAGTAACATGCAATAAAAGTATACAAACCCTAGAAAAAAATAGATGATATTATAAGGATGCAGAAAGGAAAATAAAGAGGAAAAACCCTTAGAAAATGAAGAAGTAAAAAAATTGAAATGGCCAGAAACAAATAAAAAGAACGGAGGGGATAGAGAAACAAATCCTGTCGGCCGGATGTATGATAAACGTCGTGGGATGCAACAAGGGGGAAGCCCTCCGCGATAGCAGATGATATGGATCAAAACCCAAATAGAAGAAAAAACTGATGAAAACATTAGAAATAGTTAAAAGGAAGCAAAAAGACAAAAGGATATAACAAAAGGATGATCTGAAAAACATACCGTTCAGATCTGGAGATCGTCGGTTTGATCTCGTCAAAAACACCCAAAAAGTGAAGAAAACAGTGTAGAAGAAGGGGAAAATAAACCCTTTATCAGATAAATCAGATCTGGTGGTGGTTTTGTGTAATGCAAGAGAGAAACGAAAGAATGGAGTGCCCGAAAAACAAGTATACTAAAAAATGAAAATGGGGATATGGGGCGAGGTGGAATGGCCTTCTGCATTCCCTTACCGATTTCCAAGGAAATCAACAATTTCCGGTTTACTTGATGATGGGTTGGCAAATTCGGCGGAAGATGGAGAGGGGCCGTGTAGGGGAAGGGGAATAATGGAGTGCCCGAAAAACAAGGAAAAGAAAGAAGAATAAGCCAACACCCAAAAGAGACCACGAAAAAAAATTGAGAGAGAATTGAGAGCCATCCCACCCACCCGTTGGAATTTTTATCCGTTGGAATTTTAACTAAGTACCCGTTGGAATTTTAACTGAGTAAAATGTACATAAATTGAGGTTTTGCAATATAATTGTGTTGAAAAGCTACTAATCAATTATTTGAACACTTAAAGTTTGATTAAAACTTCTTTTGCGGTCCTTTTCTTCGAGGTTTCAGACGAGCAGGTCTAAATGGGCCTTTCAGTGGGCCTGCTGGAATTTTAACTGAGTAAAAAGTTTAAAAATTGAGTTTTTGAATATAATTGTGTTGAAAAGATCCTAATAAATTATTTGAACTCCTAAAATTTGATTAAAACTTGTTTTGCGGTCCTTTTTGTCGAAGTTTTCGACGAGCAGGTGTAAATGGGCCTTACAATGGAACCGTTGGAATTTTAACTGAGTAAAAAGTACAGAAATTGAGGTTTTGCAATATAAGTGTGTTGAAACTCTCCAAATCAATTACATGATCTCCTAAAATTTGATTAAAACTTGTTTTGCGGCCCTTTTTGTAGAGGTTTCGGACGAGCAGGTCTAAATGGGCCTTACGATGGACCCGTTGGAATTTTAGCTGAGTAAAAAGTACAGAAATTGATGTTTTGCAATATAATTGTGTGGAAAAGCTACTAATCAATTATTTGAACTCCTAAAATTTGATTAAAACTTTTTTGCGGACTTTTTGTAGAGGTTTCGGACGAGCAGGTCTAAATGGGCCTTTCAATGAACCCGTAGGAATTTTAACTGAGTAAAATGTACAGAAATTGAGGTTTTGCAATATAATTGTGTTCAAAAGCTCCTAATCAATTATTTGAACACCTAAAAATTGATTAAAACCTGTTTTGCGGTCCTTTTTGTCGAGGTTACGGTCGAGCAGGTCTAAATGGGCCTTTCAATGGACCCGTTGGAATTTTAACTGAGTAAAAAGTACAAATATTGAGGTTTTGCAATATAAGTGTGTTGAAAATCTCCTAATCAATTACATGATCTCCTAAAATTTGATTAAAACTTGTTTGCGGCCCTTTTTGTAGAGGTTTAGGACGAGCAGGTCTAAATGGGCCTTACAAAGGACCCGTTGGAATTTTAACTGAGTAAAAAGTACAGAAATTGAGGTTTTTCAATATAATTGTGTTGAAAAGCTACTAATAAATTACTTGAACTCCTAAAATTTGATTAAAACTTGTTTTGCGGCCCTTTTTGTAGAGGTTTCGGTCGAGGAGGTCTAAATGGGCCTTGCAATGGACCCATTGGAATTTTAACTGAGTAAAAAGTACGGAAATTGATGTTTTGCAATATAATTGTGTTGAAAACCGTCTAATCGAATATTTGAACTCCTAAAATTTGAATAAAATTTTTTGCGGTTCTTTTTGTAGAGGTTTCGGACGAGCAGGTCTAAATGGGCCTTTCAATGGACACGTTGGAATTTTAACTGAGTAAAAAGTATTGAAATTGAGGTTTTGCAATAAAATTGTGTTGAAAAGCTCCTAATCAATTATTTGAACTCCTAAAATTTGATTAAAACTTGTTTTGCGGTCCTTTTTGTCGAGGTTTCGGACGAGCTTGTCTAAATAAGCCTTTCAATGAGCCTGTTGGAATTTTAACTGGGTAAAAGTACAGAAATTCAGGTTTTGCAATATAAGTGTATTGAAAATCTCCTAATCAATTACATGATCTCCTATATTTTGATTAAAACTTTTTTTGTGGCCCTTTCTGTAGAGGTTTTGGACGAGCAGGTCTAAATGGGCCTTACAATGAACCCGTTGGAATATTAACTGAGTAAAAAGTATAAAAATTGAGGTTTTGCAATATAATTGTGTTGAAAAGCTACTAATCAATTATTTGAACACCTAAAATTTGATTAAAACTTCTTTTGCGGTCCTTTTTGTCGAGGTTTCGGACGAGCAGGTCTAAATGGGCCTTTTAATGGACCCGTTGGAATTTTAACTGAGTAAAAAGTAAAGAAATTGAGGTTTTGCAATATAATTGTGTTGAAAAGCTCCTAATCAATTATTTGAACTCCTAAAAATTTATTAAAACTTGTTGTTTGGTCCTTTTTGTTGTTGTTTCAGACGAGCAAGTCTAAATGGGCCTTTCAATGGTCTCGTTGGAATTTTAACTGAGTAAAAAGTACAAAAATAGAGGTTTTGCAATATAATTGTGTTGAAAAGCTACTAATCAATTATTTGAACACCTAAAATATGATTAAAACTTGTGTGAAACAAATATTTTAATTTTGATATAACTAAATACCTAAGGACTAAATTGAAAATGTCAAAACGAATTTTAAGTCCTCAAAATATCCCCATATAATTTTAAGATTATGCCCAAGTTAAAAACAAAGTTTTTCAAATATTTTTCTAAGTGTTTAAAGCCAAAACAGTGATTTTCAAGCCCCTATTTCGAAACGGCCTAAGGTGTTTCGAAACGATTTCATCACTGCCAACCCATGTTCCGAAACGAGTATCGAAACGGCTTAAGAACACTTGAACCCGTTTCGAAACGGTCTCATACGTTTCGAAACTGTTCTTCATATTTGATTTAAAAAGGGCACAACGGTTACAAATTTTTAACTGAATATTTAAAGATAAATAGGGTGTTTCGAAACGGGCTAAGGCTATTTCGAAACGACCCTTGACAGTAGCAAAACCGTTTCAAAACGAGGCCAAGCGTTTCGAAACAGTTCTTCAGTTTAAATTGTAAACATGACCGTTGAAGATGTTTTTAACCGAATTTCTGAAAACCGTTAGGGTGTTTCGAAACGGGCTAAGACTGTTTTGAAACGACCCTTGACAGTGGCAAAAGTGTTTCGAAACGGCCCTAAGGCATTTCGAAACGGGCTCTTAAATGCACCCCTACGGCTCTTTCTATTTTAGTCCGTTCCGAAACATGTACCCCGCGTTTCGAAACGGGTTGGTGCAGACTGCATTTATGGTGGTGAGATAACATCCCCAACGGCTCTATTGATGAGTGCAACAACCACAACGACTAGAAATCAATGAGAAGGTATAAAAGAGACCTCTAAAAGCACCAGCAACAACTATTGATCCAAAAGCAAACATCCAAACATCAAATCCAAGCAATTGTGCAAAAATCCCATTTTGTCTAGAAACCCCAATTGTAATTTTCATTCATATCTTGTTCAATTGGGTTGAGTGCTTGTAATTGGGCTATCATTTGTATTGAGAGATACTTTATTAGACATCAAATTTCTTTGTTCACTTGTGTGAGGATTGGGTTGATTTTTGGGTAGAAAAATCAATCGAAATTGTAAAGGGTTGCCTCCTTGTCCTAGAAAAAGGGAAGAGCAATTAGTGGAATTGTTGCAAATCCTTAGTGAAGCTAAGGTAGTGGATGTAGAGTTCATTTGGAACTTGAACCACTCTAAATCCCTTGTCTATTATTTTCAATTTGCAATTTCCACCATAAAACCTTTAAATTTCCAATTCACCCCCTCTTGGTCAATATCGATCTTGCGATCCACTCAACAATTGGTATCAAAGCTTAACTCATTGAGGATTAACAACCACAAGAGGAGATCCTTGGAAGAGTGTGATCATCAAATATCAAGAGATTGCTTCAACCTCCGGTTCGGGCATGTACGAGTCACAATCCACTACAAAGCCTCCTTTCTTCGGCGGTGATAACTATTCTTTTTGGAAGAATAGGATGCGTCTCTTCATCAAATCAAATGACTATCTAGTGTGGGAAGTCATTGAAGATGGGCCATATATCCCTTTGAAGCAAGATAGTGAAGGCAAGATGGTCTTAAAGAAGAAAGTGGAGATGAGTGAAGAGGAGAGGAAAAAGATTCAAGTCAATGATAAAGCTCTCCACATGCTATTTTGTTCCTTCGGTCCGGACATCTATTCCAAGGTCTCATCCATTGAAAGTGCCAAAGAAGTATGGGACACTCTAGAGACCACATATGAAGGCACCAACGATGTTAAAGAAACTAAGATTGGAATTCTTAATCTTAGTTTTGAGAATTTCAAGATGGAGCCCGATGAGACGGTGTCAAAGATGTTCGATCATTTCTCCACGATTGTCAATGGGCTAAAGGGCTATGGAGAGATTATACCGGAAGACAAGCTTGTCCGGAAGCTACTCTATTCACTTCCCGAGTCTTGGGATGGGAAGAGAACCGCTATCATCGAAGCAAAGAACTTGAAAACCTTGAAGCTTGATGAGCTTGTGGGTTCTCTCCTTACTCATGAGATCATGAAGCAAGGAAGGGAAGATGAGAAGAAGAAAGAAGAGAAAAGGGTAGAGAAGCTTGAGGTTGAGAAGAAGAAGAAGATGGGAATAGCTTTCAAGGCTAAAACTTCACAACGTGATGAGAGCTCATCTAGTGAGGAGGATGAACTTGAAGAATTGGCTATGATAGCCAAACGATTCTCACGCTTCATGAGGTCCAACCGTGGAAGAAAAATCCAAAGAAAAATGGATTTCAAAAGCAAGAACAAAGAAGAAGGAAGGGATCCTATCACTTGCTTTGAGTGCAAACAACCCGGCCACATTCGTTCGGAGTGCCCTCAACTCAAGAAGAAGGGCTTTGAGAAGAGGAAAAAGCTCAAAGCCAAGCTTGCTACTTGGAGTGATGAGGAGTCATCGGAGGATGACGAACAAGAAGTGGCTAACCTTTGCCTCATGGCACTTGAGGAAGATTCCTCCATGGTAACCTCTAACTCATCTACTTTAGATTTTTCATATGAAGAATTAAATGATGCATATGATGAGTTACAAGAGGTCTATGATGAGTTAGTTGAGAAATATAAGGAGTCGGTTATTAGGAATAAAAAGATTATTCTAGAATTAAATGAGAAAAATGACTCACTTACTCAAGCTAATTCTAAATTTGAGAAAAAGATATTAGGATTAAAAGATGAACTTAAATTCTTTCAAGATGAAAATGTTGATCTTAATAATATTTTATCTCAATGTAATTGTGAACACCAAAAGGTGTTGGGTGAGCTAAATGAGCTCAAAAAGTCTTTAAAAAATGTTGGTAGTGTCAAGCATGAAGTAGGAGAATCCTCTAGAACACACCAGCCTAAGAAAAAGACTAATTACTACAAACAAAGTGGCTACCCTAGACATAGTAGAGCTAAAAGAATTAGAAGTGTGTGGGTTCCTAAGGAACTTGTTAAATCTAATAATATTATTGCTATGTCATCTTGGATTCCTAAGGGAACCAAGGTTTTGGGAGCTAACACTCATGGACCCAAAATGATTTGGGTACCAAAAACCAAAGTTTAATATATTTCTTTGTAGGGGGAGCATTGCTACAAGGCCAAAGCAAAAAGTCAAAACTCATGGTACCTTGATAGTGGATGCTCGAGGTACATGACCGGAGACAAGAGTAGATTCATGGATCTAAAGCCAAAAAGTGGAGGAGTAGTAACATTTGGTGACAACTCCAAAGGCCACATTAAAGGTATTGGCTCCATAGGTAATCACTCTACTATTCTCATTGAAAATGTTTTATATGTCGATGGTCTTAAACACAATTTATTGAGCATAAGTCAATTGTGTGATAAAGGATTTAATGTTTTGTTTGATAAAAATGGATGCAAAATTGTAGACATTAAATCTAATAATATTATGCTCATAGGTCATCGCATAGGGAATATATACATGGTGCATCTAGATGACATTCGTACATCTCATGCATGCTTAGTTGCTCAAAATGAAAATGATGCATGGTTGTGGCATAGGAAGCTAGGACATGCTAGCATAAGTGTTTTGGAAAAACTAGTCTCTCTAAATCTAGTTAGAGGTTTACCTAAAATAAAATTTTCAAATGATAAAATTTGTGATGCATGCTCAAAGGGTAAACAACATAAATCTTCCTTTAAATCCATTAATGATGTTTCTACTAGTAGATGCTTACAACTAATTCACATGGATTTATTTGGGCCAATTAGGACTATGAGCTTGGGTGGTAAGTCTTATGCTTTTGTGCTAGTTGATGATTTTTCTAGATTTACTTGGGTTCTCTTTTTAAGTACTAAAGATGAGGCTTTGGAAAAATTCATCACATTTACAAAATTAACCCAAAATGATCTTGAACTAAAAAGTTCACATATTAGAAGTGATCATGGAACCGAGTTTCAAAATTTGGGGTTTGAAGATTTTTTAAATGAAAATGGTATTAGCCATAATTTTTCGGCTCCTCGAACTCCTCAACAAAATGGGGTAGTTGAGAGGAAAAATAGAACTTTACAAGAAATGGCTAGAACTATGCTTTGTGAAAACAATTTACCTAAATATTTTTGGGCGAAAGCCACAAACACCGCTTGTTATATTGTAAATCGAGTAATGATTAGGCCAATTTTAAAGAAAACACCTTATGAGATTTTAAAATCTAAAAAGCCTAACATTAGCTATTTCCACCCTTTTGGGTGCAAGTGTTTTGTTTTAAATAATGGAAAAGATAACTTAGGTAAATTTGATGCAAAAAGTGATGAAGCCATTTTTATAGGTTACTCTTTAACCTCTAAAGCCTATCGAGTATTTAACAAAAGAACTTTAGTAGTATAAGAATCTATTCATGTTGTATTCGATGATAATCTCCTTCCTAGGAAGGATTCTTGTGATGATGATGATGTAGGGATCATAAATGCCTTTGATGGAGGTCAAACTTCAAAGGAGGATGAGATTCCAACAAAGGAAGAGGACTCACAAGATCCACCTCTTGAAGCCTTGAAGGACTTGGCTATTGAGGAAAAGGAAGTGAGCTACCCAAGGGAGTTGAACTATGTCAAAGATGGTGAAATCTTGGGTGATCCATCCAAGGGGGTAACCACTCGTTCTTCTCTTAGATTAATGAACCATGTTGCATTTATGTCATGCATAGAGCCTAAAAATATAAAAGAAGAATTGAAAGATGACTTTTGGATTATGGCTATGCAAGAAGAGTTAAATCAATTTGAGAGAAGTAATGTATGGACATTAGTTGATAGGCCTAGTAATCAATCTACAATAGGAACTAAATGGGTCTTTAGGAACAAGCTAGATGAGAGTGGTAACATTGTGAGAAATAAAGCTAGACTTGTAGCACAAGGTTACACTCAAGAAGAGGGAATAGATTTTGATGAAACCTATGCACCCGTAGCTAGAATGGAAGCCATTAGGATGTTGCTTGCATATGTATGTTATCATAATTTCAAGCTTTTTCAAATGGATGTTAAAAGCGCATTTTTAAATGGTTTTATAAATGAAGAAGTGTATGTGGAACAACCACCGGGTTTTGAAGATTCAAAATTTCCAAATCATGTTTTCAAACTTACCAAAGCTCTCTATGGTTTAAAACAAGCTCCTAGAGCTTGGTATGAAAGGCTTTCAAATTTTTTGATTGAAAAAGGATTTGAAAAAGGTAAGGTGGACACTACACTCTTTATAAAAATGTATAAAAATGACATCTTAGTAGTTCAAATTTATGTTGATGATATTATTTTTGGTTCTACTAATGAATGTCATTGTCAAGAGTTTGCTAAGTTAATGCAAGGTGAATTTGAGATGAGCATGATGGGTGAGCTCTCATTCTTTTTGGGACTCCAAATCAAACAAAAGAAGGATGGCACCTTCATCAACCAAGCAAAATACATAAAGGATATGCTCAAGAAGTTTGGCTTGGAGAATGCAAAGCCTCAAGCCACTCCTATGAGCTCATCTACAAAGCTTGACAAAGATGAAGGAGGTAAGTGTGTTGACTCTAAGCTTTATCGTTCTATGATTGGATCTTTGCTTTACCTTACCGCAAGTAGACCAGATATCTTGTTTAGTGTTTGCTTGTGTGCTAGGTTTCAAGCTAGTCCTAGAGAGTCTCACCTTATAGCCGTTAAGAGAATCTTTAGATACCTTAGAGATACTCCTTGTTTAGGTCTTTAGTATCCTAGAGACTCTACCTTCAACCTTCATGCTTACTCGGATGCGGATTATGGGGGTTGCAAAATTGATAGGAAAAGTACTTCGGGAACTTGTCAATTCTTAGGTAGTATGATCATATCTTGGTTCTCTAAGAAACAAAATAGTGTAGCCTTATCTACCACCGAAGCCGAGTACATATCCTTAGGGAGTTGTTGTGCTCAAGTCCTTTGGATGAAGCAACAACTCTTAGATTATGCAATTAAAGTTGAAACCATTCCCCTAAAATGTGACAACACTAGTGCAATATGTTTAACAAAAAATCCCATCCAACACTCTAGAACCAAACATATAGAAATAAGGCATCATTTCATTAGAGATCATGTCCTTAAGGAAGATGTGGTTATAGAGTATATAGACACCTTGAATCAATTAGCAGACATATTTACAAAACCCTTAGACAAAGAGCGTTTTTGGTCCCTTAGGAGAGAGTTAGGTCTAGCTAGCCTATCTTGACCTTTTAGGACCTCTTTCGTGTTTAAATTTGCTTGATCTTGTGAAATGCCATGTTAATGTGTTTAGACTCCTAATTTTATCCATGCCTATAGTTAGGGGGAGTATGTTTATGCTTGAATATGTTTTGCTTGCTCATTCATGACATTTATGCATGTTAGTCCTATTAAAACTTCATTTTTCTGCACTTCTAGAGCCTCATTTGCACTTCCAGGCCCAGGTGTATCGAAACGGGTGACCCAGTTTCGATACGGATACCTTAAATCCAGTTCTGAGAGAAGGGCGTTTCGAAACGCCTCCAAGGTGTTTCGAAAAGTTTTGGCTACTGCCAAGGGGTGTATCGAAACGTGTTTCGATACGGGTCAACAGGGCTTCGATACGGTCAACAGCGTATCGAAACGGTCAGCTTATGGTCTCAAAACGGTCAAACCCTAGTCATTCCGTTTCGAAACGGTCCTGACCGTTCCGAAACGGCATCGCGGATTGCTTTATTTAGGGCTTTTAATGTTAAAATTCACTTTTTTATCAAACTCTTAAAAACCCTAAACCACCTCCCTCTCTATATATACCCTCTCAAACTCATTGATTTTCACAAAATTGTGAGGGGTTTTTCTCTAAAACTCAAGTCTAAGCAAGTTTCATCAACATTGTGCAAGGATTTTCATCAAATCATCCAAAATCCCAAACTAAGGTATTTTTTTATTTATTCTTTTTCTTTCAATTTCTGTTCGAATCTTAGGATAGAAAATTTTATTTTTGTCTAAATTATATGTTTTCATGTGTGGGTTTTCAATATCTTGTAAAAAAATTTCAAAATCTCAGATTTTTTTATTCGAATATAAAATTTTTCAGTCGTATTTTTTAATTTTTTTGTTGTTGTTTTTTTTTAATTTTGTTTCAAAAACCTAAGTGGGATTTATTATTGGATTGATTCTAAATATCAATGCATACACTTAATTTTAAAATATACTTGCTTAATGTTTTTAGATGGCGAAACAAGCTAACAAAAAGCGTAAGGCCGTTCAAACCGGTGATTCGAGCATTCGTCCGAATCTTGCTCTGCTTTTTCAGAAATCTCTTAAAACTCCGGAGATGCGTGCTCGCTTCTCTTTTGTCAAGGATTTCGAAGTTCGTAGAGAACGTGCCATTGATCTTGATTTCCTCAATTCCGAGCGTTTCCTATTCCGTTATCTCGACCGTTTGAGTGAGTGGAATCTTATCTTTTTCTTGAGCATTCCGGATATTCGCTACAAACAAATGGTACTCCTTTTCTACTCTAATGCTCGTTTTATTCATGATGAGACCAAAACCGAGATTATAGGAATTGAATCTTTCATTTTGGGCAAAAAGTTTGTTGTTAATGTTGCTCTCTTGGAGTCTATTTTTGAACTTAAAGATGAGGGTCTTGAGGATGAACGTCACTTTGGCACTTTCACCGGTCGAGCACTTACTTTGGATGTGCACGATCGCGTTCTTCACTTGATGGTTTCTTGGTTCATTCGACCTTCCGGAGGTAAATACTCTCATATCCGTCAAACTGATCATTTTTGGCTTGAATGTTTCCGTAGAGGTGAGTGCCCTAATGTGCCTAAAATTATTTTTGCCGAGATAGTCAATAATATTAAGCTTATTGACACAAATGAGTTGAAGTCTTTTACCTATGGCACAATCTTGAGCTACATCTTTAATGATCTTGGTATCGATTTTACCTACGACTCTCCGGAACCTCGCAAGACCAAGATTGGTGAGTCCTCCCTTCGCAAGTCCGGGTTTACATATGTGAATGATGTTTGGGAAAGAGTTGATAGAGAAGCTGTTCCTCCTCCCGTTGCTCCTCCACCGCAAGTTCAGGTTGCAAACAATGAAGCCCTCACGGCTCTCATTACAGAGCGGTTCAATGCTTTGGATACTAGCATTGCTTCGGGTTTTACTGCCATGGACAATCGTTTGAAAAATGTTGAGGATCGTCTTCATACTCTTGAGACTTCCCATTCAAACTTAGATTTGTCCTTCTCCACTCTCTATGGGCAATGGACGAAGTTTCACCATTCTCAAGTCAAGAGCGATGATGATACTTCCGATGATGATGACGAGGCCTAGGATCTTCATATCATATCATATCATATTATCTATGTTTTTTATTTATTTAAGATTGCATCTTTATGTTTCATTATGTTTTAGGAACCTATGCTTTTGATCTTTTGTTTGGGATTTTATTATGAACTTAATGTTGGTTATGTTTTGGATATTTTGATATTATGAATTAATATTATTGTTGCTTATTGGTACTAATCCTTGTCTTCTCTATGAGCTTTCATTGTTCTTTTTGATCTAACAAAAAGGGGGAGAAGAAATTTAAGAGCCACAAACTAAAATTCGTTTTAAAATTTTTAAAAGGTTTTTTAAGCTTTACAACTTGGATTTTAAGTCAAACATTTTTTTTAACTTTAAAAACCTATCTTAAATTAAGGGGGAGTTAGAATTATTTCAAAACTTTCAAAATTCTTAAAAATTCTAACTTTGGTTTTGTTATATCAAAAAGGGGGAGATTGTGAAACAAATATTTTAATTTTGATATAACTAAAAACCTAAGGACTAAATTTTGATATCCCCATATAATTTTAAGATTATGCCCAAGTTAAAAACAAAGTTTTTCAAATATTTTTCTAAGTGTTTAAAGCCAAAACAGTGATTTTCAAGCCACTGTTTCGAAACGGCCTAAAGCGTTTCGAAACGATTTCATCACTGCCAACCCCTGTTCCGAAACAAGTATCGAAACGGCTTAAGAACACTTGAACCCGTTTCGAAACGGTCTCATACGTTTCGAAACTGTTCTTCATATTTGATTTAAAAAGGGCACAACGGTTACAAACTTTTAACTGAATATTTAAAGATAAATAGGGTGTTTCGAAACGGGTTAAGGCTGTTTCGAAACGACCCTTGACAGTAGCAAAACCGTTTCGAAACGAGGCCAAGCGTTTCGAAACAGTTCTTCAGTTTAAATTGTAAACATGACCGTTGAAGATGTTTTTAACCGAATTTCTGAAAACCGTTAGGGTGTTTCAAAACGGGCTAAGACTGTTTCGAAACGACCCTTGACAGTGGCAAAAGTGTTTCAAAACGGCCCTAAGGCGTTTCGAAACGGGCTCTTAAATGCACCCCAACGGCTCTTTCTATTTTAGTCCGTTCCGAAACAGGTACCCCGCGCTTCGAAACGGGTTATTGCAGACTGCATTTATGGTGGTGAGATAACATCCCCAACGGCTCTATTGATGAGTGCAACAACCACAATGGCTAGAAATCAATGAGAAGGTATAAAAGAGACCTCTAAAAGCACCAGCAACAACTATTGATCCAAAAGCAAACATCCAAACATCAAATCCAAGCAATTGTGCAAAAATCCCATTTTGTCTAGAAACCCCAATTGTAATTTTCATTCATATATTGTTCAATTGGGTTGAGTGCTTGTAATTGGGTTATCATTTGCATTGAGAGATACTTTATTAGCCATCAAATTTCTTTGTTCACTTGTGTGAGGATTGGGTTGATTTTTGGGTAGAAAAATCAATCGAAATTGTAAAGGGTTGCCTCCTTGTCCTAGAAAAGGGGAAGAGCAATTAGTGGAATTGTTGCAAATCCTTAGTGAAGCTAAGGTAGTGGATGTAGAGTTCATTTGGAACTTGAACCACTCTAAATCCCTTGTCTATTATTTGCAATTTGCAATTTCCACCATAAAACCTTTAAATTTCAAATTCACCCCCCTCTTGGTCAATATCGATCTTGCGATCCACTCAACAACTTGTTTTGTGGTCCTTTTTGTCGAAGTTTCGGACGAGCAGGTCTAAATGGGCCTTTCAATAGACCCGTTGGAATTTTAACTGAGTAAAAAGTAAAGAAATCGAAGTTTTGCAATATAATTGTGTTGAAAAGCTCCTAATCAATTATTTGAACTCCTAAAATTTGATTAAAACTTGTTGTGCGGTCCTTTTTGTCGAGGTTTCAGACGAGCAGGTCTAAATGGGCCTTTCAATGGACCCGTTGGAATTTTAACTAAGTAAAAAGTACAAAAATTGAGGTTTTGTAATATAATTGTGTTGAAAATCTCCTAATCAATTACACGATCTCCTAAAAATTGATTAAAACTTCTTTTGTTATCCTTTTTGTCGAGGTTTCGGACGAGCTGGTCTAAATGAGCCTTTTAATGGACCTGTTGGAATTTTAACTGAGTAAAAAGTGCATAAGTTGAGGTTTTGCAATATAATTGTGTTGAAAATCTCCCAATCAATTACATGATCTCCTAAAATTTGATTAAAACTTGTTTTGCAGCCCTTTTTGTAGAGGTTTCGGATGAGGAGGTCTAAATGGGCCTGACAATGGAACCGTTGGAATTTTTACTTAGTAAAAAGTACATAAATTGTGGTTTTGCAATATAATTGTGTTGAAAATCTCCTAATCAATTATTTGAACTCCTAAAATTTGAATAAAACCTTTTTGCGGTCCTTTTTGTAGTGGTTTCGGACGAGCGGGTTGAAATGGGCCTTTCAATGGACCAGTTGAAATTTTAACCGAGTAAAAAGTACATAAATTGAGGTTTTGCAATATAATTGTGTTGAAAAGCTCCAAATCAATTATTTGAACTCCTAAAATTTGAATAAAACTTTTTTGCGGTCCTTTTTGTAGAGGTTTGGGACGAGCAGGTCTAAATGGGCCTTTCAATGGGCTGTTGGAATTTTAACTGGGTAAAAAGTATAAAAATTTAGGTTTTTCAATACAATTGTGTTGAAAAGATACTAATCAATTATTTGAACTCCTAAAATTTGATTAAAACTTGTTTTGCGGCCCTTTCTGTAGAGGTTTCGGACGAGGAGGTCTAATTGGGCCTTACAATGGACCCATTGGAATTTTAACTGAGTAAAAAGTACGGAAATTGAGGTTTTGCAATATAATTGTATTGAAAACCTCCTAATCTAATATTTGAACTCCTAAAATTTGAATAAAATTTTTTTTGCGGTTCTTTTTTAGAGGTTTCGGACAAGCAGGTCTAAATGGGCCTTTCAATGGACCCGTTGGAATATTAACTGATTAAAAAGTATTTAAATTGAGGTTTTGCAATAAAATTGTATAGAAAAGCTCCTAATCAATTATTTGAACTCCTGAAATTTGATTAAAACTTGTTTTGCGGTCCATTTTGTCGAGGTTTCGGACGAGCATGTCTAAATAAGCCATTCAATGAGCCTGTTGGAATTTTAACTGGGTAAAAAGTATAGAAATTCAGGTTTTGCAATATAAGTGTGTTGAAAATCTCCTAATAAATTACATGATCTCCTATATTTTGATTAAAACTTGTTTTGTGGCCCTTTCTGTAGAGGTTTTGGACGAGCATGTCTAAATGGGCCTTACAATGAACCCGTTGGAATATTAACTGAGTAAAAAGTACAGAAATTGAGGTTTTGCAATATAATTGTGTTGAAAAGCTACTAATCAATTATTTGAACTCCTAAAATTTTATTAAAACTTGTTGTGCGGTCCTTTTTGTCGTTGTTTCAGACGAGCAAGTCTAAATGGGCCTTTTTATGGTCCCGTTGGAATTTTAACTGAGTAAAATGTACAAAAATAGAGGTTTTGCAATATAATTGTGTTGAAAAGCTACTAATCAATTATTTGAACACCTACAATTTGATTCAAACTTGTTTTGTGGTCCTTTTTGTCGAGGTTTCGGACGAGCAGGTCTAAATGGGCCTTTCAATAGACCCGTTGGTATTTTAACTGAGTAAAAAGTAAAGAAATCGAAGTTTTGCAATATAATTGTGTTGAAAAGCTCCTAATCAATTTTTTGAACTCCTAGAATTTGATTAAAACTTGTTGTGCGGTCCTTTTTGTCGAGGTTTCAGAAAGGCAGGTCTAAATGGGCCTTTCAATGGACCCGTTGGAATTTTAACTAAGTAAAAAGTACAAAAATTGAGGTTTTGTAATATAATTGTGTTGAAAATCTCCTAATCAATTACACGATCTCCTAAAAATTGATTAAAACTTCTTTTGTGATCCTTTTTGTCGAGGTTTCGGACAAGCTGGTCTAAATGGGCCTTTCAATGGACCCGTTGGAATTTTAACTGAGTAAAAAGTACATAAGTTGAGGTGTTGCAATATAATTGTGTTGAAAATCTCCTAATCAATTACATGATCTCCTATAATTTGATTAAAACTTGTTTTGCGGCCCTTTTTGTAGAGGTTTCAGACGAGGAGGTCTAAATGGGCCTGACAATGGACCCGTTGGAATTTTTACTGAGTAAAAAGTACATAAATTGAGGTTTTGCAATATAATTGTGTTGAAAAGCTCCTAATCAATTATTTGAACTCCTAAAATTTGAATAAAACTTTTTTGCGGTCCTTTTTGTAGAGGTTTGGGACAAGCAGGTCTAAATGGGCCTTTCAATGTGCCTGTTGGAATTTTAACTGAGTAAAAAGTATAAAAATTGAGGTTTTTCAATATAATTATGTTGAAAAGCTCGAAATCAATTATTTGAACTCCTAAAATTTGATTAAAACTTGTTTTGCGGTCCTTTTTGTTTAGGTTTCGGACAAGCAGGTCTAAATGGGCCTTTCAATGGACCCGTTGGAGTTTTAACTGAGTAAAAAGTACAGAAATAGAGGTTTTTCAATATAATTGTGTTGAAAAGCTCCTAATCAATTACATGAACTCCTAAAATTTGATTAAAACTTGTTTTGTGGTCCTTTTTTGTAGAGGTTTCGGACGAGTGTGTCGAAATGGGCCTTTCATTGGACCCGTTGGAATTTTAATTGAGTAAAAAGTAATGAAATTGAGGTTTTTCAATATAATTGTGTTGAAAAGCTCCTAATCAATTAATTGAACTCCTAAAATTTGATTAAAACTTGTTTTGCGGTCCTTTTTGTCGAGGTTTCGGACGAGCAGGTCTGAATGGGCCTTTCAATGGACCCGTTGGAATTTTAAAAGAGTTAAAAGAAATGAAATTGAGGTTTTTCAATATAATTGTGTTGAAAATCTCCTAAACAATTACATGATCTCCTAAATTTTGATTAAAACTTGTTTTGTGGCCCTTTTTGTAAAGGTTTCGGACGAGGAGGTCTAGATGGGCCATTCAATGGACCCGTTGGAATTTTATCTGAGTAAAAGGTATAAAAAATTGAGATTTTACAATATAATTGTGTTGAAAATCTCCTAATCGATTATTTAAACTTCTAAAATTTGAATAAAACTTTTTGCGGTCCTTTTTATAGAGGTTTCGGACGAGGAGGTTTAAATGGGCCTTTCAATGGACCCGTTGGAATTTTAACTGAGTAAAAGGTATAAAAAATTGAGGTTATACAACATAATTGTGTTGAAAGTCTCCTAATCGATTATTTGAACTCCTAAAAATTGATTAAAACTTGTTTTGCGATCCTTTTTGTCGAGGTTTCGGACGAGATGGTCTAAATGGGCCTTTCAATGGATCCGTTGGAATTTTAACTAAGTAAAAAGTACATAAATTGAGGTTTTGCAATATAATTGTGTTGAAAATCTCCAAATCAATTACATGATCTCCTAAAATTTGATTAAAACTTGTTTGCGGTCCTTTTTGTAGAGGTTTGGGACGAGATGGTCTAAATGGGCCTTTCAATGGGCCTGTTGTAATTTTAACTGAGTAAAAATTATAAAAATTGAGGTTTTTCAATATAATTGTGTTGAAAAGCTCGTAATCAATTATTTGAACTCCTAAAATTTGATTAAAACTTGTGTTGTGATCCTTTTTGTTTAGGTTTCGGACGAGCAGGTCTAAATAGGCCTTTCAATGGACTCGTTGGAGTTTTAACTGAGTAAAAAGTACAGAAATTGAGGTTTTGCAATATAATTGTGTTGAAAAGCTCCTAATTAATTACATGAACTCCTAAAATTTGATTAAAACTTGTTTTGTGGTCCTTTTTTGTAGAGGTTTCGGACGAGTGTGTCGAAATGGGCCTTTCATTGGACCCGTTGGAATTTTAATTGAGTAAAAAGTAATGAAATTGAGGTTTTTCAATATAATTGTGTTGAAAAGCTCCTAATCAATTAATTGAACTTTTAAAATTTGATTAAAACTTGTTTTGCGGTCCTTTTTGTCGAGGTTTCGGACGAGCAGGTCTGAATGGGCCTTTCAATGGACCCGTTGGAATTTTAAAAGAGTTAAAAGAAATGAAATTGAGGTTTTTCAATATAATTGTGTTGAAAATCTCCTAAACAATTACATGATCTCCTAAATTTTGATTAAAACTTGTTTTGTGGCCCTTTTTGTAAAGGTTTCGGACGAGGAGGTCTAGATGGGCCATTCAATGGACCCGTTGGAATTTTATCTGAGTAAAAGGTATAAAAAATTGAGATTTTACAATATAATTGTGTTGAAAATCTCCTAATCGATTATTTAAACTTCTAAAATTTGAATAAAACTTTTTGCGGTCCTTTTTATAGAGGTTTCGGACGAGGAGGTTTAAATGGGCCTTTCAATGGACCCGTTGGAATTTTAACTGAGTAAAAGGTATAAAAAATTGAGGTTTTACAACATAATTGTGTTGAAAGTCTCCTAATCGATTATTTGAACTCCTAAAAATTGATTAAAACTTGTTTTGCGATCCTTTTTGTCGAGGTTTCGGACGAGATGGTCTAAATGGGCCTTTCAATGGATCCGTTGGAATTTTAACTAAGTAAAAAGTACATAAATTGAGGTTTTACAATATAATTGTGTTGAAAATCTCCAAATCAATTACATGATCTCCTAAAATTTGATTAAAACTTGTTTGCGGTCCTTTTTGTAGAGGTTTGGGACGAGATGGTCTAAATGGGCCTTTCAATGGGCCTGTTGGAATTTTAACTGAGTAAAAATTATAAAAATTGAGGTTTTTCAATATAATTGTGTTGAAAAGCTCGTAATCAATTATTTGAACTCCTAAAATTTGATTAAAACTTGTGTTGTGATCCTTTTTGTTTAGGTTTCGGACGAGCAGGTCTAAATAGGCCTTTCAATGGACTCGTTGGAGTTTTAACTGAGTAAAAAGTACAGAAATTGAGGTTTTGCAATATAATTGTGTTGAAAAGCTCCTAATTAATTACATGAACTCCTAAAATTTGATTAAAACTTGTTTTGTGGTCCTTTTTTGTAGAGGTTTCGGACGAGCGTGTCGAAATGGGCCTTTCATTGGACCCGTTGGAATTTTAATTGAGTAAAAAATACTGAAATTGAGGTTTTTCAATATAATTGTGTTGAAAAGCTCCTAATCAATTAATTGATCTCCTAAAATTTGATTAAAACTTGTTTTGCGGTCCTTTTTGTCGAGGTTTCGGACGAGCAGGTCTAAATGGGCCTTTCAATGGACCCGTTGGAATTTTAACAGAGTAAAAAGAAATTAAATTGATGTTTTTCAATATAATTGTGTTGAAAATCTCCTAGACATTTACATGATCTCCTAAATTTTGATTAAAACTTGTTTTGTGGCCCTTTTGGTAGAGGTTTCGGACGAGGAGGTCTAAATGGGCCATTCAATGGACCCGTTGGAATTTTAACTGAGTAAAAGGTATAAAAAATTGAGGTTTTACAACCTAATTGTGTTGAAAATCTCCTAATCGATTATTTGAACTCCTAAAAATGATTAAAACTTGTTTTGCGATCCTTTTTGTCGAGGTTTCGGACTAGATGGTCTAAATGGGCCTTTAAATGGACCCGTTGGAATTTTAACTGAGTAAAAAGTACATAAATTAAGGTTTTGCAATATAATTGAGTTGAAAATCTCCTAATCAATTACATGATCTCCTAAAATTTGATTAAAACTTGTTGTGCTGCCCTTTTTGTAGGTGTTTCGGACGAGGAGGTCTAAATGGGCCTGTCAATGGACCCGTTGTAATTTTTACTGAGTAAAAAGTACAGAAACTGTGGTTTTGCAATATAATTGTGTTGAAAATCTCCTAATAAATTATTTGAACTCCTAAAATTTGAATAAAACCTTTTTGCGGTCCTTTTTGTAGAGGTTTGGGACGAGCAGGTCTAAATGGGCCTTTCAATGGGCCTGTTGGAATTTTAACTGAGTAAAAAGTATAAAAATTGAGGTTTTTCAATATAATTATGTTGAAAAGCTCGTAATCAATTATTTGAACTCCTAAAATTTGATTAAAACTTGTTTTGCGGCCCTTTTTGTTTAGGTTTCGGACAAGCAGGTCTAAATGGGCCTTTCAATGGACCCGTTGGAGTTTTAACTGAGTAAAAAGTACAGAAATAGAGGTTTTTCAATATAATTGTGTTGAAAAGCTCCTAATCAATTACATGAACACCTAAAATTTGATTAAAACTTGTTTTGTGGTCCTTTTTTGTAGAGGTTTCGGACGAGCGTGTCGAAATGGGCCTTTCATTGGACCCGTTGGAATTTTAATTGAGTAAAAAGTACAGAAATTGAGATTTTTCAATATAATTGTTCTGAAAAGCTCATAATCAATTAATTGAACTCCTACAATTTGATTAAAACTTGTTTTGCGGTCCTTTTTGTCGAGGTTTCGGACGAGCAGGTCTGAATGGGCCTTTCAATGGAGCCGTTGGAAGTTTAAAAGAGTAAAAAGAAATGAAATTGAGGTTTTGCAATATAATTGTGTTGAAAAGCTCCTAATTAATTACATGAACTCCTAAAATTTGATTAGAACTTGTTTTGTGGTCCTTTTTTGTAGAGGTTTCGGTTGAGCGTGTCGAAATGGGCCTTTCTTTGGACCCGTTGGAATTTTTATTGAGTAAAAAGTACAGAAATTAAGGTTTTTCAATATAATTGTGTTGAAAAGCTCCTAATCAATTAATTGAACTCCTAATATTTGATTAAAACTTGTTTTGCGGTCCTTTTTTCGAGGTTTCGAACAAGCAGGTCTAACTGGGCCTTTCAATGGACCCGATGGAATTTTAACTGAGTAAAAAGTAATGAAATTGATATTTTTCAATATAATGGTGTTGAAAATCTCCTAAAAAATTACATGATCTCCTAAAATTTGATTAAAACTTGTTTTGTGGCCCTTTTTGTAGAGGTTTCGGACGAGGAGGTCTAAATGGGCCTTTCAATTGACCCGTTGGAATTTTAACTGAGTAAAAGGTATAAAAAAATTGAGGTTTTACAATGTAATTGTGTTGAAAATCTCCTAATCGAATATTTGAACACCTAAAATTTGATTAAAACTTCTTTATCGGTCCTTTTTGTCGAGGTTTCGGACGAGCAGGTCTAAATGAGCCTTTCAATGGACCCGTTGAAATTTTAACTGAGTAAAAAGTAATGAAATTGAGGTTTTGCAATATAATTGTGTTGAAAAGATCCTAATCAATTATTTGAACTCCTAAAATTTGATTAAAACTTATTGTGCGGTCCTTTTTGTCGAGGTTTCCGACGAGCTGATCTAAATGGGCCTTTCAATGGACCCGTTGGAATATTCACTGAGTAAAAAGTACATAAATTGAGGTTTTGCAATATAATTGTGTTGAAAATCTCCTAATCAATTACATGATCTCCTAAAATTTGATTAAAACTAGTTTTGCGGCCCTTTTTGTAAAGGTTTCGAACGAGGAGGTCTAAATGGGCCTTACAATGGACCCGTTTGAATTTTAACTGAGTAAAAAGTACAGAAACTCAGGTTTTACAATATAATTGTGTGGAAAATCTCCTAATCAATTATTTGAACTCCTAAAATTTGAATAAAACCTTTTTGCGGTGCTTTTTGTAGTGTTTTAGGACGAACGGGTTGAAATGGGCCTTTCAATGGACCAGTTGAAATTTTAACCGAGTAAAAAGTATAGAAATTGAGGTTTTGCAATATAATTGTTTTGAAAAGCTCCTATTCAATTATTTGAACTTCTAAAATTTGAATAAAACTTTTTTGCGGTCCTTTTTGTAGAGGTTTGGGACGAGCATGTCTAAATGGGCCTTTCAATGGGCCTGTTGGAATTTTAACTGAGTAAAAAAGTGTAAAAATTGAGGTTTTTCAATATAATTGTGTTGAAAAGCTCGTAATCAATTATTTGAACTCCTAAAATTTGATTAAAACTTGTTTTGCGGTCCTTTTTGTTTAGGTTTCGGACGAGCAGGTATAAATGAGCCTTTCAATGGACCCGTTGGAGTTTTAACTGAGTAAAAAGTATAGAAATTGAGGTTTTGCAATATAATTGTGTTGAAAAGCTCCTAATCAATTACATGAACTCCTAAAATTTGATTAAAACTTGTTTTGTGGTCCTTTTTTGTAGAGGTTTCGGACGAGGGTGTCGAAATGGGCCTTTCATTGGACCCGTTGGAATTTCAAGTGAGTAAAAAGTACAGAAATTGAGGTTTTTCAATATAATTATGTTGAAAAGCTCCTAATCAATAATTGAACTCCTAAAATTTGATTAAAACTTGTTTTGCGGTCCTTTTTGTCGAGGTTTCGGACGAGCATGTCAAAATGGGCCTTTCAATGGACCCGTTGGAATTTTAACTAAGTAAAAAGTAATGAAATTGATATTTTTCAATATAATTGTGTTGAAAATCTCCTAAACAATTACATGATCTCCTAAATTTTAATTAAAACTTGTTTTGTGGCACTTTTTGTAGAGGTTTCGGACGAGGAGGTCTAAATGGGCCTTTCAATGGACCGTTGGAATTTTAACTGAGTAAAAGGTATAAAAAATTGAGGTTTTACAATGTAATTGTGTTGAAAATCTCCTAATCAATTATTTGAACTCCTAAAATTTGATTAAAACGTCTTTTGCGGTCCTTTTTGTCGAGGTTTCGGACGAGCAGGTCTAAATGGGCCTTACAATGGACCAGTTGGAATTTTAACTGAGTAAAAAGTACAGAAATTGAGGGTTTACAATATAATTGTGTTGAAAATCTCTTAATCGAATATTTGAACACCTTAAATTTGATTAAAAGTTCTTTTTTGGTCCTTTTTGTCGAGGTTTCGGACGAGCTGGTCTAAATGGGCCTTTCAATGGACCCGTTGGATTTTTAACTGAGTAAAAAGTACATAAATTGAGGTTTTGCAATATAATTGTGTTGAAAATCTCCTAATCAATTATTTGAACACCTAAAAATTGATTGAAGCTTGTTTTGCGGTCCTTTTTGTCGAGGTTACGGACGAGCAAGTCTAAATGGGCCTTTAAATGGTCCCGTTGGAATTTTAACTGAGTAAAAAGTACAGAAATTGAGGTTTTGCAATATGAGTGTGTTGAAAATCTCCTAATCAATTACATGATCTCCTATAATGTGATTAAAACTTGTTTCGCGGCCCTTTTTGTAGAGGTTTAGGACGAGCAGGTCTAAATGGGCCTTACAATGGACCCATTGAAATTTTAACTGAGTAAAAATTACGGAAATTGAACTTTTTCAATATAATTGTGTTGAAAATCTCCTAATCGAATATTTGAACTCCTAAAATTTGAATAAAACTTTTTTGCGGTTCTTTTTGTAGAGGTTTCGGACGAGCAGGTTTAAATGGGCCTTTCAATGGACCCGTTGGAATTTTAACTGAGTAAAAAGTATTGAAATTTAGGTTTAGCAATAAAATTATGTTGAAAAGCTCCTAATCAATTATTTGAACTCCTGAAATTTGATTAAAACTTGTTTTGCGGTCCTTTTTCTCGAGGTTTCGAACGAGCATGTCTAAATAAGTCTTTCAATGGGCCTGTTGGAATTTTAACTGAGTAAAAAGTACAGAAATTTAGGTTTTGCAATATAAGTGTGTTGAAAATCTCCTAATCAATTACATGATCTCCTATATTTTGATTAAAACTTGTTTTGTGGCCCTTTCTGTGGAGGTCTTGGACGAGCATGTCTAAATGGGCCTTACAATGAACCCGTTGGAATATTAACTGAGTAAAAAGTACAGAAATTGAGGTTTTGCAATATAATTGTGTTGAAAAGCTACTAATCAATTATTTGAACACCTAAAATTTGTTTAAAACTTCTTTTGCGGTCCTTTTTGTCGAGGTTTCGGACGAGCAGGTCTAAATGGGCCTTTCAATGGACCCGTTTAAATTTTAACTGAGTAAAAAGTAAAGAAATTGAGGTTTTGCAATATAATTGTGTTGAAAAGCTCCTAATCAATTATTTGAACTCCTAAAATTTTATTAAAACTTGTTGTGCGGTCCTTTTTGTCGTTGTTTCAGACGAGCAAGTCTAAATGGGCCTTTCAATGGTCCCGTTGGAATTTTAACTGAGTAAAATATACAAAAATAGAGGTTTTACAATATAATTGTGTTGAAAAGATACTAATCAATTATTTGAACACCTAAAATTTGTTTAAAACTTCTTTTGCGGTCCTTTTTGTCGAGGTTTCGGATGAGCAGGTCTAAATGGGCCTTTTAATGGACCCGTTTGAATTTTAACTGAGTAAAAAGTAAAGAAATTGAGGTTTTGCAATATAATTGTGTTGAAAAGCTCCTAATCAATTATTTGAACTCCTAAAATTTTATTAAAACTTGTTGTGCGGTCCTTTTTGTCGTTGTTTCAGACGAGCAAGTCTAAATGGGCCTTTCAATGGTCCCGTTGGAATTTTAACTGAGTAAAATGTACAAAAATAGAGGTTTTACAATATAATTGTGTTGAAAAGATACTAATCAATTTTTTGAACTCCTAAAATTTGATTAAAACTTGTTGTGCGGTCCTTTTTGTCGAGGTTTCAGACGAGCAGGTCTAAATGGGCCTTTCAATGGACCCGTTGGAATTTTAACTAAGTAAAAAGTACAAAAATTGAGGTTTTGTAATATAATTGTGTTGAAAATCTCCTAATAAATTACACGATCTCCTAAAAATTGATTAAAACTTGTTCTGTGATCCTTTTTGTCGAGGTTTCGGACGAGCTGGTCTAAATGGGCCTTTCAATGGACCCGTTGGAATTTTAACTGAGTAAAAAGTACATAAGTTGAGGTTTTGCAATATAATTGTGTTGAAAATCTCCTAATCAATTACATGATCTCCTAAAATTTGATTAAAACTTGTTTTACAGCCCTTTTTGTAGAGGTTTCGGACGAGGAGGTCTAAATGGGCCTGACAATGGACCCGTTGGAATTTTTACTGAGTAAAAAGTACATAAATTGTGGTTTTGCTATATAATTGTGTTGAAAATCTCCTAATCTATTATTTGAACTCCTAAAATTTGAATAAAACCTTTTTGCGGTCCTTTTTGTAGTGGTTTCGGACGAGCGGGTTGAAATGGGCCTTTCAATGGACCAGTTGAAATTTTAACCAAGTAAAAAGTACATAAATTGAGGTTTAGCAATATAATTATGTTGAAAAGCTCCTAATCAATTATTTGAACTCCTAAAATTTGAAATAAACTTTTTTGCGGTCCTTTTTCTAGAAGTTTGGGACGAGCAGGTCTAAATGGGCCTTTCAATGAGCCTGTTGGAATTTTAACTGAGTAAAAAGTATAAAAATTGAGGTTTTTCAATATAATTGTGTTGAAAAGCTCGTAATCAATTATTTGAACTCCTAAAATTTGATTAAACCTTGTTTTGCGGTCATTTTTGTTTAGGTTTGGGACGAGCAGGTCTAAATGGGCCTTTCAATGGACCCGTTGGAGTTTTAACTGAGTAAAAAGTACAGAAATTGAGGTTTTTCAATATAATTGTGTTGAAAAGCTCCTAATCAATTACATGAACTCCTAAAATTTGATTAAAACTTGTTTTGTGGTCCTTTTTTGCAGTGGTTTCGGACGAGCGTGTCGAAATGGGCCTTTCATTGGACCCGTTGGAATTTTGATTGAGTAAAAAGTACAGAAATTGAGGTTTTTCAATATAATTGTGTTGAAAAGCTCCTAATCAATTAATTGAACTCCTAAAATTTGATTAAAACTTGTTTTGCGGTCCTTTTTGTCGAGGTTTCGGACGAGCAGGTCTAAATGGGCCTTTCAATGGACGCGTTGGAATTTTAACTGAGTAAAAAGAAATGAAATTGAGGTTTTTCAATATAATTGTGTTGAAAATCTCCTAAACAATTACATGATCTCTTAAATTTTGATTAAAACTTGTTTTGTGGCCCTTTTTGTAGAGGTTTCGGACGAGGAGGTCTAAATTGGCCTTTCAATGGACCCGTTGGAATTTTAACTGAGTAAAAGCTATAAAAAATTGAGGTTTTACAATATAATTGTGTTGAAAATCTCCTAATCGATTATTTGAACTCCTAAATTTTGAATAAAACTTTTTTGCGGTCCTTTTTGTAGAGGTTTCGGACGAGCAGGTCTAAATAAGCCTTTCAATGGACTCGTTGGAATTTTAACTGAGTAAAAAGTATATAAATTGAGGTTTTGCAATAAAATTGTGTTGAAAAGCTCCTAATCAATTATTTGAACTCCTAAAATTTGATTAAAACTTGTTTTGCGGTCCTTTTTGTCGAGGTTTCGGACGAGCAGGTCTAAATGGGCCTTTCAATGGGCCTGTTGGAATTTTAACTGAGTAAAGAGTACGAAAATTGAGATTTTGCAATATAATTGTGTTGAAAATCTCCTAATCAATTACATGATCTCCTATATTTTGATTAAAACTTGTTTTGTGGCCATTTTTGTAGATGTTTCGGACGAGTAGGTCTAAATGGGCCTTACAATGGACCCGTTGGAATTTTAACTGAGTAAAAAGTACAGAAATTGAGTTTTTGCAATATAATTGTGTTGAAAAGCTCCTAATAAATTATTTGAATACCTAAAATTTGATTAAAACTTCTTTTGCGGTCCTTTTTGTCGAGGTTTCGGACGAGCAGGTCTAAATGGGCCTTTCAATGGACCCGTTGGAATTTTAATTGAGTAAAAAGTAAAGAAATTGAGGTTTTTGAATATAATTGTGTTGAAAAGATCCTAATCAATTATTTTAACTCATAAAATTTGAATAAAATCTTTTTGCGGTCCTTTTTGTATAGGTTTCGGACGAGCAGGTCTAAATGGGCCTTTCAATGGACTCGTTGGAATTTCAACTGAGTAAAAACTATAGAAATTGAGGTTTTTCAATAAAATTGTGTTGAAAAGCTCCTAATCAATTATTTGAATTCCTCAAATTTGATTAAAACTTCTTTTGCGGTCCTTTTTGTCGAGGTTTCGGACGAGCATGTCTAAATGGGCCTTTTAATAGGCCTGTTGGAATTTTAACTGAGTAAAAAGTACAGTAATTGAGGTTTTGCAATATAATTGTGTTGACAATCTCCTAATCAATTACATGATCTCCTATATTTTGATTAAAACTTGTTTTGTGACCCTTTTGTAGAGGTTTCGGACGAGCATATCTAAATGGGCCTTACAATGGACCCGTTGGAATTTTAACTGAGTAAAAAGTACAAAAATTGAGGTTTTGCAATATAATTCTGTTTAAAAGCTACTAATCAATTATTTTAACACCTAAAATTTGATTAAAACTTCTTTTGCGGTCCTTTTTGTCGAGGTTTCGGACGAGCAGGTCTAAATGGACCTTTCATTGGACCCGTTGGAATTTTAACTGAGTAAAAAGTAAAGAAATTGAGGTTTTGCAATATAATTGTGTTGAAAAGCTCCTAATCAATTATTTGAACTCCTAAAATTTGATTAAAACTTGTTGTGTGGTCCTTTTTGTCGAGGTTTCAGACGAGCAGGTCTAAATGGGCCTTTCAATGGACCAGTTGGAATTTTAACTAAGTAAAAAGTACAGAAATTGAGGTTTTGCAATATAATTGTGTTGAAAATCTCCTAATCAATTACCTGATCTCCTAAAAATTGATTAAAACTTGTTTTGCGATCCTTTTTGTCGAGGTTTCGGACGAGCTGGTCTAAATAGGCCTTTCAATGGACCCGTTGGAATTTTAACTGAGTAAAAAGAACATAAATTGAGGTTTTGCAATATAATTGTGTTGAAAATCTCCTAATCAATTACATGATCTCCTAAAATTTGATTAAAACTTGTTTTGCGGCCCTTTTTGTAGGGGTTTCGGACGAGGAGGTCTAAATGGGCCTGACAATGGACCCGTTGGAATTTTTACTGAGTAAAAAGTACAGAAATTGTGGTTTTGCAATATAATTGTGTTGAAAATCTCCTAATAAATTATTTGAACTCCTAAAATTTGAATAAAACCTTTTTTTCGGTCCTTTTTGTAGTGGTTTCGGACGAGCGGGTTGAAATGGGCCTTTCAATGGACCAGTTGAAATTTTAACCTAGTAAAAAGTACAAAAATTGAGGTTTTTCAATATAATTGTGTTGAAAAGCTCCTAATCAATTATTTGAACTCTTAAAATTTGATTAAAACTTGTTGTGCGGTCCTTTTTGTCGAGGTTTCCGACGAGCTGATCTAAATAGGCCTTTCAATGGACCCGTTGGAATTTTAACTGAGTAAAAAGTACATAAATTGAGGTTTTGCAATATAATTGTGTTGAAAATCTCCTAATGAATTACATGATCTCAAAAAATTTGATTAAAACTAGTTTTGCGGCCCTTTTTGTAGAGGTTTCGAACGAGGAGGTCTAAATGGACCTTACAATGGACCCGTTTGAATTTTAACTGGGTAAAAAGTACAAAAACTCAGGTTTTGCAATATAATTGTGTTCAAAATCTCCTAATAAATTATTTGAACTCCTAAAATTTGAATAAAACCTTTTTGCGATCCTTTTTGTAGTGTTTTCAGACGAGCGGGTTGAAATGGGCCTTTCAATGGACCAGTTGAAATTTTAACCGAGTAAAAATTACAGAAATTGAGGTTTTGCAATATAATTGTTTTGAAAATCTCCTAATCAATTACATGATCTCCAAAATTTTAATTAAAACTAGTTTTGCGGCCCTTTTTGTAGAGGTTTCAAACGAGGAGGTCTAAATGGGCCTTACAATGGACCCGTTTGAATTTTAACTGAGTAAAAAGTACAAAAACTCAGGTTTTGCAATATAATTGTTTCGAAAATCTCCTGATCAATTATTTGAACTCCTAAAATTTGAATAAAACATTTTTGCGGTCCTTTTTGTAGTGTTTTCGGACAAGCGGGTTGAAATAGGCCTTTCAATGGACCAGTTGAAATTTTAACCGAGTAAAAAGTACAGAAATTGAGGTTTTGCAATATAATTGTTTTTGAAAAGCTCCTAATCAATTATTTGAACTCCTAAAATTTGAATAAAACTTTTTTGCAGTCCTTTTTGTAGAGGTTTGGGACGAGCAGGTCTAAATGGGCCTTTCAATGGGCCTGTTGGAATTTTAACTGAGTAAAAAGCATAAAATTGAGGTTTTTCAATATAATTGTGTTGAAAAGCTCGTAATCAATTATTTGAACTCCTAAAATTTGATTAAAACTTGTTTTGCGGTCGTTTTTGTTTAGGTTTTGGACGAGCAGGTCTAAATGGGCCTTTCAATGGACCAGTTGGAGTTTTAACTGAGTAAAAAGTATAGAAATTGAGGTTTGCAATATAATTGTGTTGAAAAGCTCCTAAGCAATTACATGAACTCCTAAAATTTGATTAAAACTTGTTTTGTGGTCCTTTTTTGTAGAGGTTTCGGACGAGCGTGTCGAAATGGGCCTTTCATTGGACCCGTTGGAATTTTAATTGAGTAAAAAGTACAGAAATTGAGGTTTCTCAATATAATTGAGCTGAAAAGCTCCTAATCAATTAATTGAACTCCTAAAATTTGATTAAAACTTGTTTTGCGGTCCTTTTTGTCGAGGTTTCGGACGAGCAGGTCTAAAGGGGCCATTCAATGGACCCGTTGGAATTTAAACTGAGTAAAAAGTAATGAAATTGATATTTTTCAATATAATTGTGTTGAAAATCTCCTAAACAATTACATGATCTCCTAAATTTTGATTAAAACTTGTTTTGTGGCCCTTTTTGTAGAGGTTTCGGACGAGCAGGTCTAAATGGGCCTTTCAATGGACCCGTTGGAATTTTAACTGAGTAAAAGGTATAAAATATTGAGGTTTTACAATGTAATTGTGTTGAAAATCTCCTAATCAATTATTTGAACTCGTAAAATTTGATTAAAACTTCTTTTGCGGTCTTTTTTGTCGAGGTTTCGGACGAGCATGTCAAAATGGGCCTTACAATGGACCAGTTGGAATTTTAACTAAGTAAAAAGTACAGAAATTGAGGTTTTGCAATATAATTGTGTTGAAAATCTCTTAATCGAATATTTGAACACCTAAAATTTGATTAAAACTTCTTTTTTGTTCCTTTTTGTCGAAGTTTCGGACGAGCTGGTCTAAATGGGCCTTTCCATGGACCCGTTGTAATTTTAACTGAGTAAAAATTAAAGAAATTGTGGTTTTGCAATATAATTGTGTTGAGAAGCTCCTAATCAATTATTTGAATTCCTAAATTTTGATTAAAACTTGTTGTGCGGTCCTTTTTGTTCAGGTTTCCGACGAGCTGATCTAAACGGGCCTTTCAATGGACCCGTTGGAATTTTAACGGAGTAAAAAGTACATAAATTGAGGTTTTGCGATATAATTGTGTTGAAAATCTCTTAATCAATTACATGATCTCCTAAAATTCGATTAAAACTTATTTCGCGGCCCTTTTTGTAGAGGTTTCGGACGAGCAGGTCTAAATGGGCCTTACAATGGACCCGTTGGAATTTAAACTGAGTAAAAATTACAGAAATTGATGTTTTACAATATAATTGTGTTGAAAAGCTACTAATCAATTATTTGAACACTTAAAATTTGATTAACACTTCTTTTGCGGTCCTTTTTGTCGAGGTTTCGGACGAGCAGGTCTAAATGGGCCTTTCAATGGGCCCGTTGGAATTTTAACTGAGTAAAAAGTATAAAAATTGAGGTTTTGCAATATTATTGTGTTGGAAAGCTACTAATAAATTATTTGAACTTCTAAAATTTGTTTAAAACTTGTTTTGCGGTTCTTTTGTCGAGGTTTCGGACGAGCTGGTCTAAATGGGCCTTTCAATGAACCCGTTGGAATTTTAACTGAGTAAAAAGTACATAAATTGAGGTTTTGCAATATAAGTATGTTGAAAATCTCCTAATCAATTATATGATCTCCTAAAATTTGATTAAAACTTATTTTCGGCCGTTTTTGTAGAGGTGTCGGACGAGCAGGTCTAAATGGGCCTTACAATGGACCCGTTGGAATTTTAACTGAGTAAAAAGTAAAGAAATTGAGGTTTTGCAATATAATTGTGTTGAAAAGCTCCTAATCAATTATTTGAACTACTAGATTTTGATTAAAACTTGTTTTGCGGTCCATTTTGTCGAGGTTTCGGACGAGCATGTCTAAATGGGCCTTACAATGGACCCGTTGGAATTTAAACTAAGTAAAAAGTACATAAATAGAGGTTTTGCAATATAATTGTGTTGAAAAGATACTAATAAATTTTTTGAACTCCTAAAATTTTATTAAAACTTGTTTTGCGGTCCTTTTGTCTAGGTTTCGAACGAGCTGGTCTAAATGGGCCTCTCAATGGACTCGTTGAAATTTTAACTGAGTAAAAAGTACGGAAATGGAGGTTTTGCAATATAATTGTTTTGAAAAGCTCCTAATCAGTTATTTGAACTTCTAAAATTTGAATAAAACTTTTTGCGGTCCTTTTTGTAAAGGTTTGGGACGAGCAGGTCTAAATGGGCCTTTCAATGGGCCTGTTGGAATTTTAACTGAGTAAAAAGTATAAAATTGAGGTTTTTCAATATAATTGTGTTGAAAAGCTCGTAATCAATTATTTGAACTCCTAAAATTTGATTAAAACTTTTTTTGCGGTCCTTTTTGTTTAGGTTTCGGACGAGCAGGTCTAAATGGGCCTTTCAATGGACCCGTTGGAGTTTTAACTGAGTAAAAAGTATAGAAATTGAGGTTTTGCAATATAATTGTGTTGAGAAGCTCCTAATCAATTACATGAACTCCTAAAATTTGATTAAAACTTGTTTTGTGGTCCCTTTTGTAGAGTTTTCGGACGAGCGTGTAGAAATGGGCCTTTCATTGGACCCGTTGGAATTTTAATTGAGTAAAAAGTACAGAAATTGAGGTTTTTCAATATAATTGTGTTGAAAAGCTCCTAATCAATTAATTGAACTCCTAAAATTTGATGAAAACTTATTTTGCGGTCCTTTTTGTCGAGGTTTCGGACGAGCAGGTCTAAATGGGCCTTTCAAAGGACCCGTTGGAATTTTAACTGAGTAAAAAGTAATGAAATCGATATTTTTCAATATAATTGTGTTGAAAATCTCCTAAACAATTACATGATCTCCTAAATTTTGATTAAAACTTGTTTTGTGGCCCTTTTTGTAGAGGTTTCGGACGAGGAGGTCTAAATGGGCCTTTCAATGGATCCGTTGGAATTTTAACTGAGTAAAAGGCATAAAAAATTGAGGTTTTACAATGTAATTGTGTTGAAAATCTCCTAATCAATTATTTGAACTCGTAAAATTTGATTAAAACTTCTTTTGCGGTCCTTTTTGTCGAGGTTTCGGACGAGCAAGTCAAAATGGGCCTTACAATGGACCAGTTTGAATTTTAACTAAGTAAAAAGTACAGAAATTGAGGTTTTGCAATATAATTGTGTTGAAAATCTCTTAATATAATATTTGAACACCTAAAATTTGATTAAAACTTCTTTTTTGGTCCTTTTTGTCGAGGTTTCGGACGAGCTAGTCTAAATGGGCCTTTCAATGGACCCGTTGGAATTTTAACTAAGTAAAAAGTAAAGAAATTGAGGTTTTGCAATATAATTATGTTGAGAAGCTCCTAATCAATTATTTGAACTCCTAAAATTTGATTAAAACTTGTTGTGTGGTCCTTTTTGTCGAGGTTTCCGACGAGCTGATCTAAATGGGCCTTTCAATGGACCCGTTGGAATTTTAACAGAGTAAAAAGTACATAAATTGAGGTTTTGCAATATAATTGTGTTGAAAAGCTCCTAATAAATTATTTCAACTCCTAAAATTTGAATAAAACTTTTTTGCGGTCCTTTTTGTAGAGGTTTCGGACGAGCAGGTCTAAATGGGCCTTTCAATGGGCCCGTTGGAATTTTAACTTAGTAAAACGTATAAAAATTGAGGTTATTCAATATAATTGTGATGAAAAGCTCATAATCAATTATTTGAACTCCTATAATTTGATTAAAACTTGATTTGCGGTCCTTTTTGTCTAGGTTTCAGACGAGCAGGTTTAAATATGCCTTTCAATGGACCCGTTGGAATTTTAACTGGGTAAAAAGTATAGAAATTGAGGTTTTGCAATATAATTGTGTTGAAAAGTTCCAAATAAATTACATGAACTCCTAAAATTTGATTAAAACTTGTTTTGTGGTCCTTTTTGTAGAGGTTTCGGACGAGCGTGTCGAAATGGGCCTTTCAATGGACTCGTTGGAATTTTAATTGAGTGAAAAGTACAGAAATTAAGGTTTTGCAATATAATTGTGTTGAAAAGCTCTTAATCAATTACATGATCTCCTAAAATTCGATTAAAACTTGTTTCGCGGCTCTTTTTGTAGAGGTTTCGGACGAGCAGGTCTAAATGGGCCTTACAATGGACCCGTTGGAATTTAAACTGAGTAAAAAGTTCAGAAATTGAGATTTTACAATATAATTGTGTTGAAAAGCTACTAATCAATTATTTGAACACTTAAAATTTGATTAACACTTCTTTTGCGGTCGTTTTTGTCGAGGTTTCGGACGAGCAGGTCTAAATGGGCCTTTCAATGGGCCCGTTGGAATTTTAACTGAGTAAAAAGTATAAAAATTGAGGTTTTGCAATATAATTGTGTTGAAAAGCTACTAATAAATTATTTGAACTTCTAAAATTTGATTAAAACTTGTTTTGCGGTTCTTTTGTCGAGGTTTCGGACGAGCTGGTCTAAATGGGCCTTTCAATGAACCCGTTGGAATTTTAACTGAGTAAAAAGTTCATAAATTGAGGTTTTGCAATATAAGTGTGTTGAAAATCTCCTAATCAATTATATGATCTCCTAAAATTTGATTAAAACTTATTTTCGGCCCTTTTTGTAGAGGTTTCGGACGAGCAGGTCTAAATGGGCCTTACAATGGACCCGTTGAAATTTTAACTGAGTAAAAAGTACATAAATTGAGGTTTTGCAATATAATTGTGTTGAAAAGCTACTAATAAATTTTTTGAACTCCTAAAATTTGTTTAAAACTTGTTTTGCGGTCCTTTTGTCGAGGTTTCGAACGAGCTGTTCTAAATGGGCCTTTCAATGAACCCGTTGGAATTTTAACTGAGTAAAAATTACATAGATTGAGGTTTTGCAATATAAGTGTGTTGAAAATCTCCTAATCAATTACATGATCTCCTAAAATTTGATTAAAACTTATTTTTCGGCCCTTTTTGTAGAGGTTTCGGACGAGCAGGTCTAAATGGGCCTTACAATGGACCCGTTGGAATTTTAACTGAGTAAAAAGTAAAGAAATTGAGGTTTTGCAATATAATTGTGTTGAAAAGCTCCTAATCAATTATTTGAACTCCTATAATTTGATTAAAACTTGTTTTGCGGTCCTATTTGTCGAGGTTTCGGACGTGCAGGTCTAAATGGGCCTTACAATGGACCCGTTGGAATTTTAACTGAGTAAAAAGTACAGAAATTGAGGTTTTGCAATATAATTATGTTGAAAATCTCCTAATCAATTATATGAACTCCTAAAATTTGATTAAAACTTGTTTTGCGGTCCTTTTTGTCGAGGTTTCCGACGAGCTGGTCTAAATGGGCCTTTCAATGGACCCGTTGGAATTTTAACTGAGTAAAAAGTATATAAATTGAGGTTTTGCAATATAATTGTGTTGAAAATCTCATAATCAATTACATGATCTCCTAAAATTTGATTAAAACTTGTTTTGCGGCCCTTTTTGTAGAGGTTTCGGACGAGGAGGTCTAAATGGGCCTTAGAATGGACCCGTTGGAATTTTAACTGAGTAAAAAGTACAGAAATTAAGGTTTTGCAATATAATTGTATTGAAAATCTTCTAATCAATTATTTGAACTCCTAAAATTTGAATAAAACTTTTTTGCGGTACTTTTTGTAGAGGTTTCGGACGAGTGGGTTGAAATGGGCCTCTCAATGCACTCGTTGAAATTTTAACCGAGTAAAAAGTATAGAAATTGAGGTTTTGCAATATAATTGTGTTGAAAAGCTCCTAATCAATTATTTGAACTCCTAAAATTTGAATAAAACTTTTTTGCGGTCCTTTTTGTAGAGGTTTCGGACGAGCATGTTTAAATGGGCCTTTCAATGGGCCCGTTAAAATTTTTTTGAAGAAAAAGGCCTCATTAAAAACCCCTACTACTGTCCTTCAAGCAGAGCTAGAGGACCCATGGTAGAAAGGTCCTGTGCAGGATTGTTGATCCTATTCGCGAGAGAAGCGCAATCAGTTTCAAGCAAGATCCGATTCCAACCTTGAGATCGGGCGAAGGTGAGACCAGCAAGAAGGCTTTCGCCTTCACTGGTAACTGTGTCTAGACAGCTACCAAGCGGAAACGCAAGGCCGCCCACGACTGCACCTGTAGAATCACGAGCAACGGCGCCAACAGCAGCTGCACGAGTTAATGGATTAAAAGCACCATCCACGTTTATTTTGATATGATGAAGTGGGGGAGGATTCCAGCATGGGGTAGAAAGGGTAGAGGGTGTTGGGGCAGTAGCCGAAAAGGCTTTACAAAAGTCATCATGTAAACTAATGGAATTAACGGTAATTAGCCCAAGAGGTTGTAGATGGTGGTTATGAACCCAGTCGTTACGTCTATTCCAGACATTCCAAATAGCGGTGAGGAAAAGACCGAATTTATCAGGGGATAGGGTGTGGGCTGCTTGCTCTAACCATTGTAGAGGGGTAGTAGCCAGACTCCTAGAAAGAGTATTGGGAATACCAGAAAGTTGGAGGACTTCAGAAGCCCCAGAACAGTCACGAAGAGCATGGAGAATGGATTCTGAATGGCTACCACAGATGGGACAAGGCCCCGAGTTTGGTGAAAAGACTTGCATTTTGACCCCAACTGGTAGAGCATCAGACGCCATACGCCAACCAAAAGTTCTGACTTTGGGTAAGGCCCTGACTTTGGACAGAAATTTCCAGAACCGTGTAGGTGACGTATGTGGGTATAGAGACCGTTGTAGGAAAATATAACCAGAGCGGACCGAGTAAATACCCGAGTCATTAGGATACCAGAGTATTGAATCACGTTGATCATTTATGATAGGAATACTTAGAATAGCAGTGGCATCAGTTGGGTTAAAATAACGCCGGACCTTATCCGTATCCCAGGCAGTTTGATTAAGAATCATAAAATCACGGCAACGAATATGGAATTCATCCGAGGTTTCATAATTCCCAGTGAGATTAATCGGGGAAGGACCACCCATATATCTTTGTGTAGTCTAATATTACTGTTAATACCTGGGCGATAAAGAAAGCCTGGAATGAGCCGCTGTAGAGCGTTATACAAACCTTGCCAAGCAAAGGAGCCACGATTGGGTTTGGATGCATCTAGGATATTTTCGGAAGGAAAGTATTTAGAACGATATATTTGTCCTAATAAAGAATCTGGTTCACAAATGAGTCTCCATAGTTGCTTGCCCAAGAGAGCAATATTGAAATAATGAAAATCCTTAAAACCCATGCCTCCAGCAGCCTTGGGTAAGCAAACATGATTCCATGGAAGCATATGCCATCCTTTTTTGTTGGATTTGTCAGTCCACCAATATTGACGGATTGATGAAGTCATGTCATCGATAATGTTTTGTGGAAGAAGATAACAAGACATAACGTATTGAGGTAGGGATTGTAGGACTGCTTTGATGAAAATCTCCCGACCACTAAAAGAGAGGAGATGATTATCCCAGCTAGAAAGACGATCATGTACTTTATCACGCACAAACCCTAGTGATTCAGTTTAGTTTTTCCCAATGAGAAGTGGGATACCTAGATATACACCAGGGTTAGATACCTAACGTACTTGCAAAAGGTTATTGATCGCGTTTCTTGTTGAGGATGGGGTACGCGGATTATAAAAAAATGTTGATTTCTCAAAATTAACCGCTTGACCAGAAGCAGTAGCATAAGTTTGTAGAGCTCTTTTAAGATGAGACGCTTCGGTTGGATTATTATTAATGAAAACCATGCAGTCATCGGCAAAAAGCAGGTGGTTGACTTTGGGTCCATATTTACAGGCGCCAAGTCCCGGTAGAATGTTAGTTTGTTGGGCAGCAGATAGGTAAGCAGAAAGGCCTTGTGTACAAAAGAGGAATAGGAAAGGAGATAGGGGGTCGCCTTGGCGTAATCCACTTTGAGGTTGAAAGAAGGGGAGAAGGAATTATTAATTTTGACTGAAAAAGAGATTGTGGTAATGCAACACATTATGAGGGAGATCCATTCTGAGGCGAAGCTTTTTAACTGAGTAAAAAGTATAAAAAATTAGGTCTTTCAATATAATTGTGTTGAAAAGCTCATAATCAATTATTTGAACTCCTAAAATTTGATTAAAACTTGTTTTGAGGTCCTTTTTGTCTAGGTTTCGGACGAGCAGGTCTAAATGGGCCTTTCAATGGACCCGTTGGAAATTTAACTGAGTAAAAAGTACAGAAATTGAGGTTTTACAATATGATTGTGTTGAAAAGCTCCTAATCAATTACAGGAACTCCTAAAATTTGATTAAAACTTGTTTCGCGGTCCTTTTTTGTAGTGGTTTCGGACGAGCGTGTCGAAATGGGCATTTCAATGGACCCGTTGGAATTTTAATTGAGTAAAACGTACAGAAATTGAGGTTTTGCAATATAAATGTGTTGAAAAGCTCCTAATCAATTACATGATCTCCTAAAATTCGATTAAAACTTGTTTCGCGGCCCTTTTTGTAGAGGTTTCGGACGAGCAGGTCTAAACGGGCCTTACGATGGACCCGTTGGAATTTTAACTGAGTAAAAAGTAAAGAAATAGAGGTTTTGTAATATAATTGTGTTGAAAAGCTACTAATCAATTATTTGAACTCCTAAAATTTGGTTAAAACTTGTTTTGCGGTCCTTTTGTCGAGGTTTCGGACAAGTTAAACTAAATAGGCCTTTCAATGGACCCGTTGGAATTTTAACTGAGTAAAAAGTACATAAATTGAGGTTTTGCAATATAAGTGTGTTGAAAATCTCCTAATCAATTACAAGATCTACTAAAATTTGATTAAAACTTGTTTTTCGGCCCTTTTTGTAGAGGTTTCGGACGAGCAGGTCTAAATGGGCCTTACAATGGACCCGTTGGAATTTTAACTGAGTAAAAAGTAAAGAAATTGAGGTTTTGCAATAGAATTGTGTTGAAAAGCTCCTAATCAATCATTTGAACTCCTGAAATTTGATTAAAACTTGTTTTGTGGTCCTTTTTGTCGAGGTTTCGGACGAGCAGGTCTAAATGGGCATTTCAATGGGCCCGTTGGAATTTTAACTGAGTAAAAAGTACAGAAATTGAGGTTTTGCAATATAATTGGGTTGAAAATCTCCTAATCAATTACATGATCTCTTGTATTTTGATTAAAACTTGTTTTGTGGCCCTTTTTGTAAAGGTTTCCGACGAGCTGGTCTAAATGGGCCTTACAATGGACCCATTGGAATTTTTTTTTGAAGAAAAAGGCCTCATTAAAAACCCCTACTACTGTCCTTCAAGCAGAGCAAGAGGACCCCAAAAAGGGGAAAAGAGTGCCTAAGATTTATTGATCATAAATGATTTGTTACAAGATGTTGGATACAAGATGGAACATCCGAATTAAATGACATGGAAGTCATAGTACTCAAAGAGAAAGTAGCCAAAGTATGGGCCAAGTGATTTGCCTCACGGCGTACAAATGAAATAGATACAGAATCAAAATCATTAAGAGACGCTTGAATCTGATGAAGAAGAGGTCCCATGGTAGAAAGGTCCTGTGTAGGATTGTTGATCCTATTCGCGAGAGAAGCGCAATCAGTTTCAAGCAAGATCCGATTCCAACCTTGAGATTGGGCGAAGGTGAGACCAGCAAGAAGGCTTTCGCCTTCACTGGTAACTGCGTTCAGATAGCTACCAAGCGGAAACGCAAGGTCGCCCACGACTGCACCTGTAGAATCACGAGCAACGGCGCCAACAGCAGCTGCACGAGTTGATGGATTAAAAGCACCATCCACGTTTATTTTGATATGATGAAGTGGGGAGGATTCCAGCATGGGGTAGAAAGGGTAGAGGGTGTTGGGGCAGTAGCCGAAAAGGCTTTACAAAAGTCATCATGTAAACTAATGGAATTAACGGCAATTAGCCAAGGAGGTTGTAGATGGTGGTTATGAACCCAATCGTTACGTTTATTCCAGACATTCCAAATAGCGGTGAGGAAAAGACCAAATTTATCAGGGGATAGGGTGTGGGCTGCTTCCTCTAACCATTGTAGAGGGGTAGTAGCCAGACTCCTAGAAAGAGTAATGGGAATACCATAAAGTTGGAGGACTTCAGAAGCCCCAGAACAATCATGAAGAGCATGGAGAATGGATTCCGAATGGCTACCATAGATGGGACAAGGCCCCGAGTTTGGTGAAAAGACTTTCATTTTGACCACAACTGGTAGAGCATCAGACGCCATACGCCAACCAAAAGTTTTGACTTTGGGTAAGGCCTTGACTTTGGACAGAAATTTCCAGAACCGTGTAGGTGACGTATGTGGGTATAGAGACCGTTGTAGGAAAATATAACCAGAGCAGACCGAGTAAATACCCGAGTCATTAGGAGACCAGAGTATTGAATCACGTTAATCATTTATGATAGGAATACTTAGAATAGCAGTGGCATCAGTTGGGTTAAAATAACGCCGGACCTTATCCGTATCCCAGGCAGTTTGATTACGAATCATAAAATCACGACAATGAATATGGAATTCATCCGAGGTTTCATAATTCCCAGTAAGATTAATCGGGGAAGGACCACCCCATATATCTTTGTGTACTCTAATATTACTGTTAATACATGGGCGATAAAGAAAGCCTGGAATGAGCCACTGTAGAGCGTTATACAAACCTTGCCAAGCAAAGGAGCCACGATTGGGTTTGGATGCATCTAGGATATTTTCGGAAGGAAAGTATTTAG
This sequence comes from Hibiscus trionum, assembly GCA_030270665.1. Classification (NCBI taxonomy): domain Eukaryota; kingdom Viridiplantae; phylum Streptophyta; class Magnoliopsida; order Malvales; family Malvaceae; genus Hibiscus; species Hibiscus trionum. The sequence continues at coordinate 27,904,510 of BSYR01000002.1, forward strand.
AACGATATATTTGTCCTAATAAAGAATCTGGTTCACAAATGAGTCTCCATAGTTGCTTGCCCAAGAGAGCAATATTGAAATAATGAAAATCCTTAAAACCCATGCCTCCAGCAGCCTTGGGTAAGCAAACATGATTCCATGGAAGCATATGCCATCCTTTTTTGTTGGATTTGCCAGTCCACCAATATTGACGGATTGATGAAGTCATGTCATCGATAATGTTTTGTGGAAGAAGATAACAAGACATAACGTATTGAGGTAGGGATTGTAGGACTGCTTTGATAAAAATCTCCCGACCACTAAAAGAGATGAGATGTTTATCCCAGCTAGAAAGACGATCATGTACTTTATCACGCACAAACCCTAGTGATTCAGTTTTGTTTTTCCCAATGAGAAGTGGGATACCTAGATATACACCAGGGTTAGATACCTCACGTACATGCAAAAGGTTATTGATCGCGTTTCTTGTTGAGGATGGGGTACGCGGATTATAAAAAATATTTGATTTCTCAAAATTAACCGCTTGACCAGAAGCAGTAGCATAAGTTTGCAGAGCTCTTTTAAGATGAGACGCTTCGGTTGGATTATTATTAATGAAAACCATGCAGTCATCGGCAAAAAGCAGGTGGTTGACTTTGGGCCCATATTTACAGGCGCCAAGTCCCGGTAGAGTGTTAGTTTGTTGGGCAGCAGATAGGTAAGCAGAAAGGCCTTGTGTACAAAAGAGGAATAGGAAAGGAGATAGGGGGTCGCCTTGGTGTAATCCACGTTGAGGTTGAATGAAGGTGGAGAAGGAATTATTAATTTTGACTGAAAAAGAGACTGTGGTAATGCAACGCATTATGAGGGAGATCCATTCTGAGGCGAAGCCCATGCGTTCCATAACATTTGCGAGAAAGGACCATTCAACTCTATCAAAGGCTTTTTCTATGTCTAATTTAAGAGCAGCACCTTGGGAGGATTTAGTTGCTCCTGAATTGATGTTGTGAATAATTTCATGGGCAACAAGGATGTTATCCGAGATGTTACATCCCTGGAAAAAAGCTGCTTGATTAGGGCTGATACATAAGGGAATTGTTTGTTTCATTCTATTGACGATGGTTTTAGGATGTTACCCGTTGGAATTTTAACTGAGTAAAAAGTATATAAAATGAGGTTTTGCAATATAATTGTGTTGAAAATATCCTAATCGAATATTTGAACACCTAAAATTTGATTAAAACTTTTTTTTCAGTCCTTTTTGTCGAGGTTTCGGACGAGCTGGTCTAAATGGGCCTTTTAATGGACCCGTTGGAATTTTAGCTGAGTAAAAAGTACAGAAATTGAGGTTTTGCAATATAATTGTGTTGAAAAGCTCCTAATCAATTATTTGAACTCCTAAAATTTGATTAAAACTTGTTGTGCGGTCCTTTTTGTCGAGGTTTCCGACGAGATGATCTAAATGGGCCTTTCAATGGACCCGTTTGAATTTTAACTAAGTAAAAAGAACATAAATTGAGGTTCTGCAATATAATTGTGTTGAAAATCTCCTAATCAATTACACGATCTCCTAAAATTTGATTAAAACTAGTTTTGCGGCCCTTTTTGTAGAGGTTTCGGACGAGGAGATTTAAATGGGCCTTACAATGGACTCGTTGGAATTTTAACTGAGTAAAAAGTACAGAAACTGAGGTTTTGCAATATAATTGTGTTGAAAATCTCCTAATCAATTATTTGAACTCCTAAAATTTGAATAAAACTTTTTTGCGGTCCTTTTTGTAGAGGTTTCGGAAGAGCGGGTTGAAATGGGCTTCTCAAAGGACCCGTTGAAATTTTAACTGAGTCAAAAGTACAGAAATTGAGGTTTTGCAATATAATTGTGTTGAAAAGCTCATAATAAATTATTTCAACTCCTAAAATTTGAATAAAATTTTTTTGCGGTCCTTTTTGTAGAGGTTTCAGACGAGCAGGTCTAAATGGGCCTTTCAATGGGCCCGTTGGAATTTTAACTGAGTAAAAAGTACAAAAATTGATGTTTTTCAATATAATTGTGTTGAAAAGCTCATAATCAATTATTTGAACTCCTAAAATTTGATTAAAACTTGTTTTGCGGTCCTTTTTGTCTAGGGTTCGGACGAGCAGGTCTAAATGGGCCTTTTAATGGACCCGTTGGAATTTTAACTGTGTAAAAAGTACAGAAATTGAGGTTTTGCAATATAATTGTGTTGAAAAGCTCCTAATCAATTACATGAACTCCTAAATTTTATTAAAACTTGTTTTGTGGTCCTTTTTGTAGAGGTTTCGGACGAGCGTGTCGAAATGGGCCTTTCAATGGACCCGTTGGAATTTTAATTGAGTAAAAAGCACAAAAATTGAGGTTTTGCAATATAATTGTGTTGAAAAGCTCCTAATCAATTACATGATCTCCTAAAATTCGATTAAAACTTGTTTCGCAGCCCTTTATGTAGAGGTTTCGGACGAGCTTGTCTAAATGGGCCTTACAATGGACCCGTTGGAATTTAAACTGAGTAAAAAGTACAGAAATTGAGGTCTTGAAATATAATTGTGTTGAAAAGCTACTAATCAATTATTTGAACACTTAAAATTTGATTAACACTTCTTTTGCGGTCCTTTTTGTCGAGGTTTCGGACGAGCAGGTCTAAATGGGCCTTTCAATGGGCCCGTTGGAATTTTAACTGAGTAAAACGTATAAAAATTTCAGTTTTGCAATATAATTGTTTTGAAAAGCTACTAATAAATTATTTGAACTCCTAAAATTTGATTAAAACTTGTTTTGCGGTCCTTTTGTAGAGGTTTCGAACGTGCTGGTCTCAATGGGCCTTTCAATGAACCCGTTGGAATTTTAACTGAGTAAAAAGTACATAAATTGAGGTTTTGCAATATAAGTGTGTTGAAAATCTCCGCATCAATTACATGATCTCCTAAAATTTGATTAAAACTTATTTTTCGGCCCTTTTTGTAGAGGTTTCGGACGAGCAGGTCTAAATGGGCCTTACAATGGACTCATTGGAATTTTAACTGAGTAAAAAGTAAAGAAATTGAGGTTTTGCAATATAATTGTGTTGAAAAGCTCCTAATCAATTACATGATCTCCTAAAATTCGATTAAAACTTGTTTTGAGGTCCTTTTTGTCGAGGTTTCAGACGAGCAGGTCTAAATGGGCCTTACAATGGACCCGTTGGAATTTAAACTGAGTAAAAAGTACAGAAATTGAGGTCTTGAAATATAATTGTGTTGAAAAGCTACTAATCAATTATTTGAACACTTAAAATTTGATTAACACTTCTTTTGCGGTCCTTTTTGTCGAGGTTTCGGACGAGCAGGTCTAAATGGGCCTTTCAATGGGCCCGTTGGAATTTTAACTGAGTAAAACGTATAAAAATTTCGGTTTTGCAATATAATTGTTTTGAAAAGCTACTAATAAATTATTTGAACTCCTAAAATTTGATTAAAACTTGTTTTGCGGTCCTTTTGTCGAGGTTTCGAACGTGCTGGTCTCAATGGGCCTTTCAATGAACCCGTTGGAATTTTAACTGAGTAAAAAGTACATAAATTGAGGTTTTGCAATATAAGTGTGTTGAAAATCTCCGCATCAATTACATGATCTCCTAAAATTTGATTAAAACTTATTTTTCGGCCCTTTTTGTAGAGGTTTCAGACGAGCAGGTCTAAATGGGCCTTACAATGGACTCATTGGAATTTTAACTGAGTAAAAAGTAAAGAAATTGAGGTTTTGCAATATAATTGTGTTGAAAAGCTCCTAATCAATTATTTGAACTCCTAGAATTTGATTAAAACTTGTTTTGAGGTCCTTTTTGTCGAGGTTTCAGACGAGCAGGTCTAAATGGGCCTTACAATGGACCCGTTGGAATTTAAACTGAGTAAAAAGTACAGAAGTAGAGGTTTTGCAATATAATTGTGTTGAAAAGCTACTAATAAATTATTTGAACTCCGAAAATTTGATTAAAACTTGTTTTGAGGCCCTTTTGTCGAGGTTTCAGACGAGCTGGTCTAAATGGGCCTTTCAATGAACCCGTTGGAATTTTAACTGAGTAAAAAGTACATAAATTGAGGATTTTCTATATAAGTGTGTTGAAAATCTCCTAATCAATTACATGATCTCCTAAAGTTTGATTAAAACTTATTTTTCGGCCCTTTTTGTAGAGGTTTCGGACGAGCAGGTCTAAATGGGCCTTACAATGGACCCTTTAGAATTTTTTTTTGAAGAAAAGGCCTCATTATAAACCCCTACTACTGTCCTTCAAGCAGAGCTAGAGGACCCTAAAAAGGGGAAAAGAGTGCCCAAATATTAATAATCAATAATGACGTGTTACAAAATGTTGTATACAATGTGGGACATCCGAATTAAATGACGTAGAAGTCATAGAATTCAGCGAAAAGGAAGCCAAAGTATGGGCTATAATATTTGCCTCACGGCGTACAAAGGAAATAGAAATAAAGTCGAAGTCGTGGAGAGCAGCTTGTATCTGGAGGATAGTTGGTCCCATAGTAGAGAGGTCCTGAGCAGGATTGTTGATCCTATTCGCGAGAGAAGCGCAGTCAGTTTCGATCAAGACACGAGTCCAACCTTGAGATCGGGCAAAGGTGAGACCAGCTAGGATGCTTTCCCCTTCACTGGTGATAGCGTCCTGACAGCTACCAAGAGGGAAAGGAATACCACCCACGATTGCTCCTGCCGAATCACGAGCAACAACGCCGACAGCTGCTGCACGAGTTGATGGGTTATAGGCTGCGTCCACATTTATTTTGATATGAATAGGTGGAGGAGGTGTTCGAGAAGGATTAGAAAATGTAGATGGAGCTGGGTCAATCGAATTTAAAGATTTACAAAATTCGTCATGTAAGCTAATTGAATTAACAGCAATTAGCCATGAAGGTTGTAGATGGTGGTTGTGAACCCAATCATTTCGTCTGTTCCATATATTCCATAAAACAGTAAGGAAGAGACCAAATTTATCAGAGAAAATTGTAGAGGCTGCTTCTTCTAACCATTGCATGGGCGTAAGAGCTAAACTCTTATAGAGAGAGGTAGGGATACCACTAATTTGAAGAGCTTCAGATGCCCCAGGGCAGTCACGAAGCGCATGAAGGATCGATTCCGAGTAGCTACCACAGATAGAGCAAGGCCCTGAGCTAGGGGAAAAGGCTTGCATTTTAGATCCAACTGGTAGAGCTTCAGAAGCCATACGCCAGCCAAAAGTTTTAACTTTGGGCAAAGCTTTGATTTTGGATAAAAACTTCCAAAAGCAAGTTGGTGGCGAAGGTTGGGTTACTGAACATTGTAAGAAAATATATCCAGAACGGACTGAGTAAATACCCGAGTCGTTGGGGGACCAGAGTATTGAGTCACGTTGATCATTTATGATGGGGATACGGAGAATGGCATCGGCATCATTTGGATTGAAATAATTGTTTATCTTAACCGTATCCCAGGCAGTTTGGTTGCGTATCATAAAATCACGACATTGAATGTGAAATTCATCGGAGATTTCATAATCCCCAGTAAGCTCAATCGGGGAAGACCCTCCCCATATATCTTTGTGTATTCTAATATTACTGTTTATGCCAGGGCGGTGAAGAAAGCCAGGAAAAAGACGCTGAAGAGCGTTATATATGCCTTGCCAAGCGAAGGAGCCCCTGTTGGGTTTTGGTGCATCCAATATGTTGCCGGAAGGAAAGTATTTGGATCGGTATATTTGTCCTAATAAGGAATCTGGTTCACAGATGAGTTTCCAAATTTGCTTGCCCAAGAGAGCAATGTTAAAGTCGTGTAAATCCTTAAAACCCATGCCGCCAGCAGATTTAGGTAAGCAGATACGATTCCAAGGTAACATATGCCAACCTTTTTTGTTGGATTTACTAGTCCACCAGTATTGACGAATTGATGTAGTCATGTCGTCGATGATATTTTGTGGTAGTAGATAGCAAGACATAACATATTGTGGGAGAGATTGCAAGACAGCTTTGATGAAAATCTCACGACCACTAAAGGATAGTAGATGTTTGTCCCAACTAGAGAGACGATCATGTACTTTATCACGTACAAACCCTAATGATTCAGTTTTATTTTTCCCAATTAGGAGCGGGATGCCTAGGTATACCCCAGGGTTAGTAACCTCACGTACTTGTAAAAGGTTGTTAATAGCATTCCTTGTTGCAGATGGCGTACGCGGATTATAGAAAATAGTTGACTTCTCAAAATTGAGTGCTTGACCGGAAGCATTGGCATACGTTTGAAGAGCATTTTTCAGTAGTGACGCTTCTGACCGATTAGTATTAATAAATACCATACAATCATCAGCAAAGAGAAGGTGGTTGACTTTGGGCCCATGTTTACTTGCGCCTAGTCCTGGAAGTAGTTTAGTTTGTTGAGCAGCTGCTAAGAAAGCCGAGAGGCCTTGAGTACAGAAGAGAAAGAGGAAAGGGGAGAGGGGATCCCCCTGTCGAAGACCACGTTGAGGTTGAAAGGTGGGTGAATACGAATTATTAATTTTAACCGAAAAAGATACTGTAGTAATACAACGCATTATAAGCTCAATCCAATCGGATGCAAAGCCCATGCGTTCCATTACATTAGCGAGAAAAGACCATTCTACTCTATCGAAAGCTTTTTCCATGTCTAGCTTGAGAGCAGCTCCTTGAGAGGATCTAGAAGCTCCTGAGTTAATATTGTGAATAATTTCATGAGCAACAAGGATGTTGTCAGATATGTTGCGTCCCTGGACAAAGGCTGCTTGATTAGGGCTAATGCATAGAGGTATGACCTGTTTCATTCTGTTAACTATTGTTTTGGCAACTATTTTATAGAGAACGGTGCAGAGGCTAATTGGTCTTAGTTGTTTCATGGAGGTTGGGTCCTGTACTTTAGGTATTAGTACTAATATAGTTTTGTTTACTGAGGCCATATTTGCGCTGTCGTTTAATAGATTAATACAAAGGTTAATAACATCGTCTCCCACTGTATCCCAGTGTTGTCTAAAGAAGCTACTGGGTAGACCATCAGAACCAGGAGCTTTCCTAGGGTCAATATCTTTAAAGGCATGAATAATTTCCTCTCTAGTGAACGCCTTTAGTAGGTTTTCATTCATTGAAGAATTGATGGAAGGGTGAATTTTATCAAGAATGATGTTCGAGATTTGGGGGTTAGATGTTGTGAACAATTTTTGGAAATAATCAGAAGCGATATTCATAATGTCCGATTCAGAGGTGCGCCAATTGGAATTGGCATCGTAAAGGCCTATGATTGAATTTTTCTTGTTCCTATTAGAAGCACGGGCATGGAAGAACTTGGTGTTTTTGTCCCCTTGGGAGAGCCAAAGAGTTCGGGATCTTTGAGCCCAATAAACTTCTTGTTCTGCTAAAAGCTTATTTAATTAAGTTCTGTAATTTAGGTAGACTTGTTCATTTGTGGATGTTAAGGGACGGTAAAGTAATTTATTTATTTTTTTAGTGAGGAACTTAATTCTTCCGGTTGATTTAAAACGTTGTTGGTTTTGCCATTCTTCTAGGTAAGTACCTACCGCTTCAATTTTATTTATGGCTGTTCCGGGAGTTTCAGCCCATGCCCTTTTAATTGTTTGGATATTGTCTATATTATTAGCCCAGCAACTTTCGAATTTGAAATTCTTGGGTGGTTGTATTTTTGGAGTAGTAGTCGAGGTGTCTAAATCAAGAAGAAGGAAACAATGGTCAGATTTAGCAACATAATCTGTGGTGATTCGATGAGAAGGGTAGAGATCTTGCCATGCGGAATTAGCGATAAATCGATCTAGTCTTTCATGTATTACCGGGGTTAAGGGTCCCACTTTTGTCCATGTGAACCAACCCGAAGTTGGCTTACAATCAAAGAGGTTGTTTCGAGTTAAACAATTTCGAAAATTTTTAATTTGGGACCTAGCTCTACGGGGACCCCCTTGTTTTTCCGAATCTGTTAAAATTTCATTGAAGTCTCCGTCGAGAAGCCAAGGGTTATCTTTAGTAGAAGGGTATAAAGAATCAATTAGCTCCCATGTTTTAAATTTTTGGCTAGTTTCCGGAAAACCGTGCATACCAGTAAAGAACATTGTGGAATTATTCTTTATAATTTGAGTATGAATGTAACGCAACGAATAAGAAATTAAACTTATATTAATGTTGTTTGCTGCAAATAAGGAAATTCCGGAACACCCTTCCGTAGGGGAAATAGAAATAATGTCTAACATACCTAATGAAAGACATAGGCGGTTACAATCCGCATTATTTAATTTAGTCTCGCATAAGAAAATGATATCGAGGTTGGTTCGTTGGACATAGGACCGGAAATGTTGAACCGTCGGGGCTTGTCCAAGAACCTGATAGTTCCAGCATAGGATCCTCATTTTGCTCGGCGGGGCTGAGAGTCAGCCGCCGCCGGAGAGTTTTTAGAGCTGCTCATCCCAGCTTTTGGAGTAGATCCTGACTGTTTGGATTTTTCGGCGGGAGCGATACTTGTATTGGAGAGCAGCGTTTCATGCCTCGGTTTGTTTGAATTGGTGTGGGTGCAGGTGCAGGTACAGGAACAGGTGCAGGGGCTGCATCATTCGGGTAAGTTTTAAGTAACCACTGATTAAAGTCATTGAATATTGTATCAGTGGGTTTAGAAGGCTTACTCAATTCAGAGTCAAACTTCTTAATCTGCTCGACAGTAGGGCTAGGGACACCATAATCATCCGTGGTGTTTTCATAAGAACCATCTTCCGGAATGGGATAGATGGTATTCAGGGGTTGGGCCTCAAGAGGAGCTTTTTGCTTCAAATCAGTTGTAGGGGGTCTTTAACAGAGTTGGGGCCATCATCCATGGTGACGTCGACGCTTTGGCCTTCTTCGGTAGCTTGTTCCGTAAATGAGGCGGCATCGCCTTCATTTAGAGAGTCCATATTGTTCTGTTCGTTAGGAGGAGCTATTGGATTTACCGGAGCTGCTGGGACATTCATTGGGGCCACTACGATAAAACCAGTAGTTAAGAATATTGATAGAAAATTTGGGATGAAAAAACAAGTGAAAAAAGAGATTATTGTAAGTGCTAATGTGAAGTTACCGTTACATGGAGGGATGTTTGGAATCAGATTTGGTTCCACATTGCGGATACGTCCCCGAATACCAGCTGGGCGACGTCTAGGTGGAAGGTAGCGGAGCCATTCTCCGTATTGTAACTTGTTGGGATCGAGAGAAGAACGGATAGGACAGTTTTCTAGGGTGTGGCTGATAATACCACAACCAGGACATAGAGTTGGGAGCCTTTCATACTGAAGACAACACATAATTTTGTTTTCACCAGAACCAATAAACACAAATCGAGTGACAGGTCTTGTAATGTTGAGCAGAATTTCAACTCGAAGGAATTCATTCATATTCCCATCGATTTGGCGGGTATCCGTTCGGAGGACTTGACCAACCATTGATCCTAGAGCATGTCCCACCAGATGGGATCAGTCAGCATCATCAAAAAGTGAATCAGGGAGGGAGAAAATTCGGATCCAGATTCTCATGGTGTTGAAGTTGTAGTCGTTTAAGGATTTGGCTGGATCATATTCGGTGACTGCTAGCCATTCATCCTTGTACAGCCAAGGTCCACGGTTGATAATCTCATAGCAATTCTTGATTTCCTTGAACTTGATTTTGAGGAAGTTATCTTGTATCACCGAGATGGATACAACTTCATTAGGTTTCCAGATACCTTCGAAAGCATTGATAACATCATAAATATCTAAGGCCTTGGACGATATAAAGCGATCAATAACAATGAGCATGGGGTCTTCCTTGATGAAGTCAAAATCAGGTGTGTAGAGCAGTTCTGATTCTTCATTGGTGAGATTGATCGAGTTGAGTTGGGGGATGGAAGATGATGAAGCCATTGAGAGAATTGGAGGGAATAAGAGAGTAGAATGATATTGATGGTTTTGTGGGTTGGAGTAATAGTGATGTGCGTATATAAAGAGTACGGTTAAGAAGGGTGAAATATGGAAAGTAGAGTGAAGAGAATTTCTAGAAATAGGAAACGATTGTAAAAGATTGGAACTATTAAAAGCATAATGTAAAATATAAAAGGTGCTTTCCTTAAAAGATCTATAAATATTAATAATGAGGGGAATTTTGGAAGATATTAATAAATTATATTGTAAATACCAATATAAAGTTAATTTAAAGTATAATGTTAAAATTGAAAGGAATTTATGGTAAAATATAAAAGGGAAAATTTTAACGAACAAATATTTAAAACGGAGAGAAATTTTTTGTGAAACAAAAGGTGATGGGTAAGGTAAGTTAGAACCGAAGGAAAATATCTTTAAGGGTATTGATGGCGCAAAATAAGTGGCAAGATTTAATGAGAATAATTTAATAATAAAAGTTGAATATGATAGATAGTATAAAAACGGAAATATATAATTCTTATTAGCTGTATTAAACCCCTTTTTAAAAGGAAATTTGTTGGTGTTTAGTAATTTATGAAACCGAAGTGAGGAAAGTTTGTACATAAAAGACGGTAATTGGTTTTTATTTTCTGTTAAAAGAGGAAGCAAGGCTGATTTTTTAAGTATAAATATGTTCAGACTATATATTAGGAAAATAATTATAGTTGAACAAATTAAGGGAATTTGATAGGTTGGATACATTAATAGGTAATTAATAAATTTTGAAAAAAACGGAATAAAAAGATTGAAAGAAAGGTAAACCCATTTTTTTAAAGAGATAGAGGTTATCAGGAAATTTGAAAACGTAATATGTGTTTTGTTTGAAAAGCACCTTGAAAAAAGGATTGGATATAGATCCCAAGTATGGGCTTGTAGTATTTCACCTAAAGAGGTGTAGTGGGAATAGATTTCTATCGGGCATAACATCAAGATAATATAACAACATACAACTAAGGAAAGATATAACGCATGCATGGCAGTATTGAAGTAAACTGGAAAGTAGATAAAAGCATAGGAAAAATAAAGGAAAAGCAGGAAAGAAAAAAGGCAATAAAAAATTACAGGCCCAGGGGAAGATAGAAGCGGGGATAAGAAAATAATTACAAACCAAAGGAGCAAAAAAATATTGGGGGGAAAGCAAATAAAATTAGCTGAAGTTAAATTAATCCATCACCCATTAGTAGAGTAGATGTTCCAGCTTTCCTTAGGCAGAAACTTAGTAAATTGTGTCTTATATAGTGGTACATTGCATTTAGGATTCCTGTAGGTGAAAGTGACATTATTATAAACAATATGCAGCCATCAGAGAAACATATAAATTATAAAAGAGATATTTTCCAGAGAGACGACCAAGTCTGAATGCTGAAACGAAAAAATGAGTACTATAATAAAAGTTTTTAAGTAACCAATAAACTCATTCATTGAAGAAAAAATGATAATTATACTAAGATTTTTTGAATGATAGGTAGCATCATTCATATTGGGGAGATTATGAAATGAGTTTCTGAAAATTAATTTGGATACACGTAACAAGAAGGAACGAGACACTTTTGTGTATGATATAGTTTTCAGGCCAATGAAGTTTGATAATATATTGAATATAAAATGATTAAAAGGGGATGATCTAAAAGATAATAAGATAGATAAGTAAAGAAGAACTTTATAGATAGTGACATTATCGGTGTGGTAATATAAATCATTTGTGTATAATATAGTTTTTTCCCAGATAAATTTGATAGTATATGGTAAGTTAGACTTATGAATAAAATGATGATCATATTTTAGAAAACAAATTAGAACCGAATTCCAATTAGATTGTAGATGAAATAATATTTGAAGATTATGTGTAGCTAAAGAGAATCCCAATGGGTGGGCTAGTAATTGCTTCCCTGAAAGGGTTATGTGTTTGTTCGAGCAGTGTTTGAAAATGATATAAGTTGCAGAAATAGTGGAATAGATAAACTTGAGTATGATATAGGAATAGGGAGCATACCTTCTATGTGAAGCCCAGGTAAAATAACCAGTCCAATTGGGTGAGTAAAAATATACAATCTGTTGGGAGTAAAACAGAAAGTTAAATAAAGAGAAAGACAAAGGAGAAAAGATTAAAAAGAGGGAAGAAAAGAAGGTTATGATAAAACCGGTTGGAAGAACAATTGGGAATACATATAGGTTAGATAAGATTCTAAAACGAAACATAAGAGGGTTAGAAGAGTAGAACATTTTAGCAAACCATAGGAATAAACAAATGGATAAATCATAAAATCTTAAAGGTTGAGACCATGGAGTATATGAAGTGACTGCATGCATAGTTACGAATTGAGCAGTGTGTAGAGACAATATGATAAAGCCTATAAAGATATTCTTAAGGTGAAGAATTTCAGCATACATCATGGATAGAGGTGACAACAGATGCATTAGAGTTAAGGGTTTATCTGTACAAAAAGTAATTGTTAAACTCTCAAAACAGCAAACCATAGAGTATATGAGGTGTAAGAAATGGTACAAAAAAGAATGGGTATAGTGTTTATTAGAGACTAAGTTATAATGATATTTATAGAGTGAAAAACAGAGTGTATATGAATATTTCCGTTCCCAACATTGATAGACATATAAAGGAAAGATCAGAGATATGGGTAGATAATATAATATGTTGCAGAGATAGTTAAAATTGGAAGATCCCAGAAGTTGGGCTTGTTGTTGATTCCCTGGAAGGGCTTGATTTAGAGATGAGATAACAAAAATATAATGGAACAAGGTTACTACCAGAGAATATGACATTATTAAGGGCAAAAAGATGTTTGGATTCATCACAAGATGTGCACAGATAAAGTCTAATAGCAAATCAACATTTAAGGTCCAACATATTAGAAAATGTAAATTAAAACCTATTATATGTGTACAGTATGATCTTGAATTAAAAAACAGTAAATGGAATAATACATCGGTAATGAATGAATAAAAATAATAGAACCCAATGAACAGAAAGGGAACATACGAGGAGATCTGCCAGATGAGAGCAGTTAAAGCCTTCCTTTTGAAATGGAAGATTAGGCATATCTGAGAATAGGGAAAAAAAGATAGTTTAATAATATATTATAGAATTTGAATAAAATAAAAAGGAAGGGGGGAAAAAACCCTAGCCGTCGTTGGACCGCCGCTGAGAGCCACCACCAGATCAGATGGAGTCGTGACATCGGAAATGGCAGAAGTAAAAAATCTGAAATACATATGACAGATTTGCAAGGGAAGAAATTAGATCTGGAAATAATAATGAAAACCAGATGAAAAAAGGATGGGGTTGAAGGGGGAGAAATCCCTAGAATACTATACGATTTGAGGAAACCCATGAACGACCAAATGGTTGTTGTCATATTTTCCAGAAACAGAGAAAGGGGGTTAGACCAAACATCGGAGAGGAAAAAGATCGCCCTAGACTCCGATCTGAGTTTGTGAAGAAAGATGGTTCTAAAAAAAGATGAAAAAACAAATTGGTAAATAAAATCAGAATAGAAAAAGTCCAAGGCTTCGATAAAATCAAAAAACCCTTCAAAATTTAGCAAAACTAAGAAAAAGGTTCTGTTGGTGGAATAAGGATCCGACTGGAAAGCAGATCTGCATGGACATCGATCCTTGCCGTCAACATGGAGAGGACGGAGATTTGCAACCGGAGACATCCAAGAAGAGAAACCCATAAATAAAAGAGAAGAGCGGATTAGAGAAATACTGAAAAGGATTGAAGAAAATAAGATATGAAGGAAATGATAGAGCTTACTAACCGGATCTGGCAATTTCCGAAAGAAAATTTCCAGATCGAACCCAAACAAGATGAAAGAGAGAAATCCAAAACTCAAACGGCATCCAATGGAAAGAAAAAACCAGGAAGTTAGAATAATATAATAAAAACATGATATAATAGATAAACAATAAAAAAAGATGGGGAAAAACTGTTGGTATGGGATGACTGTTCGCATACTCTGCCCGAATTCCAAGGGAACCATTATCTGACGATTTACATGCAAAAGCAGCTGAAAAATGAGCGCCGTGAGGGGAAGGGAGACCGGTGGAAGAGAGAGAAAATCCACCGAGGAGAGCTGAGCAAGCAAAACCCAAAGAAGAACCCCTGAAAAAATTGAGAGAGAATTGAGAGCCATCCCACACCCACCCCCGTTGGAATTTTAACTAAGTAAAAAGTAAAGAAATTGAGGTTTGGCAATATAATTGTGTTGAAAAGCTCATAATCAATTATTTGAACTCCTAGAAGTTGATTAAAACTTGTTTTGCGGTCCTTTTTGTCGAGGTTTCGGACGAGCAGGTCTAAATGGGCCTTACAATGGACCCGTTGGAATTTTAAGTGAGTAAAAAGTACAAAAATTGAGGTTTTGCAATATAATTGTGTTGAAAATATCCTTATCAATTACATGATCTCCTAAAATTTGATTAAAACTTGTTTTGCGGTCCTTTTTGTCGAGGTTTCCGACGAGCTGGTCTAAATGGGCCTTTCAATGGACCCGTTGGAATTTTAACTAAGTAAAACGTACATAAGTTGAGGTTTTGCAATATAATTGTGTTGAAAATATCCTAATAATTTACATGATCTCCTAAAATTGGATTAAAACTTGTTTCGCGGCCCTTTTGTAGAGGTTTCGGACGAGCAGGTCTAAATGGGCCTTACAATGGACCCGTTGGAATTTTAACTGAGTAAAAAGTAAAGAAATTGAGGTTTTGCAATATAATTGTGTTGAAAAGCTCCTAATCAATTATTTGAACTCCTAGAATTTGATTAAAACTTGTTTTGCGGTCCTTTTTGTCGAGGTTTAGGACGAGCAGGTCTAAATGGGCCTTACAATGGACCCGTTGGAATTTTAACTGAGTAAAAAGTATAGAAATTGAGGTTTTGCAATATAATTGTGTTGAAAATATCCTTATCAATTACATGATCTCCTAAAATTTGATTAAAACTTGTTTTGCGGTCCTTTTGTCGAGGTGTCAAACGAGCTGGTCTAAATGGGCCTTTCAATGAACCCGTTGGAATTTTAACTGAGTAAAAAGTACATAAATTGAGGTTTTGCAATATAAGTGTGTTGAAAATCTCCTAATCAATTACATGATCTCCTAAAATTTGATTAAAACTTATTTTTCGTCCCATTTTGTAGAGGTTTCGGACGAGTATGTCTAAATGGGCCTTACAATGAACCCGTTGGAATTTTAACTGAGTAAAAAGTAAAGAAATTGAGGTTTTGCAATATAATTGTGTTGAAAAGCTCCTAATCAATTATTTGAACTGCTATAATTTGATTAAAACTTGTTTTGTGGTCCTTTTTGTCAAGGTTTCGGACGAGCAGGTCTAAATGGGCCTTACAATGGACCCGTTGGAATTTTAACTGAGTAAAAAGTACAGAAATTGAGGTTTTGCAATATAATTTTGTTGAAAATCTCCTAATCAATTATATGATATCCTAAAATTTGATTAAAACTTGTTTTGCGGTCCTTTTTGTCGAGGTTTCCGACGAGCTGGTCTAAATGGGCCTTTCAATGGACCCGTTGGAATTTTAACTGAGTAAAAAGTACATAAATTGAGGTTTTGCAATATAATTGTGTTGAAAAGCTCCTAATAAATTATTTGAACTCCTAGAATTTGATTAAAACTTGTTTTGCGGTCCTTTTTGTCGAGGTTTAGGACGAGCATGTCTAAATGGGCCTTACAATGGACCCGTTGGAATTTAAACTGAGTAAAAAGTACATAAATAGAGGTTTTGCAATATAATTGTGTTGAAAAGCTACTAATAAATTTTTTGAACTCCTAAAATTTGATTAAAACTTGTTTTGCGGTCCTTTTGTCGAGGTGTCAAACGAGCTGGTCTAAATGGGCCTTTCAATGAACCCGTTGGAATTTTAACTGAGTAAAAAGTACATAAATTGAGGTTTTGCAATATAAGTGTGTTGAAAATCTCCTAATCAATTACATGATCTCCTAAAATATGATTAAAACTTATTTTTCGGCCCATTTTGTAGAGGTTTCGGACGAGTATGTCTAAATGGGCCTTACAATGAACCCGTTGGAATTTTAACTGAGTAAAAAGTAAAGAAATTGAGGTTTTGCAATATAATTGTGTTGAAAAGCTCCTAATCAATTATTTGAACTCCTATAATTTGATTAAAACTTGTTTTGTGGTCCTTTTTGTCGAGGTTTCGGACGAGCAGGTCTAAATGGGCCTTACAATGGACCCGTTGGAATTTTAACTGAGTAAAAAGTACAGAAATTGAGGTTTTGCAATATAATTGTGTTGAAAATCTCCTAATCAATTATATGATATCCTAAAATTTGATTAAAACTTGTTTTGCGGTCCTTTTTGTCGAGGTTTCCGACGAGCTGGTCTAAATGGGCCTTTCAATGGACCCGTTGGAATTTTAACTGGGTAAAAAGTACATAAATTGAGGTTTTGCAATATAATTGTGTTGAAAATCTCATAATCAATTACATGATCTCCTAAATTTTGATTAAAACTTGTTTTGCGGCCCTTTTTTTAGAGGTTTCGGAAGAGGAGGTCTAAATGGGCCTTACAATGGACCCGTTGGAATTTTAACTGAGTAAAAAGTACAGAAATTGAGGTTTTGCAATATAATTGTGTTGAAAATCTCTTAATCAATTATTTGAACTCCTAAAATTTGAATAAAACTTTTTTGCGGTCCTTTTTGTAGAGGTTTCGGACGAGTGGGTTGAAATGGGCCTCTCAATGGACTCATTGAAATTTTAACTGAGTAAAAAGTACAGAAATTGAGGTTTTGCAATATAATTGTGTTGAAAAGCTCCTAATCAATTATTTGAACTCCTAAAATTTGAATAAAACTTTTTTGCGGTCCTTTTTGTAGAGGTTTCGGACGAGCAGGTCTAAATGGGCCTTTCAATGGGCCCCTTGGAATTTTAACTAAGTAAAAAGTATAAAAAATGAGGTTTTTCAATATAATTGTGTTGAAAAGCTCATAATCAATTATTTGAACTCCTAAAATTTGATTAAAACTTGTTTTGAGGTCCTTTTTGTCTAGGTTTTGGACGAGCATGTCTAAATGGGCATTTCAATGGACCCGTTGGAATTTAAACTGAGTAAAAAGTACAGAAATTGAGGTTTTTCAATATGATTGTGTTGAAAATCTCCTAATCAATTACAGGAACTCCTAAAATTTGATTAAAACTTGTTTTGCAGTCCTTTTTGTAGAGGTTTCGGACGAGCGTGTCGAAATGGTCATTTCAATGGACCCGTTGGAATTTTAATTGAGTAAAAAGTACAGAAATTGAGGTTTTGTAATATAATTGTGTTTAAAAGCTCCTAATAAATTACATGATCTCCTAAAATTAGATTAAAACTTGTTTCGCGGCCCTTTTTGTAGAGGTTTCGGACGAGCAGGTCTAAACGGGCCTTACGATGGACCCGTTGGAATTTTAACTAAGTAAAAAGTAAAGAAATAGAGGTTTTGCAATATAATTGTGTTGAAAAGCTACTAATCAATTATTTGAACTCCTAAAATTTGATTAAAACTTGTTTTGCGGTCCTTTTGTCGAGGTTTCGGACAAGTTAATCTAAATAGGCCTTTTAATGGACCCGTTGGAATTTTAACTTAGTAAAAAGTACATAAGTTGAGGTTTTGCAATATAAGTGTGTTGAAAATCTCCTAATCAATTACATGATCTCCTAAAAGTTGATTAAAACTTGTTTTCGACCCTTTTTGTAGAGGTTTCGGACGAGCAGGTCTAAATGGGCCTTACAATGGACCCGTTGGAATTTTAACTGAGTAAAAAGTAAAGAAATTTAGGTTTTGCAATATAATTGTGTTGAAAAGCTCCTAATAAGTTATTTGAACTCCTAAAATTTGATTAAAAATTGTTTTGCGGTCTTTTTTGTCGAGGTTTCGGACGAGCAGGTCTAAATGGGCATTTCAATGGGCCCATTGGAATTTTAACTGAGTAAAAAGTACAGAAATTGAGGTTTTGCAATATAATTGGGTTGAAAAACTTGTTTTGTGGCCCTTTTTGTAGAGGTTTCGGACGAGCAGGTCTAAATGGGCCTTACAATGGACCCGTTCGAATTTTAACTGAGTAAAAAGTACATAAATTGAGGTTTTGCAATATAATTGTGTTGAAAATCTCCTAATCGAATATTTGAACACCTAAAATTTGATTAAAACTTCTTTTTCGGTCTTTTTTGTTGAGGTTTCGGACGAGCTTGTCTAAATGGGCCTTTCAATGGACCCGTTGGAATTTTAACTAATTAAAAAGTAAAGAAATTGAGGTTTTGCAATATAATTGTGTTGAAAAGCTCCTAATCAATTGTTTGAACTCCTAAAATTTGATTAAAACTTGTTGTGCGGTCCTTTTTGTCGAGGTTTCCGACGAGCTGATCTAAATGGGCCTTTCAATGGACCCGTTTGAATTTTAACTGAGTAAAAAGTACATAAATTGAGGTTTTGCAATATAATTGTGTTGAAAATCTCCTAATCAATTACATGATCTCCTAAAATTTGATTAAAACTAGTTTTGCGGCCCTTTTTGTAGAGGTTTCAGACGAGGAGGTCTAAATGGGCCTTACAATGGACCCGTTGGAATTTTAACTGAGTAAAAAGTACAGAAACTGAGGTTTTGCAATATAATTGTGTTGAAAATCTCCGAATCAATGATTTGAACTCCTAAAATTTGAATAAAACTTTTTTGTGGTCCTTTTTGTAGAGGTTTCGGAAGAGCGGGTTGAAATGGGCCTCTCAATGGACCCGTTGAAATTTTAACTGAGTCAAAAGTGCAGAAATTGAGGTTTTGCAATATAATTGTGTTGAAAAGCTCCTAATAAATTATTTCAACTCCTAAAATTTGAATAAAACTTTTTTGCGGTCCTTTTTGTAGAGGTTTCTTATGAGCAGGTCTAAATGGGCCTTTCAATGGGCTCGTTGGAATTTTAACTAAGTAAAAAGTATAAAAATTAAGGTTTTTCAATATAGTTGTGTTGAAAAGCTCATAATCAATTATTTGAACTCCTAAAATTTGATTAAAACTTGTTTTGTGGTCCTTTTTGTCTAGGTTTCGGACGAGCAGGTCTAAATGGGCCTTTCAATGGACCCGTTGGAATTTTAACTGAGTAAAAAGTACAGAAATTGAGGTTTTGCAATATAATTGTGTTGAAAAGCTCCTAATCAATTACATGAACTACTAAAATTTGATTAAAACTTGTTTTGTGGTCCTTTTTGTAGAGGTTTCGGACGAGCGTGTCGAAATGGGCCTTTCAATGGACCCGTTGGAATTTTGATTTAGTAAGAAGTACATAAATTGAGGTTTTGCAATATAATTGTGTTGAAAAGCTTTTAATCAATTACATGAACTCCTAAAATTTGATTAAAACTTGTTTTGCGGTCCTTTTTGTAGAGGTTTCGGACGAGCGTGTCGAAATGGGCCTTTCAATGGACCCGTTGGAATTTTAATTGAGTAAAAAACACAAAAATTGAAGTTTTGCAATATAATTGTGTTGAAAAGCTCCTAATCAATTACATGATCTCCTAAAATTCGATTAAAGCTTGTTTCGCGGCCCTTTTTGTAGAGGTTTCGGACGAGCAGGTCTAAATGGGCCTTACAATGGACCCGTTGGAATTTAAACTGAGTAAAAAGTACAGAAATTGAGGTCTTGAAATATAATTGTGTTGAAAAGCTACTAATCAATTATTTGAACACTTAAAATTTGATTAACACTTCTTTTGCGGTCCTTTTTGTTGAGGTTTCGGACGAGCAGGTCTAAATGGGCCTTTCAATGGGCCCGTTGGAATTTTAACTGAGTAAAAAGTATAAAAATTGAGGTTTTGCAATATAATTGTGTTGAAAAGCTACTAATAAATTATTTGAACTCCTAAAATTTGATTAAAACTTGTTTTGCGGTCCTTTTGTCGAGGTTTCGGACGTGCTAGTCTCAATGGGCCTTTCAATGAACCCGTTGGAATTTTAACTGAGTAAAAAGTACATAAATTGAGGTTTTGCAATATAAGTGTGTTGAAAATCTCCGAATCAATTACATGATCTCCTAAAATTTGATTAAAACTTATTTTTCGGCCCTTTTTGTAGAGGTTTCGGACGAGCAGGTCTAAATGGGCCTAACAATGGACCCGTTGGAATTTTAACTGAGTAAAAAGTACAGAAATTGAGGTTTTGCAATATAATTGTGTTGAAAAGCTCCTAATAAATTATTTCAACTCCTAAAATTTCAATACAACTTTTTTGCGGTCCTTTTTGTAGAGGTTTCGGACGAGCAGGTCTAAATGGGCCTTTCAATGGGCTCGTTGGAATTTTAACTGAGTAAAAAGTATAAAAATTGAGGTTTTTCAATATAATTGTGTTGAAAAGCTCATAATCAATTACATGAACTCCTAAAATTTGATTAAAACTTGTTTTGTGGTCCTTTTTGTCTAGGTTTCGGACGAGCAGGTCTAAATGGGCCTTTCAATGGACCCGTTGGAATTTTAACTGAGTAAAAAGTACAGAAATTGAGGTTTTGCAATATAATTGTGTTGAAAAGCTCCTAATCAATTACATGAACTACTAAAATTTGATTAAAACTTGTTTTGTGGTCCCTTTTGTAGAGGTTTCGGACGAGCGTGTCGAAATGGGCCTTTCAATGGACCCGTTGGAATTTTGATTTAGTAAGAAGTACATAAATTGAGGTTTTGCAATATAATTGTGTTGAAAAGCTTTTAATCAATTACATGAACTCCTAAAATTTGATTAAAACTTGTTTTGCGGTCCTTTTTGTAGAGGTTTCGGACGAGCGTGTCGAAATGGGCCTTTCAATGGACCCGTTGGAATTTTAATTGAGTAAAAAACACAAAAATTGAAGTTTTGCAATATAATTGTGTTGAAAAGCTCCTAATCAATTACATGATCTCCTAAAATTCGATTAAAGCTTGTTTCGCGGCCCTTTTTGTAGAGGTTTCGGACGAGCAGGTCTAAATGGGCCTTACAATGGACCCGTTGGAATTTAAACTGAGTAAAAAGTACAGAAATTGAGGTCTTGAAATATAATTGTGTTGAAAAGCTACTAATCAATTATTTGAACACTTAAAATTTGATTAACACTTCTTTTGCGGTCCTTTTTGTTGAGGTTTCGGACGAGCAGGTCTAAATGGGCCTTTCAATGGGACCGTTGGAATTTTAACTGAGTAAAAAGTATAAAAATTGAGGTTTTGCAATATAATTGTGTTGAAAAGCTACTAATAAATTATTTGAACTCCTAAAATTTGATTAAAACTTGTTTTGCGGTCCTTTTGTCGAGGTTTCGGACGTGCTAGTCTCAATGGGCCTTTCAATGAACCCGTTGGAATTTTAACTGAGTAAAAAGTACATAAATTGAGGTTTTGCAATATAAGTGTGTTGAAAATCTCCGAATCAATTACATGATCTCCTAAAATTTGATTAAAACTTATTTTTCGGCCCTTTTTGTAGAGGTTTCGGACGAGCAGGTCTAAATGGGCCTAACAATGGACCCGTTGGAATTTTAACTGAGTAAAAAGTACAGAAATTGAGGTTTTGCAATATAATTGTGTTGAAAAGCTCCTAATAAATTATTTCAACTCCTAAAATTTCAATACAACTTTTTTGCGGTCCTTTTTGTAGAGGTTTCGGACGAGCAGGTCTAAATGGGCCTTTCAATGGGCCCATTAGAATTTTAACTGAGTAAAAAGTATAAAAATTGAGGTTTTTCAATATAATTGTGTTGAAAAGCTCATAATCAATTACATGAACTCCTAAAATTTGATTAAAACTTGTTTTGTGTTTCTTTTGTCGAGGTTTCGGACGAGCTGGTCTAAATGGGCCTTTCAATGAACCCGTTGGAATTTTAACTGAGTAAAAAGTACATAAATTGAGGTTTTGCAATATAAGTGTGTTGAAAATCTCCTAATCAATTACATGATCTCCTAAAGTTCGATTAAAACTTATTTTTCGGCCCTTTTTGTAGAGGTCTCGGACGAGCATGTCTAAATGGGCCTTACAATGGACCCTTTGGAATTTTAACTGAGTAAAAAGTACAGAAATTGAGGTTTTGCAATATAATTGTGTTGAAAAGCTACTAATCAATTATTTGAACACTTAAAATTTGATTAAAACTTCTTTTGCGGTCCTTTTTGTGGTGGTTTCGGACGAGCAAGTCTAAATGGGCCTTTCAATGGGCCCGTTGGAAGTTTAACTGAGTAAAAAGTATAAAAATTGTGGTTTTTGAATATAATTGTGTTGCAAATATCATAATAAATTATTTGAACTCATAAAATTTGATTAAAACTTGTTTTGTAGGCCTTTTTGTCGAAGATTCAGACGAGCAGGTCGAAATGGGGCTTTCAATGGACCCGTTGGAATTTTAACTGAGTAAAAAGTACAGAAATTGAGGTTTTGCAATATAAGTGTGTTGAAAATCTCCTAATCAATTACATGATCTCCTATATTTTGATTAAAACTTGTTTTGTGGCCCTTTTTGTAGAGGTTTCGGACGACCAGGTCTAAATGGGCCTTACAATGGACCCGTTGGAATTTTAACTGAGGAAAAAGTACAGAAATTGAGGTTTTGCAATATAATTGTGTTGAAAAGCTACTAATCAATTATTTGAACACCTAAAATTTGATTAAAACTTCTTTTTCGGTCCTTTTTGTCGAGGTTTCGGACGAGCTGGTCTAAATGGGCCTTTCAATGGACCCGTTGGAATTTTAACTGAGTAAAAAGTAATAAAAATTGTGGTTTTGCAATATAATTGTGTTGAAAAGCTCCTAATAAATTATTTGAACTCCTAAAATTTGATTAAAACTTGTTGTGCGGTCCTTTTTGTCGAGGTTTTAGACGAGCAGGTCTAAATGGGCCTTTCAATGGACTCGTTGGAATTTTTTTTTGAAGAAAAACGGGCCTCATTAAAAACCCCTACTAAATTCCCCAAGCACAAGGCTTGGAGAAACCTAAAAAGGGGAAAAGAGTACCCAAAATATATTATTAAAACGAGGTTAAACCTCGCAAATTACAATATTTTTGATACAGTCAGGGTACATAGATCCAAAAGACAAAGAAGACATGGATCTAAGGGCATGGGTAGCCAACATATGAGCTACAAAGTTAGCCTCACGGCGAATATACTGAACATGTGCTACAGAAAAATCCCCCAAAGCAGTATGAGCCTGCAGAATCATCGGCCCCAAAGGAGAAAGATTTGGCCCAAGAGAGTTGATCCTGTTTGCTAGAGATGCACAGTCTGTCTCGAAAATCAAATGGATCCATCCCTGAGATAGGGCAAAAGTAATGCCGGCAAGAAGACCTCTCCCTTCAGATGAAATAGCATCAGAACAACTGCCCAGCGGAAAAGCCAGGCCACCGACAACCGTCCCAGTGTCATCACGAGCGACAACACCAACCGCCGTTGCACGAGTGGAAGGATCAAAAGCCCCATCCACATTAACTTTAATAAAACCACGAGGGGGATGCCTCCATCGAGGAGGAGATGCCAAGGGGATGGGTGATGTAGTGGAAGATATAGAGTTAGAGTAGTCCTTATGGAGACTAATAGAGTTGACGGCAATTAGCCAAGGGGGTTGAAGATGTTTATTATGGATCCAGTCGTTACGCCTGTTCCAAATATTCCAAAGGGTAGTCAAGAAAAGGCCAAAAAGATTAGGAGAAAGAAGGGAAGCACCTTCCTCAAGCCATTGGAGGCCCGTAGAGGCGGAGCTGTTGATAAAAGAAGAGGGAAGACCAATCAATTTAAGAGTTTCCGAGGCACCAGAGCAGTCTCGGAGAGCATGGAGAATCGACTCAGTACCAGAGTTACAAATGGGGCATGGACCAGAGTCTGGAGCAAAAGTTTGAAGGCGAACCCCAACAGGCAGGGCTTCTGCCCCCAGACGCCAACCAAAAGTTTTAACCTTAGGCAAAACCTTGAGTTTGGCAAGAAATTTCCAAAATCGAGGGGGACGAAGTCTAGGCTCAGGGGGTCGTTGCAGAAAAAGATAGCCAGATCTGACAGAATAGATACCAGAATCGTTGGGATTCCAGAGGATGGTATCTCGAGTGTCATTAATGATAGGAACAGAAAGAATGGAATTGGCATCATCCACAGTAAAGTATGCACGAACTTTGACAGGGTCCCAGGCAGCTTGGTTCCGCATCATAAAATCTCGACAACGAATGGGGACTTCCTCCGATAGCTCATAGTCCCCATAGAGGTGAACAGTCGCGGAGCCTCCCCAATTATCATGATGGATGCGTATGTTACTATTAATACCCGGACGATAGAGGAAACCACCAAATAGGTGTTGCATAGCATTATAAAGACCTTGCCAGGCAAATGAACCTCGCGAAGGCCGAGAGGCATTAAGGATATTACCTGACGGGAAGTACTTGAATTTATAGATTTGTCCCAAAAGGGAGTCAGGATCGCAAATAAGGCGCCATAGTTGTTTGCCAAGAAGAGCAATGTTAAAATTATTGAGATCCCGGAAGCCCATACCACCAACAGATTTAGGAAAGCATACCTGATCCCATGGGAGCATATGCCAACCTTTCTTGTTGGATTTCCCAGACCACCAATATCGTCGAATGGCAGATGTCATATCATCAATAATATTTTGGGGTAATAAATAACAGGACATAACATATTGGGGTAAAGATTGTAAAACGGCTTTAATAAAAATTTCCCTACCACTGAAGGAAAGAAGCTGTTTGTCCCAGTTGGATAATCTATCGTGAACTTTATCACGTATAAACCCTAAAGCGAGGGTCCTATTTTTACTAATAAGAAGAGGTACCCCCAGATAGACCCCATGATTGGAGACCTCGCGTACTTGAAGATAGGAATTAATAGCTTGACGAGTAGAAGTAGGAGTGTGGGGATTGTAAAAGATAGTAGACTTATCAAAGTTGACTGCTTGCCCAGAGGCAGAGGCATAAGTCTGGAGGGCCAACTTAAGGTGTGCAGCTTCATCGGGATTTGAGTTAAGGAAAACTATGCAATCATCAGCAAATAAGAGGTGGTTAACCTTGGGACCATGCTTACAAGCCCCTAATCCTGGGAGTAGGCCTTGTTGTTTAGCATCGGCAAAGAAAGCTGAAAGCCCTTGGGTACAAAATAGGAAAAGAAAAGGAGATAAAGGGTCACCTTGGCGGAGACCCCTTTGAGGTCGAAACAAAGGGGAAAAAGAATTGTTGACCTTAACCGTAAAGGAAACTGAAGAAATACATCTCATTATAAGAGAGACCCATGATGAGGCGAACCCCATACGGTTCATAACATTTTCGAGGAATGACCACTCGACCCTGTCAAAGGCCTTTTCCATATCAAGTTTAAGGGCAGCTCCACGAGAAGATTTAGAGGTACCAGTATTAATTGAATGAATTATTTCGTGGGCAATAAGAATGTTATCTGTGATATTACGTCCCTGAACAAAAGCAGCTTGATTTGAACTGATACAGAATGGAATGGTATGTTTCATTCGATTAACTAAAACTTTAGCAATGATTTTGTAAATTACCGTACAGAGACTGATGGGCCTAAGATGCCTCATAGTAGTGGGATCCTTAATCTTAGGTATGAGTACCAAAATAGTTTGGTTAACTGAAGCCATATCAGCTGACCCTTTAAGAAGATTAAGGCAGAGTGTTATAATATCTGGCCCTACAGTATCCCAATGTTGACGAAAAAATCCACTTGGTAGACCATCGATACCCGGGGCTTTCCTAGGATCGATGTCTCGAAAAGCGGTGATAATTTCTTCTGGAGTGAATTCCTTGGAAAGGGACCCGTTCATAGCAGTCGTAATAGTAGGAGTGATTTTTGAGAGAATTTGTTCCGAAAAGTGAGGGTTGGAGGAAGAAAAAAGATTATGGAAATATGAGGAAGCAATTTCCCTAAGGTCGGAATCATCCGTGCGCCAAACATTGTTGGAGTCTAAAAGACCTGAGATTGTGTTCTTTTTCTTCCTATTAGAAGCTCGGGCATGAAAGAAACGGGTATTTTTATCCCCTTGGGAAAGCCATAGGTTAGGAGAACGTTGTGCCCAATATGCTTCTTGCACCTCAAGAAGTTTATAGAGCTCATTTTTGGCAGAGATATATCTTTTTTCGGCAGAAGCTGAAAGAGGTCGTTGTAATAGTTTATTAATTTTCTTAGTGAGAAAGTTGATACGTCCATTGGTCTTAAATCTTTGTTGGGATTGCCAGTCTCCTAGGCAGGAGCCAATGGCTTTAATTTTATCCAAAGTATTGCCTTTGGTGGATGACCAAGTTTGTTTTACAACAGCAATGCCTTCATCATTGGAAGCCCAGCAATTTTCGAATCTGAACGTGGTTGGTGGGGGACGGTGATTTGTTGGGGAAGGTGGCTCCGTATTTAATAGTAGAAAACAGTAATCTGATTTCGCATCAAAGTCTGAGATGATGTTATAATTAGGAAAGGAAGCTTTCCATGCCATATTCCCAACGAAACGATCTAGACGCTCAAATAAAGTAGGGGTTTTGGGCCCCGTTTTGGACCAGGTGAACCACCCAGTTGTAGGTTTGCAATCAAAAAGATTATTTCGAGAAAGAAAATTGCGGAAATTATTAATTTGAGATCTAGGCCGTCGGCAACCTCCTTGTTTTTCATTATCAGATAGGATTTCGTTAAAGTCACCACCGATGAGCCAAGGTTGACCATCATTAGTGTTGAGTGAATCTATTAGTTCACAAGTTTTAGGTTTGTTACATGTTTCAGAAAAACCATGAATATCAGTGAAATAGAACGAAGAAGAGTTGCATTTAACATACGTATGAATAAAGCGATCCGAGTAAGCAAGCAAATCAATATTATTATTATTCAGAGTAAATAAAACAAGTCCAGAGCAATTATAAGAAAAATCAACAGAAAAAGCTAGGGCCATCCCTAGCAAATCACCAAGACGGCTATAAGCCGTATTTTTGAGTTTAGTTTCGCATAAAAAAAGTAAATCAGGTTTATGAAGCTTAACATAATGCTGGAGATGTTGAACTGCCTGGACCTTACCTAGGCCTTGGCAGTTCCAACATAAAATGATCATTTCCCTCGGCGGGGCTGTGCATCAGCCGCCGCCGGAGAGTTTTTTCCGCTGCTCATCCCAGCTTTCGAAGTAGGCGAAGGAGAGGGTCTAGACTTTTTGGGCTGCAGGACCACATGGATGGGGGAGCGTCTCTTAGTACCTCGGTTTGGAGGAATGGGAATAGGGGCCGGAGCAGAAGCTGCAACATTGGGGTAATGCTTAAGTAGCCATGAATCAAAATCATCAAATAATGAGATACCGGTTTGGAGGAATGGCTTACTGAGTTGTTCATCTAGTTTCCTAACTTGCTGAGCAGTAGTGTAACGCCCCGGTTTTGGGCTTAGAAGTTGTGGGCGTTGACCGGTTTGGTCAAAGTGCTGTTCGAATCTAAAGAGGTGAAATTAGGAAAACCTAGTTCGGGTTGCATTAAAAATATGGAAAATGTTCTAAAATCATCTTTTAATATAATTAAGTGAACTGTGAAATCAATTTTGAAAAATGGGTTTTGGAAGAGTGACATTTTGGCTAGTGACCAAAATGTAATTTTTGAAAGTTTTGTGACTGTTTTATAAAGAGTTGAAACTTTGAATCTTTAAGGAGCTATTATTCCAAAAGTAGTTTCTCCAGATTTTTCTAAGATATTTTGAGATTTATTCTGATTTTAAAACATGTCAAAAGTGGAGGGAAATGCCATTTGGCTATTTTCTTAACTAACTTTTCTATTTTCTTTCTCTCATTTTCTCTCAATCCAAACACTTGTTTTCCAGAGAATTGTTTCTGATTTTCTCACCCAAAATCCTCCTTTCAACACTCTTTTGATTCCTAAACATCATATCTTCAAAACCTCATCATTTGCTAGTTGATTCAACAAGGTTTTTGATTCCAAAAAGTGGAGAAACACAAGTTTGGAGGTAAGAACGTCCTTCTCCTCTAAACTATCAGTTCTTTACTGAAATTCCCAAGTTCTCAACTCTTAATTGAAGTTTTATTAAAGGATTTTAAGTGGTGAAATGGATCTTGGCTTATAATGCAAGATTTGGTGATTTTTGATGATTTTCGTTAGATCTGATTAATCTGTGATTTGAGGTGTGTTTTTGATGTTAAATGAACTCTAAATTGATAAGGAAATGAGTTTTGATTAATGCAATCCCGGATAGGTTGAGTTTCCTAAGTTTAGCTTGTGATTCTTGGATGTTTTTGTGGTGATCTTGTGGATCTGATGTTGCTGGAGGTATAAGGATGTTTATAGGTTGTTTTTAGATGTTAAATGGTGTTAATGGATGTTAGGTTTTGCTGGTTTATGGCTGGGCTTTGTTGAGAAGTGGTTTTGATGCAATTTCGGTTGTGTTTGGTGGCCGAAATTGGAGTGTGAATGAGAGCAACGAGTTTGAGTGCTTTCATTGAAGCTTTTGATGCATGATGATGCATTAAATCTCTGCTTTAATGTGTTTAATCAGGGGAGGCATCTTTGGATCCAAGAGTTGTTGATCCGGAAGCTTGAATTGGTGCTTCGGCAAGAGGCGAAGTGGAATCGGTGAGTGAAATTGGGTTTCGGCTTTGAAACCATTGTCTTGGGAGCTTAGTTTAAGTCTAAACAACTTTGCTAAGCTTAAGTGTAAGTTTTCGGAAATACTCTCTAGTGGTGGCCATGATTTGATTGTTGTTGCAATGTGGTTTATTGCATGATTTTAACACTGTTTTGAAAGCATGATTTAGCATGGTTAATGCTGTTTTTGTAAGCCATTTGTTGAAGGTAACTCAAGGTAGGAGTTCCTTGTTGTTGAACATTGATTAAATGTGATTTGATGCTTTTAAATGCATGATGAATATGGCTTGGTTTTATGCTTTAAAACAGTGGATAAATTGATGATAAAGATGTATATTGGCAAGTGATGATTTGAAAAGGGTTAAGGTCACTAAGGTGGTTAAAAGTCCTTGAGTGAGCCTTGTTTACTTAAGAACATCAAGGTGGTTAAAAGTCCTTGGATTGTTCTTGCTACGGACACAAAGGTGTTTAAAAGTCCTTGTGTGGTCCTTCCATGGTGGTTAAAAGTCCATGGGCCAAGGTGTTTAAAAGTCCTTGGGATCAACGTGTTTAAAAGTCCTTGATGTGATACATTTCATGGTGTTTAAAAGTCCATGGCCAAGGTGTTTAAAAGTCCTTGGGATCAAGGTGTTTAAAAGTCCTTGATGTGATACATTTCATGGTGTTTAAAAGTCCATGGCCAAGGTGTTTAAAAGTCCTTGGGGCCAAGGTGTTTAAAAGTCCTTGGGGTGAAAGTTGATGAACTTGTTTTTAAAGAAATGGAACTTATCACTTGAGGCCAATATGACATGTTGTGATGTGATGCATGAGATGCATGTTTAAGTATGCTTTTAAGCATGTACAATTGATGTTTTGAAGCATGATTTATAAATGTTTTGTTAATGCATTATTGAATGGTTTTACGAGCATTCCTCACTAAGCTTTTGCTTACGCTCTCTTCCGTTTTCTTAATTCAATAATGCAGAGCATTAGAGTACTTGAGGGCAGCAAGGAGGGCAAGCATCCAAGTGGAAACAAAGCTCTAAGTATGGAAGGTTTTCTAAGTACATTTTAGCTTTTGGTAATTTGGCAATGGGGGACCAATGTATATGTTTTGGGAGATGTTTAGTACTCCCTAAGTATGTTGTTTGATGTTGAGAATGTTGGTTTTGGTGTTGGATCTTTTCATGCTTGTTTTGGAAGTTTATGCTTGAATGGTTAGCTTGTGTAGGAAGCATGTCTATTGATTTGGGGCTTTTCTCATATGATGTTAATATGTTGAATTGATGATGCTTTTATGTCCCTTCCATGTTTAATTGCATGCTGGTAAAGTTTGGTGGCATTTGGTGCATGATTGGTTGGTCAATTGCATGTTTAAGTATGCATTTTGGAGCAATCTGTGCAGGGCGTTTCGGAACAGCACCTACCGTTTCGGAACGGGTGCCTTAAATGAGCCCAGGCGTCCGAAACGGGAGGGACCGTTCCGAAACGGCAAGGCTTCTGCCAGACCCCCGTTTCGGTACGCGTTGCGGAACGGCCCCGAGTTTCGAAACGGGCTATGCCGTTTCGGAACGGGTGACCGTTGGGGGCTGACATTGGCAGTTATATGTTTTAGAATGTTTGCGTTTTGGTCCTGAAACTTGTTTGTGCAATTGTATGAGTTTGGGAAGTCCTTTCGAGCTGAAATTTCACAGAGAAGCATGAAACCTGATTAATTTCAAGTTGGTAACTTTAATTTGGATTAAATCCTCATATTTATCAGAATTTACATTTTGGTCCCTAAAGTTGTAATTTGTTCAATTGAGTCCCTGTTTGATCTCTGATGTTTGTGATCTTTTGGTATGATGTTTGTGTGATCACAATTAGGTTTTAAGTGCATATAGACAAGGTTAAAAAGAAAAAAAAGGGTCGTTAATCAAGGTTGACTTTCGGGTTGACTTTGGTTTTCCCCGTGTGACTTTCTTAATTCGGGTCAACCGTCTAGGCCGGGTTAAGGGGGTTACAAGTAGAGTTTGGCACTCCATCATCTTGACCGTCCAGATCAATTTGAACAGGGTAAATGGTGTTCAGGGGTTGAGGAGAAATGACTCTTGAATGCAGTGGGGCTCTTGGGGGCTGTTGGGGATCGGCATTTTTAGGAGGCAAATCCGAGGATTCCTCCCCCAACACCTCATCGTTGTTATTGTTTTCCTCAATAGGGAGATCTGCAAAGGACGCAGCATCCCCTTCATTGAGGTTCCCTATAAAATTAGTAAAAGAGGAAATAAGATTTAATTGTTTGAAACTATGGAAGAAAGAAACATGATGGTTTTTAATAGAATTTAGACCTGAATCTTGTGCAAAAGTGACAGGAGCTTTCCCTTTGTCCATAGTATTTGATAAGGAAAGGGAATCAATAAAGCAACATAGGGGGGAGTGATTAATAAGGAGAAACCAAAGTAAATGTTGTATAGTACCTAACGGTGGGTTTGGATCAACATTAGCAGAGGATTCAACATTTTTGCCCTTGTCCAAAGGAGCTGTACATAATAACAATTTATAATATAATATAGAAGAAAGGCAGAAAATCAGATAGATGTATTTAAAAAAATTTAAGATACCTAATGGTGGTTTGCAGTCAGTAGAAGAGGAATGCTCAACAATGCGAATACGACTACGTGGTCCCTGGTCACGGCGACGCGGGGGGAGCCAGCGAAGCCATTCACCGTATTGGAGCTTTGTTGGATCAATCGTAGCCTTAGAAGGGCAGTGTTCGAAAGTGTGGCTAATGAGTCCACATCCATGACAGAGTAGGGGGAGACGCTCATATTGTAGACGGCAGGAAGTGGTTCGTGGACCTTTCCCGATGAGGAGAAATCGTCGGATCGGTTTGGATATGTCCAGAAGAATTTCCACTAGTAGGAATTCAGTCATGTTCCCTCGTTCTTTGCGAGTATCAGTACGTAATACAGTGCCAACCATGGCACCAAGTGACTGTCCCACAAGGTGAGCTCTGTCATGATCCTCCAAAAAAGGTTTGGGCAAGGAGTGAATACGAAACCAAATCCTCATGGGATTGAAAGAATACTCGTCCATGCTTTTACCAGGTGTATAATCAGCTAGGGCCATCCATTCGTCTTTGTGAAGCCATGGGCCTCTCTCAAACACATCATCTTTGTCCCTTATAGTGGCAAATTCGATATGGAAAAGGAGTCTCTAATAATAGAGATTGATTTAAGGTGATTTTTCTTCCAGATGCCTTCAAAAACTGAGAGGACGGTCCAGTCGTCTATTGGCTTTGATGATATGAACTTGCCAATGAGTATGGTCTTAGGATCTTCATCGAAAAAATTGAATCAGGGGTATAGATAGTATTGGCTTCCTCGTTTGTTAGGTCCAAATCGGTGAATTGGGGGAGAGAATAAGAGGATGCCATTTGGTAGTGATTGGGGTAATTCCGAATAGAACAGGATGAAGAATTGTGAGTGGGAAAAGTGGAAATAAAGGGAGGTGGAGTCTTATAAGTTAGAGAATTGGTAGAAGAAGAGTTATGAATGGGAAACAAATAAAGGAAAGAGTTAAAAAAGGAATGCAGATTGATAATATTCCAAAAGATTGGAAGTGAGATACGTGGGATAAATTTAGAAAGGAAGAAATATAGAAGAAGATTTAAATTAGAGCTTAGAAATAGGTAAGATTTAAGGTAGTGTTGGGTGTAAAAAGGAAAGAGAGTACTTTGATTATGGTAACTAAATTGAATAGAGAGAGTAAATAAAGGAAAGAGATAATTTAGAAATAAATTTACAATGAAAGGCAAGAAATGAAAAGGAGATATGGTAATATATAAAATTAATGAAGGATATATAAAACAGTTGACAATAGAGAATAAAGATAGAATAAAATTAGATTGATATGGGTTGGGAAAAGGAAAGAAAGAGCTTTGATTATGGTAAAGATATCGGTTATTTATGGAAAATGGTAATTGAGGGAGATGATTTGGTAATAAATTGACACTAAAAGGCAAGTAATGTGAATTTAATAGAAATAAATTAGAATAAATATAATGAAAAATTGTGAGGGTTATAGTTAGAATATTGTAGTATTTTAATAATGATTTTAAGAGTATAACAATTAGTTGTAGCTTTAGTATTTATGTGTTTGTGAGTTGGAAAAGGAAAGAAAGGGAAAATAATAGTTTGATAAAATAATTAAGAAGAGGCAGGTAGTAAATTGGAGATATGGAGGGATTCATAGTAAAGTTATGGAAATAATGGGGAGAGTATGGAAGGATAGTAGAAGTGTGCTTAATAAAGAAATGATATAGGCAGCCCCATAGGATGACAAGAGATTTGTAGAAGGATATGGTTGGTACTTTGATCATATGGAAGGTTAATCGAGCAAAAAAGTTATAATATGTTCTGGATGTATATAGTGTATTAATGGGATGGGAAATAGTAAATTCTTTTGCAACTTTTTCCAACCAGTATTGTTTTTGATTAAATGTATTCACCATAAAGGTGATCGAATTGATTTCCCCAAAAGGGGATGGTAGGAAAGCACCTAAAGAGGTGTAGTAATATGCAGTAGTTGGATGGCATATAGATAGTATGAAAAGAGCATTTTTTGATAGGATGGACAATATGAAAAGAGAACAGTAGATTATAAATAAAACACTAACAATAAGCAATATAGTGGATTGAAAAGTGGACATAGGAGAAGAAATAAAGGAAAAATAGGTATAACAAGAGAGGGAGTAAAAGGATTTAAAAAACAATCATGAAGCGAGAAAAGAAAACATAGATAGCAATCAAAGTGAAATTTAGGAAAACCAAAGAAGAGAGCATAAAACCTACTAAGATAGAAGCATATTAGAAGGTAAATAATAACAGAGAATAACCACATATAAGGAAGGAAAAGATAAAAACATGCAAGAATATAAGAGAGAAGCAAGAGAGCATAAAAAGGGAAATAATTACAAACCGGGATTAGAAAGAGAAGGGGGGCAAAGAAATTTAAGACAGACCAAAAGAGCAAAGAAAAGGGGGGAATAAAATAGTACAAAGATAAGGCAATAAAAGTAAAATTTAGAATGGCTTGAGCACTGAAGTTTCCACAGATGGAGAATTGATGAGGTCCTCGTTGGTTGTCGTCGTTGCAGGAGGTGAAAGGCACATGCAAAACAGAAATAAAAAGAGTTAGAGCCGTGAGAATTTTAGTATGATCAGGGTTACTAATAAATACTATACCAAAAGTAGGTGTCAAATTACAATAGATAGGACGGGTCCTCGGGTTATGGAATAAGAAAGCAAATAAATGAAAGAAGAGAATGCAAATAATAGAGGGAAAAATAAGAAAGCCATTGTAAGAGATGATAAAAGAAACAATGAAATTAGAGGGGTATAATTTATCACTCAAAATGTTAAAACAGAATAATCCCAAAAGATAATATTGAGAGTTGGAGGACAGCTGAAAGCAGTATATATTATTAACAATTAACAAAAAATGGACATGAAACATTATTGCTATTTTAACAATATGGAAGCATATATAAAACTTGTTTGTACAAAAAGAGAGATTCAAAGTGAAGAGACCAGTGAAGGTCCAAATGGACAGATTGTAAAACTTAAAGGTAAATACCACAAGGTGGTTCGATAATATTTCCCTTAGAAGGGATCGATAGTTCCTCAATTGGAGGATGGTGGTAAGAAAATATAAGAGAAGTAAATGATATAGTTGACAGGAAGAATCCATAGGTTGAAATTGAACAACAAACCAAATAAACAAAGATACTAGAACCAAGGATGATGTGAAATTGAAAGATATGTAGAAAAGAAAGCAGCATAATATAAAATGATCAACAAAATAGAATATTAAAGAACAAAATAGAAAAAATAATAAGGTGAGAACAGATAAGAGAATCGAGTAAAGAAAAGTACAATTACAGGTGGATGGAATACGACGAAAGATGGTAAGACAATAGGATGAGATTATGAGCAGATTCAGCCATACGAAAATTAAAGACATATTCGTAAAAGGCAGCCATGGCAAGGGAATAAACCAAGATAGACAGAGGGTATGACTAATCCAAAACAAATAACAAATAAAGAGATGGTACCTCATAAAGGAACAGAATAGGGAATTGAGATAAAAATTAACAAAACCGGTAGGAAGAACATAAAACCACAGAGACAAATCAAACCTAGAAATCAAGAAAAAACAGATGAAAGAAGGAAAAAATATCGAGGGGGGAACTATACCGTTAGTCATCGGAGACCGAAACAGGAACCAGATCCGCCGGAAGCCCAGCGGAGAAGGGCAGATCTCATGATTGGTCACCCGATATAGCCCTAAAGCCAATATCGCCTCGGACGTGACTGGGAACGGACAAACCACTGTCAAAAAAATCCAAAGAGGAAAGTAGATCAGGGACAAAACAATATGAAAAAAGAAAAGAAAAACCAGAAATATTAAATTTAAATCAAAGAAAATTTTTTTATGAATGGTGGAGGCCATTCAGATATGGTGTGTCAGAATCCCTAGCCCAAAAAGAAGAGACCTTGCAAAAGGGAGACCAACCGTTAGATCGGAAAGGGGAAATAAATAAGAAATTATAAAAATAAAAGGATATGATGATGGTGGCCGGGAGAAAGGCTGGATCGGCCATAGCAGCAACGGTGGAAAGTGGATGATACAAACATGGTGTATCACTGCGCCGGCTGTGGAGACCTTGATGTTGCACAGGGGGTAAAAACGGTGAGATCCCGAGGATGAGAACACCTCGCAATACAAACACAAAACAAGATTGTGAGGAAAATAAACAAGAAAGGATAAAAAAATTGAAATCAGGATATAAAAAACTCGATCTAAAAACAGGGGGAATCGGGGTTGGGCTGGGATGGGGTCTCATCATACCTTTACCTTGTAAATCCTGGGTCTCTTGGTGGATGTAAATGCCGGCTGGTGAGGGGAAAAAAACTATGGCGGGCGACGTGTTGGTGGTATTGGCGGCGGCAGAGAGAAACAAAGAGGGAAAAAAGCTAGGGTAAGAAGAATGGAAAGGAAGGAGAGATGCGGCGGTGAAAAGAAACAAAAGGGGGAAAAAGCAAAAAAACACGCAAAACCCCCAAAAGAGACCCGAGAGAGTTGAGAGAATTTCGAGAGACCCCACCCGTTGGAATTTTAACTGAGTAAAATGTACATAAATTTAGGTTTTGCAATATAATTGTGTTGAAAATCTCCTAATCAATTACAAGATCTCCTAAAATTTGATTAAAACTTGTTTTGCGGTCTTTTTTGTCGAGGTTTCTGACGAGCTGGTCTAAATGTGCCTTTCAATGGTCCCGTTGAAATTTTAACTGAGTAAAAAGTACATATATTGAGGTTTTGCAATATAATTATGTTTAAAATCTCCTAATCAATTACATGATCTCCTAAAATTTGATAAAAACTTGTTTTGCGACCTTTTTTGTAGAGGTTTCGGACGAGGAGGTCTAAATGGGCCTTACAATTGACCCGTTGGAATTTTAACTGAGTAAAAAGTAAAGAAATTGAGCTTTTGCAATATAATTGTGTTGAAAAGCTCCTAATCAATTAGTTGAACTCCTAAAATTTGAATAAAACTTTTTTGCGGTCCTTTTTGTAGAGGATTCAGACGTGCAGGTCTAAATGGGCCTTTCAATGGGCCCGTTGGAATTTTAACCGAGTAAAAAGTATAAAAATTGAGGTTTTTCAATATAGTTGTGTTTAAAAGCTCATAATCAATTGTTTGACTCCTAAAGTTTGATTAAAACTTGTTTTGCGGTCCATTTTGTCTAGGTTTCGGACGAGCAGGTCTAAATGGGCCATTCAATGGACCCGTTGGAATTTTAACTGAGTAAAAAGTACAGAAATTGAGGTTTTGCTATATAATTGTTTTGAAAAGATCCTAATCAATTACATGATCTCGTAAAATTCGATTAAAACTTGTTTCACGACCCTTTTTGTAGAGGTTTCGGACGAGCAGGTCTATATGGGCCTTACAATGGAGCCGTTGGAATTTTAACTGAGTAAAAAGTACAAAAATAGAGGTTTTGAAATATAATTGTGTTTAAAAGCTACTAATAAATTATTTGAACTCCTAAAATTTGATTAAAACTTGTTTTGCGGTCCTTTTGTCGAGGTTTCGGACGAGCTGGTGTAAATGGGCCTTTCAATGGACCCGTTGGAATTTTAAATGAGTAAAAAGTACATAAATTGAGGTTTTTCAATATAAGTGTGTTGAAATCTCCTAATCAATTACATGATCTCCTAAAATTTGATTAAAACTTGTTTTTCGGCCCTTTTTGTAGAGGTTTCGGACGAGCAGGTCTAAATGGGCCTTACAATGGACCCTTTCGAATTTTAACTGAGTAAAAAGTAAAGAAATTGAGGTTTTGCAATATAATTGTGTTGAAAAGCTCCTAATAAATTATTTGAACTCCTAAAATATGATTAAAACTTGTTTTGCGGTCCTTTTTGTCGAGGTTTCGGACGAGCAGGTCTAAATAGGCCTTACAATGGACCCGTTGGAATTTTAACTGAGTAAAAAGTACAGAAATTGAGGTTTTGCAATATAATTGTGTTTAAAAGCTCCTAATCAATTATTTGAACTCCTAAAAATAGATTAAAACTTGTTTTGCGGTCCTTTTTGTCGAGGTTTCGGACGAGCAGGTCTAAATGGGCCATTCAATGGACCCGTTGGAATTTTAACTGAGTAAAAAGTACAGAAATTGAGGTTTTTCAATATAAGTGTGTTGAAAATCTCCTAATCAATTACATGATCTCCTAATATTTGATTTAAACTTGTTTTTCGGCCCTTTTATAGAGGTTTTAGACGAGCAGTTCTAAATGGGACTTACAATGGACCCGTTCGAATTTTAACTGACTAAAAAGTAAAGAAATTGAGGTTTTGCAATATAATTGTGTTGAAAATCTCCTAATCAATTACATGATCTCCTAAAATTTGATTAAAACTTGTTTTTCGGCCCTTTTGTAGAGGTTTCGGATGAGGAGGTCTAAATGGGCCTTACAATGAACCCGTTGGAATTTTAACTGAGTAAAAAGTACAGAAATTGAGGTTTTACAATATAATTGTGTTGAAAAGCTCCTAATCAATTATTTGAACTACTAAAATTTAAATAAAACTTTTTTGTCGTCCTTTTTGTAGCGGTTTCGGACGAGCAGGTCTAAATGGGCCTTTCAATGGGCCCGTTGGAATTTTAACTGAGTAAAAAGTATATAAATTGAGGTTTTTCAATATAATTGTGTTGAAAAGCTCATAATTAATTATTTGAACTCCTAAAATTTGATTAAAACTTGTTTTGCGGTCCTTTTTGTCTAGGTTTCGGACGAGCAGGTCTAAATGGACCTTTCAATAGACCCGTTGGAATTTTATCTGAGTAAAAAGTACAGATATTGAGGTTTTGCAATATAATTGTGTTGAAAAGCTCCTAATCAATTACATGAACTCCTAAAATTTGATTAAAACTTGTTTTGCGGTCCTTTTTGTAGAGGTTTCGGACGAGCGTGTCGAAATGGGCCTTTCAATGGAACCGTTGGAATTTTAATTGAGTAAAAAGTACAAAAATTGAGGTTTTTCAATATAATTGTGTTGAAAAGCTTATAATTAATTATTTGAACTCCTAAAATTTGATTAAAACTTGTTTTGCGGTCCTTTTTGTCTATGTTTCGGACGAGCAGGTCTAAATGGACCTTTCAATGGACCCGTTGGAATTTTAACTGAGTAAAAAGTACAGAAATTGAGGTTTTGCAATATAATTGTGTTGAAAATCTCCTAATCAATTATTTGAACTCCTAAAATATGATTAAAACTTGTTTTTCGGTCCTTTTTGTCGAGGTTTCGGACGAGCAGGTCTAAATGGGCCTTACAATGGACCCGTTGGAATTTTAACTGAGTAAAAAGTACAGAAATTGAGGTTTTGCAATATAATTGTGTTGAAAAGCTCCTAATCAATTTTTTGAACTCCTAAAAATTGATTAAAACCTGTTTTGCAGTCCTTTTTGTCTAGGTTTCGGACGAGTAGGTCTAAATGGGCCATTCAATGGACCCGTTGGAA
Source organism: Hibiscus trionum (assembly GCA_030270665.1). Classification (NCBI taxonomy): domain Eukaryota; kingdom Viridiplantae; phylum Streptophyta; class Magnoliopsida; order Malvales; family Malvaceae; genus Hibiscus; species Hibiscus trionum. Next base: position 27,943,108 of record BSYR01000002.1, read on the forward strand.
TTTTAACTGAGTAAAAAGTACAGAAATTGAGGTTTTTCAATATAAGTGTGTTGAAAATCTCCTAATCAATTACATGATCTCCTAAAATTTGATTAAAACTTGTTTTTCGGCCCTTTTGTAGAGGTTTCAGACGAGCAGGTCTAAATGGGCCTTACAATGGACCCGTTCGAATTTTAACTGACTAAAAAGGTAATAAATTGAGGTTTTGCAATATAATTGGGTTGAAAATCTCCTAATAAATTACATGATCTCCTAAAATTTGATTAAAACTTGTTTTTCGGCCCTTTTGTAGAGGTTTCGGACGAGGAGGTCTAAATGGGCCTTACAATGGACCCGTTGGAATTTTAACTGAGTAAAAAGTACAGAAATTGAGGTTTTGCAATATAATTGTGTTGAAAAGCTCCTAATCTATTCTTTGAACTCCTAAAATTTGAATAAAACTTTTTTGTCGTCCTTTTTGTAGCGGTTTCAGACGAGTAGGTCTAAATGGGCCTTTCAATGGGCCCGTTGGAATTTTAACTGAGTAAAAAGTATAAAAATTGAGGTTTATCAATATAATTGTGTTGAAAAGCTCATAATTAATTATTTGAACTCCTAAAATTTGATTAAAACTTGTTTTGCGGTCCTTTTTTTCTAGGTTTCGGACGAGCATGTCTAAATGGACCTTTCAATGGACCCGTTGGAATTTTAATTGAGTAAAAAGTACAGAAATTGAGGTTTTGCAATATAATTGTGTTGAAAAGCTCCTAATCAATTACATGAACTCCAAAAATTTGATTAAAACTTGTTTTGCGGTCCTTTTTGTAGAGGTTTCGGACGAGCGTGTCGAAATGGGCCTTTCAATGGACCCGTTGGAATTTTAATTGAGTAAAAAGTACAAAAGTTGAGGTTTTTCAATATAATTGTGCTGAAAAGCTCATAATTAATTATTTGAACTCCTAAAGTTTGATTAAAACTTGTTTTGCGGTCCTTTTTGTCTAGGTTTCGGACGAGCAGGTCTAAATGGACCTTTCAATGGACCCGTTGGAATTGTAACTGAGTAAAATGTACAGAAATTGAGGTTTTGCAATATAATTGTGTTGAAAAGCTCCTAATCAATTACATGAACTCCTAATATTTGATTAAAACTTGTTTTGCGGCCATTTTTTTCGAGGTTTCGGACGAGCAGGTCTAAATGGGCCTTACAATGGACCCGTTGGAATTTTAACTGAGTAAAAAGTACAGAAATTGAGGTTTTGCAATATAATTGTGTTGAAAAGCTCCTAATCAATTACATGAACACCTAATATTTGATTAAAACTTGTTTTGCGGCCATTTTTGTCGAGGTTTCGGACGAGCAGGTCTAAATGGGCCTTACAATGGACCCGTTGGAATTTTAACTGAGTAAAAAGTACAGAAATTGAGGTTTTACAATATAATTGTGTTGAAAAGCTCCTAATCAATTATTTGAACTCCTAAAATTTAAATAAAAAATTTTTGTCGTCCTTTTTGTAGCGGTTTCGGACGAGCAGGTCTAAATGGGCCTTTCAATGGGCCCGTTGGAATTTTAACTGAGTAAAAAGTATAAAAATTGAGGTTTTTCAATATAATTGTGTTGAAAAGCTCATAATTAATTATTTGAACTCCTAAAATTTGATTAAAACTTGTTTTGCGGTCCTTTTTGTCTAGGTTTCGGACGAGCAGGTCTAAATGGACCTTTCAATGGACCCGTTGGAATTTTATCTGAGTAAAAAGTACAGATATTGAGGTTTTGCAATATAATTGTGTTGAAAAGCTCCTAATCAATTACATGAACTCCTAAAATTTGATTAAAACTTGTTTTGCGGTCCTTCTTGTAGAGGTTTCGGACGAGCGTGTCGAAATGGGCCTTTCAATGGAACCGTTGGAATTTTAATTGAGTAAAAAGTACAAAAATTGAGCTTTTTCAATATAATTGTGTTGAAAAGCTTATAATTAATTATTTGAACTCCTAAAATTTGATTAAAACTTGTTTTGCGGTCCTTTTTGTCTATGTTTCGGACGAGCAGGTCTAAATAGACCTTTCAATGGACCCGTTGGAATTTTAACTGAGTAAAAAGTACAGAAATTGAGGTTTTGCAATATAATTGTGTTGAAAAGCTCCTAATCAATTATTTGAACTCCTAAAATATGATTAAAACTTGTTTTGCGGTCCTTTTTGTCGAGGTTTCGGACGAGCAGGTCTAAATGGGCCTTACAATGGACCCGTTGGAATTTTAACTGAGTAAAAAGTACAGAAATTGAGGTTTTGCAATATAATTGTGTTGAAAAGCTCCTAATCAATTTTTTGAACTCCTAAAAATTGATTAAAACTTGTTTTGCAGTCCTTTTTGTCTAGGTTTCGGACGAGCAAGTCTAAATGGGCCATTCAATGGACCCGTTGGAATTTTAACTGAGTAAAAAGTACAGAAATTGAGGTTTTTCAATATAAGTGTGTTGAAAATCTCCTAATCAATTACATGATCTCCTAAAATTTGATTAAAACTTGTTTTTCGGCCCTTTTGTAGAGGTTTCAGACGAGCAGGTCTAAATGGGCCTTACAATGGACCCGTTCGAATTTTAACTGACTAAAAAGTAAGTAAATTGAGGTTTTGCAATATAATTGGGTTGAAAATCTCCTAATCAATTACATGATCTCCTAAAATTTGATTAAAACTTGTTTTTCGGCCCTTTTGTAGAGGTTTCGGACGAGGAGGTCTAAATGGGCCTTACTAAGGACCCGTTGGAATTTTAACTGAGTAAAAAGTACAGAAATTGAGGTTTTGCAATATAATTGTGTTGAAAAGCTCCTAATCTATCATTTGAACTCCTAAAATTTGAATAAAACTTTTTTGTCGTCCTTTTTGTTGCGGTTTCGGACGAGTAGGTCTAAATGGGCCTTTCAATGGGCCCGTTGGAATTTTAACTGAGTAAAAAGTATAAAAATTGAGGTTTATCAATATAATTATGTTGAAAAGCTCATAATTAATTATTTGAACTCCTAAAATTTGATTAAAACTTGTTTTGCGGTCCTTTTTGTCTAGGTTTCGGACGAGCAGGTCTAAATGGACCTTTCAATGGACCCGTTGGAATTTTAATTGAGTAAAAATTACAGAAATTGAGGCTTTGCAATATAATTGTGTTGAAAAGCTCCTAATCAATTACATGAACTCCTAAAATTTGATTAAAACTTGTTTTGCGGTCCTTTTTGTAGAGGTTTCGGACGAGCGTGTCGAAATGGGCCTTTCAATGGACCCGTTGGAATTTTAATTGAGTAAAAAGTACAAAAGTTGAGGTTTTTCAATATAATTGTGCTGAAAAGCTCATAATTAATTATTTGAACTCCTAAAATTTGATTAAAACTTGTTTTGCGGTCCTTTTTGTCTAGGTTTCGGACGAGCAGGTCTAAATGGACCTTTCAATGAACCCGTTGGAATTGTAACTGAGTAAAATGTATAGAAGTTGAGGTTTTGCAATGTAATTGTGTTGAAAAGCTCCTAATCAATTACATGAACTCCTAATATTTGATTAAAACTTGTTTTGCGGCCATTTTTGTCGAGGTTTCGGACGAGCAGGTCTAAATGGGCCTTACAATGGACCCGTTGGAATTTTAAATTAGTAAAAAGTACAGAAATTGAGGTTTTGCAATATAATTGTGTTGAAAAGCTCCTAATCAATTACATGAACTCCTAATATTTGATTAAAACTTGTTTTCCGGCCATTTTTGTCGAGGTTTCGGACGAGCAGGTCTAAATGGGCCTTACAATGGACCCGTTGGAATTTTAACTGAGTAAAAAGTACAGAAATTGAGGTTTTGCAATATAATTGGGTTGAAAAGCTCCTAATCAATTATTTGAACTCCTAATAATTGATTAAAACTTGTTTTGCGGTCCTTTTTGTCGAGGTTTCGGACGAGCAGGTCTAAATGGGCCATTCAATGGACCCGTTGGAATTTTAACTGAGTAAAAAGTACAGAAATTGAGGTTTTGCAATATAATTGTGTTGAAAAGCTCCTAATCAATTATTTGAACTCCTAAAATATGATTAAAACTTGTTTTGCGGTACTTTTTGTCGAGGTTTCGGACGAGCAGGTCTAAATGGGCCTTACAATGGACCCGTTGGAATTTTAACTGAGTAAAAAGTACAGAAATTGAGGTTTTGCAATATAATTGTGTTGAAAAGCTCCTAATCAATTTTTTGAACTCCTAAAAATTGATTAAAACTTGTTTTGCAGTCCTTTTTGTCTAGGTTTCGGACGAGTAGGTCTAAATGGGCCATTCAATGGACCCGTTGGAATTTTAACTGAGTAAAAAGTACAGAAATTGAGGTTTTTCAATATAAGTGTGTTGAAAATCTCCTAATCAATTACATGATCTCCTAAAATTTGATTAAAACTTGTTTTTCGGCCCTTCTGTAGAGGTTTCAGACGAGCAGGTCTAAATGGGCCTTACAATGGACCCGTTCGAATTTTAACTGACTAAAAAGTAAATAAATTGAGGTTTTGCAATATAATTGGGTTGAAAATCTCCTAATCAATTACATGATCTCCTAAAATTTGATTAAAACTTGTTTTTCGGCCCTTTTGTAGAGGTTTCGGACGAGGAGGTCTAAATGGGCCTTACAATGGACCCGTCGGAATTTTAACTGAGTAAAAAGTACAGAAATTGAGGTTTTGCAATATAATTGTGTTGAAAAGCTCCTAATCTATTATTTGAACTCCTAAAATTTGAATAAAACTTTTTTGTCGTCCTTTTTGTTACGGTTTCAGACGAGTAGGTCTAAATGGGCCTTTCAATGGGCCCGTTGGAATTTTAACTGAGTAAAAAGTATAAAAATTGAGGTTTATCAATATAATTGTGTTGAAAAGCTCATAATTAATTATTTGAACTCCTAAAATTTGATTAAAACTTGTTTTGCGGTCCTTTTTGTCTAGGTTTCGAACGAGCATGTCTAAATGGACCTTTCAATGGACCCGTTGGAATTTTAATTGAGTAAAAAGTACAGAAATTGAGGTTTTGCAATATAATTGTGTTGAAAAGCTCCTAATCAATTACATGAACTCCAAAAATTTGATTAAAACTTGTTTTGCGGTCCTTTTTGTAGAGGTTTCGGACGAGCGTGTCGAAATGGGCCTTTCAATGGACCCGTTGGAATTTTAATTGAGTAAAAAGTACAAAAGTTGAGGTTTTTCAATATAATTGTGCTGAAAAGCTCATAATTAATTATTTGAACTCCTAAAATTTGATTAAAACTTGTTTTGCGGTCCTTTTTGTCTAGGTTTCGGACGAGCAGGTCTAAATGGACCTTTCAATGGACCCGTTGGAATTGTAACTGAGTAAAATGTAGAGAAATTGAGGTTTTGCAATATAATTGTGTTGAAAAGCTCCTAATCAATTACATGAACTCCTAATATTTGATTAAAACTTGTTTTGCGGCCATTTTTTTCGAGGTTTCGGACGAGCAGGTCTAAATGGGCCTTACAATGGACCCGTTGGAATTTTAACTGAGTAAAAAGTACAGAAATTGAGGTTTTGCAATATAATTGTGTTGAAAAGCTCCTAATCAATTACATGAACTCCTAATATTTGATTAAAACTTGTTTTGCGGCCATTTTTGTCGAGGTTTCGGACGAGCAGGTCTAAATGGGCCTTACAATGGACCCGTTGGAATTTTAACTGAGTAAAAAGTACAGAAATTGAGGTTGTACAATATAATTGTGTTGAAAAGCTCCTAATCAATTATTTGAACTCCTAAAATTTAAATAAAAATTTTTTGTCGTCCTTTTTGTAGCGGTTTCGGACGAGCAGGTCTAAATGGGCCTTTCAATGGGCCCGTTGGAATTTTAACTGAGTAAAAAGTATAAAAATTGAGGTTTTTCAATATAATTGTGTTGAAAAGCTCATAATTAATTATTTGAACTCCTAAAATTTGATTAAAACTTGTTTTGCAGTCCTTTTTGTCTAGGTTTCGGACGAGCAGGTCTAAATGGACCTTTCAATGGACCCGTTGGAATTTTATCTGAGTAAAAAGTACAGATATTGAGGTTTTGCAATATAATTGTGTTGAAAAGCTCCTAATCAATTACATGAACTCCTAAAATTTGATTAAAACTTGTTTTGCGGTCCTTTTTGTAGAGGTTTCGGACGAGCGTGTCGAAATGGGCCTTTCAATGGAACCGTTGGAATTTTAATTGAGTAAAAAGTACAAAAATTGAGCTTTTTCAATATAATTGTGTTGAAAAGCTTATAATTAATTATTTGAACTCCTAAAATTTGATTAAAACTTGTTTTGCGGTCCTTTTTGTCTATGTTTCGGACGAGCAGGTCTAAATAGACCTTTCAATGGACCCGTTGGAATTTTAACTGAGTAAAAAGTACAGAAATTGAGGTTTTGCAATATAATTGTGTTGAAAAGCTCCTAATCAATTATTTGAACTCCTAAAATATGATTAAAACTTGTTTTGCGGTCCTTTTTGTCGAGGTTTCGGACGAGCAGGTCTAAATGGGCCTTACAATGGACCCGTTGGAATTTTAACTGAGTAAAAAGTACAGAAATTGAGGTTTTGCAATATAATTGTGTTGAAAAGCTCCTAATCAATTTTTTGAACTCCTAAAAATTGATTAAAACTTGTTTTGCAGTCCTTTTTGTCTAGGTTTCGGACGAGCAAGTCTAAATGGGCCATTCAATGGACCCGTTGGAATTTTAACTGAGTAAAAAGTACAGAAATTGAGGTTTTTCAATATAAGTGTGTTGAAAATCTCCTAATCAATTACATGATCTCCTAAAATTTGATTAAAACTTGTTTTTCGGCCCTTTTGTAGAGGTTTCAGACGAGCAGGTCTAAATGAGCCTTACAATGGACCCGTTCGAATTTTAACTGACTAAAAAGTAAGTAAATTGAGGTTTTGCAATATAATTGGGTTGAAAATCTCCTAATCAATTACATGATCTCCTAAAATTTGATTAAAACTTGTTTTTCGGCCCTTTTGTAGAGGTTTCGGACGAGGAGGTCTAAATGGGCCTTACAATGGACCCGTTGGAATTTTAACTGAGTAAAAAGTACAGAAATTGAGGTTTTGCAATATAATTGTGTTGAAAAGCTCCTAATCTATCATTTGAACTCCTAAAATTTGAATAAAACTTTTTTGTCGTCCTTTTTGTTGCGGTTTCGGAGGAGTAGGTCTAAATGGGCCTTTCAATGGGCCCGTTGGAATTTTAACTGAGTAAAAAGTATAAAAATTGAGGTTTATCAATATAATTATGTTGAAAAGATCATAATTAATTATTTGAACTCCTAAAATTTGATTAAAACTTGTTTTGCGGTCCTTTTTGTCTAGGTTTCGGACGAGCAGGTCTAAATGGACCTTTCAATGAACCCGTTGGAATTGTAACTGAGTAAAATGTATAGAAATTGAGGTTTTGCAATGTAATTGTGTTGAAAAGCTCCTAATCAATTACATGAACTCCTAATATTTGATTAAAACTTGTTTTGCGGCCATTTTTGTCGATGTTTCGGACGAGCAGGTCTAAATGGGCCTTACAATGGACCCGTTGGAATTTTAACTTAGTAAAAAGTACAGAAATTGAGGTTTTGCAATATAATTGTGTTGAAAAGCTCCTAATCAATTACAGGAACTCCTAATATTTGATTAAAACTTGTTTTGCGGCCATTTTTGTCGAGGTTTCGGACGAGCAGGTCTAAATGGGCCTTACAATGGACCCGTTGGAATTTTAACTGAGTAAAAAGTACAGAAATTGAGGTTTTGCAATATAATTGGGTTGAAAAGCTCCTAATCAATTATTTGAACTCCTAATAATTGATTAAAACTTGTTTTGCGGTCCTTTTTGTCGAGGTTTCGGACGAGCAGGTCTAAATGGGCCATTCAATGGACCCGTTGGAATTTTAACTGAGTAAAAAGTACAGAAATTGAGGTTTTTCAATATAATTGTGCTGAAAAGCTCATAATTAATTATTTGAACTCCTAAAATTTGATTAAAACTTGTTTTGCGGTCCTTTTTGTCTAGGTTTCGGACGAGCAGGTCTAAATGGACCTTTCAATGAACCCGTTGGAATTGTAACTGAGTAAAATGTATAGAAATTGAGGTTTTGCAATGTAATTGTGTTGAAAAGCTCCTAATCAATTACATGAACTCCTAATATTTGATTAAAACTTGTTTTGCGGCCATTTTTGTCGATGTTTCGGACGAGCAGGTCTAAATGGGCCTTACAATGGACCCGTTGGAATTTTAACTTAGTAAAAAGTACAGAAATTGAGGTTTTGCAATATAATTGTGTTGAAAAGCTCCTAATCAATTACAGGAACTCCTAATATTTGATTAAAACTTGTTTTGCGGCCATTTTTGTCGAGGTTTCGGACGAGCAGGTCTAAATGGGCCTTACAATGGACCCGTTGGAATTTTAACTGAGTAAAAAGTACAGAAATTGAGGTTTTGCAATATAATTGGGTTGAAAAGCTCCTAATCAATTATTTGAACTCCTAATAATTGATTAAAACTTGTTTTGCGGTCCTTTTTGTCGAGGTTTCGGACGAGCAGGTCTAAATGGGCCATTCAATGGACCCGTTGGAATTTTAACTGAGTAAAAAGTACAGAAATTGAGGTTTTTCAATATAAGTGTGTTGAAAATCTCCTAATCAATTACATGATCTCCTAAAATTTGATTTAAACTTGTTTTTCGGCCCTTTTGTAGAGGTTTCAGGCGAGCAGGTCTAAATGGGCCTTACAATGGACCCGTTCGAATTTTAACTGACTAAAAAGTAAAGAAATTGAGGTTTTGCAATATAATTGTGTTAAAAATCTCCTAATCAATTACATGATCTCTTAAAATTTGATTAAAACTTGTATTTCGGCCCTTTTGTAGAGGTTTCGGACGAGGAGGTCTAAATGGGCCTTACAATGGACCCGTTGGAATTTTAACTGAGTAAAAAGTACAGAAATTGAGGTTTTGCAATATAATTGTGTTGAAAAGCTCCTAATCAATTATTTGAACTCCTAAAATTTGAATAAAACTTTTTTGTCGTCCTTTTTGTAGCGGTTTCGGACGAGTAAGTCTAAATGGGCCTTTCAATGGGCCCGTTGGAATTTTAACTGAGTAAAAAGTATAAAAATTGAGGTTTTTCAATATAATTGTGTTGAAAAGCTCATAATTAATTAATTGAACTCCTAAAATTTGATTAAAACTTGTTTTGCGGTCCTTTTGTCTAGGTTTCGGACGAGCAGGTCTAAATGGACCTTTCAATGGACCCGTTGGAATTTTAACTGAGTAAAAAGTACAGAAATTGAGGTTTTGCAATATAATTGTGTTGAAAAGCTCCTAATCAATTACATGAACTCCTAAAATTTGATTAAAACTTGTTTTGAGGTCCTTTTTGTAGAGGTTTCGGACGAGCGTGTCGAAATTGGCCTTTCAATGGACCCGTTGGAATTTTAATTGAGTAAAAAGTACAGAAATTGAGGTTGTGCAATATAATTGTGTTGAAAAGCTCCTAATCAATTACATGAACTCCTAAAATTTGATTAAAACTTGTTTTGCGGTCCTTTTTGTAGAGGTTTCGGACGAGCGTGTCGAAATGGGCCTTTCAATGGACCCGTTGGAATTTTAATTGAGTAAAAAGTAAAAAAATTGAGGTTATTCAATATAATTGTGTTGAAAAGCTCATAATTAATTATTTGAACTCCTAAAATTTGATTAAAACTTGTTTTGCGGTCCTTTTTGTCTAGGTTTCGGACGAGCAAGTCTAAATGGACCTTTCAATGGACCCGTTGGAATTTTAACTGAGTAAAAAGTACAGAAATTGAGGTTTTACGATATAATTGTGTTGAAAAGCTCCTAATCAATTACATGAACTCATAAAATTTGATTAAAACTTGTTTTGCGGTCCTTTTTGTAGAGGTTTCGGACGAGCGTGTCGAAATGGGCCTTTTAATGGACCCGTTGGAATTTTAATTGAGTAAAAAGTACAGAAATTGAGGTTTTGCAATATAATTGTGTTGAAAAGCTCCTAATCAATTACATGAACTCCTAAAATTTGATTAAAACTTGTTTTGCGGTCCTTTTGTAGAGGTTTCGGACGAGCACGTCGAAATTGGCCTTTCAATGGACCCGTTGGAATTTTAATTGAGTAAAAAGTACAAAAATTGAGGGTTTTCAATATAATTGTGTTGAAAAGCTCATAATTAATTATTTGAACTCCTAAAATTTGATTAAAACTTGTTTTGCAGTCCTTTTTGTAGAGGTTTCGGACGAGCGCGTCGAAATGGGCCTTTCAATGGACCCGTTGGAATTTTAATTGAGTAAAAAGTAAAAAAATTGAGGTTATTCAATATAATTGTGTTGAAAAGCTCATAATTAATTATTTGAACTCCTAAAATTTAATTAAAACTTGTTTTGCGGCCCTTTTTGTCTAGGTTTCGGACGAGCAGGTCTAAATGGACCTTTCAATGGACCCGTTGGAATTTTAACTGAGTAAAAAGTACAGAAATTGAGGTTTTGCAATATAATTGTGTTGAAAAGATCCTAATCAATTACATGAACTCCTAAAATTTGATTAAAACTTGTTTTGCGGCCCTTTTTGTAGAGGTTTCGGACGAGCAGGTCTAAATGGGCCTTTCAATGGACCCGTTGGAATTTTAACTGAGTAAAAAGTACAGAAATTGAGGTTTTGCAATATAATTGTGTTGAAAAGCTCCTAATCAATTATTTGAACTCCTAAAATATGATTAAAACTTGTTTTGCGGTTCTTTTTGTCGAGGTTTCGGACGAGCAAGTCTAAATGGGCCTTACAATGGACCCGTTGGAATTTTAACTGAGTAAAAAGTACAGAAATTGAGGTTTTGCAATATAAATGTGTTGAAAAGCTCCTAATCAATTATTTGAACTCCTAAAAATTGATTAAAACTTGTTTTGCGGTCCTTTATGTCGAGGTTTCGGACGAGCAGGTCTAAATGGGCCATTCAATGGACCCGTTAGAATTTTAACTGAGTAAAAAGTACAGAAAATTGAGGTTTTTCAATATAAGTGCGTTGAAAATCTCCTAATCAATTACATGATCTCCTAAAATTTGATCAAAACTTGTTTTTCGGCCCTTTTGTAGAGGTTTCGGACGAGGAGGTCTAAATGGGCCTTACAATGGACCCGTTGGAATTTTAACTGAGTAAAAAGTACAAAAATTGAGGTTTTGTAATATAATTGTGTTGAAAAGCACCTAATCAATTATTTGAACTCCTAAAATTTGAATAAAACTTTTTTGTCGTCCTTTTTGTAGCGGTTTCGGACAAGCAGGTCTAAATGGGCCTTTCAATGGGCCCGTTGGAATTTTAACTGAGTAAAAAGTATAAAAATTGAGGTTTGTCATTATAATTGTATTGAAAAGCTCATAATTAATTATTTGAACTCCTAAAATTTGATTAAAACTTGTTTTGCGGTCCTTTTTGTCTAGGTTTCGGACGAGCATGTCTAAATGGACCTTTCAATGGACCCGTTGGAATTTTAACTGAGCAAAAAGTACAGAAATTGAGGTTTTGCAATATAATTGTGTAGAAAAGGTCCTAATCAATTACATGAAATCTTAAAATTTGATTAAAACTTGTTTTGCGGTCCTTTTTGTAGAGGTTTCGGACGAGCGTGTCGAAATGGGCCTTTCAATGGACCGGTTGGAATTTTAATTGAGTAAAAAGTACAGAAATTGAGGTTTTGCAATATAATTGTGTTGAAAAGCTCCTAATCCATTACATGAACTCCTAAAATTTGATTAAAACTTGTTTTGCGGTCCTTTTTGTAGAGGTTTCGGACGAGCGTGTCGAAATGGGCCTTTCAATGGACCCGTTGGAATTTTAATTGAGTAAAAAGTACAAAAATTGAGGTTTTTCAATATAATTGTGTTGAAAAGCTCATAATTAATTATTTGAACTCCTAAAATTTGATTAAAACTTGTTTTGCGGTCCTTTTTGTCTAGGTTTCGGACGAGCAGGTCTAAATGGACCTTTCAATGGACCCGTTGGAATTTTAACTGAGTAAAAAGTATAGAAATTGAGGTTTTGCAATATAATTGTGTAGAAAAGCTCCTAATCAATTACATGAAATCCTAAAATTTGATTAAAACTTGTTTTGCGGACCTTTTTGTAGAGGTTTCGGACGAGCGTGTCGAAATGGGCCTTTCAATGGACCCGTTGGAATTTTAATTGAGTAAAAAGTACAGAAATTGAGTTTTTTCAATATAAGTGTGTTGAAAATCTCCTAATCAATTACATGATCTCCTAAGATTTGATTAAAACTTGTTTTTCGGCCCTTTTGTAGAGGTTTCAGACGAGCAGGTCTAAATGGGCCTTACAATGGACCCGTTCGAATTTTAACTGACTAAAAAGTAAATAAATTGAGGTTTTGCAATATAATTGTGTTGAAAATCTCCTAATCAATTACATGATCTCCTAGAATTTGATTAAAACTTGTTTTTCGGCCCTTTTGTAGAGGTTTCGGAAGAGGAGGTCTAAATGGGCCTTACAATGGACCCGTTGGAATTTTAATTGAGTAAAAAGTACAGAAATTGAGGTTTTGCAATATAATTGTGTTGAAAAGCTCCTAATCAATTACATGAACTCCTAAAATTTGATTAAAACTTGTTTTGCGGTCCTTTTTGTAGAGGTTTCGGACGAGCGTGTCGAAATGGGCCTTTCAATGGACCCGTTGGAATTTTAATTGAGTAAAAAGTACAAAAATTGAGGTTTTTCAATGTAATTGTGTTGAAAAGCTCATAATTAATTATTTGAACTCCTAAAATTTGATTAAAACTTGTTTTGCGGTCCTTTTTGTCTAGGTTTCGGACGAGCAGGTCTAAATGGACCTTTCAATGGACCCGTTGGAATTTTAACTGAGTAAAAAGTATAGAAATTGAGGTTTTGCAATATAAGTGTGTTGAAAATCTCCTAATCAATTACATGATCTCCTAAAATTTGATTAAAACTTGTTTTGCGGTCCTTTTTGTAGAGGTTTCGGACGAGCGTGTCGAAATGGGACTTTCAATGGACCCGTTGGAATTTTAACTGAGTAAAAAGTACAGAAATTGAGGTTTTGCAATATAATTGTGTTGAAAAGCTCCTAATCAATTACATGAACTCCTAAAATTTGATTAAAACTTGTTTTGCGGCCATTTTTGTATAGGTTTCGGACGAGCATGTCTAAATGGGCCTTACAATGGACCCGTTGGAATTTTAACTAAGTAAAAAGTACAGAAATTGAGGTTTTTCAATATAAGTGTGTTGAAAATCTCCTAATCAATTACATGATCTCCTAAAATTTGATTAAAACTTGTTTTTCGGCCCTTTTGTAGAGGTTTCAGACGAGCAGGTCTAAATGGGCCTTACAATGGACCCGTTCGAATTTTAACTGACTAAAGAGTAAAGAAATTGAGGTTTTGCAATATAATTTTATTGAAAATCTCCTAATCAATTACATGATCTCCTAAAATTTGATTAAAACTTGTTTTTCGGCCCTTTTGTAGAGGTTTCGGACGAGGAGGTCTAAATGGGCCTTACAATGGACCCGTTGGAATTTTAACTGAGTAAAAAGTACAGAAATTTAGATTTTGCAATATAATTGTGTTGAAAAGCTCCTAATCAATTATTTGAACTCCTAAAATTTGAATAAAACTTTTTTGTCGTCCTTTTTGTAGCGGTTTCGGACGAGCAGGTCTAAATGGGCCTTTCAATGGGCCCGTTGGAATTTTAACTGAGTAAAAAGTATAAAAATTGAGGTTTTTCAATATAATTGTGTTGAAAAGCTCATAATTAATTATTTGAACTCCTAAAATTTGATTAAAACTTGTTTTGCGGTCCTTTTTGTCTAGGTTTCGGACGAGCAGGTCTAAATGGACCTTTCAATGGACCCGTTGGAATTTTAACTGAGTAAAAAGTACAGAAATTGAGGTTTTGCAATATAATTGTGTTGAAAACCTCCTAATCAATTACATGAACTCCTAAAATTTGATTAAAACTTGTTTTGCGGTCCTTTTTGTAGAGGTTTCGGACGAGCGTGTCGAAATGGGCCTTTCAATGGACCCGTTGGAATTTTAATTGAGTAAAATGTACAGAAATTGAGGTTTTGCAATATAATTGTGTTGAAAAGCTCCTAATCAATTACATGAACTCCTAAAATTTGATTAAAACTTGTTTTGCGGTCCTTTTTGTAGAGGTTTCGGACGAGCGCGTCGAAATGGGCCTTTCAATGGACCCGTTGGAATTTTAATTGAGTAAAAAGTACAAAAATTGAGGGTTTTCAATATAATTGTGTTGAAAACCTCAGAATTAATTATTTGAACTCCTAAAATTTGATTAAAACTTGTTTTGCGGTCCTTTTTGTCTAGGTTTCGGACGAGCAGGTCTAAATGGGCCATTCAATGGACCCGTTCGAATTTTAACTGAGTAAAAAGTACAGAAATTGAGGTTTTTCAATATAAGTGTGTTTAAAATCTCCTAATCAATTACATGATCTCCTAAAATTTGATTAAAACTTGTTTTGCGGTCCTTTTTGTCTAGGTTTCGGACGAGCAGGTCTAAATGGACCTTTCAATGGACCCGTTGGAATTTTAACTGAGTAAAAAGTACATAAATTGAGCTTTTGCAATATAATTGTGTTTAAAAGCTCCTAATCAATTATTTGAACTCCTAAAATATGATTAAAACTTGTTTTGCGGTCCTTTTTGTCGAGGTTTCAGACGAGCAGGTCTAAATGGGCCTTACAATGGACCCGTTGGAATTTTAACTGAGTAAAAAGTACATAAATTGAGGTTTTGCAATATAATTGTATTGAAAAGCTCCTAATCAATTATTTGAACTCCTAAAAATTGATTAAAACTTGTTTTGCGGTCCTTTTTGTCGAGGTTTCGGACGAGCAGGTCTAAATGGGCCATTCAATGGACCCGTTGGAATTTTAACTGAGTAAAAAGTACAGAAATTGAGTTTTTTCAATATAAGTGTGTTGAAAATCTCCTAAAATGGGCCCTTTTGTAGAGGTTTCAGACGAGCAGGTCTAAATGGGCCTTACAATGGACCCGTTCGAATTTTAACTGACTAAAAAGTAAAGAAATTGAGGTTTTGCAATATAATTTTATTGAAAATCTCCTAATCAATTACATGATCTCCTAAAATTTGATTAAAACTTGTTTTTCGGCCCTTTTGTAGAGGTTTCGGACGAGGAGGTCTAAATGGGCCTTACAATGGACCCGTTGGAATTTTAACTGAGTAAAAAGTACAGAAATTTAGATTTTGCAATATAATTGTGTTGAAAAGCTCCTAATCAATTATTTGAACTCCTAAAATTTGAATAAAACTTTTTTGTCGTCCTTTTTGTAGCGGTTTCGGACGAGCAGGTCTAAATGGGCCTTTCAATGGGCCCGTTGGAATTTTAACTGAGTAAAAAGTATAAAAATTGAGGTTTTTCAATATAATTGTGTTGAAAAGCTCATAATTAATTATTTGAACTCCTAAAATTTGATTAAAACTTGTTTTGCGGTCCTTTTTGTCTAGGTTTCGGACGAGCAGGTCTAAATGGACCTTTCAATGGACCCGTTGGAATTTTAACTGAGTAAAAAGTACAGAAATTGAGGTTTTGCAATATAATTGTGTAGAAAAGCTCCTAATCAATTACATTAAATCCTAAAATTTGATTAAAACTTGTTTTGCGGTCCTTTTTGTAGAGGTTTCGGACGAGCGTGTCGAAATGAGCCTTTGAATGGACCCGTTGGAATTTTAATTGAGTAAAAAGTACAGAAATTGAGGTTTTGCAATATAATTGTGTTGAAAAGCTCCTAATCAATTACATGAACTCCTAAAATTTGATTAAAACTTGTTTTGCGGTCCTTTTTGTAGAAGATTCGGACGAGCGTGTCGAAATGGGCCTTTCAATGGAACCGTTGGAATTTTAATTGAGTAAAAAGTACAAAAATTGAGGTTTTTCAATATAATTGTGTTGAAAAGATCATAATTAATTATTTGAACTCCCAAAATTTGATTAAAACTTGTTTTGCGGTCCTTTTTGTCTAGGTTTCGGACGAGCAGGTCTAAATGGACCTTTCAATGGACCCGTTGGAATTTTAACTGAGTAAAAAGTACAGAAATTGAGGTTTTGCAATATAAATGTGTTGAAAAGCTCCTAATCAATTATTTGAACTCCTAAAAATTGATTAAAACTTGTTTTGCGGTCCTTTTTGTCGAGGTTTCGGACCAGCAGGTCTAAATGGGCCATTCAATGGACGCGTTGGAATTTTAACTGAGTAAAAAGTACAGAAAATGAGGTTTTTCAATATAAGTGTGTTGAAAATCTCCTAATCAATTAAATGATCTCCTAAAATTTGATTAAAACTTGTTTTTCGGCCCTTTTGTAGAGGTTTCAGACGAGCAGGTCTAAATGGGCCTTACAATGGACCCGTTCGAATTTTAACTGACTAAAAAGTAAAGAAATTGAGGTTTTGCAATATAATTTTATTGAAAATCTCCTAATCAATTACATGATCTCCTAAAATTTGATTAAAACTTGTTTTTCGGCCCTTTTGTAGAGGTTTCGGACGAGGAGGTCTAAATGGGCCTTACAATGGACCCGTTGGAATTTTAATTGAGTAAAAAGTACAGAAATTGAGGTTTTGCAATATAATTGTGTTGAAAAGCTCCTAATCAATTACATGAACTCCTAAAATTTGATTAAAACTTGTTTTGCGGTCCTTTTTGTAGAGGTTTCGGACGAGCGTGTCGAAATGGGCCTTTCAATGGACCCGTTGGAATTTTAATTGAGTAAAAAGTACAAATTTGAGGTTTTTCAATGTAATTGTGTTGAAAATCTCATAATTAATTATTTGAACTCCTAAAATTTGATTAAAACTTGTTTTGCGGTCCTTTTTGTCTAGGTTTCGGACGAGCAGGTCTAAATGGACCTTTCAATGGACCCGTTGGAATTTTAACTGAGTAAAAAGTACAGAAATTGAGGTTTTGCAATATAATTGTGTTGAAAAGCTCCTAATCAATTACATGAACTCCTAAAATTTGATTAAAACTTGTTTTGCGACCATTTTTGTAGAGGTTTCGGACGAGCAGGTCTAAATGGGCCTTACAATGGACCCGTTGGAATTTTAACTGAGTAAAAAGTACAGAAATTGAGGTTTTGCAATATAATTGTGTTGAAAAGCTCCTAATCAATTATTTGAACTCCTAAAAATTGATTAAAACTTGTTTTGCGATCCTTTTTGTTCTGGTTTTGGACGAGCAGGTCTAAATGGGCCATTCAATGGACCCGTTGGAATTTTAACTGAGTAAAAAGTACAGAAATTGAGGTTTTTCAATATAAGTGTGTTTAAAATCTCCTAATCAATTACATGATCTCCTAAAATTTGATTAAAACTTGTTTTGCGGTCCTTTTTGTCTAGGTTTCGGACGAGCAGGTCTAAATGGGCCTTTCAATGGACCCGTTGGAATTTTAACTGAGTAAAAAGTACAAAAATTGAGGTTTTGCAATATAAGTGTGTTGAAAATCTCCTAATCAATTACATGATCTCCTAAAATTTGATTAAAACTTGTTTTTCGGCCCTTTTGTAGAGGTTTCGGACGAGGAGGTCTAAATGGGCCTTACAATGGACCCGTTGGAATTTTAATTGGGTAAAAAGTACAGAAATTGAGGTTTTGCAATATAATTGTGTTGAAAAGCTCCTAATCAATTACATGAACTCCTAAAATTTGATTAAAACTTGTTTTGCGGTCCTTTTTGTAGAGGTTTCGGACGAGCATGTCGAAATGGGCCTTTCAATGGTCCCGTTGGAATTTTAATTGAGTAAAAAGTACAAAAATTGAGGTTTTTCAATATAATTCTGTTGAAAAGCTCAGAATTAATTATTTTAACTCTTAAAATTTGATTAAAACTTGTTTTGCGGTCCTTTTTGTCTAGGTTTCGGACGAGCAGGTCTAAATGGGCCATTCAACGGACCCGTTGGAATTTTAACTGAGTAAAAAGTACAGAAATTGAGTTTTTTCAATATAAGTGTGTTGAAAATCTCCTAATCAATTACATGATCTCCTAAAATTTGATTAAAACTTGTTTTTCGGCCCTTTTGTAGAGGTTTCAAACGAGCAGGTCTAAATGGGCCTTACAATTGACCCGTTCGAATTTTAACTGTCTAAAAAGTAAAGAAATTGAGGTTTTGCAATATAATTTTATTGAAAATCTCCTAATCAATTACGAGATCTCCTAAAATTTGATTAAAACTTGTTTTTCGGCCCTTTTGTAGAGGTTTCGGACGAGGAGGTCTAAATGGGCCCTACAATGGACCCGTTGGAATTTTAACTGAGTAAAAAGTACAGAAATTTAGATTTTGCAATATAATTGTGTTGAAAAGCTCCTAATCAATTATTTGAACTCCTAAAATTTGAATAAAACTTTTTTGTCGTCCTTTTTGTAGCGGTTTCAGACGAGCAGGTCTAAATGGGCCTTACAATGGACCCGTTCGAATTTTAACTGACTAAAAAGTAAAGAAATTGAGGTTTTGCAATATAATTTTATTGAAAATCTCCTAATCAATTACATGATCTCCTAAAATTTGATTAAAACTTGTTTTTCGGCCCTTTTGTAGAGGTTTCGGACGAGGAGGTCTAAATGGGCCTTACAATGGACCCGTTGGAATTTTAATTGAGTAAAAAGTACAGAAATTGAGGTTTTGCAATATAATTGTGTTGAAAAGCTCCTAATCAATTACATGAACTCCTAAAATTTGATTAAAACTTGTTTTGCGGTCCTTTTTGTAGAGGTTTCGGACGAGCGTGTCGAAATGGGCCTTTCAATGGACCCGTTGGAATTTTAATTGAGTAAAAAGTACAAAAATTGAGGTTTTTCAATGTAATTGTGTTGAAAATCTCATAATTAATTATTTGAACTCCTAAAATTTGATTAAAACTTGTTTTGCGGTCCTTTTTGTCTAGGTTTCGGACGAGCAGGTCTAAATGGACCTTTCAATGGACCCGTTGGAATTTTAACTGAGTAAAAAGTACAGAAATTGAGGTTTTGCAATATAATTGTGTTGAAAAGCTCCTAATCAATTACATGAACTCCTAAAATTTGATTAAAACTTGTTTTGCGACCATTTTTGTAGAGGTTTCGGACGAGCAGGTCTAAATGGGCCTTACAATGGACCCGTTGGAATTTTAACTGAGTAAAAAGTACAGAAATTGAGGTTTTGCAATATAATTGTGTTGAAAAGCTCCTAATCAATTATTTGAACTCCTAAAAATTGATTAAAACTTGTTTTGCGATCCTTTTTGTTCTGGTTTTGGACGAGCAGGTCTAAATGGGCCATTCAATGGACCCGTTGGAATTTTAACTGAGTAAAAAGTACAGAAATTTAGATTTTGCATTATAAGTGTGTTTAAAATCTCCTAATCAATAACATGATCTCCTAAAATTTGATTAAAACTTGTTTTGCGGTCCTTTTTGTCTAGGTTTCGGACGAGCAGGTCTAAATGGGCCTTTCAATGGACCCGTTGGAATTTTAACTGAGTAAAAAGTACAAAAATTGAGGTTTTGCAATATAAGTGTGTTGAAAATCTCCTAATCAATTACATGATCTCCTAAAATTTGATTAAAACTTGTTTTTCGGCCCTTTTGTAGAGGTTTCGGACGAGGAGGTCTAAATGGGCCTTACAATGGACCCGTTGGAATTTTAATTGGGTAAAAAGTACAGAAATTGAGGTTTTGCAATATAATTGTGTTGAAAAGCTCCTAATCAATTACATGAACTCCTAAAATTTGATTAAAACTTGTTTTGCGGTCCTTTTTGTAGAGGTTTCGGACGAGCATGTCGAAATGGGCCTTTCAATGGTCCCGTTGGAATTTTAATTGAGTAAAAAGTACAAAAATTGAGGTTTTTCAATATAATTCTGTTGAAAAGCTCAGAATTAATTATTTGAACTCTTAAAATTTGATTAAAACTTGTTTTGCGGTCCTTTTTGTCTAGGTTTCGGACGAGCAGGTCTAAATGGGCCATTCAACGGACCCGTTGGAATTTTAACTGAGTAAAAAGTACAGAAATTGAGTTTTTTCAATATAAGTGTGTTGAAAATCTCCTAATCAATTACATGATCTCCTAAAATTTGATTAAAACTTGTTTTTCGGCCCTTTTGTAGAGGTTTCAAACGAGCAGGTCTAAATGGGCCTTACAATTGACCCGTTCGAATTTTAACTGTCTAAAAAGTAAAGAAATTGAGGTTTTGCAATATAATTTTATTGAAAATCTCCTAATCAATTACGAGATCTCCTAAAATTTGATTAAAACTTGTTTTTCGGCCCTTTTGTAGAGGTTTCGGACGAGGAGGTCTAAATGGGCCCTACAATGGACCCGTTGGAATTTTAACTGAGTAAAAAGTACAGAAATTTAGATTTTGCAATATAATTGTGTTGAAAAGCTCCTAATCAATTATTTGAACTCCTAAAATTTGAATAAAACTTTTTTGTCGTCCTTTTTGTAGCGGTTTCAGACGAGCAGGTCTAAATGGGCCTTACAATGGACCCGTTCGAATTTTAACTGACTAAAAAGTAAAGAAATTGAGGTTTTGCAATATAATTTTATTGAAAATCTCCTAATCAATTACATGATCTCCTAAAATTTGATTAAAACTTGTTTTTCGGCCCTTTTGTAGAGGTTTCGGACGAGGAGGTCTAAATGGGCCTTACAATGGACCCGTTGGAATTTTAATTGAGTAAAAAGTACAGAAATTGAGGTTTTGCAATATAATTGTGTTGAAAAGCTCCTAATCAATTACATGAACTCCTAAAATTTGATTAAAACTTGTTTTGCGGTCCTTTTTGTAGAGGTTTCGGACGAGCGTGTCGAAATGGGCCTTTCAATGGACCCGTTGGAATTTTAATTGAGTAAAAAGTACAAAAATTGAGGTTTTTCAATGTAATTGTGTTGAAAATCTCATAATTAATTATTTGAACTCCTAAAATTTGATTAAAACTTGTTTTGCGGTCCTTTTTGTCTAGGTTTCGGACGAGCAGGTCTAAATGGACCTTTCAATGGACCCGTTGGAATTTTAACTGAGTAAAAAGTACAGAAATTGAGGTTTTGCAATATAATTGTGTTGAAAAGCTCCTAATCAATTACATGAACTCCTAAAATTTGATTAAAACTTGTTTTGCGGCCATTTTTGTAGAGGTTTCGGACGAGCAGGTCTAAATGGGCCTTACAATGGACCCGTTGGAATTTTAACTGAGTAAAAAGTACGGAAATTGAGGTTTTGCAATATAATTGTGTTGAAAAGCTCCTAATCAATTACATGAACTCCTAAAAATTGATTAAAACTTGTTTTGCGGTCCTTTTTGTTCTGGTTTCGGACGAGCATGTCTAAATGGGCCATTCAATGGACCCGTTGGAATTTTAAATGAGTAAAAAGTACAGAAATTGAGGTTTTTCAATATAAGTGTGTTTAAAATCTCCTAATCAATTACATGATCTCCTAAAATTTGATTAAAACTTGTTTTTCGGCCCTTTTATAAAGGATTCGGACGAGGAGGTCTAAATGGGCCTTACAATGGACCCGTCGGAATTTTAACTGAGTAAAAAGTACAGAAATTGAGGTTTTGCAATATAATTGTGTAGAAAAGCTCCTAATCAATTACATGAACTCCTAAAATTTTATTAAAACTTGTTTTGCGGTCCTTTTTGTAGAGGTTTCGGACGAGCGTGTCGAAATGGGCTTTTCAATGGACCCGTTGGAATTTTAATTGAGTAAAAAGTACAGAAATTGAGGTTTTGCAATATAATTGTGTTGAAAAGCTCCTAATCAATTACATGAACTCCTAAAATTTGATTAAAACTTGTTTTGCGGTCCTTTTTGTAGAGGTTTCGGACGAGCGTGTCGAAATGGGCCTTTCAATGGACCCGTTGGAATTTTAATTGAGTAAAAAGTACAAAATTTGAGGTTTTTCAATATAATTCTGTTGAAAAGCTCAGAATTAATTATTTGAACTCCTAAAATTTGATTAAAACTTGTTTTGCGGTCCTTTTTGTCTAGGTTTCGGACGAGCAGGTCTAAATGGATCTTTCAATGGACCCGTTGGAATTTTAACTGAGTAAAAAGTACATAAATTGAGGTTTTGCAATATAATTGTGTTTAAAAGCTCCTAATCAATTATTTGAACTCCTAAAATATGATTAAAACTTGTTTTGCGGTCCTTTTTGTCTAGGTTTCGAACAAGCAGGTCTAAATGGACCATACAATGGACCCGTTGGAATTTTAACTGAGTAAAAAGTACAGAAATTGAGGTTTTGCAATATAATTGTGTTGAAAAGCTCCTAATCAATTACATGAACTCCTAAAATTTGATTAAAACTTGTTTTGCGGTCCTTTTTGTAGAGGTTTGAAATGGGCCTTTTAATGGACCCGTTGGAATTTTAATTGAGTAAAAAGTACAAAAATTTAAGGTTTTCAATATAATTGTGTTGAAAAGCTCATAATTAATTATTTGAACTCCTAAAATTTGATTAAAACTTGTTTTGCGGTCATTTTTGTCTAGGTTTCGGACGAGTGGGTCTAAATGGACCTTTCAATGGACCCGTTGGAATTTTAACTGACTAAAAAGTAAAGAAATTGAGGTTTTGCAATATAATTGTGTTGAAAATCTCCTAATCAATTACATGATCTCCTAAAATTTTATTAAAACTTGTTTTTCGGCCCTTTTGTAGAGGTTTCGGACGAGGAGGTCGAAATGGGCCTTACAATGGACCCGTTGGAATTTTAACTGAGTAAAAAGTACAGAAATTTAGATTTTGCAATATAATTGTGTTGAAAAGCTCCTAATAAATTATTTGAACTCCTAAAATTTGAATAAAACTTTTTTGTCGTCCTTTTTGTAGCGGTTTCGGACGAGCAGGTCTAAATGGGCCTTTCAATGGGCCCGTTGGAATTTAAACTGAGTAAAAAGTATAAAAATTGAGGTTTTTCAATATAATTGTGTTGAAAAGCTCATAATCAATTATTTGAACTCCTAAGATTTGATTAAAACTTGTTTTGCGGTCTTTTTTGTCTAGGTTTCGGACAAGCAGGTCTAAATGGGCCTTTCAATGAACCCGTTGGAATTTTAACTGAGTAAAAAGTACAGAAATTGAGGTTTTGCAATATAATTGTGTTGAAAAGCTCCTAATCAATTATTGTAACTCCTAAAAATTGATTAAAACTTGTTTTGCGGTCCTTTTTGTCGAGGGTTTGGACGAGCAGGTCTAAATGGGCCTTTCAATGGACCCGTTGGAATTTTAACTGAGTAAAAAGTACAGAAATTGAGGTTTTGCAATATAATTGTGTTGAAAAGCTCCTAATCAATTATTGTAACTCCTAAAAATTGATTAAAACTTGTTTTGCGGTCCTTTTTGTCGAGGGTTTGGACGAGCAGGTCTAAATGGGCCTTTCAATGGACCCGTTGGAATTTTAACTGAGTAAAAAGTACAGAAATTGAGGTTTTGCAATATAATTGTGTTGAAAAGATCCTAATCAATTACATGATCTCCTAAAATTCGATTAAAACTTGTTTCGCGGCCCTTTTTGTAGAGGTTTCGGACGAGCAGGTCTAAATGGGCCTTACAATGGACCCGTTGGAATTTTAACTGAGTAAAAAGTACAGAAATTGAGGTTTTGCAATATAATTGTGTTGAAAAGCTCCTAATCAATTATTTGAACTCCTAAAAATTGATTAAAACTTGTTTTGCGGTCCTTTTTGTTCTTGTTTCGGACGAGCAGGTCTAAATGGGCCATTCAATGGACCCGTTGGAATTTTAACTGAGTAAAAAGTACAGAAATTGAGGTTTTGCATTATAATTGTGTTGAAAGGCTCCTAATCAATTACATGAACTCCTAAAATTTGATTAAAACTTTTTTTGTGGTCCTTTTTGTAGAGGTTTCGGACGAGCGTGTCGAAATGGGCCTTTCAATGGACCCGTTGGAATTTTAATTGAGTAAAAAGTAAAGAAATTGAGGTTTTGCAATATAATTGTGTTGAAAAGCTCCTAATCAATTACATGATCTCTTAAAATTCGATTAAAACTTGTTTTGCGGCCCTTTTTGTAGAGGTTTCAGAGGAGCAGGTCTAAACGGGCCTTACAATGGACCCGTTGGAATTTTAACTGAGTAAAAAGTACAGAAATTGAGGTTTTGGAATATAATTGTGTTGAAAAGCTCCTAATCAATTATTTGAACTCCTAAAATTTGAATAAAACGTTTTTGCGGTCCTTTTTGTAGAGGTTTCGGCCGAGCAGTTCTAAATGGGCCTTTCAATGGCCCGTTGGAATTTTAACCGAGTAAAAAAGTATAAAAATTGAGGTTTTTCAATATAATTGTGTTGAAAAGCTCATAATCAATTATTTGAACTCCTAAAATTTGATTAAAACTTGTTTTGCGGTCCTTTTTGTTCTGGTTTCGGACGAGCAGGTCTAAATGGGCCATTCAATGGACCCGTTGGAATTTTAACTGAGTAAAAAGTACAGAAATTGAGGTTTTTCAATATAAGTGTGTTTAAAATCTCCTAATTAATTACATGATCTCCTAAAATTTGATTAAAACTTGTTTTGCAGTACTTTTTGTCTAGGTTTCGGACGAGCAGGTCTAAATGGGCCTTTCAATGGACCCGTTGAAATTTTAACTGAGTAAAAAGTACAAAAATTGAGGTTTTGCAATATAAGTGTGTTGAAAATCTCCTAATCAATTACATGATCTCCTAAAATTTGATTAAAACTTGTTTTTCGGCCCTTTTGTAGAGGTTTCGGACGAGGAGGTCTAAATGGGCCTTACAATGGACCCGTTGGAATTTTAACTGAGTAAAAAGTACAGAAATTGAGGTTTTGCAATATAATTGTGTATAAAAGCTCCTAATGAATTACATGAACTCCTAAAATTTTATTAAAACTTGTTTTGCGGTCCTTTTTGTAGAGGTTTCGGACGAGCGTGTCGAAATGAGCTTTTCAATGGACCCGTTGGAATTTTAATTGAGTAAAAAGTACAGAAACTGAGGTTTTGCAATATAATTGTGTTGAAAAGCTCCTAATCAATTACATGAACTCCTAAAATTTGATTAAAACTTGTTTTGCGGTCCTTTTTGTAGAGGTTTCGGACGAGCGTGTCGAAATGGGCCTTTCAATGGACCCGTTGGAATTTTAATTGAGTAAAAAGTACAAAAATTGAGGTTTTTCAATATAATTCTGTTGAAAAGCTCAGAATTAATTATTTGAACTCCTAAAATTTGATTAAAACTTGTTTTGCGGTCCTTTTTGTCTAGGTTTCGGACGAGCAGGTCTAAATGGACCTTTCAATGGACCCGTTGGAATTTTAACTGAGTAAAAAGTACATAAATTGAGGTTTTGCAATATAATTGTGTTGAAAAGCTCCTAATCAATTACATGAACTCCTAAAATTTGATTAAAACTTGTTTTGAGGTCCTTTTTGTAGAGGTTTCGGACGAGCGTGTCGAAATTGGCCTTTCAATGGACCCGTTGGAATTTTAATTGAGTAAAAAGTACAGAAATTGAGGTTGTGCAATATAATTGTGTTGAAAAGCTCCTAATCAATTATTTGAACTCCTAAAAATTGATTAAAACTTGTTTTGCGGTCCTGTTTGTCGAGGTTTCGGACGAGCAGGTCTAAATGGGCCATTCAATGGACCCGTTGGAATTTTAACTGAGTAAAAAGTACAGAAATTGAGTTTTTTCAATATAAGTGTGTTGAAAATCTCCTAATCAATTACATGATCTCCTAAAATTTGATTAAAACTTGTTTTTCGGCCCTTTTGTAGAGGTTTCAGACGAGCAGGTCTAAATGGGCCTTACAATGGACCCGTTCGAATTTTAACTGAGTAAAAAGTACAGAAATTTAGATTTTGCAATATAATTGTGTTGAAAAGCTCCTAATCAATTATTTGAACTCCTAAAATTTGAATAAAACTTTTTTGTCGTCCTTTTTGTAGCGGTTTCAGACGAGCAGGTCTAAATGGGCCTTACAATGGACCCGTTCGAATTTTAACTGACTAAAAAGTAAAGAAATTGAGGTTTTGCAATATAATTTTATTGAAAATCTCCTAATCAATTACATGATCTCCTAAAATTTGATTAAAACTTGTTTTTCGGCCCTTTTGTAGAGGTTTCGGACGAGGAGGTCTAAATGGGCCTTACAATGGACCCGTTGGAATTTTAATTGAGTAAAAAGTACAGAAATTGAGGTTTTGCAATATAATTGTGTTGAAAAGCTCCTAATCAATTACATGAACTCCTAAAATTTGATTAAAACTTGTTTTGCGGTCCTTTTTGTAGAGGTTTCGGACGAGCGTGTCGAAATGGGCCTTTCAATGGACCCGTTGGAATTTTAATTGAGTAAAAAGTACAAAAATTGAGGTTTTTCAATGTAATTGTGTTGAAAATCTCATAATTAATTATTTGAACTCCTAAAATTTGATTAAAACTTGTTTTGCGGTCCTTTTTGTCTAGGTTTCGGACGAGCAGGTCTAAATGGACCTTTCAATGGACCCGTTGGAATTTTAACTGAGTAAAAAGTACAGAAATTGAGGTTTTGCAATATAATTGTGTTGAAAAGCTCCTAATCAATTACATGAACTCCTAAAATTTGATTAAAACTTGTTTTGCGACCATTTTTGTAGAGGTTTCGGACGAGCAGGTCTAAATGGGCCTTACAATGGACCCGTTGGAATTTTAACTGAGTAAAAAGTACAGAAATTGAGGTTTTGCAATATAATTGTGTTGAAAAGCTCCTAATCAATTATTTGAACTCCTAAAAATTGATTAAAACTTGTTTTGCGATCCTTTTTGTTCTGGTTTTGGACGAGCAGGTCTAAATGGGCCATTCAATGGACCCGTTGGAATTTTAACTGAGTAAAAAGTACAGAAATTTAGATTTTGCATTATAAGTGTGTTTAAAATCTCCTAATCAATTACATGATCTCCTAAAATTTGATTAAAACTTGTTTTGCGGTCCTTTTTGTCTAGGTTTCGGACGAGCAGGTCTAAATGGGCCTTTCAATGGACCCGTTGGAATTTTAACTGAGTAAAAAGTACAAAAATTGAGGTTTTGCAATATAAGTGTGTTGAAAATCTCCTAATCAATTACATGATCTCCTAAAATTTGATTAAAACTTGTTTTTCGGCCCTTTTGTAGAGGTTTCGGACGAGGAGGTCTAAATGGGCCTTACAATGGACCCGTTGGAATTTTAATTGGGTAAAAAGTACAGAAATTGAGGTTTTGCAATATAATTGTGTTGAAAAGCTCCTAATCAATTACATGAACTCCTAAAATTTGATTAAAACTTGTTTTGCGGTCCTTTTTGTAGAGGTTTCGGACGAGCATGTCGAAATGGGCCTTTCAATGGTCCCGTTGGAATTTTAATTGAGTAAAAAGTACAAAAATTGAGGTTTTTCAATATAATTCTGTTGAAAAGCTCAGAATTAATTATTTGAACTCTTAAAATTTGATTAAAACTTGTTTTGCGGTCCTTTTTGTCTAGGTTTCGGACGAGCAGGTCTAAATGGGCCATTCAACGGACCCGTTGGAATTTTAACTGAGTAAAAAGTACAGAAATTGAGTTTTTTCAATATAAGTGTGTTGAAAATCTCCTAATCAATTACATGATCTCCTAAAATTTGATTAAAACTTGTTTTTCGGCCCTTTTGTAGAGGTTTCAAACGAGCAGGTCTAAATGGGCCTTACAATTGACCCGTTCGAATTTTAACTGTCTAAAAAGTAAAGAAATTGAGGTTTTGCAATATAATTTTATTGAAAATCTCCTAATCAATTACGAGATCTCCTAAAATTTGATTAAAACTTGTTTTTCGGCCCTTTTGTAGAGGTTTCGGACGAGGAGGTCTAAATGGGCCCTACAATGGACCCGTTGGAATTTTAACTGAGTAAAAAGTACAGAAATTTAGATTTTGCAATATAATTGTGTTGAAAAGCTCCTAATCAATTATTTGAACTCCTAAAATTTGAATAAAACTTTTTTGTCGTCCTTTTTGTAGCGGTTTCAGACGAGCAGGTCTAAATGGGCCTTACAATGGACCCGTTCGAATTTTAACTGACTAAAAAGTAAAGAAATTGAGGTTTTGCAATATAATTTTATTGAAAATCTCCTAATCAATTACATGATCTCCTAAAATTTGATTAAAACTTGTTTTTCGGCCCTTTTGTAGAGGTTTCGGACGAGGAGGTCTAAATGGGCCTTACAATGGACCCGTTGGAATTTTAATTGAGTAAAAAGTACAGAAATTGAGGTTTTGCAATATAATTGTGTTGAAAAGATCCTAATCAATTACATGAACTCCTAAAATTTGATTAAAACTTGTTTTGCGGTCCTTTTTGTAGAGGTTTCGGACGAGCGTGTCGAAATGGGCCTTTCAATGGACCCGTTGGAATTTTAATTGAGTAAAAAGTACAAAAATTGAGGTTTTTCAATGTAATTGTGTTGAAAATCTCATAATTAATTATTTGAACTCCTAAAATTTGATTAAAACTTGTTTTGCGGTCCTTTTTGTCTAGGTTTCGGACGAGCAGGTCTAAATGGACCTTTCAATGGACCCGTTGGAATTTTAACTGAGTAAAAAGTACAGAAATTGAGGTTTTGCAATATAATTGTGTTGAAAAGCTCCTAATCAATTACATGAACTCCTAAAATTTGATTAAAACTTGTTTTGCGGCCATTTTTGTAGAGGTTTCGGACGAGCAGGTCTAAATGGGCCTTACAATGGACCCGTTGGAATTTTAACTGAGTAAAAAGTACGGAAATTGAGGTTTTGCAATATAATTGTGTTGAAAAGCTCCTAATCAATTACATGAACTCCTAAAAATTGATTAAAACTTGTTTTGCGGTCCTTTTTGTTCTGGTTTCGGACGAGCATGTCTAAATGGGCCATTCAATGGACCCGTTGGAATTTTAAATGAGTAAAAAGTACAGAAATTGAGGTTTTTCAATATAAGTGTGTTTAAAATCTCCTAATCAATTACATGATCTCCTAAAATTTGATTAAAACTTGTTTTTCGGCCCTTTTATAAAGGATTCGGACGAGGAGGTCTAAATGGGCCTTACAATGGACCCGTCGGAATTTTAACTGAGTAAAAAGTACAGAAATTGAGGTTTTGCAATATAATTGTGTAGAAAAGCTCCTAATCAATTACATGAACTCCTAAAAATTTATTAAAACTTGTTTTGCGGTCCTTTTTGTAGAGGTTTCGGACGAGCGTGTCGAAATGGGCTTTTCAATGGACCCGTTGGAATTTTAATTGAGTAAAAAGTACAGAAATTGAGGTTTTGCAATATAATTGTGTTGAAAAGCTCCTAATCAATTACATGAACTCCTAAAATTTGATTAAAACTTGTTTTGCGGTCCTTTTTGTAGAGGTTTCGGACGAGCGTGTCGAAATGGGCCTTTCAATGGACCCGTTGGAATTTTAATTGAGTAAAAAGTACAAAATTTGAGGTTTTTCAATATAATTCTGTTGAAAAGCTCAGAATTAATTATTTGAACTCCTAAAATTTGATTAAAACTTGTTTTGCGGTCCTTTTTGTCTAGGTTTCGGACGAGCAGGTCTAAATGGATCTTTCAATGGACCCGTTGGAATTTTAACTGAGTAAAAAGTACATAAATTGAGGTTTTGCAATATAATTGTGTTTAAAAGCTCCTAATCAATTATTTGAACTCCTAAAATATGATTAAAACTTGTTTTGCGGTCCTTTTTGTCTAGGTTTCGAACAAGCAGGTCTAAATGGACCATACAATGGACCCGTTGGAATTTTAACTGAGTAAAAAGTACAGAAATTGAGGTTTTGCAATATAATTGTGTTGAAAAGCTCCTAATCAATTACATGAACTCCTAAAATTTGATTAAAACTTGTTTTGCGGTCCTTTTTGTAGAGGTTTGAAATGGGCCTTTTAATGGACCCGTTGGAATTTTAATTGAGTAAAAAGTACAAAAATTTAAGGTTTTCAATATAATTGTGTTGAAAAGCTCATAATTAATTATTTGAACTCCTAAAATTTGATTAAAACTTGTTTTGCGGTCATTTTTGTCTAGGTTTCGGACGAGTGGGTCTAAATGGACCTTTCAATGGACCCGTTGGAATTTTAACTGACTAAAAAGTAAAGAAATTGAGGTTTTGCAATATAATTGTGTTGAAAATCTCCTAATCAATTACATGATCTCCTAAAATTTTATTAAAACTTGTTTTTCGGCCCTTTTGTAGAGGTTTCGGACGAGGAGGTCGAAATGGGCCTTACAATGGACCCGTTGGAATTTTAACTGAGTAAAAAGTACAGAAATTTAGATTTTGCAATATAATTGTGTTGAAAAGCTCCTAATAAATTATTTGAACTCCTAAAATTTGAATAAAACTTTTTTGTCGTCCTTTTTGTAGCGGTTTCGGACGAGCAGGTCTAAATGGGCCTTTCAATGGGCCCGTTGGAATTTAAACTGAGTAAAAAGTATAAAAATTGAGGTTTTTCAATATAATTGTGTTGAAAAGCTCATAATCAATTATTTGAACTCCTAAGATTTGATTAAAACTTGTTTTGCGGTCTTTTTTGTCTAGGTTTCGGACAAGCAGGTCTAAATGGGCCTTTCAATGAACCCGTTGGAATTTTAACTGAGTAAAAAGTACAGAAATTGAGGTTTTGCAATATAATTGTGTTGAAAAGCTCCTAATCAATTATTGTAACTCCTAAAAATTGATTAAAACTTGTTTTGCGGTCCTTTTTGTCGAGGGTTTGGACGAGCAGGTCTAAATGGGCCTTTCAATGGACCCGTTGGAATTTTAACTGAGTAAAAAGTACAGAAATTGAGGTTTTGCAATATAATTGTGTTGAAAAGATCCTAATCAATTACATGATCTCCTAAAATTCGATTAAAACTTGTTTCGCGGCCCTTTTTGTAGAGGTTTCGGACGAGCAGGTCTAAATGGGCCTTACAATGGACCCGTTGGAATTTTAACTGAGTAAAAAGTACAGAAATTGAGGTTTTGCAATATAATTGTGTTGAAAAGCTCCTAATCAATTATTTGAACTCCTAAAAATTGATTAAAACTTGTTTTGCGGTCCTTTTTGTTCTTGTTTCGGACGAGCAGGTCTAAATGGGCCATTCAATGGACCCGTTGGAATTTTAACTGAGTAAAAAGTACAGAAATTGAGGTTTTGCATTATAATTGTGTTGAAAGGCTCCTAATCAATTACATGAACTCCTAAAATTTGATTAAAACTTTTTTTGTGGTCCTTTTTGTAGAGGTTTCGGACGAGCGTGTCGAAATGGGCCTTTCAATGGACCCGTTGGAATTTTAATTGAGTAAAAAGTAAAGAAATTGAGGTTTTGCAATATAATTGTGTTGAAAAGCTCCTAATCAATTACATGATCTCTTAAAATTCGATTAAAACTTGTTTTGCGGCCCTTTTTGTAGAGGTTTCAGAGGAGCAGGTCTAAACGGGCCTTACAATGGACCCGTTGGAATTTTAACTGAGTAAAAAGTACAGAAATTGAGGTTTTGGAATATAATTGTGTTGAAAAGCTCCTAATCAATTATTTGAACTCCTAAAATTTGAATAAAACGTTTTTGCGGTCCTTTTTGTAGAGGTTTCGGCCGAGCAGTTCTAAATGGGCCTTTCAATGGCCCGTTGGAATTTTAACCGAGTAAAAAAGTATAAAAATTGAGGTTTTTCAATATAATTGTGTTGAAAAGCTCATAATCAATTATTTGAACTCCTAAAATTTGATTAAAACTTGTTTTGCGGTCCTTTTTGTTCTGGTTTCGGACGAGCAGGTCTAAATGGGCCATTCAATGGACCCGTTGGAATTTTAACTGAGTAAAAAGTACAGAAATTGAGGTTTTTCAATATAAGTGTGTTTAAAATCTCCTAATTAATTACATGATCTCCTAAAATTTGATTAAAACTTGTTTTGCAGTACTTTTTGTCTAGGTTTCGGACGAGCAGGTCTAAATGGGCCTTTCAATGGACCCGTTGAAATTTTAACTGAGTAAAAAGTACAAAAATTGAGGTTTTGCAATATAAGTGTGTTGAAAATCTCCTAATCAATTACATGATCTCCTAAAATTTGATTAAAACTTGTTTTTCGGCCCTTTTGTAGAGGTTTCGGACGAGGAGGTCTAAATGGGCCTTACAATGGACCCGTTGGAATTTTAACTGAGTAAAAAGTACAGAAATTGAGGTTTTGCAATATAATTGTGTATAAAAGCTCCTAATGAATTACATGAACTCCTAAAATTTTATTAAAACTTGTTTTGCGGTCCTTTTTGTAGAGGTTTCGGACGAGCGTGTCGAAATGAGCTTTTCAATGGACCCGTTGGAATTTTAATTGAGTAAAAAGTACAGAAATTGAGGTTTTGCAATATAATTGTGTTGAAAAGCTCCTAATCAATTACATGAACTCCTAAAATTTGATTAAAACTTGTTTTGCGGTCCTTTTTGTAGAGGTTTCGGACGAGCGTGTCGAAATGGGCCTTTCAATGGACCCGTTGGAATTTTAATTGAGTAAAAAGTACAAAAATTGAGGTTTTTCAATATAATTCTGTTGAAAAGCTCAGAATTAATTATTTGAACTCCTAAAATTTGATTAAAACTTGTTTTGCGGTCCTTTTTGTCTAGGTTTCGGACGAGCAGGTCTAAATGGACCTTTCAATGGACCCGTTGGAATTTTAACTGAGTAAAAAGTACATAAATTGAGGTTTTGCAATATAATTGTGTTTAAAAGCTCCTAATCAATTATTTGAACTCCTAATATATGATTAAAACTTGTTTTACGGTACTTTTTGTCGAGGTTTCGGACGAGCAGGTCTAAATGGGCCTTACAATGGACCCGTTGGAATTTTAAGTGAGTAAAAAGTACAGAAATTGAGGTTTTGCAATATAATTGTGTTGAAAAGCTCCTAATCAATTATTTGAACTCCTAAAAATTGATTAAAACTTGTTTTGCGGTCCTGTTTGTCGAGGTTTCGGACGAGCAGGTCTAAATGGGCCATTCAATGGACCCGTTGGAATTTTAACTGAGTAAAAAGTACAGAAATTGAGTTTTTTCAATATAAGTGTGTTGAAAATCTCCTAATCAATTACATGATCTCCTAAAATTTGATTAAAACTTGTTTTTCGGCCCTTTTGTAGAGGTTTCAGACGAGCAGGTCTAAATGGGCCTTACAATGGACCCGTTCGAATTTTAACTGACTAAAAAGTAAAGAAATTGAGGTTTTGCAATATAATTTTATTGAAAATCTCCTAATCAATTACATAATCTCCTAAAATTTGATTAAAACTTGTTTTTCGGCCATTTTGTAGAGGTTTCGGACGAGGAGGTCTAAATGGGCCTTACAATGGACCCGTTGGAATTTTAACTGAGTAAAAAGTACAGAAATTTAGATTTTGCTATATAATTTTGTTGAAAAGCTCCTAATCAATTATTTGAACTCCTAAAATTTGAATAAAACTTTTTTGTCGTCCTTCTTGTAGCGGTTTCGGACGAGTAGGTCTAAATGGGCCTTTCAATGGGCCCGTTGGAATTTTAACTGAGTAAAAAGTATAAAAATTGAGGGTTTTCAATATAATTGTGTTGAAAAGCTCATAATTAATTATTTGAACTCCTGAAATTTAATTAAAACTTGTTTTGCGGTCCTTTTTGTCTAGGTTTCGGACGAGCAGGTCTAAATGGACCTTTCAATGGACCCGTTGGAATTTTAACTGAGTAAAAAGTACAGAAATTGAGGTTTTGCAATATAATTGTGTTGAAAAGCTCCTAATCAATTACATGAACTCCTAAAATTTGATTAAAACTTGTTTTGCGGTCCTTTTTGTAGAGGTTTCGGACGAGCGTGTCGAAATGGGCCTTTCAATGGACCCGTTGGAATTTTAATTGAGTAAAAAGTACAGAAATTGAGGTTTTGCAATATAATTGTGTTGAAAAGCTCCTAATCAATTACATGAACTCCTAAAATTTGATTAAAACTTGTTTTGCGGTCCTTTTTGTAGAGGTTTCAGACGAGCGCGTCGAAATGGGCCTTTCAATGGACCCGTTGGAATTTTAATTGAGTAAAAAGTACAAAAATTGAGGGTTTTCAATATAATTGTGTTGAAAAGCTCATAATTAATTATTTGAACTCCTGAAATTTAATTAAAACTTGTTTTGCGGTCCTTTTTGTCTAGGTTTCGGACGAGCAGGTCTAAATGGACCTTTCAATGGACCTGTTGGAATTTTAACTGAGTAAAAAGTACAGAAATTTAGGTTTTGCAATATAATTGTGTTGAAAAGCTCCTAATCAATTACATGAACTCCTAAAATTTGATTAAAACTTGTTTTGCGGCCCTTTTTGCAGAGATTTCGGACGAGCAAGTCTAAATGGACCTTACAATGGACCCGTTGGAATTTTAACTGAGTAAAAAGTACAGAAATTGAGGTTTTGCAATATAATTGTGTTGAAAAGCTCCTAATCAATTATTTGAACTCCTAAAATTTGATTAAAACTTGTTTTGCGGTCCTTTTTGTAGAGGTTTCGGACGAGCGTGTCAAAATGGGCCTTTCAATGGACCCGTTGGAATTTTAATTGAGTAAAAAGTACAGAAATTGAGGTTTTGCAATATAATTGTGTTGAGAAGCTCCTAATCAATTACATGAACTCCTAAAATTTGATTAAAACTTGTTTTGCGGTCCTTTTTTAGAGGTTTCGGACGAGCGCGTCGAAATGGGCCTTTCAATGGACCCGTTGGAATTTTAATTGAGTAAAAAGTACAAAAATTGAGGGTTTTCAATATAATTGTGTTGAAAAGCTCATAATTAATTATTTGAACTCCTAAAATTTGATTAAAACTTGTTTTGCGGTCCTTTTTGTCTAGGTTTCGGACGAGCAGGTCTAAATGGACCCGTTGGAATTTTAACTGAGTAAAAAGTACAGAAATTGAGGTTTTTCAATATAATTGTGTTGAAAAGCTCCTAAACAATTACATGAACTCCTAAAATTTGATTAAAACTTGTTTTGCGGCCCTTTTTGTAGAGGTTTCGGACGAGCAGGTCTAAATGGGCCTTACAATGGACCCGTTGGAATTTTAACTGAGTAAAAAGTACAGAAATTTAGGTTTTGCAATATAATTGTGTTGAAAAGCTTCTAATCAATTATTTGAACTCCTAAAAATTGATTAAAACTTGTTTTGCGGTTCTTTTTGTCGAGGTTTCGGACGAGCAGGTCTAAATGGGCCATTCAATGGACCCGTTGGAATTTTAACTGAGTAAAAAGTACAGAAATTGAGTTTTTTCAATATAAGTGTGTTGAAAATCTCCTAATCAATTACATGATCTCCTAGAATTTGATTAAAACTTGTTTTTCAGCCCTTTTGTAGAGGTTTCAGACGAGTAGGTCTAAATGGGCCTTACAATGGACCCGTTCGAATTTTAACTGACTAAAAAGTAAAGAAATTGAGGTTTTGCCTTATAATTTTATTGAAAATATCCTAATCAATTACATGATCTCCTAAAATTTGATTAAAACTTGTTTTTCGGCCCTTTTGTAGAGGTTTCGGACGAGGAGGTCTAAATGGGCCTTACAATGGACCCGTTGGAATTTTAACTGAGTAAAAAGTACAGAAATTTAGATTTTGCAATATAATTGTGTTGAAAAGCTCCTAATCAATTATTTGAACTCCTAAAAATTGATTAAAACTTGTTTTGCGGTCCTTTTTGTCGAGGTTTCGGACGAGCAGGTCTAAATGGGCCTTTCAATGGGCCCGTTGGAATTTTAACTGAGTAAAAAGTATAAAAATTGAGGTTTTTCAATATAATCGTGTTGAAAAGCTCATAATCAATTATTTGAACTCCTAAGATTTGATTAAAACTTGTTTTGCGGTCTTTTTTGTCTAGGTTTCGGACAAGCAGGTCTAAATGGGCCTTTCAATGGACCCGTTGGAATTTTAACTGAGTAAAAAGTACAGAAATTGAGGTTATGCAATATAATTGTGTTGAAAAGCTCCTAATCAATTATTGTAACTCCTAAAAATTGATTAAAACTTGTTTTGCGGTCCTTTTTGTCGAGGGTTTGGACGAGCAGGTCTAAATGGGCCTTTCAATGGACCCGTTGGAATTTTAACTGAGTAAAAAGTACAGAAATTGAGTTTTTTCAATATAAGTGTGTTGAAAATCTCCTAATCAATTACATGATCTCCTAGAATTTGATTAAAACTTGTTTTTCAGCCCTTTTGTAGAGGTTTCAGACGAGCAGGTCTAAATGGGCCTTACAATGGACCCGTTCGAATTTTAACTGACTAAAAAGTAAAGAAATTGAGGTTTTGCCTTATAATTTTATTGAAAATATCCTAATCAATTACATGATCTCCTAAAATTTGATTAAAACTTGTTTTTCGGCCCTTTTGTAGAGGTTTCGGACGAGGAGGTCTAAATGAGCCTTACAATGGACCCGTTGGAATTTTAACTGAGTAAAAAGTACAGAAATTGAGGTTTTGCAATATAATTGTGTTGAAAAGCTCCTAATCAATTATTTGAACTCCTAAAAATTGATTAAAACTTGTTTTGCGGTCCTTTTTGTCGAGGTTTCGGACGAGCAGGTCTAAATGGGCCATTCAATGGACCCGTTGGAATTTTAACTGAGTAAAAAGTACAGAAATTGAGTTTTTTCAATATAAGTGTGTTGAAAATCTCCTAATCAATTACATGATCTCCTAAAATTTGATTAAAACTTGTTTTTCAGCCCTTTTGTAGAGGTTTCAGACGAGCAGGTCTAAATGGGCCTTACAATGGACCTGTTCGAATTTTAACTGACTAAAAAGTAAAGAAATTGAGGTTTTGCCTTATAATTTTATTGAAAATATCCTAATCAATTACATGATCTCCTAAAATTTGATTAAAACTTGTTTTTCGGTCCTTTTGTAGAGGTTTCCGACGAGGAGGTCTAAATGGGCCTTACAATGGACCCGTTGGAATTTTAACTGAGTAAAAAGTACAGAAATTTAGATTTTGCAATATAATTGTGTTGAAAAGCTCCTAATCAATTATTTGAAGTCCTAAAATTTGAATAAAACTTTTTTGTCGTCCTTTTTGAGGCGGTTTCGGACGAGCAGGTCTAAATGGGCCTTTCAATGGGCCCGTTGGAATTTTAACTGAGTAAAAAGTATAAAAAATGAGGTTTTTCAATATAATCGTGTTGAAAAGCTCATAATCAATTATTTGAACTCCTAAGATTTGATTAAAACTTGTTTTGCGGTCTTTTTTGTCTAGGTTTCGGACAAGCAGGTCTAAATGGGCCTTTCAATGGACCCGTTGGAATTTTAACTGAGTAAAAAGTACAGAAATTGAGGTTATGCAATATAATTGTGTTGAAAAGCTCCTAATCAATTATTGTAACTCCTAAAATTTGATTAAAACTTGTTTTGCGGTCCTTTTTGTCGAGGGTTTGGACGAGCAGGTCTAAATGGGCCTTTCAATGGACCCGTTGGAATTTTAACTGAGTAAAAAGTACAGAAATTGAGGTTTTTCAATATAATTGTGTTGAAAAGATCCTAATCAATTACATGATCTCCTAAAATTCGATTAAAACTTGTTTCGCGGCCCTTTTTGTAGAGGTTTCGGACGAGCAGGTCTAAATGGGCCTTACAATGGACCCGTTGGAATTTTAACTGAGTAAAAAGTATGGAAATAGAGGTTTTGCAATATAATAGTGTTGAAAAGCTACTAATCAATTATTTGAACTCCTAAAATTTGATTAAAACTTGTTTTGCGGTCCTTTTGTCGAGGTTTCGGGACGAGATGGTCTAAATGGGCCTTTCAATGGACCCGTTGGAATTTTAATTGAGTAAAAAGTACATAAATTGAGGTTTTGCATTATAATTGTGTTGAAAATCTCCTAATCAATGACATGATCTCCTAAAATTTGATTAAAACTTGTTTTTCGGCCCTTTTGTAGAGGTTTCGGACGAGCAGGTCTAAATGGGCCTTACAATGGACCCGTTCGAATTTTAACTGAGTAAAAAGTAAAGAAATTGAGGTTTTGCAATATAATTGTGTTGAAAATCTCCTAATCAATAACATGATCTCCTAAAATTTGATTAAAACTTGTTTTGCGGCCCTTTTTGTAGAGGTTTCGGACGAGGAGGTCTAAATGGGCCTTACAATGGACCCGTTGGAATTTTAACTGAGTAAAAAGTAAAAAAATGAGGTTTTTCCATATAAGTGTGTTGAAAAGCTCCTAATCAATTATTTGAACTCCTAGAATTTGATTAAAACTTGTTTTGCGGTCCTTTTTGTCTAGGTTTCAGACGAGCAGGTCTAAA
This sequence comes from Hibiscus trionum, assembly GCA_030270665.1. NCBI lineage: Eukaryota > Viridiplantae > Streptophyta > Magnoliopsida > Malvales > Malvaceae > Hibiscus > Hibiscus trionum. Next base: position 27,981,459 of record BSYR01000002.1, read on the forward strand.
TGTGCCTTATAATCGACCCGTTGGAATTTAAACTAAGTAAAAACTACAGAAATTGAGATTTTGCAATATAATTGTGTTGAAAAGCTCCTAATAAATTATTTCAACTCCTAAAATTTGAATACAACTTTTTTGCGGTCCTTTTTGTAGAGGTTTCGGACGAGCAGGTCTAAATGGGCCTTTCAATGGGCCCGTTGGAATTTTAACTGAGTAAAAAGTATAAAAATTGAGGTTTTTCAATATAATTGTGTTGAAAAGCTCATAATCAATTAATTGAACTCCTAAAATTTGATTAAAACTTGTTTTGCGGTCCTTTTTGTCTAGGTTTCGGACGAGCAGGTCTAAATGGGCCTTTCAATGGGCCCGTTGGAATTTTAACTGAGTAAAAAGTACAGAAATTGAGGTTTTGCAATATAATTGTGTTGAAAATCTCCTAATCAATTACATGATCTCCTAAAATTTGATTAAAACATTTTTTTCGGCCCTTTTGTAGAGGTTTCGGACGAGCAAGTCTAAATGGGCCTTACAATGGAGCCGTTGGAATTTTAACTGAGTAAAAAGTACGGAAACAGAGGTTTTGCAATATAATAGTATTGAAAAGCTACTAATCAATTATTTGAACTCCTAAAATTTGATTAAAACTTGTTTTGCGGTCCTTTTGTCTAGGTTTCGGGCGAGCATGTCTAAATGGGCCTTTCAATGGGCCCGTTGGAATTTTAACTGAGTAAAAAGTACAGAAATTGAGGTTTTGAAATATAATTGCGTTGAAAATCTCCTAATCAATTACATGAACTCCTAAGATTTGATTAAAACTTGTTTTGCGGTCCTTTTTGTAGAGATTTCGGACGAGCGTGTCGAAATGGGCCTTTCAATAGACCCTTTGGAATTTTAACTGAGTAAAAAGTACACAAATTGAGGTTTTGCAATATAAGTGTGTTGAAAATCTCCTAATCAATTACATGATCTCCTAAAATTTGATTAAAACTTGTTTTGCGGTCTTTTTTGTCGAGGTTTCTGACGAGCTGGTCTAAATGTGCCTTTCAATGGTCCCGTTGGAATTTTAACTGAGTAAAAAGTACATATATTGAGGTTTTGCAATATAATTATGTTTAAAATCTCCTAATCAATTACATGATCTCCTAAAATTTGATAAAAACTTGTTTTGCGACCTTTTTTGTAGAGGTTTCGGACGAGGAGGTCTAAATGGGCCTTACAATTGACCCGTTGGAATTTTAACTGAGTAAAAAGTAAAGAAATTGAGCTTTTGGAATATAATTGTGTTGAAAAGCTCCTAATCAATTAGTTGAACTCCTAAAATTTGAATAAAACTTTTTTGCGGTCCTTTTTGTAGAGGATTCAGACGTGCAGGTCTAAATGGGCCTTTCAATGGGCCCGTTGGAATTTTAACCGAGTAAAAAGTATAAAAATTGAGGTTTTTCAATATAGTTGTGTTTAAAAGCTCATAATCAATTGAGGTTTTTCAATATAGTTGTGTTTAAAAGTATAAAAATTGAGGTTTTTCAATATAGTACACAAATTGAGGTTTTGCAATATAAGTGTGTTGAAAATCTCCTAATCAATTACATGATCTCCTAAAATTTGATTAAAACTTGTTTTTCGGCCCTTTTGTAGAGGTTTCGGACGAGGAGGTCTAAATGGGCCTTACAATGGACCCGTTGGAATTTTAACTGAGTAAAAAGTACCGAAATTGAGGTTTTGCAATATAATTGTGTAGGAAAGCTCCTAATCAATTACATGAACTCCTAAAATTTTATTAAAACTTGTTTTGCGGTCCTTTTTGTAGAGGTTTCAGACGAGCGTGTCGAAATGGGCCTTTCAATGGACCCGTTGGAATTTTAACTGAGTAAAAAGTACAAAAATTGAGGTATTGCAATATAATTGTGTTGAAAATATCTTAATCAATTATTTGAACTCCTAAAATTTGAATAAAACTTTTTTGCGGTCCTTTTTGTAGAGGTTTCGGACGAGCGGGTCGAAATGGGCCTCTCAATGGACCCGTTGAAATTTTAACTGAGTAAAAAGTACAGAAATTGAGGTTTTGCAATATAATTGTGTTGAAAAGCTCCTCATCAATTATTTGAACTCCTAAAATTTGAATAAAACTTTTTTGCGGTCCTTTTTGTAGAGGTTTCGGACGAGCGGGTCTAAATGGGCCTTTCAACGGACTTGTTGGAATTTTAACTGAGTAAAAAGTATAAAAATTGAGGTTTTTCAATATAGTTGTGTTTAAAAGCTCATAATCCATTATTTGAACTCCTAAAATTTGATTAAAGCTTGTTTTGCGGTCCTTTTTGTCTAGGTTTCGGACGAGCAGGTCTAAATGGGCCTTACAATGGAGCCGTTGGAATTTTAACTGAGTAAAAAGTACAAAAATAGAGGTTTTGCAATATAATTGTGTTGAAAAGCTACTAATCAATTATTAGAACTCCTAAAATTTGATTAAAACTTGTTTTGCGGTCCTTTTGTCGAGGTGTCAGACAATGTCATCTAAATGGGCCTTTCAATGGACCCGTTGGAATTTTAACTGAGTAAAAAGTACAAAAATTAAGGTTTTGCTATATAAGTGTGCTGAAAATCACCTAATCAATTATTTGAACTCCTAAAATTTGATTAAAACTTGTTTTCCGGCCCTTTTTTCGAAGTTTCGGACTAGCAGGTCTAAATGGGCCTTACAATGGACACGTTGGAATTTTAACTGAGTAAAAAGTACATAAATTTAGGTTTTGCAATATAAGTGTGTTGAAAAAGCTCCTAATCAATTATTTGAACTCCTAAAATTTGATTAAAACTTGTTTTGCGGCCCTTTTTGTCGAGGTTTCGGACAAGAAGGTCTAAATGGGCCATACAATAGACCCGTTGGAATTTTAACTGAGTAAAAAGTACAGAAATTGACGTTTTGCAATATAATTGTGTTGAAAAGCTCCAAATCAATTATTTGAACTCCTAAAATTTGATTAAAACTTGTTTTGCGGACCTTTTTGTAGAGGTTTCGGACGAGCTGGTCTAAATGGGCCTTACAAAGGACCCGTTGGAATTTTAACTGAGTAAAAAGTACAGAAATTGAGGTTTTGCAATATAATTGTGTTGAAAAGCTCCTAATCAATTATTTGAACTCCTAAAATTTGAATAAAACTTTTTTGCGGTCCGTTTTGTAGAGGTTTCAGACTAGCAGGTCTAAATGGGCCTTTCAATGGGCCCGTTGGAATTTTAACTGAGTAAAAAGTATAAAAATTGAGGTTTTTTAATTTAATTGTTATGAAAAGCTCATAATCGAATATTTGAACTCCTAAAATTTGAATAAAAATTTTTTGCGGTCCTTTTTGTAGAGGTTTTGGATGAGCAGGTCTAAATAAGCCTTTCAATGGACCCGTTGAAAATTTAACTAAGTAAAAAGTAAAGAAATTGAGGTTTTGCAATGTAATTGTGTTGAAAAGCTACTAATCAATTATTTGAACTCCTAAAATTTGATTAAAACTTGTTTTGGGGCCCTTTTTGAAGAGGTTTCGGACGAGGAGGTCTAATTGGGCCTTACAATGGACCCGTTGGAATTTTAACTAAGTAAAAAGTACAAAAATTGAGGTATTGTAATATAATTGTGTTGAAAATATCCTAATCAATTATTTGAACTCCTAAAATTTGAATAAAACTTTTTTGCGGTCCTTTTTGTAGAGGTTTCGGACGAGCGGGTCGAAATGGGCCTCTCAATGGACCCGTTGAAATTTTAACTAAGTAAAAAGTAAAGAAATTGAGGTTTTGCAACATAATTCTGTTGAAAAGCTACTAATCAATTATTTGAACTCCTAAAATTTGATTAAAACTTGTTTTGCGGTCCTTTTTGAAGAGGTTTCGGACGAGGAGGTCTAATTGGGCCTTACAATGGACCCATTGGAAGTTTAACTAAGTAAAAAGTAACAAAATTGAGGTATTGCAATATAATTTTGTTTAAAATATCCTAATCAATTATTTGAAATTCTAAAATTTGAATAAAACTTTTTTGCGGTCCTTTTTGTAGAGGTTTCGGACGAGCGGGTCGAAATGGGCCTCTCAATAGACCCGTTTTCAATATAAAAATTGAGGGTTTTCAATATAATTGTGTTGAAAAGCTCATAATTAATTATTTGAACTCCTAAAATTTGATTAAAACTTGTTTTGCGGCCCTTTTTTCGAAGTTTCGGACTAGCAGTTCTAAATGGGCCTTACAATGGACACGTTGGAACTTTAACTGAGTAAAAAGTACAGAAATTGAGGTTTTGCAATATAATTGTGTTGAAAAGCTCCTCAACAATTATTTGAACTCCTAAAATTTGAATAAAACTTTTTTGCGGTCCTTTTTGTAGAGGTTTCGGACGAGCGGGTCTAAATGGGCCTTTCAATGGGCCCGTTGGAATTTTAACTGAGTAAAAAGTTTAAAAATTGAGGTTTTTCAATATAGTTGTGTTCAAAAGCTCATAATCAATTATTTGAACTCCTAAAATTTGATTAAAACTTGTTTTGCGGTCCTTTTTGTCTAGGTTTCGGACGAGCAGGTCTAAATGGGCCTTTCAATGGACTTGTTGGAATTTTAACTGAGTAAAAAGTATAGAAATTGAGGTTTTGCAATATAATTGTGTTGAAAAGATCCTAATCAATTACATGATCTCCTAAAATTCGATTAAAACTTGTTTCGCGACCCTTTTTGAAGAGGTTTCGGACGAGCAGGTCTAAATGGGCCTTACAATGGAGCCGTTGGAATTTTAACTGAGTAAAAAGTACAGAAATTGAGGTTTTGCAATATAATTCTGTTGAAAAGCTACTAATCAATTATTTGAACACCTAAAATTTGATTAAAACTTGTTTTGCGGTCCTTTTGTCGAGGTTTCGGACAATGTAATCTAAATGGGCCTTTCAATGGACCCGTTGGAATTTTAACATAGTGTGTTGAAAATCTCCTAATCAATTATTTGAACTCCTAAAATTTGATTAAAACTTGTTTTGTGACCCTTTTTGTCGAGGTTTCGGACGAGCAGGTCTAAATGGGCCTTACAATGGACACGTTGGAATTTTAACTGAGTAAAAAGTACAGAAATTGAGGTTTTGCAATATAATTGTGTTGAAAAGCTCCTAATCAATTACATGAACTCCTAAGATTTGATTAAAACTTGTTTTGCGGTCCTTTTTGTAGAGATTTCGGACGAGCGTATCGAAATGGGCCTTTCAATGGACCCGTTGGAATTTTAACTGAGTAAAAAGTACAGAAATTGAAGTTTTGCAATATAATTGTGTTGAAAATCTCCTAATCGAATATTTGAACTCCTAAAATTTGAATAAAAATTTTTTGCGGTCCTTTTTGTAGAGGTTTCGGACGAGCGGGTCGAAATGGGCCTCTCAATGGACCCGTTGAAATTTTAACTAAGTAAAAAGTAAAGAAATTGAGGTTTTGCAATATAATTCTGTTGAAAAGCTACTAATCAATTATTTGAACTCCTAAAATTTGATTAAAACTTGTTTTGCGGCCCTTTTTGAAGAGGTTTCGGACGAGGAGGTCTAATTGGGCCTTACAATGGACCCATTGGAATTTTAACTAAGTAAAAAGTACAAAAATTGAGGTATTGCAATATAATTGTGTTTAAAATATCCTAATCAATTATTTGAACTCCTAAAATTTGAATAAAACTTTTTTGCGGTCCTTTTTGCAGAGGTTTCGGACGAGCGGGTTGAAATGGGCCTCTCAATGGACCCATTGAAATTTTAACTGAGTAAAAAGTACAGAAATTGAGGTTTTGCAATATAATTGTGTTGAAAAGCTCCTAATCAATTATTTGAACTCCTAAAATTTGAATAAAACTTTTTTGCGGTCCTTTTTGTAGAGGTTTCGGACGAGCGGGTCTAAATGGGCCTTTCAATGGGCCCGTTGGAATTTTAACTGAGTAAAAAGTATAAAAATTGAGGTTTTTCAATATAGTTGTGTTCAAAAGCTCATAATCAATTATTTGAACTCCTAAAATTTGATTAAAACTTGTTTTGCGGTCCTTTTTGTCTAGGTTTCGGACAAGCAGGTCTAAATGGGCCTTTCAACGGACTTGTTGGAATTTTAACTGAGTAAAAAGTATAGAAATTGAGGTTTTGCAATATAATTGTGTTGAAAAGATCCTAATCAATTACATGATCTCCTAAAATTCGATTAAAACTTGTTTCGCGGCCCTTTTTGAAGAGGTTTCGGACGAGCAGGTCTAAATGGGCCTTACAATGGAGCCGTTGGAATTTTAACTGAGTAAAAAGTACAAAAATAGAGGTTTTGCAATATAATTGTGTTGAAAAGCTACTAATCAATTATTAGAACTCCTAAAATTTTATTAAAACTTGTTTTGCGGTCCTTTTGTCGAGGTGTCGGACAATGTCATCTAAATGGGCCTTTCAATGGACCCGTTGGAATTTTAACTGAGTAAAAAGTACAAAAATTGAGGTTTTTCCATATAAGTGTGTTGAAAATCTCCTAATCAATTATTTGAACTCCTAAAATTTGATTAAAACTTGTTTTGCGGCCCTTTTTGTCGAAGTTTTGGACTAGCAAGTCTAAATGGGCCTTACAATGGACACGTTGGAATTTTAACTGAGTAAAAAGTACATAAATTGAGGTTTTGCAATATAAGTGTGTTGAAAAAGCTCCTAATCAATTATTTGAACTCCTAAAATTTGATTAAAACTTGTTTTGCGGCCCTTTTTGTCGAGGTTTCAGACAAGAAGGTCTAAATGGGCCATACAATGGACCCGTTGGAATTTTAACTGAGTAAAAAGTACAGAAATTGACGTTTTGCAATATAATTGTGTTGAAAAGCTCCTAATCAATTATTTGAACTCCTAAAATTTGATTAAAACTTGTTTTGCGGACCTTTTTGTAGAGGTTTCGGACGAGCTGGTCTAAATGGGCCTTACAAAGGACCCGTTGGAATTTTAACTGAGTAAAAAGTACAGTAATTGAGGTTTTGCAATATAATTGTGTTGAAAAGCTCCTAATCAATTATTTGAACTCCTAAAATTTGAATAAAACTTTTTTGCGGTCCGTTTTGTAGATGTTTCAGACTAGCAGGTCTAAATGGGCCTTTCAATGGGCCCGTTGGAATTTTAACTGAGTAAAAAGTATAAAAATTGAGGTTTTTAATTTAATTGTGTTGAAAAGCTCATAATCGAATATTTGAACTCCTAAAATTTGAATAAAAATTTTTTGTGGTCCTTTTTGTAGAGGTTTTGGATGAGCAGGTTTAAATGGGCCTTTCAAAGGACCCGTTGAAAATTTAACTAAGTAAAAAGTAAAGAAATTGAGGTTTTGCAATGTAATTGTGTTGAAAAGCTACTAATCAATTACTTGAACTCCTAAAATTTGATTAAAACTTGTTTTGGGGCCCTTTTTGAAGAGGTTTCGGATGAGGAGGTCTAATTGGGCATTACAATGGACCCGTTGGAATTTTAACTAAGTAAAAAGTACAAAAATTGAGGTATTGCAATATAATTGTGTTGAAAATATCCTAATCAATTATTTGAACTCCTAAAATTTGAATAAAACTTTTTTGCGGTCCTTTTTGTAGAGGTTTCGGACGAGCGGGTCGAAATGGGCCTCTCAATGGACCCGTTGAAATTTTAACTGAGTAAAAAGTACAGAAATTGAGGTTTTGCAATATAATTGTGTTGAAAAGCTCCTCATCAATTATTTGAACTCCTAAAATTTGAATAAAACTTTTTTGCGGTCCTTTTTGTAGAGGTTTCGGACGAGCGGATCTAAATGGGCCTTTCAATGGGCCCGTTGGAATTTTAACTGAGTAAAAAGTATAAAAATTGAGGTTTTTCAATATAGTTGTGTTTAAAAGCTCATAATCAATTATTTGAACTCCTAAAATTTGATTAAAACTTGTTTTGCGGTCCTTTTTGTCTAGGTTTCGGACGAGTAGGTCTAAATGGGCCTTTCAATGGACTTGTTGGAATTTTAACTTAGTAAAAAGTATAGAAATTGAGGTTTTGCAATATAATTGTGTTGAAAAGATCCTAATCAATTACATGATCTCCTAAAATTCGATTAAAACTTGTTTCGCGGCCCTTTTTGAAGAGGTTTCGGACGAGCAGGTCTAAATGGGCCTTACAATGGAGCCGTTGGAATTTTAACTGAGTAAAAAGTACAGAAATAGAGGTTTTGCAATATAATTGTGTTGAAAAGCTACTAATCAATTATTTGAACTCCTAAAATTTGATTAAAACTTGTTTTGCGATCCTTTTGTCGAGGTTTCGGACAATGTAATCTAAATGGGCCTTTCAATGGACCCGTTGGAATTTTAACTGAGTAAAAAGTACAAAAATTGAGGTTTTTCCATATAAGTGTGTTTAAAATCTCCTAATCAATTATTTGAACTCCTAAAATTTGATTAAAACTTGTTTTGTGACCCTTTTTGTCGAGGTTTCGGACGAGCAGGTCTAAATGGGCCTTACAATGGACACGTTGGAATTTTAACTGAGTAAAACGTATAGAAATTGAGGTTTTGCAATATAATTGTGTTGAAAAGCTCCTAATCAATTACATGAACTCCTAAGATTTGATTAAAACTTATTTTGCTGTAACCCCCTTAACCCGGCCCAGACGGTTGAACCGAATTAAGAAGTTTACACGGGGAAAACCAAAGTCAACCCGAAAGTCAACTTTGATTAACAACCCTTTTTTTTTAATATTATCTAAATGCACATTAACCCTAGTCATGTTCACAAGAACAGCATACTCAAAGATTACACCAACCAAAGATCATTCAGGGACTCAATTGCACAAAATACAACTTTAGGGACCAATTTGTAAAATCTGAAAATTATAAGGACTTAACCCAATTGAAAGTTACCAATATGAAATTAGTCATGTTTCATGCTTCACTGCCAAAATTCAGCTCAAACGAACATCTCAAACTCAACCAATTGCAACAACAAGGTTTAGGACCAAAACGCAAAGGTTTCAAAACATTAAACCGTCAATTTCAGTGCCCAACGGTCGAGTGTTTCGGAACAGGGAAGACCCGTTCCGAAACGCGGGACCGTTCCGAAACTGGTACCGAAACAGGGCTTGGCAGTGGCCAATCCATTCCGGAACAGTGCCTTCCGTTTCGGAACGCCGAGGCCATTTCAGGCCCCCGTTCCGATACGGTAACACCTGTTCCGAAACAGGTTGCCCATATTGCAGAAAAATTGCTGGTTTAACACACATTTGACCCATCAAACATGCTCCAAAGGCAACCAAATCACACCAGCAAGTCATTCAACATACAAGGGACATAATTGCATCAAAATCTAGATACAAGACCATCCCTAGGTGCACCAACTCATTCAAAATATCCAACACTCAAACATGCTTTTAAACAAGAAGCAAAACATAACAACTTAAACACAAGGAGATTCAAACGTTGCAACATTAATCCACATGATTCAAAATCATAAACCAAACTTGTCCAACATACACAACCTCATTAAACATCAACATAAGAGATTCTTCCCCCATTGCCTTTATTATCTATAGCTATTAACCGAGACATACATCTCAAGTGGAGTTCTCATTGAATCCCTTGCTCCTCGCTGTTCCAACTTCAAATATCTGCATTGATGGACAAAAAGGAGCGTAAGCACATAATGCTTAGTGAGGAATGCTCAAAACCAAAACACCATCAATGCAGCGAGTCATAAAACCACTTTTAAAAGCCAACTCGATTCAATAAACCAAAGCAAAGTTTGAAAACCCTTTTCAACAACATGCTTTAAATCATGCATTGCTCAAACATGAAAACCCAACCCTTAGCTTAGAAAAGCTAAATACACCTTTTCAAAGCACAAACTTGTAAAACCATCAATTTAACCATTCCATGCATGAACGTCATATGCAAAGCTAAATTCAAATCCTTGGAAAACACTTCCACTTCACATCATACCCTTCTCATACTTGAATATCATTTTAAAGCAAGAAACCTTCAAAACCATTTACACATTCTATCAAATACGTGCATTAAACAAATGCAACATATGAACCACATCATCAATATTTGCATCACATGCCTTTAAAAACAAGTCTTCGCAAGACTTCAATGCACTAAAGAGATTTCATGTACACATGCACCATTCTCAATAGATAATCAACATTTGATTAAACCAACAAGAAAACATGCATTCATAGTACATTACACACTTCTCATGCAACCATGCATCATTTCAAGCATCTCATGCTTCATTATAATCAAGAACCTTATATTGGCTTCCAAGTGATAAACCATATCCACTTTTCAACTCAGCAACCAATCGGATACGCGGATCACAAGCGTTGTCCCCACGCTTCATACACACTACCAATCTCAAGGTCCCCAAATGGAATTTTAACCACCATTTGACCTTACCATACACAAGGCCCTCATATGGAATTTTAACCACCATATGACCTTAACATTCACAAGGTTCTCATATGGAATTTTAACCACCATATAACCTTAATACTCACAAGATCCTCATATGGAATTTTAACCACCATATGACCTTAACATGCACAAGGTCCCCATATGGAATTTTAACCACCATATAACCTTAGCATCAACCATTGGTAGTTGTATAACATCACTAACGAGATCCGGGACATACTTCACAAGATCCACACATGGACTTTACACTACCATTGTGATCTTAACTAGCACAAGGTCCTCAAATGGAATTTTAACCACCATTATAACCTTTGCTTACCCAAGGTCCTCGAATGGAATTTCAACCACCATTATGACCTTAACACAAGACCCACCCATGGAATTTTAACCACCATGGTGTTCTTAACCATCTCGTTAGTGTACTTGGATGGAGTTACCGGTTCACTCACAACCACTCCACATCCAAGGCGACTTTATTCACGGTGCACCCAATCCTATAGCCGGCTAACTATATCCGATTAAAGTAACCAAGAACCACTTACATCACTTGCCAATATAACCATCTTACCACATTAATCCATTGTTTTACAAGCATAACCAAAATGCAAAAACCACCATTTACCATCATCAATCCACTGTTTTGAAGCATTACACAAAGCCATTAAACATCATGCAACACTATGCATCAATTCCACAATTCCAATGTACAAAACCAAGGAACTCTTACCTTAAGCATCCTTCACACATGACTTTCAAATCCAACATTAAACCATGCTATTAAATGCTTCCAAAACAGAATTTAAAACATACAAATCACATGCATTGCAACCAACAATCACAAGTGCTTTTAAAAACCATTTCATAACACAACCAAGAGAGAAATACCATTTACTTACTCTTGAGCTTAGCTAAGTTGTTTAGACTTAAACTAAGCTCCCAAAACCTTCAAACCTTGGTTAAAAAGCTGAAAACCCAACTTCACTCACCGATACACAAAACAAGGCTAGCCAACAAGCCTTCCAAGCATCCGAAACCTTCCACACCACCTCCAATGCTCACGGATCAATCTCCCCTGTTTCAAACACACAACAACAGAGGATTAATGCATCATTATGCATTAAAAATACCAGCCACACAACTCAACTCGCTGCTCTACACAAATCCAACATTTCGGCTACCAAACACAACCGAAATCACCTCCAAACACTTCCAAAACTTAACCCAGCCAAGATCCATCACTTCTAACCATTTATAAACATCAATTAACATTCAAAATGATCCCAAACACGTCCTTATACCTCCAGCTATAACAGATCATCAAAAACATTCCAAAAACAACCAAAAACTCAAGCTAAACTTAGGAAAATCAACCTATCCGGGATTGCATTGATTAAACCTCAACTTCTCATCAATTTAACATTCATTTAACATCAAATTGACACCTCAAAACACTGCCCAATCAGATCATACGAAATTTCATCAAAATCAAGCAAATCTTGCATTTAAAAGCCAAGATCAAGAACACAACCTTAAAACCTTTTATAAAACACAAATTAAGGATTGAGAACTTGGGAATTTCAGTAAAGAACTGAGAGTTTAGAGGAGAAGGACGTTCTTACCTCCAAACTTGAGTTTCTCCCTTTTTAGAACCAAAATCTTGAAAATCCAATTAGCAAATGGTGAGGTTTTGTTGAAGAGATGATTAGTGATCAAAAGAGGATTAAAACCTCATGTTTGGACATCAAAATCAGAAGGAAATGCTCTGGAGAAAATGTGTTTGGTTTGAGAGAAAGATGAGAGAAAAATGGAAATGAAACTTTAGGAAAAGTTAGTTGGAAAATGCCAAAATATCTTCCCTCCTTTTTAGTTTTATTTAAAAACCTTTAATTAATCATTTAATATCTTAGAAAAATCTGGAGAAACTCCCATTGGGTAAATAGCTCCTTAAAGATTCAAAGTTTCAATCCTTTTTAAAACAGTCACCCAGTTTTCAAAAATTACATTTTAGTCACTAACCCAAAATGTCACTCTTCCAAACCTCATTTTGTAAAATTGGTTTCACCTTTCTCTTATATATAACAAAAGAGGATTTTAGGACATTTTTCCATATTTTTAATGCAACCCGAACTAGGCTTTCCTAATTTCACCTTTATATATTCGAACCGCACTCCGACCGAAACGGTCCGAAACCCAAAACATCTAAGCCCAAAATTGGGGTGTTACATTTACGGTCCTTTTTGTAGAGATTTCGGACGAGCGTATCGAAATGGGCCTTTCAATGGACCCGTTGGAATTTTAACTGAGTAAAAAGTACAGAAATTGAAGTTTTGCAATATAATTGTGTTGAAAATCTCCTAATCGAATATTTGAACTCCTAAAATTTGAATAAAAAATTTTTGCGGTCCTTTTTGTAGAGGTTTTGGATAAGCAGGTCTAAAGGGGCCTTTCAATGGACCCGTTAAAATTTTAACTAAGTAAAAAGTAAAGAAATTGAGGTTTTGCAATATAATTCTGTTGAAAAGCTACTAATCAATTATTTGAACTCCTAAAATTTGATTAAAACTTGTTTTGCGGCCCTTTTTGAAGAGGTTTCAGACGAGGAGGTCTAATTGGGCCTTACAATGGACCCATTGGAATTTTAACTAAGTAAAAAGTACAAAAATTGAGGTATTGCAATATAATTGTGTTTAAAATATCCTAATCAATTATTTGAACTCCTAAAATTTGAATAAAACTTTTTTGCGGTCCTTTTTGTAGAGGTTTCGGACGAGCGAGTTGAAATGGGCCTCTCAATGGACCCGTTGAAATTTTAACTTAGTAAAAAGTACAGAAATTGAGGTTTTGCAATATAATTGTGTTGAAAAGCTCCTAATCAATTATTTGAACTCCTAAAATTTGAATAAAACTTTTTTGCGGTCCTTTTTGTAGAGGTTTCGGACGAGCGGGTCTAAATGGGCCTTTCAATGGGCCCGTTGGAATTTTAACTGAGTAAAAAGTATAAAAATTGAGGTTTTTCAATATATTTGTGTTCAAAAGCTCATAATCAATTATTTGAACTCCTAAAATTTGATTAAAACTTGTTTTGCGGTCCTTTTTGTCTAGGTTTCGGACGAGCAGGTCTAAATGGGCCTTTCAACGGACTTTATGGAATTTTAACTGAGTAAAAGGTATAGAAATTGAGGTTTTGCAATATAATTGTGTTGAAAAGATCCTAATCAATTACATGATCTCCTAAAATTCGATTAAAACTTGTTTCGCGGCCCTTTTTGAAGAGGTTTCGGAAGAGCAAGTCTAAATGGGCCTTACAATGGAGCCGTTGGAATTTTAACTGAGTAAAAAGTACAAAAATAGAGGTTTTGCAATATAATTGTGTTGAAAACCTACTAATCAATTATTAGAACTCCTATAATTTGATTAAAACTTGTTTTGTGGTCCTTTTGTCGAGGTTTCGGACAATGTAATCTAAATAGGCCTTTCAATGGACCCGTTGGAATTTTATCTGAGTAAAAATTACAAAAATTAAGGTTTTGCTATATAAGTGTGCTGAAAATCACCTAATCAATTATTTGAACTCCTAAAATTTGATTAAAACTTGTTTTGCGGCCCTTTTTGTCGAGGTTTCGGACGAGCAGGTCTAAATGGGCCTTACAATGGACACGTTGGAATTTTAACTGAGTAAAAAGTACATAAATTGAGGTTTTGCAATATAAGTGTGTTGAAAAGCTCCTAATCAATTATTTGAACTCCTAAAATTTGATTAAAACTTGTTTTGCGGCCCTTTTTGTCGAGGTTTCGGAATAGCAGGTCTAAATGGGCCTTACAATGGACCCGTTGGAATTTTAACTGAGTAAAAAGTACAGAAATTGACGTTTTGCAATATAATTGTGTTGAAAAGCTCCTAATCAATTATTTGAACTCCTAATATTTGATTAAAACTTGTTTTGCGGACCTTTTTGTAGAGGTTTCGGACGAGCTGGTCTAAATGGGCCTTACAAAAGACCCGTTGGAATTTTAACTAAGTAAAAAGTACAGAAATTGAGGTTTTGCAATATATTTGTGTTGAAAAGCTCCTAATCAATTATTTGAACTCCTAAAATTTGAATAAAACTTTTTTGCGGTCCGTTTTGTAGAGGTTTCAGACTAGCAGGTCTAAATGGGCCTTTCAATGGGCCCGTTGGAATTTTAACTGAGTAAAAAGTATAAAAATTGAGGTTTTTTAATTTAATTGTGTTGAAAAGCTCATAATCAATTATTTGAACTCCTAAAATTTGATTAAAACTTGTTTTGCGGTCCTTTTTGTCTAGGTATCGGAGGAGCAGGTCTAAATGGGCCTTTCAATGGACCCGTTGGAATTTTAATTGAGTAAAAAGTACAGAAATTGAGGTTTTGCAATATAATTGTGTTGAAAAGCTACTAATCAATTATATGATCTCCTAAAATTCGATTAAAACTTGTTTCGTTGCCCTTTTTGTAGAGGTTTCGGAGGAGCAGGTCTAAACAGGCCTTACAATGGACCCGTTGGAATTTTAACTGAGTAAAAAGTACAGAAATAGAGGTTTTGCAATATAATTGTGTTGAAAAGCTACTAATCAATTATTTGAACTCATGCAATTTGATTAAAACTTGTTTTGCGGTCCTTTTTGTCGAGGTTTCGGACGAGCAGGTCTAAATGGGCCTTTCAATGGGCCTGTTGGAATTTTTTTGAGAAAAAGGCCTCATTAAAAACCCCACTAATCCCAACTGGGCCCAGCCCAGAGGGTGTCCTAAAGGGGAAAAGAGTGCCGAAATATATATATATATAATCAAGGGGGTTGAAAACCAACCGGTACAATAGAGCGTAAGACATCGGGCAAGCTCGGCCCAAAAAACAAGGAGGACCTAGGGTGCAAGGCCCAATTGGCAATAGTATGAGCTAGAACATTAGCAACTCGCGGTACATAAAGAAAATTTAAATCGGGAATAGATACAAAGAGAGGGCAAGCCGCATCAATATGTGGCCGTAAAGGAGAGGCGTCCGAGCCGAGGCAACGTATTTTGTTGATGACCAAAGCAGCGTCGGACTCGATAATGATGCTGCACCAGCCGGCATCCCTACCAAGTGTAGCCCCCATGACAATGGCACGAAGCTCCGCAGTGGAGGCGTCAAGGCATCCTGCGCAGTGAACAGCACAACCACGGAGAATAGCGCCGCTAGCATCACGAGCCACAACACCAAAACCTGCTTCGCCTATAGCGGGGTTGAAAGCACCGTCCACATTGATTTTAACCTTCCTTTCCGGTGGCGGCCTCCATGTTGGTTGAGAAAGGGCTGGCTCCGTCCGTAGATGCGTCGAGGCGTGAAGAGAGTTGGCCGAGTCGTAGTCCTGTAACAGTTCCTTAGAGTTCATAAGAGTAAGCCATGGCGGCTGCAAACGCTTGGAGTGAACCCAGTCATTCCTCCGGTTCCAAATGTTCCAAAGGATAGTGAGGAACAAACCAAATTCAGAGCGAGAAAGTAACGAGGCCCCTTGTTCTAACCATAAGTGAGTAGGGAAGAGCGTGCTAGTACGTAAAGAGAGGGGAAACCCAGCTAGTTGTAGAACCTCAGCTGCTCCAACACAATCTCAGAGAGCATGGAGTGGGGTTTCTACTATAGTCGGAGAAAAAGGGCACATGCCAGTGCCTAACCCCACAGTTGCAAGACGGTCTCCTGTGGGTAGAGCATCTCGTCCTGCTCTCCAGCTAAAGGACCGAATCTTCGGAAGGGTGTTCGCTTTGGAGATAACTCGCCAAAGGGGAGAAGGACGACTGATAGGTCTGATTGGACGTCGTAAGAATAGATATCCGGAACGCACCGAATACATCCTCGTGTCATGATATCCCCAAAGTAATGCATCGCGCCGCTCATTGGAGATTGGCACACGCAGTATGGCATCAGCATCATCCCAATCAAAATGCTGGCGGACTTTGGGTTCATCCCAAGACGCTTGATTGCCGATCATGAAGTCACGACATCGTAAGGGGAGTTCCTCCTCGTCTTGATAATTTCCAAAGAAGGATAAACTAGAGGTACCACCCCAAGGGTCACGGTGGATACGGATCTGACTCTGAATTCCGGGTCGCCAAAAGAACCCTGGTTGCAGTCGTTGCATGGCCTGCCAAAGACCTCGCCATGCGAAGGACGCGCGTCGATCGAGCTTAGCATCCAACATTTTCCCAGAAGGAAAGTAACGTGAACGTAGGACACGCGCAAGGAGGGATTCAGGCGAATGGATCAGCCTCCATAATTGTTTACCTAAGAGAGCAATGTTAAAATCATGTAGATTCCTAAAGCCTATTTCCCCTGCTGCCTTGGGATCACAAATAGACTCCCAAGATAGCAGAGGCCAACCTCGCTTGTTACTGCGGCCAGACCACCAATAACGACGGATCGAGCTAGTCATATCATCTATGATGTTCTGCGGAAGTAGGTAACAAGACATAACATACTGAGGTATGGCTTGTGCGACCGACTTGATCAGTGTTTCGCGTCCACTAAATGAGAGTAAGTTGGTGTCCCATTTAGTTATTCGAGAACTGACTTTGTCACGGACAAAACCTAAGCATTCCGTTCGGTTCCGCCCTATCATGAGGGGAACTCCGAGATAGATACCCGGGTCCTCGACAATGTGTACTCCGAGAGTCAATCGAACTGCCTGAATGAAGGTCTCAGAACAGCGTGAACTGCAGTAAGCTGTGGACTTATCGAAATTAACAGTTTGTCCTGAAGAGGATTCATATAGGCGTAGAATTTCTTTCAACCTTTCAACCTCATCTGGGCAATTACGAAGGAAAACAATGCTATCATCGGCAAATAGCAGATGTGTAATTCTAGGTCCATGTCGATTGGCCTGTAGACCGAGAAGGCGCCCTTCCCGTTGCTCGGATTCAAGGGCTGCTGATAACCCTTGGGAACAAATCAGAAAGAGGAAGAAGGAGAGGGGATCGCCCTGCCGGATGCCTCGAGCAGGCACAAACTCGTCGGATAGGGTCCCGTTAAGTCTAACAGAAAAAGAGACTGAGGAGACACAACAAAGTATGAGGTGCACCCATTCAGGTGCAAAGCCCATACGTGACATCACATCCTAAAGGAATGACCATTCGACTTTGTCGAACGCCTTCTCCATATCTAGTTTCAACGCCGCCCCTTGGTAAATGGCAGCGCTATTCGAGTGGAGGGTATGCACTAGCTCATGGGCGATTAAAATGTTGTCGGTTATGTTCCTCCCACGAAAAAAGGCTGCTTGTGCATCGCTGATACAATCAGGTAGAACAGGCTTAAGACGGTTAACAAGAACCTTAGCAATTGTTTTGTATATGACCGTGCATAAGCTAATTGGTCCAAACTGGCACATATTGGTGGGGTCCGCAACCTTCGGGATAAGCACGATGACTGTTTTATTAACAGTTGACATGTCGGCTTCCCCACGCCATAGACGGAGACAGAGCTGGATAAATTCAGGCCCAATGACGTTCCAGTGTTGCCGGAAAAAACCACTAGGAAAACCATCGATGCCTGGAGCTTTCTTAGGACTAATATCCTGAAAGGCAGCAAGCACTTCACCCTCTCTGAATGGTCTCAATAGAGAGGCATTCATTGATGGAGTGACGACCGGAGAAATTTTCTCCAACAGACGTGGCGAAGAACTAGGGTTCGACGATGTAAACAGTGTCCGAAAATAATCCGAGGCTATTTGAAGGAGCCTTGGCGTAGCTGTATGCCATACATCGTTACCATCGTGAAGGCCACGAATAGTATTCTTTTTCCTGCGCTTAGAGGCTCTAGCGTGGAAAAAAGACGTGTTTTTGTCCCCTTGGGACAACCATGTGACCCGCGATCGTTGTGCCCAGTAGGCTTCACGGACGTCTAGAAGACGTCGAAGCTCTAGTTTTGCGTCGCGCAGGTCATTTAGCATCGCATACGATAGATGACGACGTCGCATATATGAATTGATTTTGCGTTGTAATTCTGCAATACGGTTGTGTGACTGGTATCGGCGATGCGATTGCCAATCGCGCAGCTGGTTACCGACCATACGTAATTTTTCAGGCAAGTTACCCGATGCATTCGCCCATGCCTGTTGGACGGTCGTGATGCATGATGGATCATTTGCCCAACAAGATTCAAAACGGAAATGGTCAAAGGTCTCACGAGGAGTAGTGTTGCGCTGGGGAACAAATTTGGTATCCATGACTATGACATAATGGTCAGAATCCGGGGAAAAAATATTACGGCATTCGAAAGTGGAATGTTCACTAAGCCATGCATTGCATGCTACAAAACGGTCAAGTCGTTCACAAACAGTTGAGACATTAGGCCCGGTGCGGGACCAAGTGAACCAACCCGATGCTGGCTTGCAATCAAAAAGACTATTGCGAGATAAACATTCGCGAAAGCTAGTGATTTGTGATTGCGGTCGGCGACAGCCTCCCTGTTTTTCTGAATCTGATAAAATATCATTAAGGTCACCGCCGATTAACCAAGGCATTGGTGAAGCGTGACGCAAAGAATCAATCAAATCCCATGTTTTAGACTTCATATTTGTGTCAGCGTAGCCATAAATGCCCGTAAAACGAAAACATTCATCATTCGAATTTAAAACAACATCAATGGATCGATCAGAATACGAAAGCAAATCAAGTTGAATTTTATTATTCCAAAATATGATGAGTCCGGAACATGTGGGGCTGCTATCAACATGGATGCAGCCATACATATCTAATAAAATTCTTAAACGATCATAATCGTAACGACATAAGCGAGTTTCAGACAAAAAGATAACATCCGGTTGCAACCTGCGAGCAATGGTGCTCAACCCTTGAACTGCCGTCGGGGAACCAAGACCGCGGCAGTTCTAGCAAAAGATCCTCATTTCTCTCGGCGGGGTTGAACGTCAACCGCCGCCGAAGAGATTTTGCTGCTCATCCCAGCTTTAGATAGTTTGGAAGGTATGTTAGAGGGCATTCCGGGTTTCACCGGCTTAACTTGAGTGGAGGGGGAAGTTCTCGGCCTCTTGGTAACACCAGCAGCAACCATCGGAGGGCTACATTTGGTTTTGCACGAGCCATTTGCTCCTTTGGTAGTTCCTGACGTTGCAGCCAACCAATCTTCAAAATTCAATTTTAACTTAGATAATTTAAGTTTGAAATAGAATTTGAAGATGTATGGTATTTTTAGATCAGTAGAGATAGTGATAGATTCCTTACCAACTTCAAAAAATATTCTAAATTTAGATAATTTGGAGAAAATTCGAATTGCAGAGGATAAACTAACGTTTAAATGTAATTTTATCTGCAATTTGATCAAATCTCTCTCAACAAATTCAAAATTCAATTTTAACTTAGATAATTTAAGTTTAAAATAGAATTTGAAAATGTATGGTATTTTTAGATTGGTAGAGATAGTGATAGATTCCCCACCAATTTCAAAAAATATTCTAAATTTAGATAATTTGGAAAAAAATTGAATTGCAGAGGATAAAATAACATTTAAATGTAATTTTATCTGCAATTTGAAATGCATGGGAATCTTATAGAGCCTTAGATTCACCGAAAAAGGAGATAGCAAATCTCGTCCAACAAATTCAAAATTCAATTTTAACTTAGATAATTTAAGTTTGAAATAGAATTTGAAAATGTATGGTATTTTTAGTTCAGTAAAGATAGTGATAGATTCCCTATCAACTTCAAAAAATATTCTAAATTTAGATAATTTGGAGAAAATTCGAATTGCAGAGGATAAAATAACGTTTAAATGTAATTTTATCTGCAATTTGATCAAATCTCTCTCAACAAATTCAAAATTCAATTTTAACTTAGATAATTTAAGTTTGAAATAGAATTTGAAAATGTATGATATTTTTAGATTAGTAGAGATAGTGATAGATTCCCCACCAACTTCAAAAAATATTCTAAATTTAGATAATTTGGAGAAAATTCGAATTGCAGAGGATAAAAGAACATTTAAATGTAATTTTATCTGCAATTTGAAGTACATGGGAATCCTAAAGATCCTTAGATTCATCAAAAAAGGAGATATCAAATCTCTTCCAACAAATTCAAAATTCAATTTTAACTTAGATAATTTAAGTTTGAAATAGAATTTGAAAATGTATGGTAATTTTAGATCAGTAGAAAGAGAGATAGATTCCTTACCAACTTCAAAAAATATTCTAAATTTAGATAATTTGGAGAAAATTCGAATTGCAGAGGATAAAATAACGTTTAAATGTAATTTTATCTGCAATTTGATCAAATCTCTCTCAACAAATTCAAAATTCAATTTTAACTTAGTTAATATAAGTTTGAAATAGAATTTGAAAGTGTATGGTATTTTTAGATTAGTATAGATAGGGAAAGATTCCCCACCAACTTCAAAAAATATTCTAAATTTAGATAATTTAGAGAAATTTCGAATTGCAGAGGATAAAATAACATTTAAATGTAATTTGACCTGCAATTTGAAATACATGGGAGTCCTAAAGAGCTTTAGGTTCACCGTAAAAAGAGATATCAAATCTCTCTCAACAAATTCAATATTCAATTTTAACTTAGATAATTTAAGTTTGAAATAGAATTTGAAAAGATTTTCTGTTGTGAAACCAAGATCCATGTCCCTCGTTTCTAGGAACTGGGACTCCCATTGGAGTTGGAGATTCCCAGGCTGCCATCGCTGTCCCGTGCTATGGCTGCACTCGACTCTGCCAACGCCAGTTTGTGGCCAAGAGTTTGCGATGGTGTATGATATGCCTATTCTAGACAGTGAGTTTTGTGTAGTGGAGAACTTAAGACATAAGAGATTCCTATTCACTTCATTCTTAAAAGAAAAAATGAATAATAAGAATAATAATAAAACATGCAATATCAGAAGAGTATTGCAAGAACAAAGTGGGGGAGACAATGAGAGCACCCTGCCAAAATTGCAAACGTGCTGACTTGCTTCCTAGTACCAACATGGTAATGTGACATAAGGTAGGATAACCCAATACCAGGACTTGCGCATGGTTGTTGCCACATCATAGGACGAAATACAAGGTCTAACAGACCAGGAAGAAACTTGCATTCTAATATTAGAAGCAAGGTATATGAAGGGTACCAAAAGTGGTACTCCAGCACATGGAAGAAATCCTTGGGGCGGGGCTATCACCGGCAAGGCTAGGGAGCCTCGGAAGGGCCCGAGGGCTATTCGAATCCAATAGTAAAAGGATGGCCATGGCCGTTGTGCCGCCATCTTTCGACGTATGAAGATTAGAAAATCATTGCTAAAATTCTCACGGGCATGAAGGGGTTGATGCACCACTGCATCGGAGGTGCTAAGCAAGCACCACCACGGTGGTGTTGGGGTTGAAAGGCGGTGGAAGAGGGTGGTTATGGGCGGTGGTAGTGAGAGGGAGGTGGTTAGGAAAAAGATGGAAACAGAAAAGAAGAGAAAAGTTGAGAGAAAAGTTGAGAGCGTTTTCATCACACCCGTGCCCGTTGGAATTTTAACAGAGTAAAAAGTACAGAAATAGAGGTTTTGCAATATAATTGTGTTGAAAAGCACCTAATCAATTATTTGAACTCCTGCAATATGATTAAAACTTGTTTTGCGGCCCTTTTGTCGAGGTTTCGGACGAGCAGGTCTGAATGGGCCTTACAATGGACACGTTGGAATTTTAACTGAGTAAAAAGTACAAAAATTGAGGTTTTGCTATATAAGTGTGTTGAAAATCACCTAATCAATTATTTGAACTCCTAAATTTTGATTAAAACATGTTTTGCGACCCTTTTTGTCGAGGTTTCGGACGAGCAGGTCTAAATGGACCTTTCGATGGACCCGTTGGAATTTTAACTGAGTAAAATGTACAGAAATTGACGTTTTGCAATATAATTGTGTTGAAAAGCTCCTAATCAATTATTTGAACTCCTAAAAATTGATTAAAACGTGTTTTGCGGAACTTTTTGTAGAGGTTTCGGACGAGCTGGTCTAAATGGGCCTTACAACGGACCCGTTGGAATTTTAACTGAGTAAAAAGTACGGAAACTGAGGTTTTGCAATATAATTGTGTTGAAAAGCTCCTAACCAATTATTTGAACTCCTAAAATTTGAATAAAACTTTTTTGCGGTCCGTTTTGTAGATGTTTCAGAATAGCAGGTCTAAATGGGCCTTTCAATGGGCCCGTTGGAATTTTAACTGAGTAAAAAGTATAAAAATTGAGGTTTTTTAATATAATTGTGTTGAAAAGCTCATAATCAATTATTTGAACTCCTAAAATTTGATTAAAACTTGTTTTGCGGTCCTTTTTGTCTAGGTTTCGGACGAGCAGGTCTAAATGGGCCTTTCAATGGACCCGTTGGAATTTTAATTGAGTAAAAAGTACAGAAATTGAGGTTTTGCAATATAATTGTGTTGAAAAGCTCCTAATCAATTACATGATCTCCTAAAATTCGATTAAAACTTGTTTCGCGGCCCTTTTTGTAGAGTTTCGGAGGAGCAGGTCTAAACGGGCCTTACAATGGACCCGTGGAATTTTAATTGAGTAAAAAGTACAGAAATAGAGGTTTTGCATTATAATTGTATTGAAAAGCTACTAATCAATTATTTGAACTCCTAAAATTAGATTAAAACTTGTTTTGCGGTCCTTTTGTCGAGGTGTCGGACAATGTAATCTAAATGGGCCTTTCAATGGACCCGTTGGAATTTTAACTGAGTAAAAAGAACAAAAATTGAGGTTTTGCAATATAAGTGTGTTGAAAATCTCCAA
The DNA here is from genome assembly GCA_030270665.1 of Hibiscus trionum. Lineage (NCBI taxonomy): Eukaryota > Viridiplantae > Streptophyta > Magnoliopsida > Malvales > Malvaceae > Hibiscus > Hibiscus trionum. The sequence continues at coordinate 28,004,642 of BSYR01000002.1, forward strand.
ATCAATTACATGATCTCCTAAAATTTGATTAAAACCTGTTTTTCGGCCTTTTTTGTAGAGGTTTCAGACGAGCAGGTCTAAATGGGCCTTACAATGGACCCCTTGGAATTTTAACTGAGTAAAAAGTACAGAAATAGAGGTTTTGCAATATAATTGTGTTGAAAAGCTACTAATCAATTATTTGAACTCCTGCAATTTGATTAAAACTTGTTTTGCGGTCCTTTTTGTCGAGGTTTCGGACGAGCAGGTCTAAATGGGACTTTCAATGGGCCCTTTGGAATTTTAACTGAGTAAAAAGTACAGAAATTGAGGTTTTTCAATATAATTGTGTTGAAAATATCCTAATCAATTACATGATCTCCTATATTTTGATTAAAACTTGTTTTGTGGCCCTTGTTGTAGAGGTTTCGAACGAGCAGGTCTAAATGGGCCTTACAATGGAGCCGTTGGAATTTTAACCGAGTAAAAAGTACAGAAATTGAGGTTTTGCAATATAATTGTTTTTAAAAGCTACTAATCAATTATTTGAACTCCTAAAATTCGATTAAAACTTGTTTTGCGGTCCTTTTGTCGAGGTTTCGGACGAGCTGGTCTAAACGGGCCTTTCAATGGACCCCTTGGAATTTTAACTGAGTAAAAAGTACATAAATTGAGGTTTTTCAATATAATTGTGTTGAAAATCTCCTAATCAATTATTTGAACTCCTGCAATTTGATTAAAACTTGTTTTGCGGTCCTTTTTGTCGAGGTTTCGGACGAGCAGGTCTAAATGGCCCTTTCAATGGGCCCGTTGGAATTTTAACAGAGTAAAAAGTACAGAAATAGAGGTTTTGCAATATAATTGTGTTGACAAGCTACTAATCAATTATTTGAACTCCTAAAATATGATTAAAACTTGTTTTGCGATCCTTTTTGTCGAGGTTTCGGACGAGCATGTCTAAATGGGCCTTACAATGGACCCGTTGGAATTTTAACTGAGTAAAAAGTACAGAAATAGAGGTTTTGCAATATAATTGTGTTGAAAAGCTACTAATCAATTATTTGAACTCCTAAAATTTGATTAAAACTTGTTTTGCGACCCTTTTTGTCGAGGTTTCAGACGAGCATGTCGAAATGGGCCTTTCAATGGACCCGTTGGAATTTCAACTGAGTACAAAGTACAGAAATTGAGGTTTTGCAATATAATTGTGTTGAAAAGCTACTAATCAATTACATGATCTCCTAAAATTTGATTAAAACTTGTTTTGCGGCCCTTTTTGTAGAGGTTTCAGACGAGCAGGTCTAAATGGGCCTTTCAATGGACCCATTGGAATTTTAACTGAATAAAAAGTACATAAATTGAGGTTTTGCAATATAATTGTGTTGAAAATCTCCTAATATTTATTTGAACTCCTAAAATTTAATTAAAACTTGTTTTGCGGTCCTTTTTGTAGAGGTTTCGGACGAGCAGGTCTAAATGGGCCTTTTAATGGATCCGTTGGAATTTTAACTGAGTAAAAAGTACATAAATTGAGGTTTTACAATATAATTGTGTTGAAAAGCTCCTAATCAATTATTTGAACTCCTAAAATTTAATTAAACTTGTTTTGCGGTCCTTTTGTAGAGGTTTCGGAGGAGCGGGTCGAAATGGGCCTTTCAATGGACCCGATGGAATTTTAACTGAGTAAAAAGTACAGAAATTGAGGTTTTGCAATATAATTGTGTTGAAAATCTCCTAATCGGTTACATGATCTCCTAAAATTTGATTAAAACTTGTTTTGCGGCCTTTTTTGTAGAGTTTTTGGACGAGAAAGTCTAAATGGGCCTTTCAATGGACCCGTTGGAATTTTACCTAAGTAAAAAGTACAGAAATTGAAGTTTTGCAATATAAGTGTGTTGAAAATCTCCTAATCAATTACATGATCTTCTAAAATTTCATTAAAACTTGTTTTGCGACCCTTTTTGTATAGGTTTCGGACGAGCATGTCTAAATGGGCCTTTCAATGGACCTATTGGTATTTTAACTGAGTAAAAAGTACATAAATTGAGGTTTTGCAATATTATTGTGTTGAAAAGCTACTAATCAATTATTGGAACTCTTAAAATTTGATTAAAACTTGTTTTGCGGCCCTTTTTGTAGAGGTTTCAGACGAGCAGGTCTAAATGGGCCTTTCAATGGACCCATTGGAATTTTAACTGAATAAAAAGTACATAAATTGAGGTTTTGCAATATAATTGTGTTGAAAATCTCCTAATATTTATTTGAACTCCTAAAATTTAATTAAAACTTGTTTTGCGGTCCTTTTTGTAGAGGTTTCGGACGAGCAGGTCTAAATGGGCCTTTTAATGGATCCGTTGGAATTTTAACTGAGTAAAAAGTACATAAATTGAGGTTTTACAATATAATTGTGTTGAAAAGCTCCTAATCAATTATTTGAACTCCTAAAATTTAATTAAACTTGTTTTGCGGTCCTTTTGTAGAGGTTTCGGAGGAGCGGGTCGAAATGGGCCTTTCAATGGACCCGATGGAATTTTAACTGAGTAAAAAGTACAGAAATTGAGGTTTTGCAATATAATTGTGTTGAAAATCTCCTAATCGGTTACATGATCTCCTAAAATTTGATTAAAACTTGTTTTGCGGCCTTTTTTGTAGAGTTTTTGGACGAGAAAGTCTAAATGGGCCTTTCAATGGACCCGTTGGAATTTTACCTAAGTAAAAGGTACAGAAATTGAAGTTTTGCAATATAAGTGTGTTGAAAATCTCCTAATCAATTACATGATCTTCTAAAATTTCATTAAAACTTGTTTTGCGACCCTTTTTGTATAGGTTTCGGACGAGCATGTCTAAATGGGCCTTTCAATGGACCTATTGGTATTTTATCTGAGTAAAAAGTACATAAATTGAGGTTTTGCAATATTATTGTGTTGAAAAGCTACTAATCAATTATTGGAACTCTTAAAATTTGATTAAAACATGTTTTGCGGTCCTTTTTGTCGAGGTTTCGGACTAGCAGGTCAAAATGGGCCTTTCAATGGACGCGTTTGAATTTTAACTGAGTAAAAAGTACAGAAATTGAGGTTTTGCAATATAATTGTGTTGAAAAGCTCCTAATCAATTATTGGAACTCTTAAAATTTGATTAAAACTTGTTTTGCGGTCCTTTTGTCGAGGTTTAGGACTAGCGGGTTTAAATGGGCCTTTCAAAGGACCCGTTGGAATTTTAACTGAGTAAAAAGTACAGAAATTTGAGGTTTTTCAATATAATTGTGTTGAAAAGCTCCTAACCAATTATTTGAACTCCTACAATTTGATTAAAACTTGTTTTGCGGTCCTTTTTGTCGAGGTTTCGAACGAGCAAGTTTAAATGGGCCTTTCAATGGACCCGTTGGAATTTTAACTACGTAAAAAGTACAGAAATTGAGGTTTTGCAATATAAGTGTGTTGAAAATCTCCTAGTCAATTACATGAACTCCTAAAATTTGATTAAACCTGTTTTGCGGTCCTTTTTGTAGAGGTTTCGGACGAGCAGGTATAAATGGGCCTTTCAATGGACCCGTTGGAATTTTAACTACGTAAAAAGTACAGAAATTGAGTTTTTGCAATATAAGTGTGTTGAAAATCTCCTAGTCAATTACATGAACTCCTAAAATTTGATTAATCCTGTTTTGCGGTCCTTTTTGTAGAGGTTTCGGACGAGCATGTATAAATGGTCTTTCAAGGGTCCCGTTGGAATTTTAACTCAGTAAAAAGTACAGAAATTAAGTTTTTGCAATATAATTGTGTTGAAAATCTCCTAATCAATTACATGATCTCCTAAAATTTGATTAAAACTTGTTTTTCGGCCCTTTTTGTAGAGGTTTCAGACGAGCAGGTCTAAATGGGCCTTACAATGGACCCGTTGGAAATTTAACTGAGTAAAAAGTACAGAAATAGAGGTTTTGCAATACAATTGTGTTGAAAAGCTACTAATCAATTATTTGAACTCCTGCAATTTGATTAAAACATGATTTGCGGTCCTTTTTGTCGAGGTTTCGGACGAGCAGGTCTAAATGGCCCTTTCAATGGGCCCGTTGGAATTTTAACAGAGTAAAAAGTACAGAAATAGAGGTTTTGCAATATAATTGTGTTGAAAAGCTACTAATCAATTATTTGAACTCCTGCAATTTGATTAAAACTTGTTTTGCGGCCCTTTTTGTCGAGGTTTCGGACGAGCAGGTCTAAATGGGCCTTACAATGGACCTTTCAATGGGCCCGTTGGAATTTTAACTGAGTAAAAAGTATAAAAATTGAGGTTTTTTAATTTAATTGTGTTGAAAAGCTCATAATCAATTATTTGAACTCCTAAAATTTGATTAAAACTTGTTTTGCGGTCCTTTTTGTCTAGGTTTCGGATTAGCAGGTCTAAATGGGCCTTTCAATGGACCTGTTGGAATTTTAATTGAGTAAAAAGTACAGAAATTGAGGTTTTGCAATATAATTGTGTTGAAAAGCTCCTAATCAATTACATGATCTCCTAAAATTCGATTAAAACTTGTTTCGCTGCCCTTTTTGTAGAGGTTTCGGAGGAGCAGGTCTAAACGGGCCTTACAATGGACCCGTTGGAATTTTAACTGAGTAAAAAGTATAGAAATAGAGGTTTTGCAATATAATTGTGTTGAAAAGCTACTAATCAATTATTTGAACTCCTAAAATTTGATTAAAACATGTTTTGCGTTCCTTTTGTCGAGTTTTCGGACAATGTAATCTAAATGGGCCTTTCAATGGACCCGTTGGAATTTTAACTGGGTAAAAAGTACAAAAATTGGGGTTTTGCAATATAAGTGTGTTGAAAATCTCCTAATAAATTACATGATCTCCTAAAATTTGATTAAAACTTGTTTTTCGGCCCTTTTTGTAGAGGTTTCAGACGAGCAGGTCTAAATGGGCCTTACAATGGACCCGTTGGAAATTTAACTGAGTAAAAAGTACAGAAATAGAGGTTTTGCAATATAATTGTGTTGAAAAGCTACTAATCAATTATTTGAACACCTGCAATTTGATTAAAACTTGTTTTGCGGTCCTTTTTGTCGAGGTTTCAGACGAGCAGGTCTAAATGGCCCTTTCAATGGGCCCGTTGGAATTTTAACAGAGTAAAAAGTACAGAAATAGAGGTTTTGCAATATAATTGTGTTGAGAAGCTACTAATCAATTATTTGAACTCCTAAAATTTGAATAAAACTTTTTTGCGGTCCGTTTTGTAGAGGTTTCAGACTAGCAGGTCTAAATGGGCCTTTCAATGGGCCCGTTAGAATTTTAACTGAGTAAAAAGTATAAAAATTGAGGTTTTTTAATTTAATTGTGTTGAAAAGCTCATAATCAATTATTTGAACTCCTAAAATTTGATTAAAACTTGTTTTGCGGTCCTTTTTGTCTAGGTTTCGGATTAGCAGGTCTAAATGGGCCTTTCAATGGACCCGTTGGAATTTTAATTGAGTAAAAAGTACAGAAATTGATGTTTTGCAATATAATTGTGTTGAAAAGCTCCTAATCAATTACATGATCTCCTAAAATTCGATTAAAACTTGTTTCGCTGCCCTTTTTGTAGAGGTTTCGGAGGAGCAGGTCTAAACGGGCCTTACAATGGACCCGTTGGAATTTTAACTGAGTAAAAAGTACAGAAATAGAGGTTTTGCAATATAATTGTGTTGAAAAGCTACTAATCAATTATTTGAACTCCTAAAATTTGATTAAAACCTGTTTTGCGTTCCTTTTGTCGAGTTTTCGGACAATGTAATCTAAATGGGCCTTTCAATGGACCCGTTGGAATTTTAACTGGGTAAAAAGTACAAAAATTGGGGTTTTGCAATATAAGTGTGTTGAAAATCTCCTAATAAATTACATGATCTTCTAAAATTTGATTAAAACTTGTTTTTCGGCCCTTTTTGTAGAGGTTTCAGACGAGCAGGTCTAAATGAGCCTTACAATGGACCCGTTGGAAATTTAACTGAGTAAAAAGTACAGAAATAGAGGTTTTGCAATATAATTGTGTTGAAAAGCTACTAATCAATTATTTGAACACCTGCAATTTGATTAAAACTTGTTTTGCGGTCCTTTTTGTCGAGGTTTCGGACGAGCAGGTCTAAATGGCCCTTTCAATGGGCCCGTTGGAATTTTAACAGAGTAAAAAGTACAGAAATAGAGGTTTTGCAATATAATTGTGTTGAGAAGCTACTAATCAATTATTTGAACTCCTGCAATTTGATTAAAACTTGTTTTGCGGCCCTTTGTGTCGAGGTTTCGGACGAGCAGGTCTAAATGGGCCTTACAATGGACACGTTGGAATTTTAACTGAGTAAAAAGTACAAAAATTGAGGTTTTGCTATATAAGTGTGTTTAAAATCACCTAATCAATTATTTGAACTCCTAAAATTTGATTAAAACATGTTTTGCGGCTCTTTTTGTCGAGGTTTCGGACGAGCAGGTCTAAATGGGCCTTACAATGGACCCGTTGGAATTTTAACTGAGTAAAAAGTACAGAAATTGACGTTTTGCAATATAATTGTGTTGAAAAGCTCCTAATCAATTATTTGAACTCCTAAAAATTGATTAAAACTTGTTTTGCGGACCTTTTGTAGAGGTTTCGGGCGAGCTGGTCTAAATGGGCCTTACAACGGACCCGTTGGAATTTTTTTTTTTGAAGAAATAGGGCCTCATTAAAAACCCCTCTAACCACCTTGTGCCGAAGCACAAAGTGAACCTAAGGGGAAAAGAGTACCCTGAGTGTTGTTATTATTATAACAAGAAAAGGGCTGAGAGTCAGCCATTACATCAACGTTAATACAGTCAGGAATGACGGAATCAAAGTACACCGAAGAGGTAAAGCGTAAAGCCCAAGCGGCTAAGTTGTGTGCCAAAGAATTGGCCGATCTAGGTACAAAAGATAAAGTGATTAAAGGAAAAGACCTAAGCAAAGCCTGAGTCTCTGCAATCTATGGTCCAGAAGGGAATTGTCCGCAGCGGTGCGTGAGAGCTTGTTGATCACCGTAGCCGAGTCGGATTCAATGGTCACCTCGCCCCACCCTCTATCTCGGGTCAACATGATACCCGCAACAATGGCATGTAGCTCAACCATGGTAGCATCATGACCGCCTGCCTCGTGGACTGCGCATCCTCCAACAATTGAGCCATCTGCATCCCTAGCAATGACTCCGATGGCTGCAGCACCAGATCCTGGATGGAAAGCTCCGTCAACGTTTAGCTTGATACAACCCGGTCTAGGTGTCGTCCATCGTTGGGGGGCTGCTGCTGGCATGGCGGTTGACACGGCGGGGAGAGCGTTGGCGGCTTCGTATTCCTGTAGAAGACCTGTAGCATTCATAGCGGTTAGCCATGTTGGCTGAAGCCTTTGGGAATGAATCCAGTCGTTACGACGGTTCCAGATATTCCATATTGTGGTCAGGAGCAGAGCAAACCCCGAAGAGTCCAAGCAATAAGATACTTCTGATAGCCAAGCCATAATGGAGTTGGTATGACTGGTAGAGACGCTCAACGGAAGCCCAACAAGGCGAAGAACATCTTGTGCAGTTGGGCAATCCCGTAGGGCATGAATAGCGGATTCCAGCACCGTTGGGCAAAAAGGACAATGTCCATCCATTTGATGTATCGCCCGGAGCTTTTCCCCCGTGGGTAAGGCATCACGGCTCGCTCGCCAGCTGAAGGATCGAATTTTAGGTAAAGTCGGAGATTTGGATATTACTTTCCATAAACGTGTGGGGCGCATTACTGGTCTCGCCGGTTGGTGGAGAAAAAAGTATCCCGACCTGACGGTATAGGTCCCAGAGTCATGGCGTCCCCAAACCAGCTTGTCCGGTCTATCCTGATAAATCGGCACCCGAAGGATACTCTCCGCATCATCCTTATCAAAGGCATTTCGAAGTTTGGGCTCATCCCAAGAGGCACCGTCACGCAACATGTAATCCCGACAGCGCACTGGGAGTTCGTCATTATCCTCATATTGTCCAAAAAGCGTAATAGGTTTATCCCCTCCCCATGTATCACTGAATAGACGTATCGAGCTCTTAGTCCCTGGTCTCCAAAAATAACCAGGCCCCAAGAGATGGATAGCTTGGTGCAGACCTTTCCATGCAAAAGAAGCCCGCTTGTCAGCCGAGGCGTTCATGAGGTCGCCTGATGGGTAGTATTTAGCACGGAGGACCCTTGCCAACAAAGAGTCCGGGTGTGACAGCAAGTGCCAAATTTGCTTCCCTAGCAGGGCAATATTGAAGGATCCCAGGTCGCGGAAACCTAGGCCTCCCACATTTTTAGGCGTGCAGAGGGTATCCCACGACAAAAGCGGCCAGCCACGCTTATTACTACGCCCGGACCACCAGTAACGCCGTATGGACATAGTAATATCGTCAATTATGTTTTGTGGTAAGAGGTAGCAGGACATCACATACTGTGGCATAGCTTGTGCGACAGCCTTAATGAGGATTTCTCGCCCGCTATATGAAAGGAAACTATTATCCCATTTGCTCATACGGGATTGGACTTTATCTCTCACAAAGCCTAAGGATGCAGTTCTATTCCTTTTTATTAAGAGGGGGACTCCCAAGTATATGCCTGGATCATCCACTAGGCGGACACCCAAAGTTGAACGCATAGTATGGAGAAAGGCGGAGGAGCACCCATGACTGCAGTAAGCGGTAGACTTGTCGAAGTTTACCGTTTGACCGGAAGACGAGGCATACTGGGAAAGGACGTAACGCAATCTATCCACCTCCGCTGGTTCATTGCGAAGGAACACCATACTATCATCAGCGAATAGGAGGTGTGTAACCCTGGGCCCATGGCGACTAGCACTAAGACCGGAAAGGCGTCCTTCTTTTTGCTCCGTTTCCAGAGCCGCGGATAGTCCTTGGGAGCAAATTAGGAATAAGAAAGGTGATAAAGGATCACCTTGACGGATACCCCGGGTAGGGAAAAATTCCTCCGATATCGTGCCATTAATCCTTACCGAAAAGGAGACCGAGGATACGCATCGTAGGATAAGGTTGACCCAATCCCGGGCAAACCCCATACGGAGCATGACATCCCTTAGAAAGGACCATTCTACCCTGTCAAATGCCTTTTCCATATCGAGCTTGACAACCGCTCCTTGAGAGGAGAGTGTGCCATTAGAGTGAAGGGTATGTACCAGCTCATGTGCAATTAGAATATTGTCGGTGATATTGCGTCCGCTGATAAACGCTGCTTGCGAATCGCTGATACAAGAAGGTAAGGATAGCTTCAGGCGATTCACCAGAACCTTAGAGACCGTCTTGTAAATGACCGTGCACAGACTGATTGGACGAAAGTGCTTCATGGTGGTTGGGTCCGAAGTCTTGGGTATTAGCACTATGACTGATCGGTTAACCGATGCCATATCGGCTTTCCCTTGAAGGAGATCCATGCATAGAGAGATGAAATCTGGACCAATCATATCCCAATGCTGTCTGTAGAAACTACTGGGAAACCATCAATACCAGGTGCTTTCTTAGGATTGATATCCAGAAAAGCGGCACGGATTTCCTCTACCGTGAAGGGCCGTAGAAGAGTATCATTCATAGCTGTGGTTACCGTGGGGCGAATATTGTTCAGCAGTTCCGGTGAGGACACCGGATATGCGGATGAGAAAATATCTTTAAACTACGACGACACAACTTGTAAAATGTCAGCAGTGGAGGACTGCCAGACTCCGGTATTATCCATAAGTCCCTTGATTGCGTTTTTCCTACGTCGTTTAGTGGCCCTCGCATGGAAGTAGTTGGTATTTTTATCCCCATTGGTTAACCAGGAGATGCGAGAGCGTTGGGCCCAGTAAGCCTCTTTAGCCACTGACAATTTCCGGAGCTCCAATTTCGCATTGTGCAAAGTGGAAAGAGCTTTTCGGGATAGATGTCTACGTCGCATAAGATTGTTGATAGATCGTTGCAACTGTTGCATGCGGAGAGTGGACAATTTACGTTGAGCGTGTTGCCACTCTTGGAGAGAGTGGCCCATCGCAGACAGTTTGTCCAAAATGGACCCCTGTGTGGCAGCCCATGTGTTTTTACAAACTTGGATGCCGGCTGGGTCATGGGCCCAACATGTTTCAAACCGAAAGTGGTCCACTGCTTGTTGGGTATATTGGTTCGATAATGGGGCATTCTCGGTATCCAATATAATGACACTATGATCCGACTCGAGAGAAAAAGTGTGAAACTGGCCGTAGTTGGGAAATTTGTGCATCCATTGCGAGCATACCAAGAAACGGTCAAGCCGTTCACAAACCGGATCGACATTAGGCCCTGTGCGGGTCCAAGTGAACCAACCCGTGTTTGGTTTACAATCGAACAAGTTATTTCTCGTTAAACAATCACGAAAGTTTAGAATTTGAGAACGAGGCCTACGACTGCCTCCTTGTTTTTCCGAGTCATCTAAGATATCATTTAAGTCACCTCCGATGAGCCAAGGAAGAGATGATTTTGATTTAAGGGAATCTATAAGATCCCACGTGTATTTTTTCATGTTTGTGGCAGCGTACCCGTAAATACCCGTAAAACGAAAACGACAGTTAGAGCTATTCACAATAACATCAATGTATCTCGTCGATGACGAGAGAAAATCTAGAGTAATATTTTTATTAAAAAATAGGCATAAACCTGCACAAGTGGGGCTGCTATCCACAGCAATGAAACCCTTCATATCAAGAGAATGTTTAATGGAATCAAATTTAAAAGAGTTCAAACGAGTTTCAGACAGGAAAATAAAATCTGGACCTAAACGTGAAACAATAGAGCGAAGCTCGTGAACTGCCGAAGGCATACCAAGGCCCCGACAGTTCCAACATATGGCTCTCATTTCTCTCGGCGGGGTTGACCGTCAACCACCGCCGAAGAGTTTTTGCTGCTCATCCCAGCTTTCCTTTCATTTTTCTCAACTTGTTTCACTGTTTTTCTGGCCACCAATGGTGAAGATCTCGGGCGCTTGGCTATCCCACCAGTGATACTGGGCGACGTGCGTTTAGCCTTCTTTAGGGCTGCAGCGTCCGGACCCTTGTCGGTTGTGGCAGCCAACCAAATTTCAAAATCTGGGTTGACCGGTTCTTTCCCCTTATCCCTCGGGCCTTTCCCTGTATTCGAACTTTCCCCCGTGGCCGTATCATCCACGACTGGCACAGGAAAAGAATCCTTATCGATCAAGATAAAACGTTTGTCCGGCGGAGTGTCGGACTTGTGAAGCTGCAAGTCTCGTTCCATCTCAACGTCGACATCCCTTGATTCGTGGATCACGGATTCAGCATCAGCTGGTATCATGGCCAGAGGTGTAACGTCGAGCGGCTCCTGCTGTGCTGCGACAGCATCTACATCAGCTACAACAATGACAGCAGCAGCTGTTCCTTCTGTCGGCAGCGGCGCTGCAGCATCCGTAGGGGGGGTGGCAATTTCCTCGCCCAGTAAATCATCCTCCTCAAGGTTCAATGAACCATCTCCCTGCTGCACCGAGGGTGAACCTTTTGCCACGTCCGGAGTGGCCAGTGGGGTGGGGGTGGCTGCATCCTTACTCTTCCCATTGTTCCCTGGAAGGACAGCAGCAGAAACTAACAATGGTGAGGAAGAGCCAAATGAGGATAAAACAGAGTATGGCCAAAATACATCCCATACAGATACAATGCATTGTCCGTATATCAAGCTTGCCAACGAATATGCATATGCAGTCCATATATATTCACTGTATATAACACGATATAAAAATGATACATTCCAAGAATATGCACTATATGGCCAGCTTAAAAAACATAAAAGCATGCTGATAATCCAACCATGAAATCGAAAAAACGCGCACAAAAGGAAGATGGGATGCCATATATATGTATTAGAATTGTGGGAAAATTCGAAGGTGTACCCAACAACCAAAACGCGTATAACACCACAGATATACATAACGTTGGAATATAATTTTGCTGACCAGATCCAAAATCCGATATGCGCAAAAAGGAAGAGGGAGGAACCTTTGTATTGTTCACGCCGGGTAGAAGAGGAACCTGGCTCGAAATATCGGATCCGTCCTCTAACATTTGTTTTCACCTTTGGCTTAGGAGCCGGTGCACGTAACCATTCACTGTATGGCAATCCCTCACTTGGCTTGTCCTTGAATGCAGCACAGGTTTCACGTAGATGAAACAACATTCCACAGCCAAGACAAAAGTTAGGAAGCTTCTCATATCTAACCGGAAGCATCTTGGGTTTATCCGGGTTCTCCTCATCAGCAAGAGCAACGCCTCGCCTTAGTGGTCGATTAACGTCAATGAGCACTCCAACGCGTAGAAAGTGTACGAGGTTCCCCTCATCATCTTTGCGAGTGTCTGTGCTTATCACGGTACCTAGCCCACAGCCTAAAGCACGCCCGGATGCATTAGCCATTGTGTCGCCAATCATCATAGCTAATGGGACACGTAGGATACGGACCCATATCCTCATGTGGGTAAACTTGTATTCCTCCATTGTCAACTGGGGTTGGATGGGAGTGAGGGCTAGCCAATCTCTCTTAAACGTCCAGGGCCCCCTCTTGAGGATATCCCTTACTTTTGCAGCGGTCTCGAACTTGAAAAGGAAATATCTCGAGCCAAGTATGGTGGCTGAGATAAGCTTGTCCTCCTTCCAAACAGCCTTGAGGACTTTCACAAGAGTTGTGTCGTTCGGTGTCGTCGTTGGAAAGAGTTTCCCTAATAGGGAGCAACGTTGGTCGTCCAATGGAATGGCCTTGGTGGCCTTTGGGGCGTAAACAACTGCCTGTTCTTCAGCAGTAAATTGTAGGTTGTCAAAGTGGTCCAGGAACGAGTCCGAGGAAGCCATTGTTTGTGGAGGTTTGGAGTAAGGAATTCGAGTGAAGAAACAACCTAGGATGGAAATATCGTGTGGGATGCTGCACCAAAAATAATTCTCACGGAAATATACCGTGAGATGCTTTACCCATAAAAGTTGAAATAATTTCAAATTTAGGAGATGGGGTTGGTTCGGATAAAATGTGATCCAATGGGAGTAAAAGAGTAGGACTCTATAAGAATTCCTATCTTTAGGGAGAGTATCCAACTTGCATAAAATTATTATAAGAAAAGAAGAAGATAAGTCTGATTGGAATTCAAATGGTAGGGACCACCAGTCACAAATCCGGATCCCAACGATATTCCCAGATAATAGGGAGTTTGAAGTTAGGTAGCGTTTGAGTCCCAGTTGAAAACTCCAAGGGAGTATTGATATAATTTTAAAATAAAATAAATCTCGTAAAAATAGGCCTTTATCGTGGATATTCCTGATAATTCGGGACTTGGAGAACGATAGGATTAACGGTGGCCGGAGGGTTCCAGCCACCGGCAGCTGCCAGGGCCACTGCTGCCATCGTCTATGGTGGCCTGTGTGTGCAGTGACTACCATGCATTCCGCCTGCATGTGCCATGCAACCTGCGTGAAATTTTCAAGAGTAGGGACGCAGATACGTACGCCCTGTCCTGCATGCATGGGAATGCCTGCAGCATGAGTATTAGGCGTACTATGCCCAGGGGCTAGCCACGAGGGCCTCAATTGCCACCGTTTCAGTGGACCCACTGTCCTAAAACTTTCGAATAAGACAGTAGTTTTACAAGGCCCGGGGGGCCAGGAAAGGTCCCATTCATAAGAATGGAGTAGATGGTTGCAAGGCTTCAAGAGCCAGGATTGTTGCATCACTGTCGGGGGCCTTAGATATGAGGCATAACCCGGCCAATGTCGAATCCACATCCCTAATGCATTAATATTATAGGAAATGTGGCCAATGGGATCGAACCAAGGTTGGATCCTTGAGAAGGTAATTATAAAATAATTACACCATTGAAAAAAGAAAATAAAATTAATAAGGGAAAGAGAACATACCTGTGCTAAATCAGCTCTGATTGTGGCAGGCAACCGATGTCTCTGGTTGTGAGAGTGGTTGCTGAGAATGGTAAGGTGGTTGTCGGAGGCATGAAACCAAAAACAGTGGTTAAATGCTGACAGGGGATGGCAGTTTAGGTGGTAGATATGTGGTGGCCGCGGGGGGGGGGGGGGCGTGTTAAGATTGTGGCGGAATGGGTGGTGGTTGGTGTGAAGGAGATGAGAAAGAGAGAGAAAAAGCAAAAGGAGGAAATGAGAAATTTCAGAGAGAATTTTCATTTCCCAAGGTTCCCTACTGAGTAACCCGCCCTTTGGAATTTTAACTACCCGTTGGAATTTTAACTGAGTAAAAAGTACGGAAACTGAGGTTTTGCAATATAATTGTGTTAAAAAGCTCCTAATCAATTATTTGAACTCCTAAAATTTGAATAAAAGTTTTTTGTAGAGGTTTCAGAATAGCAGGTCTAAATTGGCCTTTCAATGGGCCCGTTGGAATTTTAACTGAGTAAAAAGTATAAAAATTGAGGTTTTTAATATAATTGTGTTGAAAATCTCATAATCAATTATTTTAACATCTAAAATTTGATTAAAACTTGTTTTGCGGTCCTTTTTGTCTAGGTTTCGGACGAGCAGGTCTAAATGGGCCTTTCAATGGACCCGTTGGAATTTTAATTGAGTAAAAAGTACAGAAATTGAGGTTTTTCAATATAATTGTGTTGAAAAGCTCCTAATCAATTACATGATCTCCTAAAATTCGATTAAAACTTGTTTCGCGGCCCTTTTTGTAGAGTTTCGGAGGAGCAGGTCTAAACGGGCTTTACAATGGACCCGTTGGAATTTTAATTGAGTAAAAAGTACAGAAATAGAGGTTTTGCAATATAATTGTGTTGAAAAGCTACTAATCAATTATTTGAACTCCTAAAATTAGATTAAAACTTGTTTTGCGGTCCTTTTGTCGAGGTGTCGGACAATGTAATCTAAATGGGCCTTTCAATGGACCCGTTGGAATTTTAACTGAGTAAAAAGAACAAAAATTAAGGTTTTGCAATATAAGTGTGTTGAAAATCTCCAAATCAATTACATGATCTCCTAAAATTTGATTAAAACTTGTTTTTCGGCCTTTTTTGTAGAGGTTTCAGACGACAAGGTCTAAATGGGCCTTACAATGGACCCGTTGGAATTTTAACTGAGTAAAAAGTACAGAAATAGAGGTTTTGCAATATAATTGTGTTGAAAAGCTACTAATCAATTATTTGAACTCCTGCAGTTTGATTAAAACTTGTTTTGCGGTCCTTTTTGTCGAGGTTTCAGACGAGCAGGTCTAAATGGGACTTTCAATGGGCCCGTTGGAATTTTAACTGAGTAAAAAGTACAGAAAATTGAGGTTTTGCAATATAATTGTGTTGAAAATATCCTAATCCATTACATGATCTCCTATATTTTGATTAAAACTTGTTTTGTGGCCCTTTTTGTAGAGGTTTCGAACGAGCAGGTCTAAATGCGCCTTACAATGGAGCCGTTGGAATTTTAACTGAGTAAAAAGTACAGAAATGGAGGTTTTGCAATATAATTGTGTTGAAAAGCTACTAATCAATTATTTGAACTCCTAAAATTTGATTAAAACTTGTTTTGCGGTCCTTTTGTCGAGGTTTCGGACGAGCTTGTCTAAATGGGCCTTTCAATGGACCCGTTGGAATTTTAACTGAGTAAAAAGTAAAGCAATTTAGGTTTTGCAATATAATTGTGTTGAAAATCTCCTAATCAATTATTTGAACACCTAAAATTTGATTAAAAGTTCTTTTTCGGTCCTTTTTGTCGAGGTTTCGGACGAGCTGGTCTAAATGGACCTTTCAATTGACCCGTTGCAATATAATTGTGTTGAAAATCTCCTAATCAATTACACGATCTCCTAAAATTTGATTAAAACTTGTTGTGCGGTCCTTTTTGTCGAGGTTTCAGACGAGCAGGTCTAAATGGGCCTTTCAATGGACCCGTTGGAATTTTAACTGAGTAAAAAGTACATAAATTTTGGTTTTGCAATATAATTGTTTTGAAAATCTCCTAATCAATTACACGATCTCCTAAAATTTGATTAAAACTTGTTTTGCGACCTTTTTTGTAGAGGTTTCGGACGAGGAGGTCTAAATGGGCCTTACAAAGGAAACGTTGGAATTTTAACTGAGTAAAAAGTAAAGAAATTGAGGTTTTGCAATATAATTGTGTTGAAAAGCTCCTAATCAATTATTTGAACTCCTAAAATTTGAATAAAACTTTTTTGCGGTCCTTCTTGTAGAGGATTCGGACGAGCAGGTCTAAATGGGCCTTTCAATGGGCCCGTTGGAATTTTAACTGAGTAAAAAGTATAAAAATTGAGGTTTTTCAATATAGTTGTGTTTAAAAGCTCATAATCAATTGTTTGAACTCCTAAAGTTTGATTAAAACTTGTTTTGCGGTCCTTTTTGTCTAGGTTTCGGACGAGCAGGTCTAAATGGGCCATACAATGGAGTCGTTGGAATTTTACTGAGTAAAAAGTACAGAAATAGAGGTTTTTCAATATAATTGTGTTGAAAAGCTACTAATCAATTATTTGAACTCCTAAATTTTGATTAAAACTTGTTTTGTGGTCCTTTTGTCGAGGTATCGGACGAGCTGTTCTAAATGGGGCTTTCAATGCACCCGTTGGAATTTTAACTGAGTAAAAAGTACACAAATTGAGGTTTTGCAATATAAGTGTGTTGAAAATCTCCTAATAAATTACATGATCTCCTAAAATTTGATTAAAACTTGTTTTTCAGCCCTTTTGTAGAGGTTTCGGACGAGCAGGTCTAAATGGGCCTTACAATGGACCCGTTCGAATTTTAACTGAGTAAAAAGTAAAGAAATTGTGGTTTAGCGATATAATTGTGTTGAATAGCTCCTAATCAATTATTTGAACTCCTAAAATATTATTAAAACTTGTTTTGCGGTCCTTTTTGTCGAGGTTTCGGACGAGCAGGTCTAAATGGGCCTTACAATGGACCCGTTGGAATTTTAACTGAGTAAAAAGTACAGAAATGGAGGTTTTGCAATATAATTGTCTTGAAAAGCTCCTAATCAATTTTTTGAACTCCTAAAAATTGATTAAAACTTGTTTTGCGGTCCTTTTGTCGAGGTTTCGGACGAGCTTGTCTAAATGAGCCTTTCAATGGACCCGTTGGAATTTTAACTGAGTAAAAAGTAAAGCAATTTAGGTTTTGCAATATAATTGTGTTGAAAATCTCCTAATCAATTATTTGAACACCTAAAATTTGAATAAAAGTTCTTTTTCGGTCGTTTTTGTCAAGGTTTCGGACGAGCTGGTCTAAATGGACCTTTCAATGGACCCGTTGGAATTTTAACTGAGTAAAAAGTAAAGAAATTTAGGTTTTACAATATAATTGTGTTGAAAATCTCCTAATCAATTACACGATCTCCTAAAATTTGATTAAAACTTGTTGTGCGGTCCTTTTTGTCGAGGTTTCAGACGAGCAGGTCTAAATGGGCCTTTCAATGGACCCGTTGGAATTTTAACTGAGTAAAAAGTACATAAATTTTGGTTTTGCAATATAATTGTTTTGAAAATCTCCTAATCAATTACACGATCTCCTAAAATTTGATTAAAACTTGTCTTGCGGACTTTTTTGTAGAGGTTTCGGACGAGGAGGTCTAAATGGGCCTTACAAAGGAAACGTTGGAATTTTAACTGAGTAAAAAGTAAAGAAATTGAGGTTTTGCAATATAATTGTGTTGAAAAGCTCCTAATCAATTATTTGAACTCCTAAAATTTGAATAAAACTTTTTTGCGGTCCTTCTTGTAGAGGATTCGGACGAGCAGGTCTAAATGGGCCTTTCAATGGGCCCGTTGGAATTTTAACTGAGTAAAAAGTATAAAAATTGAGGTTTTTCAATATAGTTGTGTTTAAAAGCTCATAATCAATTGTTTGAACTCCTAAAGTTTGATTAAAACTTGTTTTGCGGTCCTTTTTGTCTAGGTTTCGGACGAGCAGGTCTAAATGGGCCTTTCAATGGATCCATTGGAATTTTAACTGAGTAAAAAGTACAGAAATTGAGGTTTTTCAATATAATTTGGTTGAAAAGATCCTAATCAATTACATGATCTCCTAAAATTCGATTAAAACTTGTTTCGCGGCCCTTTTTGTAAAGGTTTCGGACGAGCAGGTCTAAATGGGCCATACAATGGAGTCGTTGGAATTTTACTGAGTAAAAAGTACAGAAATTGAGGTTTTTCAATATAATTGTGTTGAAAAGCTACTAATCAATTATTTGAACTCCTAAATTTTGATTAAAACTTGTTTTGTGGTCCTTTTGTCGAGGTATCGGACGAGCTGTTCTAAATGGGGCTTTCAATGCACCCGTTGGAATTTTAACTGAGTAAAAAGTACACAAATTGAGGTTTTGCAATATAAGTGTGTTGAAAATCTCCTAATAAATTACATGATCTCCTAAAATTTGATTAAAACTTGTTTTTCGGCCCTTTTGTAGAGGTTTCGGACGAGCAGGTCTAAATGGGCCATACAATGGACCCGTTCGAATTTAAACTGAGTAAAAAGTAAAGAAATTGAGGTTTAGCGATATAATTGTGTTGAATAGCTCCTAATCAATTATTTGAACTCCTAAAATATTATTAAAACTTGTTTTGCGGTCCTTTTTGTCGAGGTTTCGGACGAGCAGGTCTAAATGGGCCTTACAATGGACCCGTTGGAATTTTAACTGAGTAAAAAGTACAGAAATTGAGGTTTTGCAATATAATTGTCTTGAAAAGCTCCTAATCAATTTTTTGAACTCCTAAAAATTGATTAAAACTTGTTTTGCGGTCCTTTTGTCGAGGTTTCGGACGAGCTTGTCTAAATGAGCCTTTCAATGGACCCGTTGGAATTTTAACTGAGTAAAAAGTAAAGCAATTTAGGTTTTGCAATATAATTGTGTTGAAAATCTCCTAATCAATTATTTGAACACCTAAAATTTGAATAAAAGTTCTTTTTCGGTCCTTTTTGTCGAGGTTTCGGACGAGCTGGTCTAAATGGACCTTTCAATGGACCCGTTGGAATTTTAACTGAGTAAAAAGTAAAGAAATTTAGGTTTTGCAATATAATTGTGTTGAAAATCTCCTAATCAATTACACGATCTCCTAAAATTTGATTAAAACTTGTTGTGCGGTCCTTTTTGTCGAGGTTTCAGACGAGCAGGTCTAAATGGGCCTTTCAATGGACCCGTTGGAATTTTAACTGAGTAAAAAGTACAGAAATTGAGGTTTTTCAATATAATTTGGTTGAAAAGATCCTAATCAATTACATGATCTTCTAAAATTCGATTAAAACTTGTTTCGCGGCCCTTTTTGTAAAGGTTTCGGACGAGCAGGTCTAAATGGGCCATACAATGGAGTCGTTGGAATTTTACTGAGTAAAAAGTACAGAAATAGAGGTTTTTCAATATAATTGTGTTGAAAAGCTACTAATCAATTATTTGAACTCCTAAATTTTGATTAAAACTTGTTTTGTGGTCCTTTTGTCGAGGTATCGGACGAGCTGTTCTAAATGGGGCTTTCAATGCACCCGTTGGAATTTTAACTGAGTAAAAAGTACACAAATTGAGGTTTTGCAATATAAGTGTGTTGAAAATCTCCTAATAAATTACATGATCTCCTAAAATTTGATTAAAACTTGTTTTTCGGCCCTTTTGTAGAGGTTTCGGACGAGCAGGTCTAAATGGGCCATACAATGGACCCGTTCGAATTTTAACTGAGTAAAAAGTAAAGAAATTGAGGTTTAGCGATATAATTGTATTGAATAGCTCCTAATCAATTATTTGAACTCCTAAAATATTATTAAAACTTGTTTTGCGGTCCTTTTTGTCGACGTTTCGGACGAGCAGGTCTAAATGGGCCTTACAATGGACCCGTTGGAATTTTAACTGAGTAAAAAGTACAGAAATTGAGGTTTTGCAATATAATTGTCTTGAAAAGCTCCTAATCAATTTTTTGAACTCCTAAAAATTGATTAAAACTTGTTTTGCGGTCCTTTTTGTCGAGGTTTCGGACGAGCAAGTCTAAATGTGCCTTTCAATGGACCCGTTGGAATTTTAACTGAGTAAAAAGTAAAGCAATTTAGGTTTTGCAATATAATTGTGTTGAAAATCTCCTAATCAATTATTTGAACACCTAAAATTTGAATAAAAGTTCTTTTTCGGTCCTTTTTGTCGAGGTTTCGGACGAGCTGGTCTAAATGGACCTTTCAATGGACCCGTTGGAATTTTAACTGAGAAAAAAGTAAAGAAATTTAGGTTTTACAATATAATTGTGTTGAAAATCTCCTAATCAATTACACGATCTCCTAAAATTTGATTAAAACTTGTTGTGCGGTCCTTTTTGTCGAGGTTTCAGACGAGCAGGTCTAAATGGGCCTTTCAATGGACCCGTTGGAATTTTAACTGAGTAAAAAGTAGATAAATTTTGGTTTTGCAATATAATTGTTTTGAAAATCTCCTAATCAATTACACGATCTCCTAAAATTTGATTAAAACTTGTCTTGCGGACTTTTTTGTAGAGGTTTCGGACGAGGAGGTCTAAATGGGCCTTACAAAGGAAACGTTGGAATTTTAACTGAGTAAAAAGTAAAGAAATTGAGGTTTTGCAATATAATTGTGTTGAAAAGCTCCTAATCAATTATTTGAACTCCTAAAATTTGAATAAAACTTTTTTGCGGTCCTTCTTGTAGAGGATTCGGACGAGCAGGTCTAAATGGGCCTTTCAATGGGCCCGTTGGAATTTTAACTGAGTAAAAAGTATAAAAATTGAGGTTTTTCAATATAGTTGTGTTTAAAAGCTCATAATCAATTGTTTGAACTCCTAGAGTTTGATTAAAACTTGTTTTGCGGTCCTTTTTGTCTAGGTTTCGGACGAGCAGGTCTAAATGGGCCTTTCAATGGACCCATTGGAATTTTAACTGAGTAAAAAGTACAGAAATTGAGGTTTTTCAATATAATTTGGTTGAAAAGATCCTAATCAACTACATGATCTTCTAAAATTCGATTAAAACTTGTTTCGCGGCCCTTTTTGTAAAGGTTTCGGACGAGCAGGTCTAAATGGGCCATACAATGGAGTCGTTGGAATTTTACTGAGTAAAAAGTACAGAAATAGAGGTTTTTCAATATAATTGTGTTGAAAAGCTACTAATCAATTATTTGAACTCCTAAATTTTGATTAAAACTTGTTTTGTGGTCCTTTTGTCGAGGTATCGGACGAGCTGTTCTAAATGGGGCTTTCAATGCACCCGTTGGAATTTTAACTGAGTAAAAAGTACACAAATTGAGGTTTTGCAATATAAGTGTGTTGAAAATCTCCTAATAAATTACATGATCTCCTAAAATTTGATTAAAACTTGTTTTTCGGCCCTTTTGTAGAGGTTTCGGACGAGCAGGTCTAAATGGGCCATACAATGGACCCGTTCGAATTTTAACTGAGTAAAAAGTAAAGAAATTGAGGTTTAGCGATATAATTGTATTGAATAGCTCCTAATCAATTATTTGAACTCCTAAAATATTATTAAAACTTGTTTTGCGGTCCTTTTTGTCGAGGTTTCGGACGAGCATGTCTAAATGGGCCTTACAATGGACCCGTTGGAATTTTAACTGAGTAAAAAGTACAGAAATTGAGGTTTTGCAATATAATTGTCTTGAAAAGCTCCTAATCAATTTTTTGAACTCCTAAAAATTGATTAAAACTTGTTTTGCGGTCCTTTTTGTCGAGGTTTCGGACGAGCAAGTCTAAATGTGCCTTTCAATGGACCCGTTGGAATTTTAACTGAGTAAAAAGTACAGAAATTGAGGTTTTTCAATATAAGTGTGTTGAAAATCTCCTAATCAATTACATGATCTCCTAAAATTTGATTAAAACTTGTTTCGCGGCCCTTTTTGTAGAGGTTTCGGACGAGCATGTCTAAATGGGCCTTATAATGGACCCGTAGGAATTTTAACTGAGTAAAAAGAACAGAAATTGAGGTTTTGCAATATAATTGTGTTGAAAAGCTACTAATAAATTATTTGAACTCCTAAAATTTAATTAAAACTTGTTTTGCTGCCCTTTTTGTAGAGGTTTCGGACGAGGAGGTCTAATTGGGCCTTACAATGGACCCGTTGCAATTTTTAACTATTTTCACAAAACTATTAGCTTTTGGTATTTGGCAATGGGAACCTAGGTTGTGTTTTTGGGAGATGTTTTGGACTCCCTAAGTTGGTTTAATGCCTATGATGATGTTGGAACTTGTAAATGGCCATTTGGTATTTGTTTTGGAGATTTGATGATTGCTTGCTTTTCATTTTAGGATGCATGCCTATAGACTTGTGGTTTTTCTTAAATGATGCTTTGACTGAACTTTGATGATGCAAATATGTTCCTTTAATGTTTGATGACTTGTTGGCATGATATGGGAGTCAGATATATGTGTTTGGTGGGTCGGAAGTGAGTAAAACAAACTTTTCTGCTGTTTCTGGGCAGGGTGTTTCGGAACACCCTTGCCTGTTTCGAAACAGGTGCATATTTTGGCATGGGTGTTTCGAAACGGGCTGAGGTGTTTCGAAACACTTTGGCTACTGCCAAGGGGTGTTTCGGAACGGCCTAGACCCGTTTCGGAACACTTGACCGTTGGGCACTGATTTGAATGGTTTTGAGGTTTGCAAGCTTTACGTTTTAGTCCTGATTTTTGTATGTGCAATTGATTGAGTTTGAGAGGTCCGTTTGAGATGAAATTTGGCAGAGAATCATGAAACATGATTAATTCCATAAAGGTAACTTAAAAATTGGAAAAGTCCTCTTAATTTTTCAGAATTTACAAATTGGTCCCTAAATTCGTTTGTTGTGCAATTGAGTCCTTAATTGTTTTCCGATTGCTGTGATTTTTGAGTATGCTTATCTCAAGAGTACACCTAAGGTTAATATACATTTAGACAAAGTTAAAAAGAAAAAAAAAGGGTCGTTAATCAAGGTTGACTTTCAGGTTGACTTTGGTTTTACCCGTGTAATCTTCGTAGTTCGGGTCAACCGTCTAGGCCGGGCTAAGGGGGTTACATAAAATTTGATTAAAACTTCTTTTGCGGTCCTTTTTGTCGAGGTTTCAAACGAGCAGGTCTAAATGGGCATTTCAATGGACCCGTTGGAATTTTAACTGAGTAAAAAGTACAGAAATTGAGGTTTTGCAATATAATTGTGTTCAAAAGCTACTAATTAATTATTTGAACTCCTAAAATTTGATTAAAATTTTTTTGCGGTCCTTTTTGTCGAGGTTTCCGACGAGCAGGTCTAAATGGGCCTTTCAATGGACACGTTGGAATTTTAACTGAGTAAAAAGTACAAAAATTGAAGTTTTGCAATATAATTGTGTTGAAAATCTCCTAATCAATTACATTATCCGCTAAAATTGATTAAAACTTGTTTTGCGGTCCTTTGTGTCGAGGTTTCAGACAAGCTGGTCTAAATGGGCATTTTAATGGACCCGTTGGAATTTTAACTGAGTAAAAAGTACATAAATTAAGGTTTTGCAATAGAATTGTGTTGAAAATCTCCTAACCAATTACATGATCTCCTAAAATTTGATTAAAACTTGTTTTGCGGCCCTTTTTGTAGAAGTTTCGGACGAGGAGGTCTAAATGGGCCTTACAAGGGACCCGTTGGAATTTTAACTGAGTAAAAAGTACAGAAATTGATGTTTTGCAATATAATTGTGTTCAAAAGCTACTAATCAATTATTTGAACTCCTAAAATTTGATTAAAACTTGTTTTGGGCCCTTTTTGTAGGGGTTTCGAACGAGCAGGTCTAAATGGGCCTTTCAATTGGCCCGTTGGAATTTTAACTGAGTAAAAAGTATAAAAATTGAGGTTTTTGAATATAATTGTGTTGAAAAGATCTTAATCAATTATTTGAACTCATAAATTTTGATTAAAACTTGTTTTGCGGGCCTTTTTGTCCAAGTTTCGGACGAGCTGGTCTAAATGGGCCTTTCAATGGACCCGTAAGAATTTTAACTGAGTAAAATGTACAAAAATTGAAGTTTTTCAATATAAGTGTGTTGAAAATCTCCTAATCAATTACATGATCTCCTAAAATTTGATTAAAACTTGTTTTGCGGCCCTTTTTGTAGAGGGTTCGGACGAGCAGGTCTAAATGGGCCTTACAATGGACCCGTTGGAATTTTAACTGAGTAAAAAGTACAGAAATTGAGGTTTTGCAATATAATTGTGTTGAAAATCTCTTAATCAATTATTGGAACTCCTAAAATTTGAATAAAACCTTTTGCGGTCCTTTTTGTAGAGGTTTCGGACGAGCGCGTTGAAATGGGCCTCTCAACGGACCCGTTGAAAATTTAACCGAGTAAAAAGTACAGAAATTGAGGTTTTGCAATATAATTTTGTTGAAAAGCTCCTAATAAATTATTTGAACTCCTAAAATTTGAATAAAACTTGTTTTGCGGTCCTTTAGTCGAGGTTTCGGACGAGCAGATCGAAATGGGCCTTTCAATGGACCCGTTGGATTTTTTAATGAGTAAAAAGTACAGAAATTGAGGTTTTGCAATATAACTGTGTTGAAAATCTCCTAATCAATTACATGATCTCCTAAATTTTGATAAAAACTTGTTTCGCGACCATTTTTATAGAGGTTTCGGACGAGCAGGTCTAAATGGGCCTTACAATGACCCGTAGGAATTTTAACTGAGTAAAAAGTAAAGAAATTGAGGTTTTTCAATATAAGTGTGTTGAAAATCTCCTAATGAATTACATGATCTCTTAAAATTTGATTAAAACTTGTTTTGCGGCCCTTTTTGTAGGGGTTTCGGACGAGGAGGTCTAAATGGGCCTTACAATGGACCCGTTGGAATTTTAACTGAGTAAAAAGTACAGAAATTGAGGTTTTGCAATATAATTGTGTTGAAAAGCTCCTAATCAATTACATGATCTCCTAAAATTCGATTAAAACATGTTTCGCGGTCCTTTTTGTAGGGGTTTCGGACGAGCAGGTCTAAATGGGCCTTTCAATGGGCCCTTTGGAATTTTAACTGAGTAAAAAGTATAAAAATTGAGGTTTTTGAATATAATTGTGTTGAAAAGATCCTAATCAATTATTTGAACTCCTAAAATTTGATTAAACTTGTTTTGCGGCCCTTTTTGTAGGGGTTTCGGACGAGCAGGTCTAAATGGGCCTTTCAATGGACCCGTTGGAATTTTAACTGAGTAAAAAGTACAGAAATTGAGGTTTTGCAATATAATTGTCTTGAAAATCCCCTAATCAATTATATGATCTCCTAAAATTTGATTAAAACTTGTTTTGCGGCCTTTTTTGTAGAGGTTTCGGACGAGAAGGTCTAAATGGGCCTTACAATGGACCCGTTGGAATTTTAACCGAGTAAAAAGTACAGAAATTGAGGTTTTGCAATATAATTGTGTTGAAAATCTCCTAATCAATTATTTTAACTCCTAAAATTTGAATAAAACTTTTTTGCGGTCCTTTTTGTAGAGGTTTCGGACGAGCGTGTTCAAATGGGCCTTTCAATGACCCGTTGAAATTTTAACTGAGTAAAAAGTACAGAAATTGAGGTTTTGCAATATAGTTGTATTGAAAAGCTGCTAATCAATTATTTGAACTCCTAAAATTCGAATAAAATTTTTTTCGCGGTCCTTTTTGTAGTGGTTTCGGACGAGGAGGTCTAAATGGGCCTTTCAATGGGCTCGTTGGAATTTTAACTGAGTAAAAATATAGAAATTGAGGTTTTGCAATATAAGTGTGTTGAAAATCTCCTAATCAATTACATGATCTCCTATATTTTGATTAAAAGTTGTTTTGTGGCCCTTTTTGTAGACGTTTCGGACGAGCAGGTCTAAATGGAGTAAAAAGTACAGAAATTGAGGTTTTGCAATATAATTGTATTGAACAGCTGCTAATCAATTATTTGAACTCCTAAAATTTGAATAAAACTTTTTCGCGGTCCTTTTTGTAGTGGTTTCGGACGAGGAGGTCTAAATGGGCCTTTCAATGGGCCCGTTGGAATTTTAACTGAGTAAAAAGTACAGAAATTGAGGTTTTGCAATATAAGTGTGTTGAAAATCTCCTAATCAATTACATGATCTCCTATATTTTGATTAAAAGTTGTTTTGTGGCCCTTTTTGTAGACGTTTCGGACGAGCAGGTCTAAATGGGCCTTACAATGGACCCGTTGGAATTTTAACTGAGTAAAAAGTACAGAAATTGAGGTTTTGCAATATAATTGTGTTGAAAAGCTACTAATCAATTATTTGGACACCTAAAATTTGATTAACACTTATTTTGCGGTCCTTTTTGTCGAGGTTTCGGACGAGCAGGTCTAAATGGGCCTTTCAATGGACCCGTTGGAATTTGAACTGATTAAAAAGTAAAGAAATTGAGGTTTTGCACTATAATTGTGTTGAAAAGCACCTAATCAATTATTTGAACTCCTAAAATTTGATAAAAACTTGTTGTGCCGTCCTTTTTCTCGAGGTTTCAGACGAGCAGGTCTAAATGGGCCTTTCAATGGACCCATTGGAATTTTAACTGAGTAAAAAGTACAGAAATTGAGGATTTCCAATATAATTGTGTTGAAAATCTCCTAATCAATTATATGATCTCCTAAAATTTGATTAAAACTTGTTTTCCGGCCTTTTTTGTAGAGGTTTCGGACGAGAAGGTCTAAATGGGCCATACAATGGACCCATTGGAATTTTAACTGAGTAAAAAGTACAGAAATTGAGGTTTTGCAATATAATTGTGTTGAAAATCTCCTAATCAATTATTTGAACTCCTAAAATTTGAATAAAACTTTTTTGCGGTCCTTTTTGTAGAGGTTTCGGACGAGTGCGTTGAACTGGGCCTTTTAATGGACCCGTTGAAATTTTAACTGAGTAAAAAGTACATAAATTGAGGTTTTGACATATAATTGTGTTGAAAATCTCCTAATTAATTATATGATCTCCTAAAATTTGATTAAAACTTGTTTTGTGGTCCTTTTGTCGAGGTTTCCGACGAGCAGGTTTATATAGGCCTTTCAATGGACCCGTTGGAATTTTAACTGAGTAAAAAGTACATAAATTGAGGTTTTGCAATATAATTGTGTTGAAAATCTCCTAATTAATTACATGATCTCCTAAAATTTGATTAAAACTTGTTTTGCTGCCCTTTTTGTACAGGTTTCGGACGAGGAGGTCGAAATGGGCCTTACAATGGACCCGTTGGAATTTTAACTGAGTAAAAAGTACAGAAATTGAGTTTTTGCAATATAATTGTGTTGAAAAGCTACTAATCAATTATTTGAACACCTAAAATTTGATTAACACTTATTTTGCGGTCCTTTTTGTTGAGGTTTCGGACGAGCAGGTCTAAATGGGCCTTTCAATGGACCCGTTGGAATTTTAACTGAGTAAAAAGTAAAGAAATTGACGTTTTGCACTATAATTGTGTTGAAAAGCTCCTAATCAATTATTTGAACTCCTAAAATTTGAATAAAACTTTTTCGCGGTCCTTTTTGTTGAGGTTTCGGACGAGGGGGTTGAAATGGGCCTCTCAATGGACCCGTTGAAATTTTAACTGAGTAAAAAGTACATAAATTGAGGTTTTTCAATATAATTGTGTTGAAAAGCTCATAATCAATTATTTTAACTCCTAAAATTTGATTAAAACTTGTTTTGCAGTCCTTTTTGTCTAGGTTTCGGACGAGAATGTCTAAATGGGCCTTTCAATGGACCCGTTGGAATTTTAACAGGGTAAAAAGTACATAAATTGAGTTTTTGCAATATAATTGTGTTGAAAAGCTCCTAATCAATTACATGAACTCCTAAAATTTGAATAAAACTTGTTTTGTGGTCCTTTTTGTAGAGGTTTCGGACGAGCGTGTCGAAATGGGTCTTTCAATGGACCCGTTGGAATTTTAATTGAGTAAAAAGTACAGAAATTGAGGTTTTGCAATATAATTTTCTTGAAAAGCTCCTAATCAATTACATAATCTCCTAAAATTCGATTAAAACTTGTTTCGCGGCCCTTTTTGTAGAGGTTTCGGACGAGTAGGTCTAAATGGGCCTTACAATGGACCTGTTGGAATTTTAACTGAGTAAAAAGTACAGAAATAGAGGTTTTGCAATATAATTGTGTTGAAAAGCTACTAATTAATTTTTTGAACTCCTAAAATTTGATTAAAACTTGTTTTACGTTCCTTTTATCGAGGTTTCGGACGAGCTGGTCTAAATGGGCCTTTCAATGGACCCGTTGGAATTTTAACTGAGTAAAAAGTACAGAAATTGAGGTTTTGCAATATAATTGTGTTGAAAATCTCCTAATCAATTACATGATCTCCTATATTTTGATTAAAAGTTGTTTTGTGGCCTTTTTTGTAGACGTTTCGGACGAGCAGGTCTAAATGGGCCTTACAATGGACCCGTTGGAATTTTAACTGAGTAAAAAGTACAGAAATTGTGGTTTTGCAGTATAATTGTGTTGAAAAGCTAGTAATCAATTATTTGAACACCTAAAACTTGATTAACACTTATTTTGCGGCCCTTTTTGTAGAGGTTTCGGACGAGGAGGTCTAAATGGGCCTTACATGGGCCCGTTGGAATTTTAACTGAGTAAAAAGTACAAAAATTGAGGTTTTGCAATATAATTGTGTTGAAAAGCTACTAATCAATTATTTGAACATCTAAAATTTGATTAAAACTTCTTTTGCGGTCCTTTTTGTCGAGGTTTCAAACGAGCATGTCTAAATGGGCCTTTCAATGGACCCGTTGGAATTTTAACTGAGTAAAAAGTACAGAAATTGAGGTTTTGCAATATAATTGTGTTCAAAAGCTACTAATCAATTATTTGAACTCCTAAAATTTGATTAATTCGGACGAGCAGGTCTAAATTGGCCTTTTTGTAGAGGTTTTGCAATATAATTGTGTTGAAAAGCTACTAATCAATTACTTGAACTCCTAAAATTTGATTAAAACTTGTTTTGCTGTCCTTTTTGTAGATGTTTCGGACGAGCTGGTCTAAATGGTCCTTTCAATGGATCCGATGGAATTTTCACTAAGTAAAAAGTACAGAAATTGTGGTTTTGCAATATATTTGTGTTGAAAAGCTCCTAATCAATTACATGAACTCCTAAGATTTGATTAAAACTTGTTTTGTTGTTCATTTTGTTGAGGTTTCGGACGAGCGGATCGAAATGGGCCTTTCAATGGACACGTTGGAATTTTAACTGAGTAAAAGGTACAGAACTTGAGGTTTTGCAATATAATTGTGTTGAAAATCCCCTAATCAATTATTTGAACTCCTAAAATTTGATTATAACTTGTTTTGCGGTCCTTTTTGTCTAGGTTTCCGATGAGCAGGTCTAAATGGGCCTTTCAATGGACCCGTTGGAATTTTAATTGAGTAAAAAGTACAGAAATTGAGGTTTTGTCTAAATGGGCCTTACAATGGACCCGTTGGAATTTTTTTTTGAAGAAAGCGGGCCTCGTTAAAAACCCCTACTTTTAACTGAGTAAAAAGTACATAAATTGAGGTTTTGCAATATAACTGTGGAAAATCTCCTAATCAATTAATGATCTCCTAAAATTTGATTAAAACTTGTTTTTCGGCCCTTTTTGTAGAGGTTTCGGACGAGCAGGTCTAAATGGGCCTTACAATGGACCCGTTGGAATTTTAACTGAGTAAAAAGTAAAGAAATTGAGGTTTTGAAATATAATTGTGTTGAAAAGATCCTAATCAATTATTTGAACTCATAAAGTTTGATTAAAACTTGTTTTGCGGTCCTTTTTGTCGAAGTTTCGGACGAGCAGGTCTAAATGGGCCTTTCAACGGAACCGTTGGAATTTTAACTGAGTAAAAGGTACAATGATTGAGGTTTTGCAATATAAGTGTGTTGAAAATCTCCTAATCAATTACATGATCTCGTAAAATTTGATTAGAACTTGTTTTGCGGCCCTTTTTGTAGAGGTTTCGGACGAGCAAGTCTAAATGGGCCTTACAATGGACCCGTTGGAATTTTAACTGAGTAAAAAGTACAGAAATTGAGGTTTTGCAATATAATTGTGTTGAAAAGCTACTAATCAATTATTTGAACTCCTAAAATTTGATTAAAACTTTTTTGCGGTCCTTTTTGTAGAGGTTTCGGACGAGCAGGTCTAAATGGGCCTTTCAATGGACCCGTTGGAATTTAAACTGAGTAAAAATTACAGAAATTGAGGTTTTGCAAAATAATTGTGTTGAAAGCTCCTAATCAATTATTTGAACTCCTAAAAATGGATTAAAACTTGTTTTGCGATCCTTTTTGTCGAGGTTTCGGACGAGCAGGTCTAAATGGGCCTTTCAATGGACCCGTTGGAATTTTAACTGAGTAAAAAGTACAGAAATTGAGGTTTTGCAATATAAGTGTGTTGAAAATATCCTAATCAATTACATGATCTCCTAAAATTTGATTAGAACTTGTTTTGCGGCCCTTTTTGTAGAGGTTTCGGACGAGCAAGTCTAAATGGGCCTTACAATGGACCCGTTGGTATTTTAACTGAGTAAAAAGTACAGAAATTGAGGTTTTGCAATATAATTGTGTTGAAAAGCTACTAATCAATTATTTGAACACTTAAAATTTGATTAAAACTGCTTTTGCGGTCCTTTTTGTCGAGATTTCGGACGAGTAGGTCTAAATGGTCCTTCCAATTGGCCCGTTGGAATTTTAACTGAGTAAAAAATATAAAAATTGGGGTTTTTCAATATAATTGTGTTGAAAAGCTCATAATCAATTATTTTAACTCCTAAAATTTGATTAAAACTTGTTTTGCAGTCCTTTTTGTCTAGGTTTCGGACTAGAATGTCTAAATGGGCCTTTCAATGGACCCGTTGGAATTTTAACAGGGTAAAAAGTACATAAATTGAGTTTTTGCAATATAATTGTGTTGAAAAGCTCCTAATCAATTACATGAACTCCTAAAATTTGAATAAAACTTGTTTTGTGGTCCTTTTTGTAGAGGTTTCGTACGAGCGTGTCGAAATGGGTCTTTCAATGGACCCGTTGGAATTTTAATTGAGTAAAAAGTACAGAAATTGAGGTTTTGCAATATAATTTTGTTGAAAAGCTCCTAATCAATTACATAATCTCCTAAAATTCGATTAAAACTTGTTTCGCGGCCCTTTTTGTAGAGGTTTCGGACGAGTAGGTCTAAATGGGCCTTACAATGGACCTGTTGGAATTTTAACTGAGTAAAAAGTACAGAAATAGAGGTTTTGCAATATAATTGTGTTGAAAAGCTACTAATTAATTTTTTGAACTCCTAAAATTTGATTAAAACTTGTTTTACGTTCCTTTTATCGAGGTTTCGGACGAGCTGGTCTAAATGGGCCTTTCAATGGACCCGTTGGAATTTTAACTGAGTAAAAAGTACAGAAATTGAGGTTTTGCAATATAATTGTGTTGAAAATCTCCTAATCAATTACATGATCTCCTATATTTTTATTAAAAGTTGTTTTGTGGCCCTTTTTGTAGACGTTTCGGACGAGCAGGTCTAAATGGGCCTTACAATGGACCCGTTGGAATTTTAACTAAGTAAAAAGTACAGAAATTGTGGTTTTGCAGTATAATTGTGTTAAAAAGCTAGTAATCAATTATTTGAACACCTAAAACTTGATTAACACTTATTTTGCGGCCCTTTTTGTAGAGGTTTCGGACGAGGAGGTCTAAATGGGCCTTATATGGGCCCGTTGGAATTTTATCTGAGTTAAAAGTACAAAAATTGAGGTTTTGCAATATAATTGTGTTGAAAAGCTACTAATCAATTATTTGAACATCTAAAATTTGATTAAAACTTCATTTGCGGTCCTTTTTGTCGAGGATTCAAACGAGCATGTCTAAATGGGCCTTTCAATGGACCCGTTGGAATTTTAACTGAGTAAAAAGTACAGAAATTGAGGTTTTGCAATATAATTGTGTTCAAAAGCTACTAATCAATTATTTGAACTCCTAAAATTTGATTAATTTTTTTTTGCGGTCCTTTTTGTCGAGGTTTCCGACGAGCAGGTCTAAATGGGCCTTTCAATGGTCCCGTTGGAATTTTAATTGAGTAAAAAGTACAGAAATTGAAGTTTTGTAATATAATTGTGTTCAAAATCTCCTAATCAATTACATGATCCCCTAAAATTGATTAAAACTTGTTTTGCGGTCCTTTTTGTCGAGGTTTCGGACGAGCTGGTCTAAATGGGCATATCAATGGACCCGTTGGAATTTTAACTGAGTAAAAAGGACATAAATTATGGTTTTTCAATATAATTGTGTTGAAAATCTCCTAATCAATTACATGATCTCCTAAAATTTGATTAAAACTTGTTATGCGGCCCTTTTTGTAGAGGTTTCGGACGAGGAGGTCTAAATGGGCCTTACAAGGGACCCGTTGGAATTTTAATTGAGTAAAAAGTACATAAATTGATGTTTTGCAATATAATTGTGTTCAAAAGCTACTAATCAATTATTTGAACTCCTAAAATTTGATTAAAACTTGTTTTACGGCCCTTTTTGTAGGGGTTTCGGACGAGCAGGTCTAAATGGGCCTTTCAATGGACCCGTTGGAATTTTAACTGAGTAAAAAGTACAGAAATTGAGGTTTTGCAATATAATTTTGTTGAAAAGCTACTAATCAATTATTTGAACACTTAAAATTTGATTAAAACTGCTTTTGCGGTCCTTTTTGTCGAGATTTCGGACGAGTAGGTCTAAATGGTCCTTCCAATTGGCCCGTTGGAATTTTAATTGAGTAAAAAGTATAAAAATTGAGGTTTTTGAATATAATTGTGTTGAAAAGATCCTAATCAATTATTTGAACTCATAAAATTTGATTAAAACTTGTTTTGCGGTCCTTTTTGTCGAAGTTTCGGATGAGCAGGTCTAAATGGGCCTTCCAATGGACCCGTTGGAATTTTAACTGAGTAAAAGGTACAGAAATTGAGGTTTTGCAATATAATTGTGTTGAAAATCTCCTAATCAATTATTTGAACTCCTAAAATTTGATTATAACTTGTTTTGCGGTCCTTTTTGTCTAGGTTTCCGATGAGCAGGTCTAAATGGGCCTTTCAATGGACCCGTTGGAATTTTAATTGAGTAAAAAGTACAGAAATTGAGGTTTTGTCTAAATGGGCCTTACAATGGACCCGTTGGAATTTTTTTTTGAAGAAAGCAGGCCTCGTTAAAAACCCTTACTTTTAACTGAGTAAAAAGTACATAAATTGAGGTTTTGCAATATAACTGTGTTGAAAATCTCCTAATCAATTAATGATCTCCTAAAATTTGATTAAAACTTCTTTTTCGTCCCTTTTTGTAAAGGTTTCGGACGAGCAGGTCTAAATGGGCCTTACAATGGACCCGTTGGAATTTTAACTGAGTAAAAAGTAAAGAAATTGAGGTTTTGAAATATAATTGTGTTGAAAAGATCCTAATCAATTATTTGAACTCATAAAGTTTGATTAAAACTTGTTTTGCGGTCCTTTTTGTCGAAGTTTCGGACGAGCAGGTCTAAATGGGCCTTTCAACGGAACCGTTGGAATTTTAACTGAGTAAAAGGTACAATGATTGAGGTTTTGCAATATAAGTGTGTTGAAAATCTCCTAATCAATTACATGATCTCGTAAAATTTGATTAGAACTTGTTTTGCGGCCCTTTTTGTAGAGGTTTCGGACGAGCAAGTCTAAATGGGCCTTACAATGGACCCGTTGGAATTTTAACTGAGTAAAAGGTACAGAAATTGAGGTTTTGCAATATAATTGTGTTGAAAATCTCCTAATCAATTATTTGAACTCCTAAAATTTGATTATAACTTGTTTTGCGGTCCTTTTTGTCTAGGTTTCCGATGAGCAGGTCTAAATGGGCCTTTCAATGGACCCGTTGGAATTTTAAATGAGTAAAAAGTACAGAAATTGAGGTTTTGAAATATAATTGTGTTGAAAAGATCCTAATCAATTATTTGAACTCATAAAGTTTGATTAAAACTTGTTTTGCGGTCCTTTTTGTCGAAGTTTCGGACGAGCAGGTCTAAATGGGCCTTTCAACGGAACCGTTGGAATTTTAACTGAGTAAAAGGTACAATGATTGAGGTTTTGCAATATAAGTGTGTTGAAAATCTCCTAATCAATTACATGATCTCGTAAAATTTGATTAGAACTTGTTTTGCGGCCCTTTTTGTAGAGGTTTCGGACGAGCAAGTCTAAATGGGCCTTACAATGGACCCGTTGGAATTTTAACTGAGTAAAAAGTACAGAAATTGAGGTTTTGCAATATAATTGTGTTGAAAAGCTACTAATCAATTATTTGAACTCCTAAAATTTGATTAAAACTTTTTTGCGGTCCTTTTTGTAGAGGTTTCGGACGAGCAGGTCTAAATGGGCCTTTCAATGGACCCGTTGGAATTTAAACTGAGTAAAAAGTACAGAAATTGAGGTTTTTCAAAATAATTGTGTTGAAAGCTCCTAATCAATTATTTGAACTCCTAAAAATGGATTAAAACTTGTTTTGCGATCCTTTTTGTCGAGGTTTCGGACGAGCAGGTCTAAATGGGCCTTTCAATGGACCCGTTGGAATTTTAACTGAGTAAAAAGTACAGAAATTGAGGTTTTGCAATATAAGTGTGTTGAAAATATCCTAATCAATTACATGATCTCCTAAAATTTGATTAGAACTTGTTTTGCGGCCCTTTTTGTAGAGGTTTCGGACGAGCAAGTCTAAATGGGCCTTACAATGGATCCGTTGGTATTTTAACTGAGTAAAAAGTACAGAAATTGAGGTTTTGCAATATAATTGTGTTGAAAAGCTACTAATCAATTATTTGAACTCCTAAAATTTGATTAAAACTTTTTTGCGGTCCTTTTTGTAGAGGTTTCGGACGAGCAGGTCTAAATGGGCCTTTCAATGGACCCGTTGGAATTTAAACTGAGTAAAAAGTACAGAAATTGAGGTTTTGCAAAATAATTGTGTTGAAAGCTCCTAATCAATTATTTGAACTCCTAAAAATGGATTAAAACTTGTTTTGTGATCCTTTTTGTCGAGGTTTCAGACGAGCATGTCTAAATGGGCCTTTCAATGGACCCGTTGGAATTTTAACTGAGTAAAAAGTACAGAAATTGAGGTTTTGCAATATAAGTGTGTTAAAAAACTCCTAATCAATTACATGATCTCCTAAAATTTGATTAAAATTTGTTTCACGGCCCTTTTGTAGAGGTTTCGGACGAGCAGGTCTAAATGGGCCTTACAATGGACCCGTAGGAATTTTAACTGAGTAAAAAGTACAGAAATTGAGGTATTGCAATATAATTGTGTTGAGAAGCTACTAATCAATTATTTGAACTCCTAAAATTTGATTAAAACTTGTTTTACGGCCCTTTTTGTAGAGGTTTCGGACGAGGAGGTCTAAATGGGCCTTTCAATGGACCCGTTGGAATTTTAACTGAGTAAAAAGTATAGAAATTTAGGTTTTGCAATAAAATTGTGTTGAAAAGCTCCTAATCAATTATTTGAACTCCTAAAATTTGAATAAAACTTTTTTGCGGTCCTTTTTGTAGAGTTTTCGGACGAGCAGATTTAAATGGGCCATTCAATGGGCCCGTTGGAATTTTAACTGAATAAAAAGTATAAAATTGAGTTTTTTCAATATAATTGTGTTGAAAAGCTCATAATCGATTATTTGAACTCTTAAAATTTGAATAAAACTTTTTTGTGGTCGTTTTTGTAGAGGTTTCAGACGAGTAGGTCTAAATGGGCCTTTCAATGGGCCCGTTGGAATTTTAACTGAGTTAAAAGTACATAAATTGAGGTTTTGCAATGTAATTGTGTTGAAAAGCTACTTATCAATTACATGAACTCCTATAATTTGATTAAAACTTGTTTTGTGGTCCTTTTTTAGAGGTTTCGGACGAGCGTGTCGAAATGGGCCTTTCAATGGACCCGTTGGAATTTTAATTGAGTAAAAAGTACATAAATTGAGGTTTTGCAATATAATTGTGTTGAAAAGCTCCTAATCAATTACATGATCTCCTAAAATTCGATTAAAACTTGTTTCGCGGTCCTTTTTGTAGAGGTTTCGGATGAGCAGGTCTAAATGGGCCTTACAATGGACCCGTTGGAATTTTAACTGAGTAAAAAGTACATAAATTGAGGTATTGCAATATAATTGTGTTGAAAAGCTACTAATCAATTATTTGAACTCCTAAAATTTGATTAAAACTTGTTTTGCGATCCTTTTTGTCGAGGTTTCGGACGAGCTGGTCTAAATGGGCCTTTCAATGGA
This sequence comes from Hibiscus trionum, assembly GCA_030270665.1. Taxonomy (NCBI): domain Eukaryota; kingdom Viridiplantae; phylum Streptophyta; class Magnoliopsida; order Malvales; family Malvaceae; genus Hibiscus; species Hibiscus trionum. The sequence goes on from BSYR01000002.1 coordinate 28,040,860, forward strand.
CCCGTTGGAATTTTAACTGAGTAAAAAGTACATAAATTGAGATTTTGCAATATAACTGTGTTGAAAATATCCTAATCAATTAATGATCTCCTAAAATTTGATTAAAACTTGTTTTGCGGTCTTTTTTGTCGAGGTTTCGGACGAGCTGGTCTAAATGGGCATTTCAATGGACCCGTTGGAATTTTAACTGAGTAAAAAGTACAGAAATAGATGTTTTGTAATATAATTGTGTTGAAAATCTCCTAATCAATTATTTGAACTCCTAAAATTTGATTAAAACTTGTTTTGCGGTCCTTTTTGTCGAGGTTTCCGACGAGCAGGTGTAAATGGGCCTTTCAATGGACCCGTTGGAATTTTAATTGAGTAAAAAGTACAGAAATTGAGGTTTTGCAATATAATTGTGTTGAAAAGCTCCTAATCAATTACATGATCTCCTAAAATTCGATTAAAACTTGTTTCGCGGCCCTTTTTGTAGATGTTTCGGACGAGCAGGTCTAAATGGGCCTTACAATGGACCCGTTGGAATTTTAACTGAGTAAAAAGTAATGAAATAGAGGTTTTGCAATATAATTCTGTTGAAAAGCTACCAATCAATTATTTGAATTCCTAAAATTTGATTAAAACTTGTTTTGCGATCCTTTTTGTCGAGGTTTCGGACGAGCTGGTCTAAATGGGCCTTTCAATGGACCCGTTGGAATTTTAACTGAGTAATAAGTTCATAAATTGAGCTTTTGCAATATAACTGTGTTGAAAATCTCCTAATCAATTAATGATCTCCTAAAATTTGATTAAAACTTGTTTTGCGGTCCTTTTTGTCGAGGTTTCGGACGAGCTGGTCTAAATGGGCATTTCAATGGACCCGTTGGAATTTTAACTGAGTAAAAAGTACAGAAATTGAGGTATTGCAATATAATTGTGTTGAAAAGCTACTAATAAATTATTTGAACTCCTAAAATTTGATTAAAACTAGTTTTGCGGCCCTTTTTGTAGAGGTTTCGGACGAGGAGGTCTAAATGGGCCTTACAATGGACCCATTGGAATTTTAACTAAGTAAAAAGTACAGAAATTGAGGTTTTGCATTATAATTGTGTTGAAAATCTCCTAATCGAATATTTGAACTCCTAAATTTGAATAAAACTTTTTTGCGGTAGTTTTTGTAGAGGTTACGGACGAGTAGGTCTAAATGGGCCTTCCAATGGACCCGTTGGAATTTTAACTAAGTAAAAAGTATAGAAATTTAGGTTTTTCAATAAAATTGTGTTGAAAAGCTCTTAATCAATTATTTGAACTCCTAAAATTTGAATAAAACTTTTTTGCGGTCCTTTTTGTAGAGGTTTCGGACGAGCAGGTCTAAATGGGCCATTCAATGGGCCCGTTGGAATTTAGCTGAACAAAAAATATAAAAATTGAGGTTTTTCAATATAATTGTGTTGAAAAGCTCATAATCAATTATTTGAACTCCTAAAATTTGATTAAAACTTGTTTTGCGGTCCTTTTTGTCTAGGTTTCGGACGAGGAGGTCTAAATGGGCCTTTCAATGGACCCGTTGGATTTTTTTTGAAGAAAAACGGGCCTCATTAAAAACCCCTACTAAAATCCCCAGGCACAAGGCTTGGAGAAACCGAAAAGGGGAAAAGAGTACCCAAAATATATTATAAAAACGAGGTTAAACCTCGCAAAGTACAACGTTTTTGATACAATCAGGGTATATAGATCCAAAAGACAAAGAAGACATGGATCTAAGGGCATGGGTAGCCAACATATGAGCTACAAAATTAGCCTCACGGCGAACATATTGTACTTGTGCTACAGAAAAATCCTCCAAAGCAATATGAGCCTGCAGAATCATCGGCCCCAAAGGAGAAAGATCTGGCCCAAGAGAGTTGATCCTGTTCGCTAGAGATGCACAGTCTGTCTCGAAAATCAAATGGCTCCATCCTTGAGATAAGGCAAAAGTAATACCGGCAAGAAGACCTCTCCCTTCAGATGAGATAGCATCAAAACAACTGCCTAGCGAAAAGGCCAGGCCACCTACAACCGTCCCAGTGTCATCACGAGCGACAACACCAACCGCCACTGCACGAGTGGAAGGATCAAAAGCCCCATCCACATTAACTTTAATAAATCCATGAGGGGGATGCCTCCAGCGAGGGGGAGTCGATGACAAGGGAATGGATGATGTAGTGGAAGATAGAGAGTTAGAGTAGTCACGATGAAGACTAATAGAGTTGACGACAATTAGCCAAGGGGGTTGAAGATGTTTATTATGGATCCAGTCGTTACGCCTGTTCCAAATGTTCCAAAGGGTAGTCAAGAATAATCCAAAAAGATCAGGAGAAAGAAGGGAAGCACCTTCCTCAAGCCATTGGAGGCCCGTGGAGGCAGAGCTGTTGATAAAAGAAGAGGGAAGACCAATCAGTTTAAGGGTTTCTGAGGCACCAGAGCAGTCTCGGAGAGCATGGAGAATCGACTCTGTACCAGAGTTACAGATGGGGCATGGACCAGAGTTTGGAGCAAAAGTCTGAAGGCGAACCCCAACAGGTAGAGCTTCCGACCCCAGGTGCCAACCAAAAGTTTTAACCTTAGGTAAAACCTTGAGCTTGGCAAGAAATTTCCAAAATCGAGGGGGACGAAGTCTAGGCTTAGGGGGACGTTGGAGAAAAAGATAGCCAGATCTGACAGAGTAGATACCAGAATCATTGGGATTCCAGAGGATGGAGTCTCGAGTGTCATTAATGATAGGAACAGAAAGGATGGAATTGGCATCATCCACAGTAAAGTAAGCTCGAACATTGACAGGGTCCCAGGCAGCTTGGTTCCGTAACATAAAATCTCGACAACGAATGTGGACTTCCTCCGATAGCTCATAGTCTCCATAGAGGTGAACAGTCGAGGAGCCTCCCCAGTTATCATGATGGATGCGTATGTTACTATTAATACCCGGACGATAGAGAAAACCACCAAAGAGGTGTTGCATAGCATTATGAAGACCTTGCCAGGCAAAAGAATCTCTCGAAGGCCGAGAGGCATTAAGGATGTTACCTGAAGGGAAGTATTTGAATTTATAGATTTGTCCCAAAAGGGAGTCCGGTTCGCAAATAAGGCGCCAAAGTTGTTTGCCAAAAAGAGCGATGTTAGAATTATTGAGGTCCCGGAAACCCATTCCGCCAACAGATTTAGGCAAGCATACCTGATCCCACGAGATCATATGCCAACCTTTCTTGTTGGATTTCCCAAACCACCAATAAAGTCGAATGGCAGATGTCATATCATCAATAATATTTTGGGCTAATAAATAACAGGACATAACATATTGGGGTAGAGATTGTAAAACTGCTTTAATAAAAATTTCCCTACCACTGAAGGAAAGAAGCTGTTTGTCCCAATTGGATAATCTATCGTGAACTTTATCACGTATGAACCCTAAAGCATGGGTCTTATTTTTACCAATAAGGAGAGGTACCCCAAGATAGACACCAGGGTTGGAGACCTCGCGTACTTGAAGATAGGAATTGATAGTATGACGAGTTGAAGAAGGAGTAAGGGGATTGTAAAAGATAGTAGACTTATCAAAGTTGATTGCTTGCCCAGAGGCAGAAGCATAAGTCTGGAGGGCCATCTTAAGGTGTGCAACTTCATCGGGTTTTGAATTAAGGAAAACTATACAATCATCAGCAAATAAGAGGTGGTTAACCTTAAGACCATGCTTACAAGCCCCTAAACCTGGGAGTAGTCCTTGTTGTTTAGCATCGGCCAAGAAAGCTGAAAGCCCTTGGGTACAAAATAGAAAAAGAAAAGGGGATAAAGGGTCTCCTTTGCGGAGACCCCTTTAAGGTCGAAACAAAGGGGAAAGAGAATTTTTGACCTTAACCGTGAAGGAAACTGAAGTAATACATCTCATGATAAGAGATACCCATGATGAGGCAAAACCCATACGGTTCATAACATTTTCGAGGAATGACCATTCGACCCTGTCAAAGGCCTTTTCCATATCAAGTTTAAGGGCAGCTCCATGAGAAGATTTAGTTGTACCAGTATTAATTGAGTGAATTATTTCGTGGGCAATAAGAATGTTATATGTGATATTACGTCCCTGAACAAAAGCAGCTTGATTGGAACTGATACAGAATGGAATTATGTGTTTCATACGATTAACTAAAACTTTGGCAATGATTTTGTAAATTACAGTACATAGACTAATGGGCCTAAGATGCCTCATAGTAGTGGGATCCTTAATTTTAGGTATGAGGACCAGTATAGTTTGATTAACCGAAGCCATATCAGCTGACCCTTTAAGAAGATTAAGGCAGAGTGTTATGATATCTGATCCGATAGTATCCCAATGTTGACGAAAGAATCCGCTTGGTAAACCATCGATACTAGGGGCTTTCCTAGGGTCAATGTCTCGAAAAGCGGTGATAATTTCTTCTAGAGTGAATTCCTTGGAAAGGGACTCATTCATAGTAGGCGTAATAGTAGGAGTGATTTTTGAGAGAATTTGTTCAGAAAAGTGTGGGTTGGAGGAAGTAAAAAGATTGTGGAAATATGAGGAAGCAATTTCCATAAGGTCGGTATCATCCGTGCGCCAAACGTTGTTGGAGTCAAAAAGACCAGAGATTGTATTCTTTTTCTTCCTACTAGAAGCTTTGGCATGAAAGAAACATGTATTTTTGTCCCCTTGGGAAAGCCATAGGTTGCGAGAACGTTGTGCCCAATATGCTTCTTGTACCTCAAGAAGTTTATGGAGCTCAGTTTTGGCAGAAATATATCTTTTTTCGGCAGAAGTTGAAAGAGGTCGTTGTAACAATTTATTAATTTTTTTAGTGAGAAAGTTGATACGTCCATTGGTTTTAAATATTTGTTGGGATTGCCAATCTCCTAGGCAGGAGCCAATGGCTTTAATTTTATCCAAAGTATTACCTTTGGTGGATAACCAAGTTTGTTTTACGACAGAAATGCCTTCATCATTGGAAGCCCAACAATTTTCGAATCTGAACGTGGTTGGTGGGGGACGGTGATCTGTTAGGGAAGGTGGATCCGTATTTAATAGTAGAAAGCAGTGATCTGATTTAGCATCAAAGTCTGAGGTGATGTTATACTTGGGGAAGGAAGCTTTCCATGCCATATTCCCAACAAAACGATCTAATCTTTCAAATAAAGTAGGGGTTTTGGGCCTCGTTTTGGACCAGGTGAACCAACCCAATGTAGGTTTGCAATCAAAAAGGTTATTACGAGAGAGACAATGGCGAAAATTGTTAATTTGGGATCTAGGCCGGCGGCAGCCTCCTTGTTTTTCATTATCCGATAAAATTTCGTTAAAGTCGCCACCGATGAGCCAGGGTTGATCATCATTAGTATTGAGTGAATCAATTAGATCCCAAGTTTTAGGTTTATTACATGTTTCAGAGAAACCATGAATACCAGTGAAATAAAATGAAAAATGATTGCAATTAACATAAGTATGAATAAAGCGATCCGAATAAGCAAGCATATTAATATTATTATTATTCAAAGTAAATAAAGCAAGTCCAGAGCATTTATCAGAAAAATCAACAGAAAAATCTAGGGCCATCCCTAGCAAAGAACCAAGACGGTCGACCCGAATTAAGAAGATCACACGGGGAAAACCAAAGTCAACCCGAAAGTCAACCTTGATTAACGACCCTTTTTTTCTTTTTAATCCCGTCTAGATGCACGTTAACCCTAGATATGTTCGCAAGATAATCATATTCAAACATCATAACAATCAGAGAACATTCAGGGACCCAATTGCACAAATTACAACTTAAGGGACCAAATTGTAAATTCTGATAATTATAAGGACTTAACCCAAATTAAAGTTACCAACTTGAAATTAATCATCTTTCATGCTTCTTTGCCAAATTTCAGCTCAAACGGACATCTCAAACTCATACAATTGCAACAACAAGTTTCAGGACCAAAACGTAAACATTTCAGAACATTTAACCAACAATTTCAGTGCCCAACGGTCGAGTGTTTCGGAACAGGGAAGGCCCGTTCCGAAACGCGGGACCGTTCCGAAACTGGTACCGAAACATGGCCTGGCAGAGGCCAAACCGTTCCGGAACAGTGCCTCCCGTTTCAGAACGCCCAGGCCATTTCAGGCCCCCGTTCCGATACGGTAGCACCTGTTCCGAAACAGGCTGCCCAGATTGCAGAAAATTTTCTGATCTATCATGCAATTGCCTTAACGAACATGCTCCAAATGCAACCAAATTATACCAGCAAGTCATTCAACATACAAGGAACATAATTGTATCAACCAAACATCAACATAACAGCAATTATGGAAATCCCCAAATCTATAGGCATGCTTCCTACTTAGCAAACCATTCAAGCATCAAAATACCAAAACCATCACATAAAGGCCAAATACAAGCTCCAACATTATTAACATCACTAAACCAACTTAGGGAGTCCAAAACATCTCCCAAAACAACAACATAGGTTCCCATTGCCAAATACCCATAAGCTAATAGTGTTTAAGAAACCTTCACCATACATGAGCTTTGTTCACCACTTGGATTCTTGTCCACCTTGCTGTCCTCAATGCACTTTAATGCTCTGCATTATTGGTTTAAGAAAAGAGAGAGCGTAAGCAAAAGCTTAGTGAGGAATGCTCATTAAAACCACACAATAATGCATTAACAAAACACATTTATAACCCTTAAATCCAATCATCATTTGTACATGCTCATAAGCATTTAGAACAAGCAACACATGCTTCAAGTTCATAACATGTCATATTGGCAACAAGTGATACATTCAACATAAGATCCACACATGGACTTTTAAACACCATTGTGATCTTACACTTTCCAAGGACCACACATGGACTTTTAAACACCATTGTGTCCTTAACCCCATGGACTTTTAAACACCATGGCAAGGACCACACAAGGACTTTTAAACACCTTTGTGTCCTTAACAAGAATCTCCCAAGGACTTTTAAACACCTTAGAGTTCTTAAATAACAAGGCTTACACAAGGAATTTTAACCACCTTGAACCTTAACCAAGAACCAACCATGGACTTTTAAACACCATGTTGTTCTTAAATACACAAGGCTTACACAAGGAATTTTAACCACCTTGAACCTTAACCAAGAACCAACCATGGACTTTTAAACACCATGTTGTTCTTAAATAAACAAGGCTCACACAAGGAATTTTAACCACCTTGAACCTTAACCAAGAACCAACCATGGACTTTTAAACACCATGTTGTTCTTAAATAAACAAGGCTCACACAAGGACTTTTAACCACCTTTGTGACCTTAACCATCACTTGCCAATATACATCACTAACAACAATATTCCACTGTTTTAAAGCATTTAACAAAGCCATAAACATCATGCATCTTTAAGCATCAAACCACATTAAGACAATGTTCAAAAACAAGGATCTCTTACCTTGAGCATCCTTCAACACATGGCTTACAATCCCAACAAATAAACATGCTAAATATGCTTTCAAAACAGGATTTAAAACATGCAAACAAACCACATTGCATACAACCAATCCATGGTTCATCATCAAGAGAGTTTTTCCGAAAACTTACTCTTGAGCTTAGCTAAGTTGCTTAGACTTAAACTAAGCCCCCAACCCTTCAAAACATTGGTTTCATAGCTGAAATCCAAAATCCACTCACCGATTCCGTTTCGCCTCTTGCCGAAACACCAATCAAGCTTCCGGATCACCACCACTAGGATCCAAAGATGACTCCCCTATTTTAAACACATCAAAACAGTAGATTAATGCATCATCATGCATTAATATCCTCAATGAAAGCAACTAAACCCGCTGCTCTCATCCACACTCCATTTTCGGCTACCAAACACAACCGAAAATGCCTCCAAACAACTCCACAACACTACCCAGCCAAGATCCATCAAATCTAAACATCCTTCAACATCAATTAACATCCAAAAAGGATCCAATCAAACCCTTATACCTCCAGCTATAACAGATTATCAAGATCACTCCAAAAACAACCAAGAACACAAACTAAACTTAGGAAATTCAACCTATCCGGGATTGCATTAATTAAACCTCAATTTCACATCAACTTAACATTCATTTAACATCAAATTGACACCTCAAAACACTGCCCAAACAGATCATACGAAATTTCATCAAAATCAATCAAATCTTGCATTTACAAGCCAAAATCAAGAACACATCAACAAAACCTTTTATAAAACATAAATCAAGGATTGAGAACTTAGGAATTTCAGTAAAGAACTAAGAGTTCAGAGGAGAAGGACGTTTTTCCCTCCAAACTTGAGTTTCTCCCTTTTTAGAACCAAAATCTTGAAAATCCAATTAGCAAATGGTGAGGTTTTGTTGAAGAGATGATTTGAGATGAAAAGAGGATTATAATCTCATGTTTGGACATCAAAATCAGAAGGAAAAGCTCTGGAGAAAAGTGTTTGGTTTGAGAGAAAAGATGAGAGAAAATGGAAATGAAATTTTAGGAAGTTAGTTGGAAAATGCCAAAATATCTTCCCTCCTTTTTAGTTTTATTTAAAAACCTTTAATTAATCATTTAATATCTTAGAAAAATCTGGAGAAACTCCCATTGGGTAAATAGCTCCTTAAAGATTCAAAGTTTCAATCCTTTTTAAAACAGTCTCACAGTTTTCGAAATTTACATTTTGGTCACTAACCAAAATGTCACACTTCCAAGCCTCATTTTGTAAAATTGATTTCACCAAACTCTTATATATAATAAAAGAGGATTTTAAGACATTTTTCCATATTTTTAATGCAACCCGAACTAGGTTTTCCTAAATTCACTCTTATATACATTCGAACCGCGATCCGACCGAACCGGTCCGAATCCCAAAACTCCTAAGCCCAAAACCGGGGCGTTACAACTCTCCCCCCCTTAAGAAATTTCGTCCTCAAAATTTACCTGAAGGAAAGAGATACGGGAACTGCTTCAGCATGTCATCCTTCCGTTCCCACGTGGCTTCCTCAACACCACGGTGCTTCCACAACACCTTCACCAACTCAATGGTCTTGCCACGAAGAACCTTGCTATCCGAATCCAGAACCTTCACCGGTTCCTCATCATAGGTCAAATCCGGATTCAATTCCACTTCTTCCACAGGCATCACATGCGAAAGATCTGATCTATACTTCCGGAGCATAGAAACATGAAACACATCATGAATCTTCTCCAACTCTTGAGGTAACCTCAACTTGTACGCAACAGGACCCACACGCTCAATCACCTCGTATGGTCCAATGTATCTAGGGCTCAACTTACCCTTACGGCCAAACCTCATCACCTTTTTCCAAGGCGAAACCTTCAAAAACACACGGTATCGAAACCAACTTCTGACCCATTTCAGCCCAACACAAAGGAGTCCTACACTTCCTCCCGTACAAAGCCTCATAAGGTGCCATTTGAATGCTCGCCCGATAACTATTGTTATAGGCAAACTCCACCAAAGGCAAATGTTTCTCCCAAGAGCCCTGAAACTCAATCACACAGCACCTCAACATATCCTCTAAAATCTGGATAACACGCTCGGACTGACCATCCGACTGAGGATGATAAGATGTACTGAAATTTAACCGTGTACCCAAAGCTTGATGCAAACACTGCCAGAACCGCGATGTAAACCTCGGATCCCTATCCGACACAATCGACTTAGGCACACCATGCAGCCGCACAATCTCAGCAATGTACAGCTCCGCAAGCTTATCCAAGGAGTACGTAGTATGCACAGGCAAGAAATGCGCACACTTCGTCAGGCGATCCACAATCACCCACACCGAATTCTTCTTCGTTGGTGACAAGGGTAAACCAGATACAAAATCCATGGTAATCCTTTCCCACTTCCATTCAGGGATTCTCAACGGTTGCAACAACCCCGAAGGAACCTGATGCTCAGCCTTAACTCGCTGACACACCATGCACTTGCTCACAAACTCCGCAACATCCTTCTTTAAACCCACCCAATAGTACTCATCACGAAGATCTCGATACATCTTAGTACTACCTGGGTGCATAGCAAAAGGACTACTATGACCTTCAGTCAGAATAGCACGCCTCAACTCAGCATCATTGGGCACTACTATCCGACTCCCAAAACACAACACACCATCATCATTAAAACAGAAATCCGAAGGCCTACCCTCCGCGATATCCTGAACATGTGGTACCAAGGAATCATCCAGCAACTGCTTTTCCTTGATCAACTGAACCAAAGATGGTTTCATTTGCAACTCAGCCACTAGACCACCATCACGCGAAATACTCAAACTGGCAAACATAGCCCTCAACTCAACAGCTACCTTCCTACTCAAGGCATCCGCTACAACATTAGCTTTTCCAGGGTGATACTCAATCGTCAAATCATAATCCTTGAGCAACTCCACCCAATGTCGCTGCCTAAGATTCAACTCCTTCTGAGACATCAGATACTTCAAACTCTTGTGATCCGTGTACACAGTACACTTCTCACCATACAGGTAATGTCTCCAGATCTTCAAAGCAAAAACCACCGCAGCCAGCTCAATATCATGCGTAGGATAATTGCACTCATGCACCTTCAACTGCCGCGATGCATAAGCCACCACCTTACCCTCTTGCATCAACACACATCCTAAACCAACATAGGACGCATCACTATACACCACAAACTCTTTCCCTGATTCAGGTTGAACCAAGATAGGAGCTTGCGTCAAAGCTGCCTTAAGCTTCTCAAAAGCCTGCTGTCTCGCTTCCGTCCACTCATACTTAACATCTTTCTGCAACAACTTCGTCAAAGGTGCAGCAACCTTAGAAAACCCATCCACAAACCTCCGGTAGTATCCCGCCAAACCAAGGAAACTACGAACCTCATGAACAGACTTAGGAACCTTCCAGTTCATCACCGCCTCAATCTTCTGAGGATCGACACGAATCCCCTCGGCAGAAACCACATGCCCAAGAAACACCACTTCACTTAACCAGAACTCACACTTGCTCAGCTTAGCATAAAGCTGATTCTCCAACAAAGCTTGCAAAACAATCCTCAAATGCTCTTCATGCTCCTCCTCAGTACGCGAGTACACGAGGATATCATCAATGAATACCACAACAAACTTATCCAGGTATTCATGAAACACACGATTCATCATGTCCATGAAAGCTGCAGGAGCATTTGTCAAACCAAACGGCATCACAAGGAACTCATAATGCCCATACCTTGTCCTGAAAGTTGTCTTAGGCACATCCACATCCTTTACCTTCAACTGGTAATACCCTGACCTCAAGTCAATCTTAGAGAACACAGCTGCTCCCCGAAATTGATCAAAGAGATCATCAATCCTCGGCAAAGGATACCGATTCTTGATAGTCAACTTATTCAGCTGACGATAATCAATGCACATTCTCATAGTGCCATCCTTCTTCTTCACAAACAAGACCGGTGCACCCCAAGGCGACACACTTGGCCGAATGAACCCACGATCAAGCAACTCTTGCAACTGCGTCTTCAGCTCTTTCAGCTCCTTAGGTGCCATTCGATAAGGGGTAATGGACACAGGAGTTGTATTCTCTTACAGCTCAATCCCAAACTCCACCTCGCAATTAGGAGGTAAACCAGGCAACTCCTCAGGAAACACACCAGGAAACTCTCGCACAATCCTGATATCTTGCACACGCAACTCCTTAGAACTAGGATTCATCACAAAAGCTAGGTAAGCTTCACAACCTTGCCTCAGCATCCGGCTCGCCTCCAACGTAGACACCACATTGGCAAGAAACTTCACATTCTCACCAACCACAACCACCTCATAATCATCCGCAAGCTTCAACGAAACTCGCTTATTCTCACAATCCACAACAGCACGATGCTCAGCAAGCCAATCCATACCAAGGATTACATCAAAACCATAGAAAGGTAACTCCATAAGGTCAACATGAAAAACATGATCTTGCACGACCAAAGGACATCTTCTATAAAGCTTTCGAGTCACAACAGTCTCACCAAAAGAACTAGTGACACGTACACCAACATCCAAAGACTCAACAGGCAAACCAAGCAATTCAGCATGCTCACGCAATATGTATGAGTGCGTAGATCCAGAATCAATCAAGGAAAGTAATGACAAGGATTGCAAAGTAAAAGTACCTGCGATCACATCCGCGTCATTCCTTCCCTCCCGCTGAGCATACACCCTAGCTTGGCCGCCACCCTCAGGCTGAATAGCCACAACATGAGCCACACCCCGACCACCTTCCTCTCTCCGCTGGAAGTTACCACGGCCGCGCCCACGACCTCTCTGTGGTGCAACAACAACAGAAGCCCGCACTTGGCCACCGGCCAACATAGGACACTCTCTCCTCATGTGATCCTTAGATCCACAGTTCCAGCACGCATTACCAGCTGCCACAACAGGAGCTTGCACCTCTCTCTCAGCACGAGGACAATCACGTTTCATATGGCCACGCGAACCACATGTCCAACAAGCACTCGGATCAACTCTAGCATTGCCTCCCCGAGCAGGCGCACCACCACCTCGCTTAGCTGAGGACTGATACTTCTGATCACGTCCCCTCTTGTTCCTTCCACCACCGGAACTATATTCAGCAGCTCGCTTACCAGCACTTGACCCAGCACTTCTAGCAGATAAACCCAAGTTCATTTCAATATCCTTTGCTCGGCCCACCAACACATCAAAATCATCATACTCGGTAGCCAGCACATACATCTTTACATCCGTCACTAAACCATAACGGAACCTTTCACACCTTTCCCGCTCATCCGGGACAAGCTCAGGTGCGTATTGACTGAGTCGAACAAACTGTACTTCATACTCAGCCACAGTCATGCTCCCCTGGGTAAGAGACATGAACTCCCTCTTCTTTTCATCTAGGTACCTCACACCTAGATACCTTCTCTTGAACGCGTTCTGAAAGAACGTCCAAGTTACGTCAGCTTCCGCCATCCCAGCGATAGAGGTAGTCCACCAAGTGTAAGCATCATCTTGCAACAATGATACTACACAGCCCAGCTTTTGCACATCAGTGCAACTCATCTGACCCAAGATTCTCTTGGTACCCTCTAACCAAGACTCCGAACCTTCAGCAGACAAACCCCTGAACTCAGTCCCTCCTAGACTGCGCAAACGCTCCAAAGGTAGTCTAACTCCAGCATTTCCCTGATGCCCAGCTCCTTGAGCTCCAGCTACTGCTGCTTGAAAAGCTCCAGCAATAGCTTGTATCAACACTGTCATGTCAGGAACAGCTTGCCCCTGACCAGCCTCAGGTCTAGCGACCCCAGCACCAGCTGCAGCTCCAGCTCCTTCACCCCCAGCACCACCACCACCAGGTGGAGGAGGTAAATCCACCGCACTCTCAACATTCTCATCATTCTCATTCTCGTTCTGAGCCGTAGCTCGCACATTACTCCTCAACTCTCTACGAGGTGCCATACTCTAACAATGCAATCACAATGCAAATAAACAAAGTCAGGCCCAGCAAGGTAAGCAATCCAAGTACTCAAGCTCATTTTCACTTAAAAACAATATCATTTCATTAGCTTTGATTTGGCAATGGGTACCCACAACATGCTTCATCACAACATACACTACAATTGTAACATACTTACAATTCACACATCATGCTTTCACTCAACAAACATACAAAGCATACATACTTTAATCACACACACAACCATTCCCAATTACTCGAGAACTCAGCTCTGATACCACCAAATGTAACCCCCTTAACCCGGCCTAGACGGTCGACCCGAATTAAGAAGATCACACGGGGAAAACCAAAGTCAACCCGAAAGTCAACCTTGATTAACGACCCTTTTTTTCTTTTTAATCCCGTCTAGATGCACGTTAACCCTAGATATGTTCGCAAGATAATCATATTCAAACATCATAACAATCAGAGAACATTCAGGGACCCAATTGCACAAATTACAACTTAAGGGACCAAATTGTAAATTCTGATAATTATAAGGACTTAACCCAAATTAAAGTTACCAACTTGAAATTAATCATCTTTCATGCTTCTTTGCCAAATTTCAGCTCAAACGGACATCTCAAACTCATACAATTGCAACAACAAGTTTCAAGACCAAAACGTAAACATTTCAGAACATTTAACCAACAATTTCAGTGCCCAACGGTCGAGTGTTTCGGAACAGGGAAGGCCCGTTCCGAAACGCGGGACCGTTCCGAAACTGGTACCGAAACATGGCCTGGCAGAGGCCAAACCGTTCCGGAACAGTGCCTCCCGTTTCGGAACGCCCAAGCCATTTCAGGCCCCCGTTCCGATACGGTAGCACCTGTTCCGAAACAGGCTGCCCAGATTGCAGAAAATTTGCTGATCTATCATGCAATTGCCTTAACGAACATGCTCCAAATGCAACCAAATTATACCAGCAAGTCATTCAACATACAAGGAACATAATTGTATCAACCAAACATCAACATAACAGCAATTATGGAAATCCCCAAATCTATAGGCATGCTTCCTACTTAGCAAACCATTCAAGCATCAAAATACCAAAACCATCACATAAAGGCCAAATACAAGCTCCAACATTATTAACATCACTAAACCAACTTAGGGAGTCCAAAACATCTCCCAAAACAACAACATAGGTTCCCATTGCCAAATACCCATAAGCTAATAGTGTTTAAGAAACCTTCACCATACATGAGCTTTGTTCACCACTTGGATTCTTGTCCACCTTGCTGTCCTCAATGCACTTTAATGCTCTGCATTATTGGTTTAAGAAAAGAGAGAGCGTAAGCAAAAGCTTAGTGAGGAATGCTCATTAAAACCACACAATAATGCATTAACAAAACACATTTATAACCCTTAAATCCAATCATCATTTGTACATGCTCATAAGCATTTAGAACAAGCAACACATGCTTCAAGTTCATAACATGTCATATTGGCAACAAGTGATACATTCAACATAAGATCCACACATGGACTTTTAAACACCATTGTGATCTTACACTTTCCAAGGACCACACATGGACTTTTAAACACCATTGTGTCCTTAACCCCATGGACTTTTAAACACCATGGCAAGGACCACACAAGGACTTTTAAACACCTTTGTGTCCTTAACAAGAATCTCCCAAGGACTTTTAAACACCTTAGAGTTCTTAAATAACAAGGCTTACACAAGGAATTTTAACCACCTTGAACCTTAACCAAGAACCAACCATGGACTTTTAAACACCATGTTGTTCTTAAATACACAAGGCTTACACAAGGAATTTTAACCACCTTGAACCTTAACCAAGAACCAACCATGGACTTTTAAACACCATGTTGTTCTTAAATAAACAAGGCTCACACAAGGAATTTTAGCCACCTTGAACCTTAACCAAGAACCAACCATGGACTTTTAAACACCATGTTGTTCTTAAATAAACAAGGCTCACACAAGGACTTTTAACCACCTTTGTGACCTTAACCATCACTTGCCAATATACATCACTAACAACAATATTCCACTGTTTTAAAGCATTTAACAAAGCCATAAACATCATGCATCTTTAAGCATCAAACCACATTAAGACAATGTTCAAAAACAAGGATCTCTTACCTTGAGCATCCTTCAACACTTGGCTTACTATCCCAGCAAATAAACATGCTAAATATGCTTTCAAAACAGGATTTAAAACATGCAAACAAACCACATTGCATACAACCAATCCATGGTTCATCATCAAGAGAGTTTTTCCGAAAACTTACTCTTGAGCTTAGCTAAGTTGCTTAGACTTAAACTAAGCTCCCAGCCCTTCAAAACATTGGTTTCATAGCTGAAATCCAAAATCCACTCACCGATTCCGTTTCGCCTCTTGCCGAAACACCAATCAAGCTTCCGGATCACCACCACTAGGATCCAAAGATGACTCCCCTGTTTTAAACACATCAAAACAGTAGATTAATGCATCATCATGCATTAATATCCTCAATGAAAGCAACTAAACCCGCTGCTCTCATCCACACTCCATTTTTGGCTACCAAACACAACCGAAAATGCCTCCAAACAACTCCACAACACTACCCAGCCAAGATCCATCAAATCTAAACATCCTTCAACATCAATTAACATCTAAAAAGGATCCAATCAAACCCTTATACCTCCAGCTATAACAGATCATCAAGATCACTCCAAAAACAACCAAAAACACAAGCTAAACTTAGGAAATTCAACCTATCCGAGATTGCATTAATTAAACCTCAATTTCACATCAACTTAACATTCATTTAACATCAAATTGATACCTCAAAACACTGCCCAAACAGATCATACGAAATTTCATCAAAATCAATCAAATCTTGCATTTACAAGCCAAAATCAAGAACACATCAATAAAACCTTTTATAAAACATAAATCAAGGATTGAGAACTTAGGAATTTCAGTAAAGAACTGAGAGTTCAGAGGAGAAGGACGTTCTTACCTCCAAACTTGAGTTTCTCCCTTTTTAGAACCAAAATCTTGAAAATCCAATTAGCAAATGGTGAGGTTTTGTTGAAGAGATGATTAGAGATCAAAAGAGGATTATAATCTCATGTTTGGACATCAAAATCATAAGGAAAAGCTCTGGAGAAAAGTGTTTGGTTTGAGAGAAAAGATGAGAGAAAATGGAAATGAAATTTTAGGAAGTTAGTTGGAAAATGCCAAAATATCTTCCCTCCTTTTTAGTTTTATTTAAAAACCTTTAATTAATCATTTAATATCTTAGAAAAATCTGGAGAAACTCCCATTGGGTAAATAGCTCCTTAAAGATTCAAAGTTTCAATCCTTTTTAAAACAGTCTCACAGTTTTCGAAATTTACATTTTGGTCACTAACCAAAATGTCAAACTTCCAAACCTCATTTTGTAAAATTGATTTCACCAAACTCTTATATATAATAAAAGAGGATTTTAAGAAATTTTTCCATATTTTTAATGCAACCCGAACTAGGTTTTCCTAAATTCACTCTTATATACATTCGAACCGCGATCCGACCGAACCGGTCCGAATCCCAAAACTCCTAAGCCCAAAACCGGGGCGTTACAATTTAAATGTTTGAAACGATGGAGGAAAAGAAAATGATGGTGTTTAATAGAGTTTAGACCCGAATCTTGTGCAGAAGTGACAGGAGCTTTCCCTTTGTCCATAGTTTCTGATAAGGAAAGGAGATCAATAAAGCAACAGAGAAAGAAGTGATAAATATGATAAAACCAAAATAAAAATGGTATAGTACCTAGCGGTGGGTTTTGATCAACATTATTAGAGGATTCAACATTTTTGCCCTTGTCCAAAGGAGCTGTACATAATAACAATTTATAATATAATCTATGAGAAAGACAGAAAATAAGATGAATGTATTGAAAAAATTTTAAGGTACCTAGTGGTGGTTTGCAGTCAGTAGAAGAGGATTGCTCAACAATGCGAATTCGGCCACGTGGTCCCTGGTCACGGCAACGCGGGGGAAGCCAGCGGAGCCATTCACCGTATTGGAGCTTTGTTGGATCAATCGTAGCTTTGTTAGGGCAGTGTTCGAAAATGTGGCTAATGAGACCACATCCATTACAGAGTAGGGGGAGACGCTCATATTGTAGTCGGCAGGAAGTTGTACGTGGACCTTTCCCAATAAGGAGAAATCGTCGGATCGGTTTGGATATGTCTAGAAGAATTTCCACTCGTAGGAATTCAGTCATATTCCCTCTTTCTTTGCGTGTATCAGTACGAAGTACAGTGCCTACCATGGCACCAAGTGACTGTCCCACGAGGTGAGCTCTGTCATGATCCTCTAGAAAGGGTTTGGGCAGAGAGTGAATACGAAACCAAATTCTCATGGGATTGAAGGAGTACTCGTCCATGCTTTTACCAGGTGTATAATCAGCTAGGGCCATCCATTCGTCTTTGTAGAGCCATGGGCCTCTCTCAAACACATCATCTTTGTCACTTAAAGTGGCAAATTCGATACGGAAAAAGGATTCTCTAACGATAGATATTGATTTGAGATGATTTTTCTTCCATATGCCTTCGAAAACTGAGAGGACGGTCCAGTCGTCTATTGGCTTTGATGATATGAATTTGCCAATCAGGATGGTCTTAGGGTCTTCATTGAAAAAATCGAAATCAGGGGTATAAATAGTATTGGCTTCTTCGTTTGTTAAGTCCAAATCGGTGAAGTGGGGAAGAGAAGAAGAAGAAGCCATTTGGTAGCAGTTGGGGGAATTCAGAGTAAAGAAGGATAAAGAATTGCAAGTGGGAAAAGTGGAAATAAGAGGAAGTGGAAACTTATAAGTGAGAGAATTGGTAGAAGAAAGGTTACGAATGGGGAAAAAAAATAAAGGAAAGAGTTAAAAGTGGAATGCGGATTGTTAATATTCCCAAAATTTGGGAGTGAAATACGTGGGATAATATTGGAAAGGGAGAAAATTAAGGAGAAAAGGGATATGAGATTAAGGTATAGTAGAATGGAGTGAGGTAATGTGAGTAAGAAATATAGAAGAACATTTAAAGTAGAGATTAGAAATAGGTAAGATTTAAAGTAATGTTGGATGTAAAAAGGAAAGAAAAAACTTTGATTATGGTAACTAGATAGAATAGAGAAATAAAATAAAGGAAAGAGATAAATTAGTAATAATATTACAATAAAAGGCAAGAGATAATAAGGAGATATGGTAATATATAAAGTTAATGAAGGATATATTAAACAGTTGAAAATAGGAAATAAAGATAGGATAAAATTAGAGTAACATGGGTTGTGAAGAGGAAAGAGAGAGCTTTGATTATGGTAAAGATATCGGTTATTTATGGCAAATGGTAATTGGGAGAGATGATTTGGTGATAAATTGACACTAAAAGGCAAGTAGTATGAATTTAAGAGAGACAAATTAGAATAATATGAGCGAGATATTATGAGGTATATAGTTAGAATATGGTAATAATGGGAGAGGAAAGGGAAGATAAGAGATTTTACTAGTGAATTTAAGAGTATATCATTTAGCTGTAGATTTAGTATTTTTGTAAATTTAAGTTGATAAAGGAGAGAAATGGGAGATAATAGTTTAAAAAAACAAATAAGGAATAGATATATGAGAAGAGGCAGGTAGTAAATTGGAAGTATGATAAGATTTATAGTAAGGTAATGGTAATAGTGGAGAGAGGATGGACGGATAGTAGAAGTTTGCATGTTGAAAATATGATAGAGGCAGCCCCATAAGGTGGCAAAATATTTGTAGGAGGATATGGTTGTTGCAATGAACATATGGAAGATTAATCGGACAAGGATATTAAAATATATTATGTATATATAAAGTGTAATAATGGGAGTGGAGATAGTGAATTTTTTGTTACTTTTTCCATACAGGCTTGTATTTGAGTAAAGTAATTCACCATAAAGGTGATCGAATTGATTTCCCCAAAAGGGGATGGTAGTAAAGCACCTAAAGAGGTGTAGTAAGATGCAAGAGTTGAATGGCATATAGAGAGTATGAATAAGACATTTTTTG
Organism: Hibiscus trionum; assembly: GCA_030270665.1. NCBI lineage: Eukaryota > Viridiplantae > Streptophyta > Magnoliopsida > Malvales > Malvaceae > Hibiscus > Hibiscus trionum. The sequence goes on from BSYR01000002.1 coordinate 28,060,379, forward strand.
ATAAGATGGGCAACATGAAATGAGTATAATAAATTATAAGAAGTTCACAAACAATAAACATTATAGTGGGTTGAATAGTAGACATAGAAGAAGAGAAAAGGAAATAATAGTTATGAATAAAGAGGGAGTAAAAGAATTTAAAGAAACAGTCATGAAGCGAGATAAAAAAACATTGTAACGCCCCGGTTTTGGGCTTAGAAGTTTTGGGCGTTGACCGGTTTGGTCAAAGTGCTGTTCGAATCTAAAAGGGGTGAATTTAGGAAAGCCTAGTTCGGGTTGCATTAAAATTATGGAAAAATGTTCTAAAATCATATTTTAATATAATTAAGTAAACTGTGAAATCAATTTTGGAAAATGAGTTTTGGAAGGGTGACATTTTGGCTAGTGACCAAAATGTAATTTTTGAAAGTTTTGTGACTGTTTTAGAAAGGGTTGAAACTTTGAATCTTTAAGGAGCTATTATTCCAAAAGTAGTTTCTCCAGATTTTTCTAAGATATTTTAAGCTATATTCTGATTTTAAAACATATCAAAAAAGGAGGGAAAGCCATTTTGGCCATTTTGATAACTAACTTCCTATTTTCTTTTCTCTCATTTTCTCTCAACCCAAACACTTTCTTTCCAGAGAATTGTTTCTGATTTTCTCACCTAAATCTCTCCTTTCAACTCTCTTTTGATTCCTAATCATCATATCTACAAAACCTCATCATTTGCTACTTGATTCATCAAGGTTTTTGATTCCAAAAAGAGGAGAAACTCAAGTTTGGAGGTAAGAACGTCCTTCTCCTCTAAACTATCAGTTCTTTACTGAAATTCCTAAGTTTTCAATCCTTAATTGATGTTTTATTAAAGGCTTTTAAGTTGTGAAATGGATCTTGGCTTATAATGCAAGATTTGGTGATTTTTGATGATTTTCGTTTGATCTGTTAAATCTGTGATTTGAGATGTGTTTTTGATGTTATTTGAACTCTAAATTGAAAAGGAATTGAGTTTTGATTGATGCAATCCCGGATAGGTTGGGTTTCCTAAGTTTAGCTTGTGATTCTTGATTGTTTTTGAGGTGATCTTGTGGATCTGGTGTTGCTGAAGGTATAAGGATGTTATTAGGTTCTTTTTAGATGTTAAATGATGTTAGGTTTTGATGGTTAATGGCTGGGCTTTGTTGAGAAGTGGTTTGGATGCATTTTCGGTTGTGTTTGGTGGCCGAAAATGGAGTGGGGATGAGAGCATCGAGTTTAGGTGCTTTCATTGAGGATATTAATGCATGATGATGCATTAATCTACTGTTTTGATGTGTTAAAACAGGGGAGTCATCTTTGGATCCAAGTGGTGGTGATCCGGAGGCTTGATTTGGTGCTTCGGCAAGAGGCGAAGTGGAATCGGTGAGTGAAATTGGGTTTTCGGCTTTGAAACCAATGTCTTGGGAGCTTAGTTTAAGTCTAAACAACTTTGCTAAGCTCAAGTGTAAGTTTTCGGAAATACTCTCTAGTGGTGGCCATGATTTGATTGTTGTGCAATGTGGTTTATTGCATGTTTTAAACTCTGTTTTGAAAGCATGATTTAGCATGGTTAATGCTGTTTTTGTAAGCCATATGTTGAAGGAAGCTCAAGGTAAGAGTTCCTTGTTTTTGAGCATTGATTAAATGTGGTTTGATGCTTTTAAATGCATGATGAATATGGCTTGGTTTAATGCTTTAAAACAGTGGATAAATTGATGATAATGATGTATATTGGCAAGTGATGTTTTGCAATGGTTAAGGTCACTAAGGTGGTTAAAAGTCCTTGAGTGAGCCTTGTTTACTTAAGAACATCAAGGTGGTTAAAAGTCCTTGGATGATTCTTGCTACGGACACAAAGGTGGTTAAAAGTCCTTGTGTGGTCCTTTCCATGGTGTTTAAAAGTCCATGGGGCTAAGGTGTTTAAAAGTCCTTGGGGCCAAGGTGTTTAAAAGTCCTTGGGGTGAAACTTGATATGGACACAAAGGTGGTTAAAAGTCCTTGTGTGGTCCTTTCCATGGTGGTTAAAAGTCCATGGGCCAAGGTGTTTAAAAGTCCTTGGGGCCAAGGTGTTTAAAAGTCCTTGGGGTGAAAGTTGATGAACTTGTTTTTAAAGAAATGGAACTTATCACTTGTGGCCAATATGACATGTTATGATATGAAGCATGAGATGCATGTTTAAGTATGCTTTTGAGCATGTGAAAATGATGATTTGAAGCATGATTTATAAAGTGTTTTATAAATGCATTATTGAATGGTTTTATTGAGCATTCCTCACTAAGCTTTTGCTTACGCTCTCTCTTTGTTTTCTCAAATCAATAATGCAGAACATTAAAGTACTTTGAGGGCAGCAAGGAAGGCAAGCATTCAAGTGGAAGTAAAGCTCAAAGTATGGAAGGTTTTCTTAAGTACATTTAGCTTTTGGTAATTTGGCAATGGGGGACCTATGTGTATGTTTTGGGAGATGTTTTGAACTCCCTAAGTATATTGAATGTTGTTGAGAATGCTGGTTTTTGTGGTTGGCCATTATATGCTTGAATTGGTAGTTTATGCTTGAATGGTTGCTTGTGTAGGAAGCATGCCTATAGATTTGGGGTTTTTCACATATGTTGATGTTTTGATGAATTGTTGATGCAAGTATGTCTCATATATGTTGAATTGCATGTTGGTAAAGTTTGGTGGCATTTGGAGCATGATTGGATGTTTAATTGCATGTTTAAGTATGCATTTTGGGGTAATCTGTGCTGGGTGTTCCGGAACAGTACCTATCGTTTCGGAACGGGTGCCTTAAACAAGCCCAGGCGTCCGAAACGGGAGGGACCGTTCCGAAACGGTTGGCTACTGTCAGCCCGTGTTGCGGTACGCGTTGCGAAACGGCCCCGCGTTTCGAAACGGGCTCTGCCTGTTTCGGAACGGGTGACCGTTAGGGGCTGACATTGGCAGTTAAATGTTTTGAATTGTTTGCATTTTGGTCCTGAATCTTGTTTGTGCAATTGTATGAGTTTGGGAAGTCCTTTTGAGCTGAAATTTCACAGAGAAGCATGAAACCTGATTAATTTCAAGTTGGTAGCTTTAATTTGGGTTAAGTCCTTATATATATCAGAAATTACAATTTGGTCCCTAAAGTTGTAATTTGTTCAATTGGATCCCTGTTTGATCTCTGATGTTTATGATCTTTGAGTATGCTGTTGTATGATCATATCTAAGGATTAATATGCATCTAGACAAGTTTAAAAAAAAGGGTCGTTAATCAAGGTTGACTTTCGGGTTGACTTTGGTTTTCCCCGTGTGACTCTCTCTTAATTCGGGTCAACCGTCTAGGCCGGGTTAAGGGGGTTACATTTGGTGGTATCAGAGCCAGGTTCTCGAGTAATTGGGAATGAATGTGTGCATGATTGAAGTATGTGTGCCTTGTATGCTTGTTGATCGAAAGCATGTTTAGTGGCTTGTGATTTGGATGCAATTGAGATGTATGCTGTGATGTAGCATGTTGTGGGTACCCATTGCCAAATAAAAGCTAATGAAATGGTGTTGATTTTGAATGAAATTGAGCTTGAATACTTGGATTGCTTACCTTGCTGGGCCTGACTTTGTTTGATTTGCATTGTGATTGCATGGTAAAAGTATGGCACCACGTAGAGAGTTACGAGGTAATGTGCAAGCTACGGCTCCTAATGAGAACGAGAATGAGGAAAACACGGGTAGTGCGGTGATACCTCCTCCTCCACCTGGTGGTGGTGCTGAGGGTGAAAGAGCTGAAGCTGCAGCTGGTGCTGGAGCTGCTGGACCAGAGGTTGGTCAGGGGCAAGCTATGCCTGATATGTCTATGTTGGTACAAGCTATTGCGGGTGCTTTCCGAGCAGCAGTAGCTGGAGCTCAAGGAGCTGGGCATCAGGGAGATGCTGGTGTTAGACTACCTTTGGAGCGCTTACGCAGTCTTGGTGGGACTGAGTTCAGGGGTATGTCTGCTGAGAGTTCTGAAGCTTGGCTAGAGAGTACCAAGCGAATCTTGGGTCAGATGAGCTGCATGGATGTGCAAAAGCTGGGTTGTGTTGTGTCCTTGCTGCAGGACGATGCGTATACGTGGTGGACGACCACCATAGCTGGGATGGTTGAAGCTGATGTGACTTGGACATTCTTCCAGAATGTGTTCAAGCGGAGATATCTTGGTGTTAGATACCTTGATGAGAAGAAGCGTGAATTCATGTCTCTTACCCAAGGGAGCATGAATGTGGCTGAGTATGAAGTACAGTTTGTGCGACTCAGTCAGTATGCACCTGAGTTGGTACCTGATGAGCGGGCAAGGTGCGAGAGGTTCCGTTATGGCTTAGTGACGGATGTGAAAATGTATGTGCTGGCCACCGAGTATGATGATTTTGATGTGTTGGTAGGCCGAGCCAAGGACATTGAGATGAACTTGGGTTTATCTGCGAAAGGTGCTGGAGCAAGTTCTGGTAAGAGAGCTGCTGAGTATAGTTCCGGAGGTGGACGGAACAAGAGGGGACGTGATCAGAAGTATCAGTCTTCAGCTAAGAGAGGTGGTGGTGCACCTGCTAGAGGAGGCAATGCTAGAGCTGATCCGAGTGCTTGTTGGATCTGTGGTTCACGTGGTCACATGAAGCGTGACTGTCCTCGTGCTGTGAGAGAGGTGCAAGCTCCTGTTGCGGCAGCTGGTAATGGGTGTTGGAATTGTGGATCCGCAGACCATTTGAGGCGAGATTGTCCTAGGTTGGCTGGTGATCAAGTGCGTGCTCCTGTTGTTGCTGCAACGCAGAGAGGTCGTGGGCGCGGCCGTGGTAATTTCCAGAGGAGAGAGGAAGGTGGTCGTGGAGTGGCCCATGTTGTGGCTATTCAGCCTGAAGGTGGAGGCCAAGCGAGGGTGTATGCTCAGCGTGAGGGAAGGAATGATGCGGATGTGATTGCAGGTACCTTTACTTTGCAATCCTTGTCATTGCTTTCTTTGATAGATTCTGGATCTACGCATTCATACATTTTGCGTGAGCATGCTGAATTGCTTGGTTTGCCTGTTGAGTCTTTGGATGTTGGTGTTCGTGTCACTAGTTCTTTTGGTGAGACTGTTGTGACTCGAAAGCTTTATAGAAGGTGTCCCTTGGTTGTTCAAGAACATGTTTTTCATGTTGATCTTATGGAGTTGCCCTTTTATGGTTTTGATGTAATCCTTGGTATGGATTGGCTTGCTGAGCATCGTGCTGTTGTGGATTGTGAAAACAAGCGAGTTTCGCTTAAGCTTGCGGATGATTATGAAGTTGTTGTGGTTGGTGAGAATGTGAAGTTTCTTACCAATGCGGTGTCTACCTTGGAGGCGAGCAGGATGCTGAGGCAAGGTTGCGAAGCCTATCTAGCTTTTGTGATGAATCCTAGCTCTAAAGAGTTGAGGGTGCAAGATATCAGAGTTGTGAAGGAGTTTCCTGGTGTGTTTCCTGAGGAGTTGCCCGGTTTACCTCCTAACCGCGAGGTGGAGTTTGGAATTGAGCTGTATGAGAATACAACTCCTGTGTCCATTACTCCCTATAGAATGGCACCTAAGGAGCTGAAGGAGCTGAAGACGCAGTTGCAAGAGTTGCTTGATCGTGGTTTCATCCGGCCGAGTGTGTCACCTTGGGGAGCACCGGTCTTGTTTGTGAAGAAGAAGGATGGCACTATGAGAATGTGCATTGATTACCGTCAGCTGAACAAGTTGACTATCAAGAATCGGTATCCTTTGCCGAGGATTGATGATCTCTTTGATCAATTTCGGGGAGCTGCTGTGTTCTCTAATATTTGACTTGAGGTCAGGGTATTATCAGTTGAAGGTGAAGGATGTGGATGTGCCTAAGACAGCTTTCAGGACAAGGTATGGGCATTATGAGTTCCTTGTGATGCCGTTTGGTTTGACAAATGCTCCTGCTGCTTTCATGGACATGATGAATCGTGTGTTTCATGAATACCTGGACAAGTTCGTTGTGGTATTCATTGATGATATCCTCGTGTACTCGCGTACTGAGGAGGAGCTTGAAGAGCATTTGAGGATTGTGTTGCAGGCTTTGTTGGAGAATCAGCTCTATGCTAAGCTGAGCAAGTGTGAGTTCTGGCTTAAGGAGGTGGTGTTTCTTGGGCATGTGGTCTCAGCTGAGGGGATTCGTGTTGATCCTCAGAAGATTGAGGCGGTGATGAATTGGAAAGTTCCTAAGTCTGTTCATGAGGTCCGTAGTTTCCTTGGTTTGGCGGGATACTACCGTAGGTTTGTGGACGGTTTTTCCAAGATTGCTGCTCCTTTGACGAAGCTGTTGCAAAAGGATGTTAAGTATGAGTGGACGGAAGCGAGACAGCAAGCTTTTGAGAAGCTTAAGGCGGCTTTGACGCAAGCTCCTATCTTGATTCAGCCTGAATCAGGGAAAGAGTTTGTGGTTTACATTGATGCATCCTATGTTGGTTTGGGGTGTGTGCTGATGCAGGAGGGTAAGGTGGTGGCTTATGCATCGCGGCAGTTGAAAGTGCATGAGCGCAATTACCCTACGCATGATATTGAGCTGGCTGCAGTGGTTTTTGCTCTGAAGATCTGGAGACATTATCTGTATGGTGAGAAGTGTACTGTGTACACAGATCACAAGAGTTTGAGGTATCTGATGTCTCAGAAGGAGTTGAATCTTAGGCAGCGGCGTTGGTTAGAGTTGCTCAAGGATTATGATCTGACGATTGAGTATCATCCTGGAAAAGCTAATGTTGTTGCGGATGCCTTGAGTAGGAAAGTAGCTGTTGAGCTGAGGGCTATGTTTGCTAGCTTGAGCATATCGCAAGATGGTGGTCTTGTTGCTGAGTTGCAAGTGAAACCATCTTTGGTTCAGTTGATCAAGGATAAGCAGTTGCTGGATGATTCCTTGGTGTCTCATGTTCAGGATATCGCGGAGGGTAGACCTTCGGATTTCTGCTTTAATGATGATGGTGTGTTGTGTTTTGGGAGTCGGATAGTAGTGCCTGCTGATGCTGAGTTGAGGCGTGCTATTCTGACTGAAGGTCATAGTAGCCCTTTTGCTATGCACCCTGGTAGTACCAAGATGTATCGTGATCTTCGTGATGAGTACTATTGGGTGGGTTTGAAGAAGGATGTTGCAGAGTTTGTGAGCAAGTGTTTGGTGTGTCAGCGAGTTAAGGCTGAGCATCAGGTTCCTTCAGGGTTGTTGCAACCGTTGAAAATCCCTGAATGGAAGTGGGAAAGGGTTACCATGGATTTTGTATCTGGTTTACCTTTGTCTCCCTCGAAGAAGAATTTTGTTTGGGTGATTGTGGATCGCCTAACGAAGTGTGCGCATTTCCTGCCTGTGCATACCACGTTTTCTTTGGATAAGTTGGCAGAGCTGTACATTGCTGAGATTGTGCGGCTGCATGGTGTGCCTAAGTCGATTGTGTCGGATAGGGATCCGAGGTTCACATCGCGTTTCTGGCAGTGTTTGCATCAAGCTCTGGGTACAAGGTTGCATTTCAGTACATCCTATCATCCTCAGTCGGATGGTCAGTCTGAGCGAGTTATCCAGATTTTGGAGGATATGTTGAGGTGCTGCGTGATTGAGTTCCAAGGTTCTTGGGAGAAGCATCTGCCTTTGGTTGAGTTTGCTTATAACAATAGTTATCAGGTAAGTATACAGATGGCACCTTATGAGGCTTTGTACGGGAGGAAGTGTAGGACTCCGCTGTGTTGAGCTGAAACTGGTCAAAAGTTGGTTTCGATGCCGGCTTTGTTGAAAGGGACCACAGAGAAGATTAAGCTCATTTGTGAGCGGTTGAAGGCTGCCTCTGATCGGCAAAAGTCTTACGCGGATTTGAAGCGTAAAGAGATTGAGTATGCGGTGGGTGACCGTGTGTTCTTGAAGGTTTCGCCTTGGAAAAAGGTGATGAGGTTTGGCCGGAAGGGTAAGTTGAGCCCTAGGTACATTGGACCATACGAGGTGGTTGAGCGTGTGGGCCCTGTTGCGTACAAGCTGAGGTTACCTCAAGAGTTGGAGAAGATTCATGATGTGTTCCATGTTTCTATGCTCCGGAAGTATAGATCTGATCCTTCGCATGTGATGCCTGTGGAGGAAGTGGTTTTGAATCCGGATTTGACCTATGATGAGGAACCGGTGAAGGTTCTGGATTCGGATAGCAAGGTTCTTCGTGGCAAGACCATTGAGTTGGTGAAGGTGCTGTGGAAGCATCGAGGTGTTGAGGAAGTCACGTGGGAGCGGAAGGAAGACATGCTGAAGCAGTTTCCTTATCTCTTTCCTTCAGGTAAATTTCGGGGACGAAATTTCTTAAGGGGGGGAGAGTTGTAACGCCCCGGTTTTGGGCTTAGAAGTTTTGGGCGTTGACCGGTTTGGTCAAAGTGCTGTTCGAATCTAAAAGGGGTGAATTTAGGAAAGCCTAGTTCGGGTTGCATTAAAATTATGGAAAAATGTTCTAAAATCATCTTTTAATATAATTAAGTGAACTGTGAAATCAATTTTGGAAAATGAGTTTTGGAAGGGTGACATTTTGGCTAGTGACCAAAATGTAATTTTTGAAAGTTTTGTGACTGTTTTAGAAAGGGTTGAAACTTTGAATCTTTAAGGAGCTATTATTCCAAAAGTAGTTTCTCCAGATTTTTCTAAGATATTTTAAGCTATATTCTGATTTTAAAACATATCAAAAAAGGAGGGAAAGCCATTTTGGCCATTTTGATAACTAACTTCCTATTTTCTTTTCTCTCATTTTCTCTCAACCCAAACACTTTCTTTCCAGAGAATTGTTTCTAATTTTCTCACCTAAATCTCTCCTTTCAACTCTCTTTTGATTCCTAATCATCATATCTACAAAACCTCATCATTTGCTACTTGATTCATCAAGGTTTTTGATTCCAAAAAGTGGAGAAACTCAAGTTTGGAGGTAAGAACGTCCTTCTCCTCTAAACTATCAGTTCTTTACTGAAATTCCTAAGTTTTCAATCCTTAATTGATGTTTTATTAAAGGCTTTTAAGTTGTGAAATGGATCTTGGCTTATAATGCAAGATTTGGTGATTTTTGATGATTTTCGTTTGATCTGTTAAATCTGTGATTTGAGATGTGTTTTTGATGTTATTTGAACTCTAAATTGATAAGGAATTGAGTTTTGATTGATGCAATCCCGGATAGGTTGGGTTTCCTAAGTTTAGCTTGTGATTCTTGATTGTTTTTGAGGTGATCTTGTGGATCTGGTGTTGCTGGAGGTATAAGGATGTTATTAGGTTCTTTTTAGATGTTAAATGATGTTAAAGGATGTTAGGTTTTGATGGTTAATGGCTGGGCTTTGTTGAGAAGTGGTTTGGATGCATTTTCGGTTGTGTTTGGTGGCCGAAAATGGAGTGGGGATGAGAGCAGCGAGTTTAGGTGCTTTCATTGAGGATATTAATGCATGATGATGCATTAATCTACTGTTTTGATGTGTTAAAACAAGGGAGTCATCTTTGGATCCAAGTGGTGGTGATCCGGAGGCTTGATTTGGTGCTTCGGCAAGAGGCGAAGTGGAATCGGTGAGTGAAATTGGGTTTTCGGCTTTGAAACCAATGTCTTGGGAGCTTAGTTTAAGTCTAAACAACTTTGCTAAGCTCAAGTGTAAGTTTTCGGAAATACTCTCTAGTGGTGGCCATGATTTGATTGTTGTGCAATGTGGTTTATTGCATGTTTTAAACTCTGTTTTGAAAGCATGATTTAGCATGGTTAATGCTGTTTTTGTAAGCCATATGTTGAAGGAAGCTCAAGGTAAGAGTTCCTTGCTTTTTGAGCATTGATTAAATGTGGTTTGATGCTTTTAAATGCATGATGAATATGGCTTGGTTTAATGCTTTAAAACAGTGGATAAATTGATGATAATGATGTATATTGGCAAGTGATGTTTTGCAAAGGTTAAGGTCACTAAGGTGGTTAAAAGTCCTTGAGTGAGCCTTGTTTACTTAAGAACATCAAGGTGGTTAAAAGTCCTTGGATGATTCTTGCTACGGACACAAAGGTGGTTAAAAGTCCTTGTGTGGTCCTTTCCATGGTGTTTAAAAGTCCATGGGGCCAAGGTGTTTAAAAGTCCTTGGGGCCAAGGTGTTTAAAAGTCCTTGGGGTGAAACTTGATACGGACACAAAGGTGGTTAAAAGTCCTTGTGTGGTCCTTTCCATGGTGGTTAAAAGTCCATGGGCCAAGGTGTTTAAAAGTCCTTGGGGCCAAGGTGTTTAAAAGTCCTTGGGGTGAAAGTTGATGAACTTGTTTTTAAAGAAATGGAACTTATCACTTGTGGCCAATATGACATGTTATGATATGAAGCATGAGATGCATGTTTAAGTATGCTTTTGAGCATGTGTAAATGATGATTTGAAGCATGATTTATAAAGTGTTTTATAAATGCATTATTGAATGGTTTTATTGAGAATTCCTCACTAAGCTTTTGCTTACGCTCTCTCTTTGTTTTCTCAAATCAATAATGCAGAACATTAAAGTACTTTGAGGGCAGCAAGGAAGGCAAGCATTCAAGTGGAATTAAAGCTCAAAGTATGGAAGGTTTTCTTAAGCACATTTAGCTTTTGGTAATTTGGCAATGGGGGACCTATGTGTATGTTTTGGGAGATGTTTTGAACTCCCTAAGTATATTGAATGTTGTTGAGAATGCTGGTTTTTGTGGTTGGCCATTATATGCTTGAATTGGTAGTTTATGCTTGAATGGTTGCTTGTGTAGGAAGCATGCCTATATATTTGGGGGTTTTCACATATGTTGATGTTTTGATGAATTGTTGATGCAAGTATGTCCCATATATGTTGAATTGCATGTTGGTAAAGTTTGGTGGCATTTGGAGCATGATTGGATGTTTAATTGCATGTTTAAGTATGCATTTTGGGGTAATCTGTGCTGGGTGTTCCGGAACAGTACCTACCGTTTCGGAACGGGTGCCTTAAACAAGCCCAGGCGTCCGAAACGGGAGGGACCGTTCCGAAACGGTTGGCTACTGTCAGCCCGTGTTGCGGTACACGTTGCGGAACGGCCCCGCGTTTCGAAACGGGCTCTGCCTGTTTCGGAACGAGTGACCGTTAGGGGCTGACATTGGCAGTTAAATGTTTTGAATTGTTTGCATTTTGGTCCTGAATCTTGTTTGTGCAATTGTATGAGTTTGGGAAGTCCTTTTGAGCTGAAATTTCACAGAGAAGCATGAAACCTGATTAATTTCAAGTTGGTAACTTTAATTTGGGTTAAGTCCTTATATATATCAGAAATTACAATTTGGTCCCTAAAGTTGTAATTTGTTCAATTGGATCCATGTTTGATCTCTGATGTTTATGATCTTTGAGTATGCTGTTGTATGATCATTTCTAAGGATTAATATGCATCTAGACAAGTTTAAAAAGAAAAAAAAGGGTCGTTAATCAAGGTTGACTTTTGGGTTGACTTTGGTTTTCCCCGTGTGACTCTCTCTTAATTCGGGTCAACCGTCTAGGCCGGGTTAAGGGGGTTACAAACATGGTGAGTAACCAAAATGAATAAAGGGAAAAGCAAGGAAAAGGGCGAAAAACATACTAAGAAAGAAAAAAATAATAGAAGAAAAAAACCACAATAAATGATGGAAAAGATAAGAGCATGCAAGGACATAAAAGAGAAGCAAAAGAGCATAAAAAATAAAATAATTACAAATCGGGGGTAGAAAGAGAAGGGGGGCTAAGAAATATAAGACAGACCAAAAGAGCAGAGAAAAGGGGGGAATAAAACAGTACAAAGATAAAGCAAAATAATAAAAAAAATAGAATGGCTTGGGCACTGGAGGATCCGCAAATGGAGGTTGGATGAAATTCTCGTTGGTTGCCGTCGGTGCAGTAGGTGAAGGATACATGCAAAACAGATTTATGAAGAGTTAGAGTCAAGAAAATTATGGTATAATTTGTGTTGCTAAAATATACTAGAGTAAAAGCAGGTATTAAGTTACAATAGAGAAGACGAATACTTGAGTTATGGAATAAGAGAAAGAAGAAAATGCAAATAATCGAATGAAACATAAGAATTCCATTGTAAGAAATGTTAGAGGAAAACATGATAGTAGAGAGGTATAAAATATCACTCAATATTTCAAAACAGAATAGAATCAAGAGAGAATAGAGAAAGATGGAAGACAACAGACAACAAAATATGTTAGTCACAAGTAATAGAAGATGAACATGGAACATTGTTGCATATTTAACGATATGGAAACATGTAGAAGACGTGTTTGTGCATAAGGAGAAATTCAAAGTGAAGAATCCAATGAAGGACCAAATAAACAGAATGTAAGACATAAAGGTAAATACCACAAGGTGGTTCGATAAATTTCCCCTTAGAAGGGGTCGATAGTTCCTCAATTGGAGGATGGTAGTAAGAATATATAAAAGAGTTAAAAAATTTAGGTGATAAAAAAGAACCATAGATGGTTTTTGGATTACTACCCAATTGAACTTTGATACAACCTTCATGGATAATGTGAAATGAAGGGGTATAGAAATAAGCAAGCCGAATAAATTAGTAGAATAAACAAGAAAGTTAATTAACAAACAACATAGAGACATTGATAAAAATAGTACATGTAATAGGGAATCAGAAAGCAATAGTCGAAAGATGGTAAAATAGAAAAAAGAGACTGAAATCTGAAAATAGAAAGGGACCTGATAGAAATGGTGGCTATTAGAAAATCTCCACCACTTCGGATAAAGGGTAGATCCCATAGCAAGGCATCGAATGAAAAAATACTCAGGGCAACCAAAATAATGTTGAATTATTATTTTAGCAATAACAGTAAAGCAGAAGCTTATTAAAAAATTTAGAAAAAATAATATGATAGAAATAAAAGGAGATAATGCGAAAGAGAAGGAAAAAGAAATACCGGGTGTGAAAGATCCTTGCCGAACTGTTGATGGTGAAGAGGGAAGCTTTCCACATATTCCAGATCGAATAGGAAAAACCTAAAAAAGATTAGGAACGAGATGTTAGATGATAAAAGCAAAATCGTAAAAAGAGAGTTAGAGAAAAAGGGATTAATAGTAGAAAAAATAAATGTGAATAAACCAAAGTTAAAAAAATGAAAGGGGAAAGCCAGGGATTGTTGCCGGGAGTCATGACAAGGGCGAGATCCATCGAAAAACATCCGATTCCAGGCTGATAAAATTAGACAGACCCATCGGAAGGGGCGGCCGATGAAGGTTGTAGATCTCGCAGAGAAAAGGAAAAAAATTAGTAATGATAAAAGATATAGTCTAAAAACATATTTGAAAAAACATAAAAGAGAAAAAAGAGGATCTAAGAAAAAAATGGAAAAGGAGAGAGAGAGTGGCCGGAACCATAGCCGGAACGGCCATGGTATCATCGTTGGACTCGGAAAAATACACGATCTCCGATGAGAACAAAAGGGAAACCAGAAGGAAGAAGAAAAACAAATTAATCCACCGGTTGCGGAACCCTTGTTGTTGTACGAAAAAAAACATCTGAGAAAACCAGATGATAGAAAGGCCTCGCATAACAAAGAAAAAACAAGATTGTTAGTAAAAATAACACAAAAATAGATGTAAAACTAAAGCCAAGACGTGAAAAAACAGATCTTAAAAATGGGGAAAACGGTATAGGGCTGGGAAAGAAATCGACCATGCACAAAGGGAATGCATCGATATTCCTCGCAAAACAGAAAAGATGCAAGATTAATATAAAAAATAAATTTAAATCAGAAAAAAAATTAAGAACAAAACCAAGAAAGATCGACCTGGGAAAGGGGGGATCGAATCTGAGGAGAAAACATGCATGCTCAGAGTTGATACAACGATATTCCTCGCAAAACAGTAGAGAAGTAAGATTATGTGAGAAAATAAATCAGAATCAGAAAAAAAAACAAAATCATGATAAGCCGATCTAGGAATGGGGATCGGATTTGGGGCGGGATGGGGTCTCTTTGAATCTTTACCTTGTAACACATGGCTCTCGTGGTGAGGGTAAACGCCGGCTGGTGAGGGGGAAAGAGCAGAGGCGGACGGCGTAGGGGGGGCAAATACGGCGGCAGAGAGCAACATAAGTGAAGGAGAGCTAGGGTGAAAAGAAGGAAGGGGAGAGGGTAAAGCGGCGGAGCAAATGAAAAAAGAAAAGGGAAAAGCAAAGAGACACGCTAAACCCCTAACGAGACCCGAGAGAGTTGAGAGAATTTCGAGAGACCCCATCCACACCCGTTGGAATTTTAACTGAATAAAAAGTATAAAAATTGAGGTTTTGCAATATAATTGTGTTGAAAAGATCCTAATCAATTACATGAACTCCTATAATTTGATTAAAACTTGTTTCGCGGCCCTTTTTGTAGAGGTTTCGGACGAGCTGGTCTAAATGGGCCTTACAATGGACCCGTTGGAATTTTAACTGAGTAAAAAGTACATAAATAGATCTTTTGCAATATAATTGTGTTGAAAAGCTACCAATCAATTATTTGAATTCCTAAATTTGATTAATACTTGTTTTGCGATCCTTTTTGTCGAGGTTTCGGACGAGTTGGTCTAAATGGGCCTTTCAATGGACCCGTTGGAATTTTAACTGAGTAAAAAGTACACAAATTGAGGTTTTGCAATATAAGTGTGTTGAAAATCTCCTAATCAATTACATGATCTCCTAAAATTTGATTAAAACTTGTTTTTTCGGCTCTTTTTGTAGAGGTTTCATACGAGCAGGTCTAAATGGGCTTTACAATGGACCCGTTGGAATTTTAACTGAGTAAAAAGTAAAGAAATTGAGGTTTTGCAATATAATTGTGTTGAAAAGCTCCTAATCTATTATTTGAACTCCTAAAATTTGATTAAAACTTGTTTTGCGGTCCTTTTTGTCTAGGCTTCCGACGAGCAGGTCTAAATGGGCCTTTCAATGGACTCGTTGGATTTTTTTTGACGAAAGGGCCTTGTTAAAAACCCCACTAACCACCCTGTGCCAAGGCACCTGATGGAGTGATGGGGAAAAGAGTGCCCTGATGTATATTAAGATAAAATGACTGAGAGTCAGTCAGTACATCGGAGAGAATACAATCAGGAATATCATAGTCAAAATAAATGGAAGAAGTACAATGGAGAGCCCAAGAGGCTAAATGATGGGCCGCAAAATTGGCGGCCCTAGGAACATGGCGAAGACTAACGTCGGGAGAGGTCTGAAGGAGAGCCTTAGCAGCAGCAATCTGTGGGCCTAAAAAGGAGGAGTCATCCGCTGAACGCGAGAGCTTGTTGACAACCACCACGGAGTCAGACTCGATGGTCACTCGTGTCCATGCTCTGTCACGGGCAAGCATAAAACCCGCAATGACGGCATGGAGCTCGGCTGTTGCTGCATCACGGCAACCCGCTTCATGGACAGCTCAGCCCCCTAGGATAGAGCCCTGAGCATCACGGGCAACGACTCCGACTGATGCAGATCCCGATCCTGAGTGAAAGGCACCGTCCACATTGATCTTTATGGCGTCTACTAGTGGCGGTCTCCATCATGGCGGGGCATCGGCAGGAACGATGGGCGTGGTGCATGAGTCCGGAAGATTGTTGGCACGAACATACTCCTGCAGCAAACGTTGTGCATTCATAGCAGTTAGCCAGGGTGGCTGGAGCCGTTGGGAATGAGACCAGTCATTCCGCCGATTCCATATGTTCCAAAGAGACGTCAAGAGTAACGCAAAATCTGCACTACTTAGACATCTCGTACCATCAGATAGCCAGGAGGCCATCGAAGTTACCTGGCTAGAGTGAAAGGACGCGGGGAGTCCAATAATGCGGAGAACCTCCTTAGCCCCTTCGCAGTCACGAAGCGCATGTATGGTAGTTTCGACAACCGTGGGACAAAAAGGGCAGAAGCCGTTAGAGAGATGTACAGCGCGCAGCCGCTCCCCAGTATGGAGTGCATCTCGTCCCGCCCGCCAACCGAAAGATCTGACTTTGGGTAAGGTCGGGGCTTTGGCAATGAGTTTCCAAAGTCGTGTGGGCCGTTCCAGCGGCCTAGGCGGCGCTTTTAGGAAGAAGTATCGCGAGTGAATGGTATAGGTCCCAGAATCGGGATGACCCCAGACCAAAGTATCCTGACGGGCACTATCAATGGGTACTTTGAGGATACGGTCCACATCATCCCAGTCAAAAAGGCGACGAAGCTTGCCTTCATCCCAAGTATTAGTGCGTCGGGACATAAAGTCGCGATAGCGGACAGGTAGCTCATCATGATCCGTATAATCCCCGAATAAGGTGAGCGGAGCGTCACCTCCCCACTTATCCTAGAGGATGCGGATATTGCTCCGAATCCCAGGCCTCCAAAAATAACCTGGGCCAAGATGCTGTAAGGCTGAGCTGATACCTTTCCAGGCGAAGGAGGCCCGTTTATCAGCTTGAGCATGGAGCAAATCACCTGAGGGGTAATATTTAGCACGAAGAACGCGTGCTAATAATGACTCGGGGTTGGATATGAGATGCCAAATCTGTCTCCCAAATAGGGCGATATTGAAGGCTTTCAGATCCCTAAGCCCCAGACCGCCCACAGCTTTAGGAGTGCAGAGGGAGGCTCAGGAAAGAAGCGGCCATCCACACTTATTACTGCGCCCCGACCACCAGTAGCGGCGTATGGATGAAGTGATATCATCTATAATGTTTTGGGGGAGCAAATAGACCGACATAATGTATTGGGGCATCGCCAGGGCCACCGATTTGATAAGAGTCTCACGACCACTGTATGAGAGAAAATTGCTATCCCACTTGCTCATACGGGATTGAACCTTATCACGTACAAAACCTAAAGATGAGGTTTTTTTGCGTTTGATTAAGAGGGGAACCCCTAGGTAGATACCTGGGTCATCCACCAAGCGCACTCCTAGGGTTGATCGCATCGCATCAAGGAATGCAGGAGAATATTTGGGGCTACAAAAAGTCGTGGATTTATCAAAGTTAACAATTTGCCCCGAGGACGCAGCATAAAGTGCAAGAACCTCCCGTAGGCGCTCAACTTCCTGCGGGCAGTTACGCAAAAAGACTATGCTATCATCCGCAAAGAGAAGATGGGTTACACGCGGGCCATGCCTACACGTATTGAGACCAGTCAACCTTCCTTCCCGTTGTTCAGTTTCTAAGGCTGCCGAAAGCCCTTGAGAGTAGATGAGGAAGAGAAAAGGTGATAGTGGATCCCCTTGGCGAATACCCTTGGATGGGAAGAATTCTTGGGATAGAGCGCCATTGATCCGGACAGAGAACGACACCGTAGAAACACAGCGAATGATGAGATGCACCCATTCTCGCGTGAACCCCATACGGAGCATAATATCACGTAAGAATGACCATTCAACCCGGTCGAATGCTTTCTCCTTGTCGAGCTTCACCGCTGCTCCTTGAGCACTAGCCGACCCGTTCGTTTGGAGGGAATGTACAAGTTCATGTGCGATAAGGATGTTATCGGTAATGTTATGTTCGCTGAGAAACGCAGCTTGAGAGTCGCTTATACAACAGGGTAGAACATTCTTAAAACGATTAACCAAAACTTTGGAAACCGTTTTATAAATTACGGTACAGAGACTGATGGATCTGAATTGTTTCATAGTGGTTGGCTCCGGTACCTTGGGTATGAGCACAATCACAGAGCGATTGACCGATGCCATGTCAGCTTTGCCTCGGAGAAGGTCCAGGCAAAGGGAGATAAAGTCAGGGCCAATCAGGTCCCAATGTTGTCTGTAAAAGCTACTGGGGAAGCCATCAATACCCGGTGCCTTCCTTGGGTTAATGTCCCGAAAGGCCGCGAGTACCTCAGCTTCGGTAAAGGGCTGTAACAACAATGCATTCATCGCCGACGTAATAGTAGAGGTGACATGTTCGAGAAGCACCGAGGAAGAAGCACTTGTGGATGAGGAGAACATCGTTTGGAAGTAGGAGGAAGCAATACGTAGAATATCCGTATTCGATGTGTGCCAAATGCCGCTATTCTCAAACAGGCCTTGGACAATATTCTTTTTCCGACGCCGGGAAGCCCGCGCGTGGAAGTAAGTGGTGTTCTTATCACCATGGGATAACGAAGAAATACGTGAGCGTTGAGCCAAGTATGCTTCTCACACATCCAAAAGACGTCTAAGCTCAGATTTCGCGTTATGAAGAGTAGCCAAGTCCTTTTTGGAGAGGCGATGACGCCTCAAATAATGGCTAATCCATCTTTGTAACAACGCAATACCCGTTGGAATTTTAACTAAGTAAAAAGTACAGAAATTGAGGTTTTTCAATATAATTGTGTTGAAAATCTCCTAACCAATTACATGATCTCCTATATTTTGAGTAAAACTTGTTTTGTGGCCCTTTTCGTAGAGGTTTCGGACGAGCAGGTCTAAATGGGCCTTACAATGGACCCGTTGGAATTTTAACTGAGTAAAAAGTACAGAAATTGAGGTTTTGCAATATAATTGTGTTGAAAAGCTACTAATCAATTATTTGAACACTTAAAATTTGATTAAAACTTCTTTTGCGGTCCTTTTTGTCGAGGTTTCAGACGAGCAGGTCTAAATGGGCCTTTCAATTGGCCCGTTGGAATTTTAACTGAGTAAAAAGTATGAAAATTGAGGTTTTTGAATATAATTATGTTGAAAAGATCCTAATCAATTATTTGAACTCATAAAATTTGATTAAAACTTGTTTTGCGGTCCTTTTTGCGAAGTTTCGGACGAGCAGGTCTAAATGGGCCTTTCAATGGACCCGTTGGAATTTTAACTGAGTAAAAGGTACAGAAATTGAGGTTTTGCAATATAACTGTGTTGAAAATCTCCTAATCAATTACATCATCTCCTAAAATTTGATTAAAACTTGTTTTGCGGCCATTTGTGTAGAGGTTTCGGACGAGCAAGTCTAAATGGGCCTTACAATGGACCCGTTGGAATTTTAACTAAGTAAAAAGTACAGAAATTGAGGTTTTGCAATATAATTGTGTTGAAAACCTACTAATCAATTATTTGAACTCCTAAAATTTGATTAAAACTTTTTTGCGGTCCTTTTTGTAGAGGTTTCGGACGAGCAGGTCTAAATGTGCCTTTCAATGGACCCGTTGGAATTTTAACTAAGTAAAAAGTACAAAATTGAGGTATTGCAATATAATTGTGTTGAAAAGCTCCTAATCAATTATTTGAACTCCTAAAAATTGATTAAAACTTGTTTTGCGGTCCTATTTGTTGAGGCTTCGGACGAGCAGGTCTAAATGGGCCTTTCAATGGACCCGTTGGAATTTTAACTGAGTAAAAAGTACAGAAATTGAGGTTTTGCAATATAAGTGTGTTGAAAATCTCCTAATCAATTACACGATCTCCTAAAATTTGATTAAAACTTGTTTCGCGGCCCTTTGGTAGAGGTTTCGGACGAGCAAGTCTAAATGGGCCTTACAATGGACCCGTAGGAATTTTAACTGAGTAAAAAGTATAGAAATTGAGGTATTGCAATATAATTGTGTTGAAAAGCTACTGATCAATTATTTGAACTCCTAAAATTTTAATAAAACATGTTTTGCGGCCCTTTTTGTAGAGGTTTCGGACGAGGAGGTCTAAAAGGGCCTTTCAATGGACCCGTTGGAATTTTAACTGAGTAAAAAGTACAGAAATTTAGGTTTTGCAATATAATTGTGTTGAAAATCTCCTAATCGAGTATTTGAACTCCTAAAATTTGATTAAAACTTTTTTGCGATCCTCTTTGTAGAGGTTTCGGACGAGCAGGTCTAAATGGGCCTTTCAATGGACCTATTGGAATTTTAACTGAGTAAAAAGTATAGAAATTGAGGTTTTGCAATAAAATTGTGTTGAAAAGCTCATAATCAATTATTTGAACTCCTAAAATTTGAATAAAACTTTTTTGCGGTCCTTTTTGTGGAGGTTTCGGACGAGTAGGTCTAAATGGGCCTTTCAATGGGCCCGTTAGAATTTTAACTGGGTAAAAAGTACATAAATTGAGGTTTTACAATATAATTGTGTTGAAAAGCTACTTATCAATTACATCAACTCCTATAATTTGATTAAAACTTGTTTTGTGGTTCTTTTTGTAGAGGTTTCGGACGAGCGTGTCGAAATGGGCCTTTCAATGGACCCGTTGGAATTTTAATTGAGTAAAAAGTACAGAAATTGAGGTTTTGCAATATAATTGTGTTGAAAAGATCCTAATCAATTACATGATCTCCTAAAATTCGATTAAAACTTGTTTCGCGGCCCTTTTTGTAGAGGTTTCGGACGAGCAGGTCTAAATGGGCTTTACAATGGACCCGTTGGAATTTTAACTGAGTAAAAAGTACAGAAATAGAGGTTTCGCAATATAATTGTGTTGAAAAGCTACTAATAAATTATTTGAATTCCTAAAATTTGATTAAAACTTTTTTTCGGTCCTTCTTATCGAGGTTTCGGAGGAGCTGGTCTAAATGGGCCTTTCAATGGACCCGTTGGAATTTTAACTGAGTAAAAAGTACATAAATTGATGTTTTGCATTATAAGTGTGTTGAAAAGCTACTGATCAATTATTTGAACTCCTAAAATTTTAATAAAACTTGTTTTGCGGCCCTTTTTGTAGAGGTTTCGGACGAGGAGGTCTAAATGGGCCTTAAAATGGACCCGTTGGAATTTTAACTGAGTAAAAAGTACATAAATTGAGGTTTTGCATTATAAGTGTGTTGAAAAGCTACTGATCAATTATTTGAAGTCCTACAATTTTATTAAAACTTGTTTAGCGGCCCTTTTTGTAGAGGTTTCGGACGATCAGGTCTAAATGGGCCTTAAAATGGACCCGTTGGAATTTTAACTGAGTAAAAAGTATAGAAATTGAGGTTTTGCAATAAAATTTTGTTGAAAAGCTCATAATCAATTATTTGAACTCCTAAAATTTGAATAAAACTTTTTTGCGGTCCTTTTTGTAGAGCTTTCAGACGAGCAGGTCTAAATGGGCCTTTCAATGGACCCGTTGGAATTTTAACTGAGTAAAAAGTATAGAAATTGAGGTTTTGCAATAAAATTTGGTTGAAAAGCTCATAATCAATTATTTGAACTCCTAAAATTTGAATAAAACTTTTTTGCGGTCCTTTTTGTAGAGGTTTCGGACGAGTAGGTCTAAATGGGCCTTTCAATAGGCCCGTTGGAATTTTAACTGAGTAAAAAGTACGGAAATTGAGGTATTGCAATATAATTGTGTTGAAAAGCTACTGCTCAATTATTTGAACTCCTAAAATTTCATTAAAACTTGTTTTGCGGCCCTTTTTGTAGTGGTTTCGGACGAGGAGGTCTAAATGGGCCTTAAAATGGACCCGTTGGAATTTTAACTGAGTAAAAAGTACAGATATTGAGGTTTTGCAATAAAATTGTGTTGAAAATCTCCTAATCGAATATTTGAACTCCTAAATTTTGAATAAAACTTTTTTGCGGTCCTTTTTGTAGAGGTTTCGGACGAGTAGGTCTAAATGGGCCGTTCAATGGGCCCGTTGGATGGACCCGTTGGAATTTTAATTGAGTAAAAAGTACATAAATTGAGGTTTTGCAATATAATTGTTTTGAAAAGCTCCTAATCAATTACATGATCTCCTAAAATTCAATTAAAACTTGTTTCGCGGCCCTTTTTGTAGAGGTTTCCGACGAGCAGGTGTAAATGGGCCTTTCAATGGACCCGTTGGAATTTTAACTGAGAAAAAGTACATAAATTGAGGTTTTGCAATATAATTGTGTTGAAAAGCTACTAATAAATTATTTGAACACTTAAAATTTGATTAAAACTTCTTTTGCGGTCCTTTTTGTCGAGGTTTCGGAGGAGCAGGTCTAAATGGGCCTTTCAATTGGCCCGTTGGAATTTTAACTGATTAAAAAGTATAAAAATTGAGGTTTTTGAATACAATTGTGTTGAAAAGATCATAATCAATTATTTGAACTCATAAAATTTGATTAAAACTTGTTTTGCGGTCCTTTTTGTCGAAGTTTCGGACGAGCAGGTCTAAATGGGCCATTCAATGGACCCGTTGGAATTTTAACTGAGTAAAAGGTACAAAAATTGAGGTTTTGCAATATAAGTGTGTTGAAAATATCCTAATCAATTACATCATCTCCTAAAATTTGATTAAAACTTGTTTTGCGGCCATTTGTGTAGAGGTTTCGGACGAGCAGGTCTAAATGGACCTTACAATGGACCCGTTGGAATTTTAACTAAGTAAAAAGTACAGAAATTGAGGTTTTGTAATATAATTGTTTTGAAAAGCTACTAATAAATTATTTGAACTCCTAAAATTTGAATAAAACTTTTTTGCGGTGCTTTTTGTAGAGGTTCCGGACGAGTAGGTCTAAATGGGCCTTTCAATGGGCCCGTTGGAATTTTAACTGAGTAAAAAGTACATAAATTGAGGTTTTGGAACATAATTGTGTTGAAAAGCTACTGCTCAATTATTTTAACTCCTAAAATTTCATTAAAACTTGTTTTGCGGCCCTTTTTGTAGTGGTTTCGGACGAGGAGGTCTAAATGGGCCTTAAAATGGACCCGTTGGAATTTTAACTGAGTAAAAAGTACAGAAATTGAGGTTTTGCAATAAAATTGTGTTGAAAATCTCCTAATCGAATATTTGAACTCCTAAATTTTGAATAAAACTTTTTTGCGGTCCTTTTTGTAGAGGTTTCGGACGAGTAGGTCTAAATGGGCCTTTCAATGGGCCCGTTGGATGGACCCGTTGGAATTTTAATTGAGTAAAAAGTACATAAATTGAGGTTTCGCAATATAATTGTTTTGAAAAGCTCCTAATCAATTACATGATCTCCTAAAATTCGATTAAAACTTGTTTCGCGGCCCTTTTTGTAGAGGTTTCCGACGAGCAGGTGTAAATGGGCCTTTCAATGGACCCGTTGGAATTTTAACTAAGTAAAAAGTACATAAATTGAGGTTTTGCAATATAATTGTGTTGAAAAGCTACTAATAAATTATTTGAACACTTAAAATTTGATTAAAACTTCTTTTGCGGTCCTTTTTATCGAGGTTTCGGAGGAGCAGGTCTAAATGGGCCTTTCAATTGGCCCGTTGGAATTTTAACTGATTAAAAAGTATAAAAAATGAGGTTTTTGAATACAATTGTGTTGAAAAGATCATAATCAATTATTTGAACTCATAAAATTTGATTAAAACTTGTTTTGCGGTCCTTTTTGTCAAAGTTTCGGACGAGCAGGTCTAAATGGGCCATTCAATGGACCCGTTGGAATTTTAACTGAGTAAAAGTTACAGAAATTAGGGTTTTGCAATATAAGTGTGTTGAAAATCTCCTAATCAATTACATCATCTCCTAAAATTTGATTAAAACTTGTTTTGCGGCCATTTGTGTAGAGGTTTCGGACGAGCAGGTCTAAATGGACCTTACAATGGACCCGTTGGAATTTTAACTAAGTAAAAAGTACAGAAATTGAGGTTTTGTAATATAATTGTTTTGAAAAGCTACTAATAAATTATTTGAACTCCTAAAATTTGAATAAAACTTTTTTGCGGTGCTTTTTGTAGAGGTTCCGGACGATTAGGTCTAAATGGGCCTTTCAATGGGCCCGTTGGAATTTTAACTGAGTAAAAAGTACATAAATTGAGGTTTTACAATATAATTGTGTTGAAAAGCTCCTGATCAATTACATGATCTCCTAAAATTCGATTAAAACTTGTTTCGCGGCACTTTTTGTAGAGGTTTCGGACGAGCAGGTCTTAATGGGCCTTACAATGGACCCGTAGGAATTTTAACTGAGTAAAAAGTACAGAAATTGAGTTAATTCAATATAATTGTGTTGAAAAGTTACTGATCAATTATTTGAACTCCTAAAATATTATTAAAACATGTTTTGCGGCCCTTTTTGTAGAGGTTTCGGACGAGGAGGTCTAAATGGGCCTTAAAATGGACCCGTTGGAATTTTAACTAAGTAAAAAGCATAGAAATTTAGGTTTTGCAATATAATTGTGTTGAAAATCTTCGAATCGAATATTTGAACTCCTAAAATTTGAATAAAACTTTTATGCGGTCCTTTTTGTAGAGGTTTCGGACGAGCAGGTCTAAATGGGCGTTTCAATGGACCTGTTGGAATTTTAACTAAGTAAAATGTATAGAAATTGAGGTTTTGCAATAAATTGTGTTGAAAAGCTCATAATCAATTATTTGAACTCTTAAAATTTGAATAAAACTTATTTTGCGGTCCTTTTTGTAGAGGTTTCGGACGAGAAGGTCTAAATGGGCCTTTCAATGGGCTCGTTGGAATTAAAACTGAGTAAAAAGTACATAAATTGAGGTTTTGCAATATAATTGTGTTGAAAAGCTACATTATCAATTACATGAACTCCTATAATTTGATTAAAACTTGTTTTGTGGTCCTTTTTGTAGAGGTTTCGGACGAGCGTGTCTAAATGGGCCTTTCAATGGACCCGTTGGAATTTTAATTGAGTAAAAAGTACATAAATTGAGGTTTTGCAATATAATTGTGTTGAAAAGCTTCTAATCAATTACACGATCTCCTAAAATTCGATTAAAACTTGTTTCACGACCCTTTTTGTAGAGGTTTCGGACGAGCAGGTCTAAATGGGCCTTACATTGGACCTGTTGGAATTTTAACTGAGTAAAAAGTACAGAAATAGAGGTTTTGTAATATAATTATGTTGAAAATCTACTAATCAATTATTTAAACTCCTAAAATTTAATTAAAACTTTCTTGCGGTCCTTTTTGTAGAGGTTTCGGACGAGCAGGTCTAAATGGGCCTTTCAATGGACCCGTTGGAATTTTAACTGAGTAAAAAGTACAGAAATTGAGGTTTTGCAATATAATTGTGTTGAAAAGCTACTAATCAATTATTTGAACACTTAAAATTTGATTAAAACTGCTTTTGCGGTCCTTTTTGTCGAGATTTCGGACGAGCAGGTCTAAATGGGCCTTTCAATTGGCCCGTTGGAATTTTAACTGAGTAAAAAGTATAAAAATTGAAGTTTTTGAATATAATTGTGTTGAAAAGATCCTAATCAATTATTTGAACTCATAAAATTTGATAAAAACTTGTTTTACGGTCCTTTTTGTCGAAGTTTCGGACAAGCAGGTCTAATTGGGCCTTTCAATGGACCCGTTGGAATTTTAACTGAGTAAAAGGTACAGAAATTGAGGTTTTGCAATATAAGTGTGTTGAAAATCTCCAAATCAATTACATGATCTCCTAAAATTTGATGAGAACTTGTTTTTCGGCCCTTTTTGTAGAGGTTTCGGACGAGCAGGTCTAAATGGGCCTTACAATGGACCCGTTGGAATTTTAACTGAGTAAAAAGTAAAGAAATTGAGGTTTTGCAATATAATTGTGTTGAAAAGCTACTTATCAATTACATGAACTCCTATTATTTGAAAAGCTAGTTTTGTGGGCCTTTTTGTAGAGGTTTCGGACGAGCGTGTCGAAATGGGCCTTTCAATGGACCCGTTGGAATTTTAACTAAGTAAAAAGTACAAAAATTGAGGTATTGCAATATAATTGTGTTGAAAAGCTCATAATCAATTATTTGAACTCCTAAAATTTGAATAAAACTTTTTTGCGGTCCTTTTTGTAGAGGTTTCGGACGAGCAGGTCTAAATGGGCCTTTCAATGGACCCGTTGGAATTTTAACTGAGTAAAAAGTATAGAAATTAAGGTTTAGCAATAAAATTGTGTTGAAAAGCTCATAATCAAATATTTGAACTCATAAAATTTGATAAAAACTTGTTTTACGGTCCTTTTTGTCGAAGTTTCGGACGAGCAGGTCTAATTGGGCCTTCCAATGGACCCGTTGGAATTTTAACTGAGTAAAAGGTACAAAAATTGAGGTTTTGCAATATAAGTGTGTTGAAAATCTCCTAATCAATTACATGATCTCCTAAAATTTGATTAAAACTTGTTTTTCGGCCCTTTTTGTAGAAGTTTCGGACGAGCAGGTCTAAATGGGCCTTACAATGGACCCGTTGGAATTTTAACTGAGTAAAAAGTAAAGAAATTGAGGTTTTGCAATATAATTGTGTTGAAAAGCTAGTTATCAATTACATGAACTCCTATGATTTGATTAAAACTTGTTTTGTGGTCCTTTTTGTAGAGGTTTCGGACGAGCGTGTCGAAATGGGCCTTTCAATGGACCCGTTGGAATTTTAACTGAGTAAAAAGTATAGAAATTTAGGTTTTGCAATAAAATTGTGTTGAAAAGCTCCTAATCAATTATTTGAACTCCTAAAATTTAATGAAAACTTTTTTGTGGTCCTTTTTCTAGAGGTTTCGGATGAGCAGGTCTAAATGGGCCATTCAATGGGCCCGTTGGAATTTTAACTGAATAAAAAGTATAAAAATTGAGGTTTTCCAATATAATTGTGTTGAAAAGCTCATAATCAATTATTTGAACTCCTAAAATTTGATTAAAACTTGTTTTGCGGTCCTTTTTGTCTAGGTTTCGGACGAGGAGGTCTAAATGGGCCTTTCAATGGACCCGTTGGAATTTTAACTGAATAAAAAGTATAAAAATTGAGGTTTTGCAATCTAGTTGTGTTTATGTAACCCCCTTAACCCGGCCTAGACGGTTGACCCGAATTAAGAGAGTCACACAGGGAAAACCAAAGTCAACCCGAAAGTCAACCTTGATTAACGACCCTTTTTTTAAAAAAACTTGTCTAGATGCATATTAATCCTTAGATATGATCATACAACAGCATACTCAAAGATCATAAACATCAGAGATCAAACAGGGATCCAATTGAACAAATTACAACTTTAGGGACCAAATTGTAATTTCTGATATATATAAGGACTTAACCCAAATTAAAGTTACCAACTTGAAATTAATCAGGTTTCATGCTTCTCTGTGAAATTTCAGCTCAAAAGGACTTCCCAAACTCATACAATTGCACAAACAAGATTCAGGACCAAAATGCAAACAATTCAAAACATTTAACTGCCAATGTCAGCCCCTAACGGTCACCCGTTCCGAAACAGTCAGAGCCCGTTTCGAAACGCGGGGCCGTTCCGCAACGCGTACCGCAACACGGGCTGACAGTAGCCAACCGTTTCGGAACGGTCCCTCCCGTTTCGGACGCCTGGGCTTGTTTAAGGCACCCGTTCCGAAACGGTAGGTACTGTTCCGGAACACCCTGCACAGATTACCCCAAAATGCATACTTAAACATGCAATTAAACATCCAATCATGCTCCAAATGCCACCAAACTTTACCAACATGCAATTCAACATATATGAGACATACTTGCATCAACAATTCATCAAAACATCAACATATGTGAAAAACCCCAATTCTATAGGCATGCTTCCTACACAAGCAACCATTCAAGCATAAACTTCCAATTCAAGCATATAATGGCCAACCACAAAAACCAGCATTCTCAACAACATTCAATATACTTAGGGAGTTCAAAACATCTCCCAAAACATACACATAGGTCCCCCATTGCCAAATTACCAAAAGCTAAATGTACTTAAGAAAACCTTCCATACTTTGAGCTTTACTTCCACTTGAATGCTTGTCTTCCTTGCTGCCCTCAAAGTACTTTAATGTTCTACATTATTGATTTGAGAAAACAAAGAGAGAGCGTAAGCAAAAGCTTAGTGAGGAATGCTCAATAAAACCATTCAATAATGCATTTATAAAACACTTTATAAATCATGCTTCAAATCATCATTTACACATGCTCAAAAGCATACTTAAACATGCATCTCATGCTTCATATCATAACATGTCATATTGGCCACAAGTGATAAATTCCATTTCTTTAAAAACAAGTTCATCAACTTTCACCCCAAGGACTTTTAAACACCTTGGCCCCAAGGACTTTTAAACACCTTGGCCCATGGACTTTTAACCACCATGGAAAGGACCACACAAGGACTTTTAACCACCTTTGTGTCCGTATCAAGTTTCACCCCAAGGACTTTTAAACACCTTGGCCCCAAGGACTTTTAAACACCTTGGCCCCATGGACTTTTAAACACCATGGAAAGGACCACACAAGGACTTTTAACCACCTTTGTGTCCGTAGGAAGAATCATCCAAGGACTTTTAACCACCTTGATGTTCTTAAGTAAACAAGGCTCACTCAAGGACTTTTAACCACCTTAGTGACCTTAACCTTTGCAAAACATCACTTGCCAATATACATCATTATCATCAATTTATCCACTGTTTTAAAGCATTAAACCAAGCCATATTCATCATGCATTTAAAAGCATCAAACCACATTTAATCAATGCTCAAAAACAAGGAACTCTTACCTTGACCTTCCTTCAACATATGGCTTACAAAAACAGCATTAACCATGCTAAATCATGCTTTCAAAACAGAGTTCAAAACATGCAATAAACCACATTGCACAACAATCAAATCATGGCCACCACTAGAGAGTATTTCCGAAAACTTACACTTGAGCTTAGCAAAGTTGTTTAGACTTAAACTAAGCTCCCAAGACATTGGTTTCAAAGCCGAAAACCCAATTTCACTCACCGATTCCACTTCGCCTCTTGCCGAAGCACCAAATCAAGCCTCCGGATCACCACCACTTGGATCCAAAGATGACTCCCCTGTTTTAACACATCAAAACAGTAGATTAATGCATCATCATGCATTAATATCCTCAATGAAAGCACCTAAACTCGCTACTCTCATCCCCACTCCATTTTCGGCCACCAAACACAACCGAAAATGCATCCAAACCACTTCTCAACAAAGCCCAGCCATTAACCATCAAAACCTAACATCCTTTAACATCATTTAACATCTAAAAAGAACCTAATAACATCCTTATACCTCCAGCAACACCAGATCCACAAGATCACCTCAAAAACAATCAAGAATCACAAGCTAAACTTAGGAAACCCAACCTATCCGGGATTGCATCAATCAAAACTCAATTCCTTATCAATTCAGAGTTCAAATAACATCAAAAACACATCTCAAATCACAGATTTAACAGATCAAACGAAAATCATCAAAAATCACCAAATCTTGCATTATAAGCCAAGATCCATTTCACAACTTAAAAGCCTTTAATAAAACATCAATTAAGGATTGAAAACTTAGGAATTTCAGTAAAGAACTGATAGTTTAGAGGAGAAGGACGTTCCTACCTCCAAACTTGAGTTTCTCCTCTTTTTGGAATCAAAAACCTTGATGAATCAAGTAGCAAATGATGAGGTTTTGTAGATATGATGATTAGGAATCAAAAGAAAGTTGAAAGGAGAGATTTAGGTGAGAAAATCAGAAACAATTCTCTGGAAAGAAAGTGTTTGGGTTGAGAGAAAATGAGAGAAAAGAAAATAGGAAGTTAGTTATCAAAATGGCCAAAATGGCTTTCCCTCCTCTTTTGATATGTTTTAAAATCAGAATATAGCTTAAAATATCTTAGAAAAATCTGGAGAAACTACTTTTTGGAATAATAGCTCCTTAAAGATTCAAAGTTTCAACCCTTTCTAAAACAGTCACAAAACTTTCAAAAATTACATTTTGGTCACTAGCCAAAATGTCACCCTTCCAAAACTCATTTTCCAAAATTGATTTCACAGTTCACTTAATTATATTAAAAGATGATTTTAGAACATTTTTCCATAATTTTAATGCAACCCGAACTAGGCTTTCCTAAATTCACCCTTTTAGATTCGAACAGCACTTTGACCAAACCGGTCAACGCCCAAAACTTCTAAGCCCAAAACCGGGGCGTTACAGTTTAAAACCTCCTAATCAATTACATGAACTCCTATAATTTGATTAAAACTTGTTTTGTGGTCATTTTTGTAGAGGTTTCGGACGATCGTGTCGAAATGGGCCTTTCAATGGACCCGTTGGAATTTTAATTGAGTAAAAAGTACAAAAATTGAGGTTTTGCAATATAATTGTGTTGAAAAGCTCCTAATCAATTACATGATCTCCTAAAATTCGATTAAAAATTGTTTCGCGACCCTTTTTGTAGAGGTTTCGGACGAGCAGGTCTAAATGGGCCTTACAATGGACCCGTTGGAATTTTAACTGAGTAAAAAGTACAGAAATAGAGCTTTTGCAATATAATTGTGTTGAAAAGCTACCAATCAATTATTTGAATTCCTAAAATTTTATTAAAACTTGTTTTGCGATTTTAACTGAGTAAAAAGTACATAAATTGAGGTTTTGCAATATAAGTGTGTTGAAAATCTCCTAATCAATTACATGATCTCCAAAATTTTGATTAAAACTTGTTTTTCGGCCCTTTTTGTAGAGGTTTCGGACGAGCAGGTCTAATTGGGCTTTACAATGGACCCATTGGAATTTTAACTGAGTAAAAAGTAAAGAAATTGAGGTTTTGCAATATAATTGTGTTGAAAAGCTCCTAATCAATTATTTGAACTCCTAAAATTTGATTAAAACTTGTTCTGCGGTCCTTTTTGTCGAGGTTTCCGACGAGCAGGTCTAAATGGGCCTTTCAATGCACCCGTTGGAATTTTAACAGAGTAAAAAGTACAGAAATTAAGGTTTTGCAATATAATTGTGTTGAAAATCTCCTAACCATTTACATGATCTCCTATATTTTGAGTAAAACTTGTTTTGTGGCCCTTTTTGTAGAGGTTTCGGACGAGCAGGTCTAAATGGGCCTTACAATGGACCCGTTGGAATTTTAACTGAGTAAAAAGTACAAAAATTGAGGTTTTGCAATATAATTGTGTTGAAAAGCTACTAATCAATTATTTGAACACTTAAAATTTGATTAAAACTTCTTTTGCGATCCTTTTTGTCGAGGTTTTGGACGAGCAGGTCTAAATGGGCCTTTCAATTGGCCCGTTGGAATTTTAACTGAGTAAAAAGAATAAAAATTGAGGTTTTTGAATATAATTGTGTTGAAAAGATCCTAATCAATTATTTGAACTCATAAAATTTGATTAAAACTTGTTTTGCGGCCCTTTTTGTCGAAGTTTCGGACGAGCAGGTCTAAATGGGCCTTTCAATGGACCCGTTGGAATTTTAACTGAGTAAAAGGTACATAAATTGAGGTTTTGCAATATAAGTGTGTTGAAAATCTCCTAATCAATTACATCATCTCCTAAAATTTGATTAAAACTTGTTTTGCGGCCATTTGTGTAGAGGTTTCGGACGAGCAGGTCTAAATGGGCCTAACAATGGACCCGTTGGAATTTTAACTAAGTAAAAAGTATAGAAATTTAGGTTTTGCAATATAATTGTGTTGAAAAGCTACTAATCAATTATTTGAACTCCTAAAATTTGATTAAAACTTTTTTGTGATCCTTTTTGAAGAGGTTTCGGACGAGCAGGTCTAAATGGGCCTTTCAATGGACCCGTTGGAATTTTAACTAAGTAAAAAGTACATAAATTTAGGTATTGCAATATAATTGTGTTGAAAAGCTCCTAATCAATTATTTGAACTCCTAAAATTTGATTAAAACTTGTTTTGCGGTCCTTTTTGTCGAGGTTTCGGATGAGCATGTCTAAATGGGCCTTTCAATAGAGCCGTTCGAATTTTAGCTGAGTAAAAAGTACAAAAATTGAGGTTTTGCAATATAAGTGTGTTGAAAATCTCCTAATCAATTACACGATCTCCTAAAATTAGATTAAAACTTGTTTCGCGGCCCTTTTGTAGAGGTTTCGGACGAGCAGGCCTAAATGGGCCGTACAATGGACCCGTAGGAATTTTAACTAAGTAAAAAGTACAAAAATTGAGGTTTTGCAATATAATTGTGTTGAAAAGCTACTAGTCAATTGTTTGAACTACTAAATTTTGATTAAAACATTTTTTTGCGGTCCTTTTTGTAGAGGTTTCGGACGAGCAGGTCTAAATGGGCCTTTCAATGGACCCGTTGGAATTTTATCTGAGTAAAAAGTACAGAAATTGAGGTTTTGCAATATAATTGTATTGAAAAGCTCCTAATCAATTATTTGAACTCCTAAAATTTGATTAAAACTTGATTTGCGGTCCTTTTTGTCGAGGTTTCGGACGAGCAGGTCTAAATGGGCCTTTCAATGGACTCGTTGGAATTTTTTTTTGTTGAAGAAAATGTGCCTCATTAGAAACCCCTCTAACCACCCTCTGCCGAGGCGCAAGGTGAACCTAAGGGGAAAAAAGTGCCCTGAGATATATTATAACAAAAAGGTTGAGTATGAGCCAGTACATCAGAGTTAATACAATCTGGAATGAAAGAATAAAAGAAAACAGAGGAAGCAGAACGTAGAGCCCAAGAGGCTAAGTTATGAGCCATAAAATTGGCTGATCTAGGTACAAAAGATAAACTAATCAAGGGAGAAGCCTCAAGCAAAGCCTTCGTATCAGCGATCTGCGGGCCCAACAAGGAAGCATCAGTAGTGAGCCGAGAGAGCTTATTGACAACGATGGCAGAATCTGACTCGATGAGCACCTCACCCCAGCCTCTATCTCTGACCATCATGATACCCGCAACAATGGCATGGAGCTCAACCATGGTGGCTTCCCGACAGCCAGCTTCATAAACGGCACATCCTCCAAGTATAGAATCCTGAGCATCACGAGCGACAACCCCGATAGCTGCAGAACCGGACTCATGGTGGAAGGCACCATCCACATTAATCTTGACAACCTCCGTCCTCGGCGGTTTCCATCGTGGTGGGGCGGCTGCTGGCACGACGGTTGGTGTATGTGGGGCGGGGAGAGCGTTGGCAGCGACATACTCCTGTAAAAGACCCTGAGCATTCATGGCAGTGAGCCAAGGTTGGTGAAGCCGCTGTGAGTGGATCCAGTCATTCCGGCAATTCCATATGTTCCAAAGAGCTGTTAAGAGCAGAGCAAACCCTGCATCATCCAGCCGTTTAGTGACCTCAGATAACCAGGCTGCCATGGAAGTGGAGTGACAATCATAGATGCCAAAGGGAAGCCCAACAAGGCGAAGGACCTCATTAGCCCCTGGACAATCTCGAAGAGCATGAACGGTTGTTTCCATGATGGTAGGACAAAACAAGCACTGGCCATCCGTAGGGTGGATAAGCCGTAATCTATCCCCTGTGGGTAACGCGTCCCGTCCTGCACGCCAGCTAAAGGAGAGAATTTTGGGCAGCGTCGGGGCTTTGGCAATAATCTTCCAAAGTCTGTTAGGTCTTTCCACGGGCCGTGGAGGTCTATGTAGAAAGAAGTAGCCAGATCGAACTGTGTAGATCCCAGAGTCATGATGGCCCCAGATTAGGGTATCACTCTGGCTTCGGATGATTGGAACCCGTAGGATGCACTCGACATCATCCTTGTCAAAAGCCTGACGAAGTTTGGTTTCATCCCATCTAGTGAAGTAGCGTATCATGTAGTTACGACATCGTACATGCAGTTCGTCATTATCCAAGTACTCCCCAAACAGGGTAATCGGTGAGTCACCACCCCAGTTGTCACTAAGCATGTAGATCGAACTCTTATTCCCAGGGCGCCAAAAATAACCTGACCCTAAAGATTGGATCGCTTGGATAATCCATATCCATGAAAAGGATGCACGCTTATCAGCCTGTGCGCGTAGCAAGTCGCCCGAGGGATAGTATTTTGTACGAAGAACTCGTGCCAACAAAGATTCAGGATTCGATATAAGGTGCCAAATCTGCTTCCCAAGAAGGGCAACATTAAAGGCACGTAGATCCCGAAAGCCCAAACCCCTGCGGCTTTAGGGGTGCAAAGGGAGTCCCATGACAGGAGTGGCCAACTGCGCTTATTACTGCGTCCCGACCACCAATAGCGGCGAATAGAAGAGGTGGTGTCATCAATGATGTTTTGCGGCAATAAGTAGCATGACATAACGTACTGGGGCATCGCCTGAGCCACCGATTTAATGAGAATTTCTCTCCCATTGTAGGAAAGGAAGCTGCTATCCCATTTACTCATTCGAGATTGCACTTTGTCAGGAACGAAACCTAACGAGGCATTCATGTTCCTTTTAATTAAAAGTGGCACACCCAAATAAATGCTTGGATCATCTACTAAACGTACACCCAATGTTGATCGCATCATTTGGAGAAAGTTGGTTGAGCACTTAGGACTGCAGAAAGCCGTGGATTTATCAAAGTTGACCGTTTGTCCTGAAGAGGAGGCATAGATAGAAAGAATGTATCGGAGACGATCAACCTCCTCAACCTGATTACGTAGAAACACAATGTTGTCATCAGCAAAGAGGCAGATGAGTAACACGAGGCCCGTGGCGACTTGCATTGAGGCCCAGTAGCCGCCCTTCCCTTTGTTCCGTTTCTAGAGCTACTGAAAGGCCCTGGTAGCATAGTAGAAAAAGGAAGGGGGATAGAGGGTCACCCTGTCGAATACCCCGGGTGGGAAAGAATTCCTGAGACAAAGTACCGTTGACCTGTACCGAGAACGAAACATAAGAGAAGCAACGCAGAATAAGATTCACCCATTCCCTGGCAAACCCCATTCGCAACATGACATCACGCAAGAAGGACCATTCGACACGGTCAAAAGCCTTTTCCATATCCAACTTGACTGCTGCCCCCTGTGAGGCTACTGACCCGTTGGAGTGAAGCGAGTGCACCAGCTCGTGCGTAATGAGGATGTTATCAGTGATATTGCGGC
Organism: Hibiscus trionum; assembly: GCA_030270665.1. Lineage (NCBI taxonomy): Eukaryota > Viridiplantae > Streptophyta > Magnoliopsida > Malvales > Malvaceae > Hibiscus > Hibiscus trionum. Next base: position 28,094,906 of record BSYR01000002.1, read on the forward strand.
CACTAATGAACGCAGCTTGAGAAGCACTGATACAAAAGGGTAAAATGGATTTAAGACGATTAACAAGGACCTTAGAAATCGTCTTGTAAATGACAGTGCACAAGGTGATTGGCCTAAAGTGCTTCATGGTAGTGGGGTCAGAAATTTTAGGGATGAGCACAATTACTTACCGGTTAACTGATGCCATGTCAACCTTCCCATGAAGGAGATCCATGGAAAGAGTCATGAATTCAGGTCCTATCAGATCCCAATGCTGACGGTAAAAACTACTAGGGAATCCATCAATTCCTGGCGCCTTCTTAGGGTTGATATCATGAAAGGAAGCTAATATTTCCTCTTCAGTGAAAGGTCGCATTAGAGATGTGTTCATATCTGAGGTTACGGTGGGACGAATATTCCCCAGCAGTTCCAGCGAAGACACCAGATTGGATGAGGTAAAAATATCCTGGAAATAGGATGAGGCAATGTGGAGCGTGTAAGCATTCGAGGTGTGCCAGACACCGGTCTCATCAAGGAGGCCATGGATTGTGTTTTTCCTCAGTCACCGAGATGCCCGAGCATGGAAGTAATTGGTATTCTTGTCTCCATTGGTCAACCATGAGACCCGGGAGCTCTGGGCCCAATATGCCTCCCTGGCAGCCGCTAAACTCCAAAGTTCTGATTTTGCACTATGAAGCGAAGACAGTGCTTTATTGGAAAGGTGTCGACCACGTAAAAGAGCGTTGATTTTACGTTGCAACACTGCTATTCTAAGTGCAGATTGTTTACGCTGATTGCATTGCCACTCTTGAAGTTGGTGGCCCAAAGCAGAAATTTTGTCTAAGAGGGACCCAGAAGTTGAGGTCCAAGTTTGCCGACAGACTTGTATGCATGATGGGTCATTGGCCCAACATGCCTCGAATCGAAAGTGGTCCATGGATGGCTCTTGGAAATGAAGTGGATAGTTGATACTATCCGTGACCATGATAATAACACTATGATCAGATTCAAGGGAGAATGAATGGAAGTGCGAAAAGTGAGGGTGGTCACGCAACCATTCAGAGCAAGCTACAAAGCGATCGAGTCTCTCACAGACCGGGGTGACATTTGGCCCAGTTCGAGTCCAGGTGAACCAACCCTTGGTGGGCTTGCAATCGAATAGGTTATTACGGGAAAGACAATCTCGAAAATTATGTATTTGCGAACGAGGTCTACGATTACCACCTTGTTTTTCAGAATCATCGAGAATGTCATTGAGATCACCTCCGATAAGCCACGGGAGAGGCGAAATAGGCTTTAGGGAATCGATAAGGTCCCACATACAGGATTTCATATTCGTTGCCGCATACCCATATCTACCAGTGAATCTAAAATGATAATAAGAGCAATGCACAAGCACATCAATATATCTCTCGAAAGACGAGAGGAAATCCATAGAAATGGTTTTATTCCAAAATAGGCCTAAGCCTGAACATAAAGAGCTGTTGTCCACAACAAAAAAACCATCCATATCAAGCAAAAGTTTAAGACTATCAAACCTAACTGAATTTAAACGAGTTTCAGATAAAAAATAATATCCGGATGTAAACAAAAAACAATAGATCGAAGTTCGTGAACTGCCAAGGGCATACCAAAGCCTCGACAGTTCCAACATATGACTCTCATTTCTCTCGGCGGGGTTGACCGTCAATCACCGCCGAAGAGTTTTTGTTGCTCATCCCAGCTTTCACGTTTTTTGGAGCTTTTTCTTGTTGCTTTCTTGTTTTGCCTACTATCGAGGGGGACGCACGAAGGCGTTTAGCAATGCCTCCAGTATTAATAGGGGGCTGTGCTTAGTTTTTTTAGGACCAGCCACACCTTTCCCTTTGTCTGTAGTGGCAGCCAACCAATCTTCAAATTCTGGGTTAATGGGAACTCCAGATTTGTTAGTGCTTTCCCGTATGGCAGTGTCAACGACGGTGGGCACAGGAATTTCATCTTCATCGATAAGGATGAATCTCTTTTCTGGCGGTGTGTCGGAGACATGTGGATGCACTGCAAGACCATCATCCTCTTCAGCTTCGAGAGAACCATTGACCACGGATTCCTCATCTGCAGGGATCATGTCAAGTGGTGCAATGTCCAGCGGTTCCAGGTGGCCATTTACCTTATCAACCCAAGCAGTGGGGGCCAGCTCAGTGGACGATAAAGTCTCCTTGGCATCAGTCGTGGGAATAGGTTCCTCATCCTCAAGCAAATCATCGTCCTCTACGTTCATATCCACGCCTGCACCGGTGGTGGCGTCTGCAGCATCAGGTTGCACAGGTTGTGCTGCCTTTCCCGGGGTTGCAATAGCATTGCCAGCCCGTTCCTTACATTTGTTTTCTGAAAACAAAGAAATGATGGACATTTGTAATTGTAAGGAAAAATCAGGACATAAAACGTGCTTGCAGCCAAGGGCATCGAACGAGATGTAAGTAAAGAAAAGGAAGGAAAAATAAAATATGTAAGAAGAACCTGTGGTGGTCTCATTCTGTTTGGAGGTTGAGCCTGGTTCGAAATATCAGACCCGGTCTCTCACTCTGGCTTTGAGGGTTGGTTTAGGGGTCGGGGCACGAAGCCAGTCCCCATATGGCAGCCCTACACTCGGCTTGTCCTTGAAATCAGCACATGTAGCTCTAAGATGAGAGAGCATCCCACATCCATGGCAGAAAGTAGGAAGCTTTTCATATTGCACTGGCAACATTTTGGGCTTTTCAGGGTCCTCCTCTTCTGCCAAGGCTACTCCACGACAGAGTGGTTGAGTAATATCAACAAGTATACCGACACGCAAAAATTACACCATGTTACTTTCATCATCCTTTCGCGTGTCTATGCTTATCACTGCTCCTAGGCCACTACCTAGAGCACATCCTGATGCGTGAGCCACTGTGTCACCCATCATCATTGCCAAAGGCACTCGCAGGATACGGACCCATATCCTCATGTGTGTGAATTGATATTCATTAATCGTCAATTGTGGTTGGATGGGGACGAGGGCCAACCAGTCTCGTTTAAAGGTCCAAGGACCTCTCTTGAGAATTTCCTTAACCCTTGCTGCTGATTCAAACTTGAAGAGGAAATACCCCGATCCAAGTATAGTGATGGAAACAACCTTATCGTTTTTCCATACTATCGTGAAGACCCTCACAAGGGCAGCATCATCCATCTTAGCATTGGGGAAAAGTTTCCCTAACAAAGAGCATCTGTGATCCTCTAGAGGAATTGCTTTCGAGGGTTTTGGGGCATAAACTACACTCTGCTCCTCTGTAGTGAATTGTAGTTTATCAAAATGGTCCAAGAAGGAGTCTGAGGAAGCCATAGGTAAGTGGTGAAAGCTTAGAGAAGTGAAGCAAGGAATTTGAAGGAGGTAATATGGGAAAGATGAACCCAGTTTGTTTCCTTCGAAGTCAGAAAATTTGGATAACCAAAATTGGAAATTTGAATTAAGGGTAAAGGATATAGAGAATATAATTCAAATTGCAAGTGATTTGTATTTATGCGATAAAGGATATTCCTCAAAAAAAGGAGGAGTTCGAGTATCACAATACCAGCAGTATCCCTAACTTCTAGGAGCAATGATTTTGGGAAGGTTCAGAGAGTGAAGCAAAGTAGGAGACTTAGCATTAATTTAAAATTTAAAATAATGCTACCTAATCTCCAAGAAAATCGGAGAATCCTGATTCTGGGATCATTCGTACTATCCTCGGTTTGAATGGGGCCCATGCCCGTGATCACTATGGCTCCGTCGTGTAGCGGTGGTCGGAGGAAAATAGTTACAGCTGTATGGCCCAAAATGCCATAGAGGAGCTGCAGCCACTGTCCTTGTAAATCTAATGGGAAACAAAGCCTGTGGTCCACATAGTAGACATGCACGTAAAGTGCAATCTGCATGGACCATGCAAGCAGCATGGGCTTCCATCCGAGAATGCCAGGCCAATGGCAGGCAGTGACCTGCTTTTCAGGCCCTTCACTCATCACAAGTCCTATGATCTTGGACGCAGGCTGACGAGATACTAGTACCCCCAGAAACGTGGAAACAAGCCGCCACAATATTGGGGGCCCGTCGTCAGTCTAGTAGGGCATCACTCGTCTAGTGAAAACGAACGAAATACAATGCCCAGAGGGCCATGAACAATTCCTTGCGTTAGGAAGGAAAGAAAAAATACAAGACCATTGAGGCCAGGATAAAACCCGTGCATAAAATAGCATATCGGGGAGTATTTTGGATAATTCAAAACCCAAAGGTTGAGTATACCAAAGCCATGTTGAACAATGGATATGGAAATATTCAAAAAGAAAATAAACCCATACTAGTAGCAAATAGCATCCATCGTAAGGGATGGATGATGAATAAAATAAAAATAAAAGTAAAGAAACAAAATGATAAGAGATACGTACCTTTCCTATGTCTGACCAGTAAGAGGCATACTGCCAAGATTGGTGAATGGTAAGGGGATGTAAGAGGTTGAATGATGGTGGTCTGAGGAGGAGGAAGGGAAGGAGGGCCGGTGGCCGGAGGATTAAGAAGCGGAGGAGGGCAAGGAGGAGGCGGTGGTAAAAGGGTGGAGAGTGAGAGAAAGTAAGAAAAAGCAAAGGAAGGAAATGAGAGAATTCAGAGAGAATTTTCATTCCCTTAGACGCGTTAAATATGACCCACCCGTTGGAATTTTAACTGAGTAAAAAGTATAGAAATTGAGGTTTTGCAAAATAAGTGTGATGAAAATCTCCTAATCAATTACATGAACTCCTAAAATTTGATTAAAACTTGTTTCGCGGCCCTTTTTGTAGAGGTTTCGAACGAGCAGGTTTAAATGGGCCTTACAATGGACCCGTAGGGATTTTAACTGAGTAAAAAGTACAGAAATTCAGGTATTGCAATATAATTGTGTTGAAAAGCTACTAATCAATTATTTGAATTCCTAAAATTTGATTAAAACTTGTTTTGCGGCCATTTTTGTAGAGGTTTCGGACGAGGAGGTCTAAAATGGCCTTACAATGGACCCGTTGGAATTTTAACTAAGTAAAAAGTAAAAAAATTGAGGTTTTGCAATATAATTGTGTTGAAAATCTCCTAATCGAATATTTGAACTCCTAAAATTTGAATAAAACTTTTTTGCGGTCCTTTTTGTAGAGGTTTCGGACGAGCAGGTCTAAATGGGCCTTTCAATGGACCCGTTGGAATTTAACTGAGTAAAAAGTACAGAAATTGAGTTTTTGCAATAAAATTGTGTTGAAAAGCACCTAATCAATTATTTGAACTCCTGAAATTTGATTTAAACTTGTTTTGCTGTCCTTTTTGTCGAGGTTTCGGACGAAAAGGTCTAAATGGGCCTTTCAATGGGCCTGTTGGAATTTTAACTGAGTAAAAAGTACAGAAATTGAGGTTTTGCAATATCAGTGTGTTGAAAATATCCTAATCAATTACAAGATCTCCTATATTTTGATTAAAACTTGTTTTGTGGCCCTTTTTGTAGAGGTTTCAGACGAGCAGGTCTAAATGGGCCTTACAATGGACCCGTTGGAATTTTAACTGAGTAAAAAGTACAAAAATTGAGGTTTTGCAATATAATTGTGTTGAAAAGCTACTAATCAAATATTTGAACAACTAAAATTTGATGAAAACTTCTTTTGCGGTCCTTTTTGTCGAGGTTTCGGACGAGGAGGTATAAATGGGCCTTTCAATGGACCCGTTGGAATTTTAACTGAGTAAAAAGTACATAAATTGAGGTTTTGCAATATAATTGTGTTGAAAATCTCCTAATCAATTATTTGAACTCCTAAATTTTGATTAAAACTTGTTTTGCGGTCCTTTTTGTAGAGGTTTCGGACGAGCAGGTCTAAATGGGTCTTTCAATGGACCCGTTGGAATTTTAACTGAGTAAAAAGTACAGAAATTGAGGTTTTGCAGTATAATTGTGTTGAAAAGCTCCTAATCAATTATTTGAACTCCTAAAATTTGAATAAATCTTTTTGCGGTCCTTTTTATTGAGGTTTCGGATGAGCAGGTCTAAATGGGCCTTTCAATGGACCCGTTGGAGTTTTAACTGAGAAAAAAAGTATAGAAATTGAGGTTTTGAAATAAAATTGTGTTGAAAAGCTCCTAATCAATTACATGATCTCCTAAAATTTGATTAAAACTTGTTTCGCGGCCCTTTTTGTAGAGGTTTCAGATGAGCAGGTATAAATGGGCCTTACAATGGACCCGTTGGAATTTTAACTAAGTAAAAAGTATAGAAATTGCGGTTTTGCAAAATAATTGTGTTGAAAATCTCCTAATCGATTATTTGAAATCTTAAAATTTGAATAAAACTTTTTTGCCGTCCTTTTTGTAGAGGTTTCGGACAAGCATGTCTAAATGGGCCTTTCAATGGAACCGTTGGAATTTTAACTGAGTAAAAATTATAGAAATTGAGGTTTTGCAATAAAATTGTGTTGAAAAGCTCCTAATCAATTATTTGAACTCCTGAAATTTGATTAAAACTTGTTTTGCGGTCCTTTTTGTCGAGGTTTTGGACGAGCAGGTCTAAATGGGCCTATCAATGGGCCCGTTGGAATTTTAACTGAGTAAAAAGTACATAAATTGAGGTTTTGCAATATAAGTGTGTTGAAAATCTCCTAATCAATTACAAAATCTCCTATATTTTGATTAAAACTTGTTTTGTGGCCCTTTTTGTAGAGGTTTCGGACGAGCATTTCTAAATGGGCCTTACAATGGACCCGTTGGAATTTTAACTGAGTAAAAAGTACAGAAATTGAGGTTTTGCAATATAATTGTGTTGAAAAGCTACTAATAAATTATTTGAACACCTAAAATTTGATTAAAACTTCTTTTGCGGTCTTTTTTGTCGAGGTTTCGGACGAGCAGGTCTAAATGGGCCCGTCGGAATTTTAAGTAAGTAAAAAGTATAAAAATTGAGGTTTTTGAATTTAATTGTGTTGAAAAGATCCTAATCAATAATTTGAACTCCTAAAATTTGATTAAAACTTGTTTTGCGGTCCTTTTTGTCGAAGTTTCAGACGAGCAGGTCTAAATGGGCCTTTCAATGGACCCGCTGAAATCTTAACTGAGTAAAAAGTATAGAAATGGAGGTTTTGCAATATAAGTGTGTTGAAAATCTCCTAATCAATTACATGGTCTCCTAAAATTTGATTAAAACTTGTTTTGCGGCCATTTTTGAAGAGGTTTCGGACGAGCAGGTCTAAATGGGCCTTACAATGGAACCGTTGGAATTTTAACTGAGTCAAAAGTACAAGAATTGAGGTTTCGCAATATAATTGTGTTGAAAAGCTACTAATCAATTATTTGAACTCCTAAAATTTGATTAAAACTTTTCTGTGGTCCTTTTTGTAGAGGTTTCGGACGAGCAGGTCTAAATGGGCCTTTCAATGGACCCGTTGGAATTTAACTGAATAAAAAGTACAGAAATTGAGGTTTTGCAATAAAATTGTGTTGAAAAGCTCCTAATCAATTATTTGAACTCCTGAAATTTGATTTAAACTTGTTTTGCGGTCCTTTTTGTCGAGGTTTCGGACGAAAAGGTCTAAATGGGCCTTTCAATGGGCCTGTTGGAATTTTAACTGAGTAAAAAGTACAGAAATTGAGGTTTTGCAATATCAGTGTGTTGAAAATATCCTAATCAATTACAAGATCTCCTATATTTTGATTAAAACTTGTTTTGTGGCCCTTTTTGTAGAGGTTTCAGACGAGCAGGTCTAAATGGGCCTTACAATGGACCCGTTGGAATTTTAACTGAGTAAAAAGTACAAAAATTGAGGTTTTGCAATATAATTGTGTTGAAAAGCTACTAATCAAATATTTGAACACCTAAAATTTGATGAAAACTTTTTTTGCGGTCCTTTTTGTCGAGGTTTCGGACGAGGAGGTATAAATGGGCCTTTCAATGGACCCGTTGGAATTTTAACTGAGTAAAAAGTACATAAATTGAGGTTTTGCAATATAATTGTGTTGAAAATCTCCTAATCAATTATTTGAACTCCTAAATTTTGATTAAAACTTGTTTTGCGGTCCTTTTTGTAGAGGTTTCGGACGAGCAGGTCTAAATGGGTCTTTCAATGGACCCGTTGGAATTTTAACTGAGTAAAAAGTACAGAAATTGAGGTTTTGCAATATAATTGTGTTGAAAAGCTCCTAATCAATTATTTGAACTCCTAAAATTTGAATAAATCTTTTTGCGGTCCTTTTTATTGAGGTTTCGGATGAGCAGGTCTAAATGGGCCTTTCAATGGACCCGTTGGAGTTTTAACTGAGAAAAAAAATATAGAAATTGAGGTTTTGAAATAAAATTGTGTTGAAAAGCTCCTAATCAATTACATGATCTCCTAAAATTTGATTAAAACTTGTTTCGCGGCCCTTTTTGTAAAGGTTTCAGATGAGCAGGTATAAATGGGCCTTACAATGGACCCGTTGGAATTTTAACTGAGTAAAAAGTATAGAAATTGCGGTTTTGCAAAATAATTGTGTTGAAAATCTCCTAATCGATTATTTGAAATCTTAAAATTTGAATAAAACTTTTTTGCCGTCCTTTTTGTAGAGGTTTCGGACAAGCAGGTCTAAATGGGCCTTTCAATGGAACCGTTGGAATTTTAACTGAGTAAAAATTATAGAAATTGAGGTTTTGCAATAAAATTGTGTTGAAAAGCTCCTAATCAATTATTTGAACTCCTGAAATTTGATTAAAACTTGTTTTGCGGTCCTTTTTGTCGAGGTTTTGGACGAGCAGGTCTAAATGGGCCTATCAATGGGCCCGTTGGAATTTTAACTAAGTAAAAAGTACATAAATTGAGGTTTTGCAATATAAGTGTGTTGAAAATCTCCTAATCAATTACAAAATCTCCTATATTTTGATTAAAACTTGTTTTGTGGCCCTTTTTGTAGAGGTTTCGGACGAGCATTTCTAAATGGGCCTTACAATGGACCCGTTGGAATTTTAACTGAGTAAAAAGTACAGAAATTGAGGTTTTGCAATATAATTGTGTTGAAAAGCTACTAATAAATTATTTGAACACCTAAAATTTGATTAAAACTTCTTTTGCGGTCCTTTTTGTCGAGGTTTCGGACGAGCAGGTCTAAATGGGCCCGTCGGAATTTTAAGTAAGTAAAAAGTATAAAAATTGAGGTTTTTGAATTTAATTGTGTTGAAAAGATCCTAATCAATAATTTGAACTCCTAAAATTTGATTAAAACTTGTTTTGCGGTCCTTTTTGTCGAAGTTTCAGACGAGCAGGTCTAAATAGGCCTTTCAATGGACCCGCTGAAATCTTAACTGAGTAAAAAGTATAGAAATGGAGGTTTTGCAATATAAGTGTGTTGAAAATCTCCTAATCAATTACATGGTCTCCTAAAATTTGATTAAAACTTGTTTTGCGGCCATTTTTGAAGAGGTTTCGGACGAGCAGGTCTAAATGGGCCTTACAATGGAACCGTTGGAATTTTAACTGAGTAAAAAGTACAAGAATTGAGGTTTTGCAATATAATTGTGTTGAAAAGCTACTAATCAATTATTTGAACTCCTAAAATTTGATTAAAACTATTCTGTGGTCCTTTTTGTAGAGGTTTCAGACGAGCAGGTCTAAATGGGTCTTTCAATGGACCCGTTCGAATTTTAACTGAGTAAAAAGTACAATAATTGAGGTTTTTCAATATAAATGTGTTGAAAAGCTACTAATCAATTATTTGAACTCCTAAAATTTGATTAAAACTTTGTTGCGGTCCTTTTTGTAGAGGTTTCGGACGAGCAGGTCTAAATGGTCCTTATAGTGGACCCGTTGGAATTTTAACTGAGTAAAAAGTACAGAAATTGAGGTATTTTCAATACAATTGTGTTTAAAAGCTACTAATCAATTATTTCAACTCCTAAAATTTGATTAAAACTTGTTTTGCGGTCTTTTTTGTCGAGGTTTCGGATGAACTGGTCTAAATGGGCCTTTCAATGGACCCATTGGAATTTTAACTTAGTAAAAAGTACATAAATTGAGGTTTTTCAATATAAGTGTGTTGAAATTCTCCTAATCAATTACATGATCTCCTAAAATTTGATTAAAACTTGTTTTTCGGCCCTTTTTGTAGAGGTTTCGGACAAGCAGGTCTAAATGGGCCTTACAATGGACCCGTTAGAATTTTAAATGAGTAAAATGTAATCAAATTGATGTTTTGCAATATAATTGTGTTGAAAAGCTCCTAATCAAATATTTGAACACCTAAAATTTGATTAAAACTTCTTTTGTGGTCCTTTTTGTCGAGGTTTCGGACGAGGAGGTCTAAATGGGCCTTTCAATGGACCCGTTGGAATTTTAACTGAGTAAAAAGTACAGAAATTGAGCTTTTGCAATATAATTGTTTTGAAAAGCTCCTAACCAATTTTTTGAACTCCTAAATTTTGATTAAAACTTTTTTGCGGTCCTTTTTGTAGAGGTTTCGGACGAGCAGGTCTAAATGGGCCTTTCAATGGACCCGTTGGAATTTTAACTGAGTAAAAAGTACAGAAATTGAGGTTTTGCAATATAATTGTGTTGAAAAGCTCCTAATCAATTATTTGAACTCCTAAAATTTGAATAAAACTTTTTGCGGTCCTTTTTATAGAGGTTTCGGATGAGCAGGTTTAAATGGGCCTTTCAATGGACCCGTTGGAGTTTTAACTGAGTAAAAAAGTATGAAATTGAGGTTTTGAAATAAAATTGTGTTGAAAAGCTCCTAATCAATTACATGATCTCCTAAAATTTGATTAAAACTTGTTTTGTGGCCCTTTTTGTAGAGGTTTCAGATGAGCAGGTATAAATGGGCCTACAATGGACCCGTTGGAATTTTAACTGAGTAAAAAGTATAGAAATTGCGGTTTTGCAAAATAATTGTGTTGAAAATCTCCTAATCGATTATTTGAAATCCTAAAATATGAATAAAACTTTTTTGCCGTCCTTTTTGTAGAGGTTTCGGACAAGCAGGTCTGAATGGGCCTTTCAATGGAACCGTTGGAATTTTAACTGAGTAAAAATTATAGAAATTGAGGTTTTGCAATAAAATTGTGTTGAAAAGATCCTAATCAACTATTTGAACTCCTAAAATTTGATGAAAACTTGTTTTGCGGTCTTTTTTGTCGAGGTTTTGGACGAGCAGGTCTAAATGGGCCTATCAATGGGCCCGCTGGGATTTTAACTGAGTAAAAAGTACAAAAATTGAGGTTTTGCAATATAAGTGTGTTGAAAATCTCCTAATTAATTACAAAATCTCCTATATTTTGATTAAAACTTGTTTTGTGGCCCTTTTTGTAGAGGTTTCGGACGAGCATGTCTAAATGGGCCTTACAATGGACCCGTTGGAAATTTAACTGAGTAAAAAGTACAGAAATTGAGGTTTTGCAATATAATTGTGTTGAAAAGCTACTAATAAATTATTTGAACACCTAAAATTTGATTAAAACTTCTTTTGCGGTCCTTTTTGTCGAGGTTTCGGACGAGCAGGTCTAAATGGGCCCGTTGGAATTTTAACTGCGTAAAAAGTATAAAAATTGAGGTTTTTGAATATAATTGTGTTGAAAAGATCCTAATCAATAATTTGAACTCCTAAAATTTGATTAAAACTTGTTTTGCGGTCCTTTTTGTCGATGTTTCAGACGAGCAGGTCTAAATGGGCCTTTCAATGGACCCGTTGAAATCTTAACTGAGTAAAAAGTATAGAAATGGAGGTTTTGCAATATAAGTGTGTTGAAAATCTCCTAATCAATTACATGGTCTCCTAAAATTTGATTAAAACTTGTTTTGCGGCCCTTTTTGAAGAGGTTTCGGACGAGCAGGTCTAAAGGGGCCTTACAATGGAACCGTTGGAATTTTAACTGAGTAAAAAGTACAATAATTGAGGTTTTGCAATATAATTGTGTTGAAAATCTACTAATCAATTATTTGAACTCCTAAAATTTAATTAAAACTTTTCTGCGGTCCTTTTTGTAGAGGTTTCGGACGAGCAGGTCTAAATGGGTCTTTCAATGGACCCGTTCGAATTTTAACTGAGTAAAAAGTACAATAATTGAGGTTTTTCAATTTAAATGTGTTGAAAAGCTACTAATCAATTATTTGAACTCCTAAAATTTGATTAAAACTTTGTTGCGGTCTTTTTTGTTGAGGTTTCGGACGAGCAGGTCTAAATGGTCCTTACAGTGGACCCGTTGGAATTTTAACTGAGTAAAAAGTACAGAAATTGAGGTTTTGCAATACAATTGTGTTTAAAAGCTACTAATCAATTATTTCAACTCCTAAAATTTGATTAAAACTTGTTTTGCGGTCTTTTTTGTCGAGGTTTCGGATGATCTGGTCTAAATGGGCCTTTCAATGGACCCATTGGAATTTTAACTGAGTAAAAAGTACATAAATTGAGGTTTTTCAATATAAGTGTGTTGAAATTCTCCTAATCAATTACATGATCTCCTAAAATTTGATTAAAACTTGTTTTTCGGCCCTTTTTGTAGAGGTTTCGGACGAGCAGGTCTAAATGGGCCTTACAATGGGCCCGTTGGAATTTTAACTGAGTAAAAAGTACATAAATTGAGGTTTTGCAATATAATTGTGTTGAAAAGCTCCTAATCAATTATTTGAACTCCTAAAATTTGATTAAAACTTTGTTGCGGTCCTTTTTGTAGAGGTTTCGGACGAGCAGGTCTAAATGGGCCTTACAATGGGCCCATTGGAATTTTAATTGAGTAAAAAGTACATAAATTGAGGTTTTGAAATATAAGTGTGTTTAAAATCTCCTAATCAATTACATGATCTCCTAAAATTTGATTAAAACTTGTTTTTCGGCCCTTTTTGTAGAGGTTTCGGACAAGCAGGTCTAAATGGGCCTTACAATTGACCCGTTGGAATTTTAACTGAGTAAAATGTAATCAAATTGAGGCTTTGCAATATAATTGTGTTGAAAATCTCCTAATCAATTATTTGAACTCCTAAAATTTTATTAAAACTAGTTTTGCGGTCCTTTTTGTCGAGGTTCCCGACGAGCAGGTCTAAATGGGCCATTCAATGGACACGTTGGAATTTTAACTGAGTAAAAAGTACATAAATTGATAATTTGAAATATAATTGTGTTTAAAATCTCCTAATCAATTACTTGATCTCCTAAATTTTGATTAAAACTTGTTTTGTGGTCCTTTTTGTCGAGGTTTCGAACGAGTTCGTCTAAATGGGCCTTTCAATGGACCCGTTGGAATTTTAACAGAGTAAAAAGTACAGAAATTGAGGTTTTGCAATATAATTGTGTTGAAAATCTCCTAATCAATTATTTGAACTCCTAAATTTTGATTAAAACTTGTTTTACGGTCCTTTTTGTCGAGGTTTCCAACGAGCAGGTCTATATGGGCCTTTCAATGGAGCCGTTGGAATTTTAACTAAGTAAAAAGAACAGAAATTGAGGTTTTGCAATATAATTGTGTTGAAAAGCTACTAATCTATTATTTGAACTCCTAAAATTTGAGTAAAACTTTTTTGCGGTCCTTTTTTAGAGGTTTCAGACAAGCAGGTCTAAATGGGCCTTTCAATGGACCCGTTGGAATTTTAACTGAGTAAAAAGTACAGAAATTGTGGTTTTTCAATATAATTGTGTTAAAAAGGTCCTGATCAATTATTTCAACTCTTAAAAACTGATTAAAACTTGTTTTGCGGTCCTTTTTGTCGAGGTTTCGGACGAGCAGGTCTAAATGGGCCTTACAATGGACCCATTGGAATTTTAACTGAGTAAAAAGTACATAAATTGAGGTTTTGCAATATAAGTGTGTTGAAAATCTCCTAATCAATTACATGATCTCCTAAAATTTGATTAAAACTTGTTTTTCGACCCTTTTTGTAGAGGTTTCGGACAAGCAGGTCTAAATGGGCCTTACAATGGACCCGTTGGAATTTTAACTGAGTAAAATGTAATCAAATTGAGGTTTTGCAATATAATTGTGTTGAAAAGCTCCAAATCAATTATTTGAACTCCTAAAATTTTATTAAAACTAGTTTTGCGGTCCTTTTTGTCGAGGTTTCCGACGAGCATGTCTAAATGAGCCTTTCAATGGACCCGTTGGAATTTTAACTGAGTAAAAAGTACATAAATTGATATTTTGCAATATAATTGTGTTTAAAATCTCCTAATCAATTACATGATCTCCTAAATTTTGATTAAAACTTGTTTTGTGGTCCTTTTTGTTGAGGTTTCGAACGAGTTGGTCTAAATGGGCCTTTCAATGGACCCGTTGGAATTTTAACTGAGTAAAAAGTACATAAATTGAGGTTTTGCAATATAATTGTGTTGAAAATCTCCTAATCAATTATTTGAACTCCTAAATTTTGATTAAAACTTGTTTTGCGGTCCTTTTTGTCGAGGTTTTTGACGAGCAGGTCTATATGGGCCTTTCAATGGAGCCGTTGGAATTTTAACTAAGTAAAAAGAACATAAATTTAGGTTTTGCAATATAATTGTGTTGAAAAGCTACTAATCAATTATTTGAACTCCTAAAATTTGAGTAAAACATTTTTGCGGTCCTTTTTCAGAGGTTTCGGACGAGCAGGTCTAAATGGGGCTTTCAATGGACCAGTTGGAATTTTGACTGAGTAAAAAGTACAGAAATTATGGTTTTGCAATATAATTGTGTTGAAAAGCTCCTAATCAATTATTTCAACTCCTAAAAACTGATTAAAACTTGTTTTGTGGTCCTTCTTGTCGAGGTTTCGGACGAGCAGGTCTAAATGGGCCTTTCAATGGACCCGTTGGAATTTTAACTGTGTAAAAAGTACAGAAATTGAGGTTCTGCAATATAATTGTGTTGAAAAGCTCCTAATCAATTATTTGAACTCCTAAAATTTGATTAAAACTTTGTTGCGGTCCTTTTTGTAGAGGTTTCGGACGAGCAGGTCTAAATGGGCCTTACAATGGGCCCGTTGGAATTTTAACTGAGTAAAAAGTACAGAAATTGAGGTTTTGCAATATAATTGTGTTGAAAAGCTCCTAATCAATTATTTGAACTCCTAAAATTTGATTAAAACTTTGTTGCGGTCCTTTTTGTAGAGGTTTCGGACGAGCAGGTCTAAATGGGCCTTATAATGGACCCAATGGAATTTTAACTGAGTAAAAAGTACATAAATTGAGGTTTTGAAATATAAGTGTGTTTAAAATCTCCTAATCAATTACATGATCTCCTAAAATTTGATTAAATCTTGTTTTTCAGCCCTTTTTGTAGAGGTTTCGGACAAGCAGGTCTAAATGGGCCTTACAATGGACCCGTTGGAATTTTAACTGAGTAAAATGTAATCAAATTGAGGTTTTGCAATATAATTGTTTTGAAAAGCTCCTAATCAATTATTTGAACTCTTAAAATTTTATTAAAACTAGTTTTGCGGTCCTTATTGTCGAGGTTTCGGACGAGCAGGTCTAAATGGGCCTTACAATGGACCCATTGGAATTTTAACTAAGTAAAAAGTACATAAATTGAGGTTTTGCAATATAAGTGTGTTGAAAATCTCCTAAAATTTGATTAAAACTTGTTTTCGACCCTTTTTGTAGAGGTTTCGGACAAGCAGGTCTAAATGGGCCTTACAATGGACCCGTTGGAATTTTAACTGAGTAAAATGTAATCAAATTGAGGTTTTGCAATATAATTGTATTGAAAAGCTCCAAATCAATTATTTGAACTCCTAAAATTTTATTAAAACTAGTTTTGCGGTCCTTTTTGTCGAGGTTTCCGACGAGCAGGTCTAAATGAGCCTTTCAATGGACCCGTTGGAATTTTAACTGAGTAAAAAGTACATAAATTGATATTTTGCAATATAATTGTGTTTAAAATCTCCTAATCAATTACATGATCTCCTAAATTTTGATTAAAACTTGTTTTGTGGTCCTTTTTGTCGAGGTTTCGAACGAGTTGGTCTAAATGGGCCTTTCAATGGACCCGTTGGAATTTTAACTGAGTAAAAAGTACATAAATTGAGGTTTTGCAATATAATTGTGTTGAAAATCTCCTAATAAATTATTTGAACTCCTAAATTTTGATTAAAACTTGTTTTGCGGTCCTTTTTGTCGAGGTTTCTGACGAGCAGGTCTATATGGGCCTTTCAATGGAGCCGTTGGAATTTTAACTAAGTAAAAAGAACGGAAATTGAGGTTTTGCAATATAATTGTGTTGAAAAGCTACTAATCAATTATTTGAACTCCTAAAATTTGAGTAAAACATTTTTGCGGTCCTTTTTTAGAGGTTTCGGACGAGCAGGTCTAAATGGGGCTTTCAATGGACCAGTTGGAATTTTAACTGAGTAAAAAGTACAGAAATTATGGTTTTGCAATATAATTGTGTTGAAAAGCTCCTAATCAATTATTTCAACTCCTAAAATTTGATGAAAACTTGTTTTGCGGCCCTTTTGTTGAGGTTTCGGTCGAGGAGGTCTAAATGGGCCTTTCAATGGACCCGTTGGAATTTTAACTGAGTAAAAAGTATAGAAATTGAGGTTTTGCAAAATAATTGTGTTGAAAATCTCCTAATCGATTATTTGAACTCCTAAAATTTGATTAAAACTTGTTTTATAGTCCTTTTTGTAGAGGTTTCGGACGAGCAGATCGAAATGGGCCTTTTAATGGACCCGTTGGAATTTTAACTGAGTAAAAAGTACAGAAATTGAGGTTTTGCAATATAATTGTGTTGAAAAGCTCCTAATAAATTATTTGAACTCCTAAAATTTGAATAAAACTTTTTTGCGGTCCTTTTTATAGAGGTTTCGGACGAGCAGTTCTAAATGGCCCATTCAATGGACCCGTTGGAATTTTAACTGAGTACAAAGTATAGAAATTGAGGTTTTGCAATAAAATTGTGTTGAAAAGCTCCTAATCAATTTGCATGATCTCCTAAAATTTGATTAAAACTTGATTCGCGGCCCTTTTTGTAGAGGTTTCGGACGAGCAGGTATAATTGGGCCTTACAATGGACCCGTTGGAATTTTAACTAAGTAAAAAGTATAGAAATTGCGGGTTTGCAAAATAATTGTGTTGAAAATCTCCTAATCGATTATTTGAACTCTTAAAATTTGAATAAAACTTTTTTGCGGTCCTTTTTGTAGAGGTTTCGGACAAGCAGGTCTAAATGGGCCTTTCAATGGAACCGTTGGAATTTTAACTAAGTAAAAAGTATAGAAATTGAGGTTTTGCAATAAAATTGTGTTGAAATGCTCGTAATCAGTTATTTAAACTCCTGAAATTTGATTAAAACTTGTTTTGCGGTTCTTTTTGTCGAGGTTTTGGACGAGCAGGTCTAAATGGGCCTTTCAAAGGGCCTGTTGGAATTTTAACAGTGTAAAAAGTACAGAAATTGAGGTTTTGCAATATAAGTGTGTTGAAAATCTCCTAATCTATTACATGATCTCCTATATTTTGATTAAAACTTGTTTTGCGGCCCTTTTTGTAGAGGTTTCCGACGAGCATGTCTAAATGGGCCTTACAATGGTCCCGGTGGAATTTTAACTGAGTAAGAAGTACAAAAATTGAGGTTTTGCAATATAATTGTGTTGAAAAACTACTAATAAATTATTTGAACACCTAAAATTTGATTAAAATTTCTTTTGCGGTCCTTTTTGTCGAGGTTTCGGATGAGCAGGTCTAAATGGGCCCGTTGCAATTTTAACTGAGTAAAAAGTATAAAAATTGAGGTTTTTGAATATAATAGTGTTGAAAAGATCCTAATCAATAATTTGAACACCTAAAATTTGATTAAAACTTGTTTTGCGGCCCTTTTTGTAGAGGTTTCGGACGAGCAGGTCTAAATGGGCCTTACAATGGTCCCGTTGGAATTTTAACTGAGTAAAAAGTACAATAATTGAGGTTTTGCAATATAATTGTGTTGAAAAGCTACTAATCAATTTTTGAACACCTAAAATTTGATTAAAACTTTTTTGCGGTCCTTTTTGTAGAGGTTTTGGACGAGCAGGTCTAAATGGGGCTTTCAATGGACCCGTTGGAATTTTAACTGAGTAAAAAGTACAATAATTGAGGTTTTACAATATAATTGTGTTGAAAAGCTACTAATCAATTATTTGAACTCCTAAAGTTTGATTAAAGCTTTGTTGTGGTCTTTTTTGTATAGGTTTCGGACGAGCAGGTCTAAATGGTCCTTACAGTGGACCTGTTGGAACTTTAACTAAGTAAAAAGTACAGGAATTGAGATTTTGCAATATAATTGTGTTGAAAAGCTACTAATCAATTATTTGAACTCCTAAAATTTGATTAAAACTTGTTTTGCGGTCTTTTTTGTCGAGGTTTCGGATGATCTGCTCTAAATGGGCCTTTCAATGGACCCATTGGAATTTTAACTTAGTAAAAAGTACATAAATTGAGGTTTTGCAATATATGTGTGTTGAAAATCTCCTAATCAATTACATGATCTCCTAAAATTTAATTAAAACTTGTTTTGCAGTCCTTTTTGTAGAGGTTTCGGACGAGCGCGTCGGAATGGGCCTTTCAATGGACCCGTTGGAATTTTAACTGAGTAAAATGTAAACAAATTGAGGTTTTGCAATATAATTGTGTTGAAAAGCTCCTAATCAATTATTTGAATTCCTAAAATTTTATTAAAACTTGTTTTGCGGTCCTTTTTGTCGAGGTTTCCGACGAGAAGGTCTAAATGGGCCTTTCAATGGACCCGTTAGAATTTTAACTGAGTAAAAAGTACAGAAATTGATATTTTGCAATATAATTGTGTTGAAAATCTCCTAATCAATTACATGGTCTCCTAAATTTTGATTAAAACTTGTTTTGTGGTCCTTTTTGTCGAGGTTTCGGACGAGCTGGTCTAAATGGGCCTTTCAATGGACCCGTTGGAATTTTAACAGAGTAAAAAGTACATAAATTGAGGTTTTGCAATATAATTGTGTTGAAAATCTCCTAATCGATTATTTGAACTCCTAAAATTTGAATAAAACTTTTTTGCGGTCCTTTTTGTAGAGGTTTCGGACAAGCATGTCTAAATGGGCTTTTCAATGGAACCGTTGGAATTTTAACTAAGTAAAAACTATAGAAATTGAGGTTTTGCGATAAAATTGTGTCGAAAAGCTCCTAATCAATTATTTAAACTCCTGAGATTTGATTAAAACTTGTTTTGCGGTCCTTTTTGTTGAGGTTTTGGACGAGCAGGTCTAAATGGGCCTTTCAATGGGCCCGTTGGAATTTTAACTGTTTAAAAAGTACAGAAATTGAGGTTTTTCAATATAAGTGTGTTGTAAATCTCCTAATCAATTACATGATCTCCTATATTTTGATTAAAACTTGATTTGTGGCCCTTTTTGTAGAGGTTTCGGAGGAGCATGTCTAAATGGGCCTTACAATGGACCCGTTGGAATTTTAACTGAGTAAAAAGTACAGAAATTGAGGTTTTTCAATATAATTGTGTTGAAAAGCTACTAATAAATTATTTGAACACCTAAAATTTGATTAAAACTTCTTTTGCGGTCCTTTTTGTCGAGGTTTCGGACGAGCAGGTCTAAATGGGCCCGTTGGAATTTTAACTGAGTAAAAAGTATAAAAATTGAGGTTTTTGAATATAATTGTGTTGAAAAGATCCTAATCAATAATTTGAACTCCTAAAATTTGATTAAAACTTGTTTTGCGGTCCTTTTTGTCGAAGTTTCGGACGAGCAGGTCTAAATGGGCCTTTTAATGGACCCGTTGAAACCTTTTTTTTTTTGAAGAAAAAGGCCTCATTAAAAACCCCTACTACTGTCCTTTAAGCAGAGCTAGAGTACCCTAAAAAGGGGAAAAGAGTGCCCAAATATTGTTAATCATAAATGATTTTTTACAAAGTGTTGGATACAAGATGGTATATCCGAATTAAATGACATATAAGTCATAGAATTCAGCGAGAAAGTAGCCAAAGTATGGGCTATAATATTTGCCTCTCGGCGTACAAAAGAAATAGATACAAATTCAAAATCGGGAAGAGATGCTTGAATCTAGAGAATAGTAGGTCCCATGGTAGAAAGGTCCTGAGCAGGATTGTTGATCCTATTCGCGAGAGAAGCGCAGTCAGTTTCAATCAAAAGCCGGCTCCAGCCTTGAGATCTGGCAAAGGTGAGACCAGCAAGGATGCTTTCCCCTTCACTAGTGATAGCGTCCTGACAGCTACCAAGCGGGAATGCAAGGCCACCCACAACTGCTCCTGCAGAATCACGAGCAACGGCGCCAACGGCCGCTGCACGAGTTGATGGATTAAAAGCTCCGTCCACATTTATTTTGATATGATGAGGTGGGGGAGGTGTCCAGGATGGAGTAGAAAAGGTCGATGGTGCTGGGGCACTCGTCTTTAAAGCTTTACAAAAATCATCATGTAAACTAATGGAATTAACGACAATTAGCCAAGGTTGTTGTAAGTGTTGATTATGTATCCAGTCATTACGTCTATTCCATACATTCCATAATGCAGTAAGGAAGAGACCAAATTTGTCAGAGAAAAGAGTGTTGGCTGCTTCCTCTAACCATTGCAGAGGGGTAGAAGCTATACTCCTATAAAGAATAATGGGATGCCACAAAGTTGGAGGACTTCAGACGCCCCAGGACAGTCACGAAGCGCATGAAGGATCGATTCCGAGTGGCTACCACAGATAGGGCAAGGTCCCGAATTAGGAGAAAAGGTTTGCATTTTGACACCAACTGGTAGAGCATCAGATGCCATACGCAAACCAAAAGTTTTGACTTTGGGTAAAGCTTTGACTTTGGATAGAAATTTCCAGAGCCGAGTAGGTGACGTATGTAGGTTCATGGAGCGTTGTAGGAAGATATATCCAGAACGGACTGAGTAGATACCCGAGTCATTAGGGGACCAGAGTATTGAATCACGATGATCATTTATGATGGGGATACGAAGAATAGCCTCGGAATCAGTTGGATTAAATGTAACCCCCTTAACCCGGCCTAGACGGTTGACCCGAATTAAGAAAGTCACACGGGGAAAACCAAAGTCAACCCGAAAGTCAACCTTGATTAATGACCCTTTTTTTCTTTTTAAACTTGTCTAGATACACATTAACCCTAGTTATGATCATTCAAACAACATACTCAAAGATCATAAACATCAGAGATCGAACAGGGACCCAATTGAACAAATTACAACTTTAGGGACCAAATTGTAAATTCTGATAAATATAAGGACTTCACCCAAATTTAAGTTTCCAACTTGAAATTAATCATGTTTCATGCATCTCGGCCAAATTTCAGCTCAAACGGACATTCCAAACTCATACAATTGCACATACAAGTTTCAGGACCAAAATGCAAACATTTTGAAACATATAACTACCAATGTCAGCCCCCAACGGTCATCCGTTCCGAAACGGGAGACAGCCCGTTTCGAAACGCGGGGCCGTTCCGCAACGCGTACCGAAACGAGGACTGACAGTAGCCTTTCCGTTTCGGAACGGTGTCACCCGTTTCGGACGCCTGGGCTGCTTCGAGGCACCCGTTCCGAAACGACAGGCACTGTTCCGATACGGCCTGCACAAAATGCAGAAATTTGCTTGCCTAAACATGCAATTGACCAACCAATCATGCTCCAATTGCTATCAAACTTTACCAGCATCTCATACAACATACAAGAGACAGAAATTGAGGTTTTGTAATATAATTGTGTTCAAAAGCTCCTAATCAGTTATTTGAACTCCTAAAATTTGATTAAAACTTGTTTTGCAGTCCTTTTGTCGAGGTTTCGGACGAGCATGTCTAAATGGGCCTTTCAATGGACCCGTTGGAATTTTAACTGAGTAAAATGTACATAAATTGAGGTTTTGCAATATAAGTGTGTTGAAAAGCTCCTAATCAATTACATGATCTCCTAAAATTTGATTAAAACTTGTTTCGCGGCCCTTTTTTAGAGGTTTCGGACGAGCAGGTCTAAATTGGCCTTACAATGGACCCGCTGGAATATTAACTGAATAAGAAGTACAGAAATTGAGGTTTTGCAATATAGTTGTGTTGAAAAGCTACTAATCAATTATTTGAACTCCTAAAATTTGATTAAAACTTGTTTTGCTGTCCTTTTTGTCGAGGTTTCTGAAGAGCTGGTCTAAATTGGTCTTTCAATGGACCCGTTGGAATTTTAACTGAGTAAAAAGTAAAAAAATTGAGGTTTTGCAATATATTTGTGTTGAAAAGCTCCTAATCAATTACATGAACTCCTAAAATTTGATTAAAACTTGTTTTGCAGTTCTTTTTGTAGAGGTTTCGGAAGAGCGGATCGAAATCGGCCTTTCAATGGACCCATTGTTATTTTAACTGAGTAAAAAGTACAGAAAATGAGGTTTTGCAATATAATTTTGTTGAAAATCTCCTAATCAATTATTTGAAATCCTAAAATTTGATTAAAACTTGTTTTGCGGTCTTTTTGTCGAGCTTTCGGACGAGTAGGTCTGAATGGGCCTTTCAATGGACCCATTGGAATTTTAACTAAGTAAAAAGTACAGAAATTGAGGTTTTGCAATATACGTGTGTTGAAAATATCCTAATCAATTACATGATCTCCTAAAATTTGATTAAAACTTGTTTCGCGGCCCTTTTTGTAGAGGTTCCGGACGAGCATGTCTAAATGGGCCTTTCAATGGACCCGTTGGAATTTTAACTGAGTAAAAAGTACAGAATGAGGTTTTCCAATATAATTGTGTTGAAAATATCCTAATCAATTATTTGAACTCCTAAAATTTGATTAAAACTTGTTTTGCGGTTCTTTTTGTCGAGGTTTTGGACGAGCGGGTCGAAATGGGCCTTTCATTGGACTCGTTGGAATTTTAGCTGAGTAAAAAGTACAGAAAAGTAGGTTTTGCAATATAATTTTGTTGAAAATCTCCTAATCAATTATTTGAACTCCTAAAATTTGATTAAAACTTGTTTTGCGGTCCTTTTGTCGAGATTTCGGACGAGCATGTCTAAATGAGCCTCTCAATGGACCCGTTGGAATTTTAACTAAGTAAAAAGTAAAGAAATTGAGATTTTGCAATATGATTGTCTTGAAAAGTTCCTAATCAATTATTTCAACTCCTAAAATTTGAAGAAAACTTTTTTTCCGGTCCTTTTTGTAGAGGTTTCGGACGAGCAGGTCTAAATAGGCCTTTCAATGGGCCCGTTGGAATTTTAACTAAGTAAAAAGTATAAAAATAGGTTTTTCATTATAATTGTGTTGAAAAGCTCCGAATCAATTATTTGAACTCCTAAAATTTGATTAAAACTTGTTTTGCGGTCCTTTTTGTCGAAGTTTCGGACGAGCAGGTCTAAATGGGCCTTTCAATGGACCCGTTGGAATTTTAACTGAGTAAAAAGTACAGAAATTGAGGTTTTGCAATATACGTGTGTTGAAAATCTCCTAATCAATTACATGATCTCCTAAAATTTGATTAAAACTTGTTTTGCAGTCCTTTTTGTAGAGGTTTTGGACGAGCGGGTCGAAATGGGCCTTTCAATGGATCCGTTGAAATTTTAACTCTGTAAAAAGTACAGAAATTGAGGTTTTGCAATATAATTGTGTTGAAAATATCCTAATCAATTATTTGAACTCCTAAAATTTGATTAAAACTTGTATTGCGGTCCTTTTGTCGAGGTTTCGTACGAGCAGGTCTAAATGGGCCTTTCAATGGACCCGTTCGAATTTTAACTGAGTAAAAAGCTGAGAAATTGAGGTTTTGCAATATAAGTGTGTTGAAAATCTCCTAAATTTTGATTAAAACTTGTTTTGTGGCCCTTTTTGTAGAGGTTTCGGACGAGTAGGTCTAAATGGAGTTTTAACTAAGTAAAAAGTAAAAAAAAATCGAGTTTTTGCAATATAATTGTGTTGAAAAGCTCTTAATTAGTTACATGAACTCCTAAAATTTGATTAAACCCTGTTTTGCAGTCCTTTTTGTAGAGGTTTGGGACGAGCGGATCGAAATGGGCCTTTCAATGGACCAGTTGGAATTTTAACTGAGAAAAAAGTACAAAAATTGAGGTTTTTCAATATAATTGTGTTGAAAAGCTACTAATCAATTACATGAACTCCTAAAATTTGATTAAACTTGTTTCGCGACCTTTTTTGTAGAGTTTCGGACGAGCAGGTCTAAATTGGCCTTACAATGGACCCGTTGGAATTTTAACTGAATAAAAAGTACAAAAATTGAGGTTTTGCAATATAATTGTGTTGAAAAGCTACTAATCAATTATTAGAACTCCTAAAATTTGATTAAAACTTGTTTTACTGTACTTTTTGTCGAGGTTTCAGAAGAGCTGGTCTAAATTGGCCTTTCAATGGACCCGTTGGAATATTAACTGAGTAAAAAGTACAGAAATTGAGGTTTTGCAATATATTTCTGTTGAAAAGCTCCTAATCAATTACATGAACTGCTAAAATTTGATTAAAACTTGTTTTGTAGTTCTTTTTGTAGAGGTTTCGGACGAGCGGATCGAAATGGGCCTTTCAATGGACCCGTTGGAATTTTAACTGCGTAAAAAGTACAGAAATTGAGGTTTTGCAATATAAGTGTGTTGAAAAGCTCTTAATCAATTACATGAACTCCTAAATTTTGATTAAAACTTGTTTTGATGTCCTTTTTGTCGAGGTTTCGGAAGAGCGGATCAAAATGGGCCTTTCAATGGACACGTTGGAATTTTAACTGCGTAAAAAGTACAGAAATTGAGGTTTTGCAATATAATTTTGTTGAAAAGCTCCTAATCAATTATTTGAACTCCTAAAATTTGATTAAAACTTGTTTTGCGGTCCATTTTGTCGAGGTTTCGGACGAGCAAGTCTAAATGGGCCTTTCAATGGACCCGTTGGAATTTTAACTGAGTAAAAAGTACAGAAATTGAGTTTTTGCAATATAATTGTGTTGAAAATATCCTAATCAATTATTTGAACTCCTAAAATTTGATTAAAACTTGTTTTGCGGTCCTTTTTGTAGAGGTTTCGGACGAGCGGGTCGAAATGGGCCTTTCAATGGATCCGTTGAAATTTTAACTATGTAAAAAGTACAGAAATTGAGGTTTTGCAATGTAAGTGTGTTGAAAAGCTCCTAATCAATTATTTGAACTCCTAAAATTTGATTAAAACTTGTTTTGCAGTCCTTTTTGTAGAGGTTTCGGACGAGCAAGTCTAAATGGGCCTTTCAATGGACCCGTTGGAATTTTAACTGAGTAAAAAGTACAAAAATTGAGTTTTTTCAATATAATTGTGTTGAAAATATTCTAATCAATTATTTGAACTCCTAAAATTTGATTAAAACCTGTTTTACGGTCCTTTTTGTCGAGGTTTTGGACGAGCGGGGCGAAATGGGCCTTTCGTTGGACCCGTTGGAATTTTAACTGAGTAAAAACTACAGAAAATGAGGTTTTGCAATATAATTTTGTTGAAAAGCTCCTAATCAATTATTTGAACTCCTAAAATTTGATTAAAACTTGTATTGCGGTCCTTTTGTCGAGGTTTCGGACGAGCAGGTCTAAATGGGCCTTTCAATAGACCCGTTGGAATTTTGACTGAGTAAAAAGTACATAAATTGAGGTTTTGCAATATTAGTGTGTTGAGAATCTCCTAATAATTTACATGATCTCCTAAAATTTGATTAAAACTTGTTTCGCGGCCCTTTTTTGTAGAGGTTTCGGACGAGTAAGCCTAAATTGGCCTTACAATGGACCCGTTGGAATTTTAACTGAATAAAAAGTACATAAATTGAGATTTTGCAATATAATTGTGTTGAAAAGCTCCTAATCAATTACATGAACTCCTAAATTTTGATTAAAACTTGTTTTCCTGTCCTTTTTGTCGAGGTTTCAGAAGAGCTGGTCTAAATGGGCCTTTCAATGGACCCGTTGGAATATTAGCTGAGTAAAAAGTACATAAATTGAGGTTTTGCAATATATTTGTGTTGAAAAGCTCCTAATAAATTACATGAACTCCTAAAATTTGATTAAAACTTGTTTTGCAGTTCTTTTTGTAGAGGCTTCGGACGAGCGGATCGAAATGAGCCTTTCAATGGACCCTTTGGAATTTTAACTGCGTAAAAAGTACAGAAATTGAGGTTTTGCAATATAAGTGTGTTGAAAAGCTCCTAATCAATTACATGATCTCCTAAATTTTGATTAAACTTGTTTCGCGACCTTTTTTGTAGAGTTTCGGACGAGCAGGTCTAAATTGGCCTTACAATGGACCCGTTGGAATTTTAACTGAATAAAAAGTACAAAAATTGAGGTTTTGCAATATAATTGTGTTGAAAAGCTACTAATCAATTATTAGAACTCCTAAAATTTGATTAAAACTTGTTTTACTGTACTTTTTGTCGAGGTTTCGGAAGAGCTGGTCTAAATGGGCCTTTCAATGGACCCGTTGGAATATTAACTGAGTAAAAAGTACAGAAATTGAGGTTTTGCAATATATTTCTGTTGAAAAGCTCCTAATCAATTACATGAACTGCTAAAATTTGATTAAAACTTGTTTTGTAGTTCTTTTTGTAGAGGTTTCGGACGAGCGGATCGAAATGGGCCTTTCAATGGACCCGTTGGAATTTTAACTGCGTAAAAAGTACAGAAATTGAGGTTTTGCAATATAAGTGTGTTGAAAAGCTCTTAATCAATTACATGATCTCCTAAAATTTGATTAAAACTTGTTTCGCGGCCCTTTTTGTAGAGGTTACGGACGAGCAGGTCTAAATTGGCCTTACAATGGACCCGTTGGAATTTTAACTGAATAAAAAGTACAGAAATTGAGGTTTTGCAATATAATTGTGTTGAAAAGCTACTAATCAATTATTAGAACTCCTAAAATTTGATTGAAACTTGTTTTACTGTACTTTTTGTCGAGGTTTCGGAAGAGCTGGTCTAAATGGGCCTTTCAATGGACCCGTTGGAATATTAACTGAGTAAAAAGTACAGAAATTGAGGTTTTGCAATATATTTCTGTTGAAAAGCTCCTAATCAATTACATGAACTGCTAAAATTTGATTAAAACTTGTTTTGCAGTTCTTTTTGTAGAGGTTTCGGGCGAGCGGATCGAAATGGGCCTTTCAATGGACCCGTTGGAATTTTTTTTTTGAAAATCCTATTCTACTTCTACCTAGAGGGGGAGGGGGGAAATCTAGGTGAAGGCAATGCTCCTGAGGGGTCTTGAACCCGGGACCTAAGGGGAAGGGAGTGGAGCAGGTGAGCGTGCTCTGACCATCAGGCCATCATCGCATGCTCACCCGCTGGAATTTTAACTGCGTAAAAAGTACAGAAATTGAGGTTTTGCAATATAAGTGTGTTGAAAAGCTCCTAATCAATTACATGATCTCCTAAAATTTGATTAAAACTTGTTTCGCGGCCCTTTTTGTAGAGGTTTCGGACGAGCAGGTCTAAATTGGCCTTACAATGGACCCGTTGGAATTTTAACTGAATAAGAAGTACAGAAATTGAGGTTTTGCAATATAATTGTGTTGAAAAGCTACTAATAAATTATTTGAACTCCTAAAATTTGATTAAAACTTGTTTTGCTGTCCTTTTTGTCGAGGTTTCGAAAGAGCTGGTCTAAATGGGCCTTCCAATGGACCCGTTGGAATTTTAACTGAGTACAAAGTACAACAATTGAGGTTTTGCAATATATTTGTGTTGAAAAGCTCCTAATCAATTACATGTACTCCTAAAATTTAATTAAAACTTGTTTTGCAGTTATTTTTGTAGAGGTTTCGGAAGAGCGGATCGAAATGGGCCTTTCAATGGACCCATTGTTATTTTAACTGAGTAAAAAGTACAGAAATTGAGGTTTTGCAATATGATTGTGTTGAAATGTTCCTAATCAATTATTTCAACTCCTAAAATTTGAAGAAAACTTTTTTGCAGTCCTTTTTGTAGAGGTTTCAGACGAGCAGGTCTAAATAGGCCTTTCAATGGGCCCGTTGGAATTTTAACTAAGCAAAAAGTATAAAAATTGAGGTTTTGCAATATAATTGTGTTGAAAAGCTCCTAATCAATTATTTGAACTCCTAAAATTTGATTAAAACTTTTTTTGTGGTCCTTTTTGTCGAAGTTTCGGATGAGTAGGTCTAAATGAGCCTTTCAATTGACCCATTGGAATTTTAACTGAGTAAAAAGTACATAAATTTAGGTTTTGCAATATGATTGTGTTGAAAAGATGCTAATCAATTACATGAACTCCTAAAATTTGATTAAAACTTGTTTTGCAGTCCTTTATGTAGAGGTTTCGGACGAGCGGGTCGAAATGGGCCTTTCAATGGATCCGTTGAAATTTTAACTGTGTAAAAAGTACAGAAATTGAGGTTTTGCAATATAAGTGGATTGAAAAGCTCCTAATCAATTATTTGAACTCCTAAAATTCGATTAAAACTTGTTTCGCGGCCCTTTTGTAGATGTTTCGGAAGAGCAAGTCTAAATTGGCCTTATAATTGACCCGTTGGAATTTTAACTGAATAAAAAGTACAGAAATTGACGTTTTGCAATATAATTGTGTTGAAAAGCTACTAATCAATTATTTGAACTCCTAAAATTTTATTAAAACTTGTTTTGTTGTCCTTTTTGTAGAGGTTTAGGACGAGCGGGTCGAAATGGGCCTTTCAATGGACCCGTTGGAATTTTAACTGCGTAAAAAGTACAGAAATTGAGGTTTTGCAATATAATTTTTTTGAAAAGCCCCTAATCTATTATTTGAACTCCTAAAATTTGAGTAAAACATGTTTTGCGGTCCTTTTTATCGAGGTTTTGGACAAGCAGGTTTAAATGGGCCTTTCAATGGACCCGTTGGAATTTTAACTGAGTAAAAAGTATAAAAATTGAGGTTTTGCAATATAATTGTGTTGAAAAGCTCCTAATCAATTATTTGAACTCCTAAAATTTGATTAAAACTTGTTTTGCGGTCCATTTTGTCGAGGTTTCGGACGAGCAGGTCTAAATGGGCCTTTCAATGGACCCGTTGGAATTTTAACTGAGTAAAAAGTACAGAAATTGAGTTTTTGCAATATAATTGTGTTGAAAATATCCTAATCAATTATTTGAACTCCTAAAATTTGATTAAAACTTGTTTTGCGGTCCTTTTTGTAGAGGTTTCGGACGAGCGGGTCGAAATGGGCCTTTCAATGGATCCGTTGAAATTTTAACTATGTAAAAAGTACAGAAATTGAGGTTTTGCAATGTAAGTGTGTTGAAAAGCTCCTAATCAATTATTTGAACTCCTAAAATTTGATTAAAACTTGTTTTGCAGTCCTTTTTGTAGAGGTTTCGGACGAGCAGGTCTGAATGGGCCTTTCAATGGACCTGTTGGAATTTTAACTGAGTAAAAAGTACAGAAATTGAGTTTCTTCAATATAATTGTGTTGAAAATATCCTAATCAATTATTTGAACTCCTAAAATTTGATTAAAACTTGTTTTGCGGTCCTTTTTGTCGAGATTTTGGACGAGCGGGTCGAAATGGGCCTTTCGTTGGACCCGTTGGAATTTTAACTGAGTAAAAACTACAGAAAATGAGGTTTTGCAATATAATTTTGTTGAAATGCTCCTAATCAATTATTTGAACTCCTAAAATTTGATTAAAACTTGTATTGCGGTCCTTTTGTCGAAGTTTCGGACGAGCAGGTCTAAATGGGCCTTTCAATAGTCCCGTTGGAATTTTGACTGAGTAAAAAGTACATAAATTGAGCTTTTGCAATATTAGTGTGTTGAGAATCTCCTTATAATTTACATGATCTCCTAAAATTTGATTAAAACTTGTTTCGCGGCCCTTTTTGTAGAGGTTTCGGACGAGCAGGCCAAAATTGGCCTTACAATGGACCCGTTGGAATTTTAACTGAATAAAAAGTACATAAATTGAGATTTTGCAATATAATTGTGTTGAAAAGCTCCTAATCAATTACATGAACTCCTAAATTTTGATTAAAACTTGTTTTCCTGTCCTTTTTGTCGAGGTTTCGGAAGAGCTGGTCTAAATGGGACTTTCAATGGACCCGTTGGAATATTAGCTGAGTAAAAAGTACATAAATTGAGGTTTTGCAATATATTTGTGTTGAAAAGCTCCTAATAAATTACATGAACTCCTAAAATTTGATTAAAACTTGTTTTGCAGTCCTTTTTGTAGAGGTTTTGGACGAGCGGGTCGAAATGGGCCTTTCAATGGATCCGTTGAAATTTTAACTGTGTAAAAAGTATAGAAATTGAGGTTTTGCAATATAATTGTGTTGAAAATATCCTAATCAATTATTTGAACTCCTAAAATTTGATTAAAACTTGTTTTGCGGTCCTTTTTGTCGAGGTTTTGGACGAGCGGGTCGAAATGGGACTTTCGTTGGAATATTAGCTGAGTAAAAAGTACATAAATTGAGGTTTTGCAATATATTTGTGTTGAAAAGCTCCTAATAAATTACATGAACTCCTAAAATTTGATTAAAACTTGTTTTGCAGTTCTTTTTGTAGAGGCTTCGGACGAGCGGATCGAAATGAGCCTTTCAATGGACCCGTTGGAATTTTAATTGCGTAAAAAGTACAGAAATTGAGGTTTTGCAAAATAAGTGCGTTGAAAAGCTCCTAATTAATTACATGATCTCCTAAAATTTGATTAAAACTTGTTTTGCGGCCCTTTTTGTAGAGGTTTCGGACGAGCAGGTCTAAATTGGCCTTACAATGGACCCGTTGGAATTTTAACTGAATAAAAAGTACATAAATTGAGGTTTTGCAATATAATTGTGTTGAAAAGCTACTAATCAATTATTTGAACTCATAAATTTTGATTAAAACTTGTTTTGCTGTCCTTTTTGTCAATGTTTCGGACGAGCTGGTCTAAATGGTCCTTTCAATGGACCCGTTGGAATTTTAACAGAGTAAAAAGTACAGAAATTGAGGTTTTGCGATATAATTGTGTTGAAAAGCTCCTAATCAATTATTTGAACTCCTAATATTTGATTAAAACTTGTTTTGCGGTCTTTTTTGTCGAGGTTTCGGACGAGCAGGTCTAAATGGGTCTTTCAATGGACCCGTTGGAATTTTAACTGAGCAAAATGTACAGAAAATGAGGTTTTGCAATATAATTTTGTTGAAAAGCTCCTAATCAATTATTTGAACTCCTAAAATTTGATTAAAACTTGTTTTGCAGTCCTTTTGTCGAGGTTTCGGACGAGCATGTCTAAATGGGCCTTTGAATGGACCCGTTGGAATTTTAACTGAGTAAATAGTACATAAATTGAGGTTTTGCAATATAAGTGTGTTGAAAAGCTCCTAATCAATTACATGATTTCCTAAAATTTGATTAAAACTTGTTTCGCGGCCCTTTTTGTAGAGGTTTCGGACGAGCTGGTCTAAATTGGCCTTACAATGGACCCTTTGGAATTTTAACTGAATAAAAAGTACATAAATTGAGGTTTTGCATTATAATTGTGTTGAAAAGCTACTAATCTATTATTTGAACTCCTAAAATTTGATTAAAATTTATTTTGTTGTCCTTTTTGTCGAGGTTTCGGAAGAGCTGGTCTAAATGGGCCTTTCAATGGACCCGTTGGAATATTAACTGAGTAAAAAGTACAAAAACTGAGGTTTTGCAATATATTTCTGTTGAAAAGCTCCTAATCAATTACATGAACTCCTAAAATTTGATTAAAACTTGTTTTGTAATTCTTTTTGTAGAGGTTTCGGACGAGCAGATCGAAATGGGCCTTTCAATGGACCCGTTGGAATTTTAACTGCGTAAAAAGTACAGAAATTGAGGTTTTTCAATATAAGTGTGTTGATAAGCTCCTAATCAATTACATGATCTCCTAAAATTTGATTAAAACTTGTTTCGCGGCCCTTTTTGTAGAGGTTACGGATGAGCAGGTCTAAATTGGCCTTACAGTGGACCCGTTGGAATTTTAACTGAATAAAAAGTACAGAAATTGAGGTTTTGCAATATAATTGTGTTGAAAAGCTACTAATCAATTATTTGAACTCCTTAAATTTGATTAAAACTTGTTTTGCTGTCCTTTTTGTCAAGGTTTCGGACGAGC
Source organism: Hibiscus trionum (assembly GCA_030270665.1). Lineage (NCBI taxonomy): Eukaryota > Viridiplantae > Streptophyta > Magnoliopsida > Malvales > Malvaceae > Hibiscus > Hibiscus trionum. The sequence goes on from BSYR01000002.1 coordinate 28,126,884, forward strand.
TGGTCTAAATGAGCCTTTCAATGTACCCGTTGGAATTTTAACTGAGTAAAAAGTACAACAATTGAGGTTTTGCAATATATTTTTGTTGAAAAGCTCCAAATCAATTACATGAACTCCTAAAATTTAATTAAAACTTGTTTTGCAGTTCTTTTTGTAGAGGTTTCGGAAGAGCGGATCGAAATGGGCCTTTCAATGGACCCATTGTTATTTTAACTGAGTAAAAAGTATAGAAATTGAGGTTTTGCAATATGATTGTGTTGAAAAGTTCCTAATCAATTATTATTTCAACTCCTAAAATATAAAGAAAGCTTTTTTTGTGGTCCTTTTTGTCGAGGTTTTGGATGAGCGGGTCGAAATGGGCCTTTCATTGGAATTTAAACTGAGTAAAAAGTACAAAAATTGAGGTTTTGCAATATACGCGTGTTGAAAATCTCCTAATCAATTACATGATCTCCTAAAAATTGATTAAAACTTGTTTCGCGGCCCTTTTTGTAGAGGTTTCGGACGAGCAGGTCTAAATGGGCCTTTCAATGGACCCGTTGGAATTTTAACTGAGTAAAAAGTACAGAAATTGAGGTTTTGCAATATACGTGTGTTGAAAATCTCCTAATCAATTACATGATCTCCTAAAATTTGATTAAAACTTGTTTCGCGGCCCTTTTTGTAGAGGTTTCGGACGAGCAGGTCTAAATGGGCCTCTCAATGGACCCGTTGGGATTTTAACTGAGTAAAAAGTAAAGAAATTGAGGTTTTGCAATATGATTGTGTTGAAAAGTTCCAAATCAATTATTTGAACTCCTAAAATTTGAAGAAAACTTTTTTTGCGGTCCTTTTTGTAGAGGTTTCGGACGAGCAGGTCTAAATAGGCCTTTCAATGGGCCCGTTGGAATTTTAACTGAGTAAAAAAGTACAGAAATTGAGGTTTTTCAATATAAGTGTGTTGAAAAGCTCCTAATCAATTACATGATCTCCTAAAATTTGATTAAAACTTGTTTCGCGGCCCTTTTTGTAGAGGTTACGGACGAGCAGGTCTAAATTGGCCTTACAATGGACCCGTTGGGATTTTAACTGAATAAAAAGTAAAGAAATTGAGGTTTTGCAATATAATTGTGTTGAAAAGCTACTAATCAATTATTTGAACTCCTTAAATTTGATTAAAACTTGTTTTGCTGTCCTTTTTGTCAAGGTTTCGGACGAGCTGGTCTAAATGGGCCTTTCAATGTACCCGTTGGAATTTTAACTGAGTAAAAAGTACAACAATTGAGGTTTTGCAATATATTTTTGTTGAAAAGCTCCAAATCAATTACATGAACTCCTAAAATTTAATTAAAACTTGTTTTGCAGTTCTTTTTGTAGAGGTTTCGGAAGAGCGGATCGAAATGGGCCTTTCAATGGACCCATTGTTATTTTAACTGAGTAAAAAGTATAGAAATTGAGGTTTTGCAATATGATTGTGTTGAAAAGTTCCTAATCAATTATTATTTCAACTCCTAAAATATAAAGAAAGCTTTTTTTGTGGTCCTTTTTGTCGAGGTTTTGGATGAGCGGGTTGAAATGGGCCTTTCATTGGAATTTAAACTGAGTAAAAAGTACAGAAATTGAGGTTTTGCAATATACGCGTGTTGAAAATCTCCTAATCAATTACATGATCTCCTAAAATTTGATTAAAACTTGTTTCGCGGCCCTTTTTGTAGAGGTTTCGGACGAGCAGGTCTAAATGGGCCTTTCAATGGACCCGTTGGAATTTTAACTGAGTAAAAAGTACAGAAATTGAGGTTTTGCAATATACGTGTGTTGAAAATCTCCTAATCAATTACATGATCTCCTAAAATTTGATTAAAACTTGTTTCGCGGCCCTTTTTGTAGAGGTTTCGGACGAGCAAGTCTAAATGGGCCTTTCAATGGACCCGTTGGAATTTTAACTGAGTAAAAAGTATAGAAATTGAGGTTTTGCAATATAATTGTATTGAAAATATACTAATCAATTATTTGAACTCCTAAAATTTGATTAAAACTTGTGTTGCGGTCCTTTTTGTCGAGGTTTTGGACGAGTGGGTCGAAATGGCCCTTTCATTGGACCCGGTTGAATTTTAACTGAGTAAAAAGTACAGAAAATTAGATTTTGCAATATAATTTTGTTGAAAAGATCCTAATCAATTATTTGAACTCCTAAAATTTGATTAAAACTTGTTTTTCGGTCCTTTTGTCGAGGTTTCGGACGAGCAGGTCTAAATGGGCCTCTCAATGGACCCATTGGGATTTTAACTGAGTAAAAAGTAAAGAAATTGAGGTTTTGCAATATGATTGTGTTGAAAAGTTCCTAATCAATTATTTCAACTCCTAAAATTTGAAGAAAACTTTTTTTGCGGTCCTTTTTGTAGAGGTTTTGGACGAGCAGGTCTAAATAGGCCTTTCAATGGGCCCGTTGGAATTTTAACTGAGTAAAAAAGTATAAAAATTGAGGTTTTTCAATATAATTGTGTTGAAAAGCTCCGAATCAATTATTTGAACTCCCAAAATTTGATTAAAACTTGTTTTACGGTCCTTTTTGTCGAAGTTTCGGACAAGCAGGCCTAATTGGACCTTTCAATTGACCCGTTGGAATTTTAACTGAGTAAAAAGTACATAGATTGAGGTTTTGCAATATAATTGTGTTGAAAAGCTCCTAATCAATTACATGAACTCCTAAAATTTGATTAAAACTTGTTTTTGCAGTCCTTTTTGTAGAGGTTTCGGAGGAGCGGGTCGAAATGGGCCTTTCAATGGATCCGTTGAAATTTTAACTGTGTAAAAAGTACAGAAATTGAGGTTTTGCAATATAAGTGTGTTGAAAAGCTCCTAATCAATTATTTGAACTCCTAAAATATTATTAAAACTTGTTTTGTAGTCCTTTTTGTAGAGGTTTCGGACGAGCAGGTCTGAATGGGCCTTTCAATGGACCCGTTGGAATTTTAACTGAGTAAAAAGTATAGAAATTGATGTTTTTCAATATAATTGTGTTGAAAATATCCTAATCAATTATTTGAACTCCTAAAATTTGATCAAAACTTGTTTTGCGGTCCTTTTTGTCGAGGTTTTGGACGAGCGGGTCGAAATAGGCCTTTTGTTGGACCCGTTGGAATTTTAACTGAGTAAAAACTACAGAAAATGAGGTTTTGCAATATAATTTTGTTGAAAAGCTCCTAATCAATTATTTGAACTCCTAAAATTTGATTAAAACTTGTATTGCGGTCCTTTTGTTGAGATTTCGGACGAGCAGGTCTAAATGGGCCTTTCAATGGACCCGTTGGAATTTTAACTGAGTAAAAAGTACAGAAATTGAGGTTTTGCAATATAATTGTGTTGAAAATATCCTAATCAATTATTTGAAATCCTAAAATTTGATTAAAACTTGTTTTGCGGTCCGTTTTGTCAAGGTTTTGGACGAGCAGGTCGAAATGGGCCTTTCATTGGACCCGTTGGAATTTTAACTAAGTAAAAAGTACAGAAAATGAGGTTTTGCAATATAATTTGGTTGAAAAGGTCCTAATCAATTATTTGAACTCCTAAAATTTGATTAAAACTTGTTTTGCAGTCCTTTTGTCGAGGTTTCGGACGAGCATGTCTAAATGGGCCTTTCAATGGACCCGTTGGAATTTTAACTGAGTAAAAAGTACATAAATTGAGGTTTTGCAATATAAGTGTGCTGAAAAGCTCCTAATCAATTACATGATCTCCTAAAATTTGGTTAAAACTTGTTTCACGGCCCTTTTTGTAGAGGTTTCAGACGAGCAGGTCTAAATTGGCCTTACAATGGACCCGTTGGAATTTTAACTGAATAAAAAGTACAGAAATTGAGGTTTTGCAATATAATTGTGTTGAAAAGCTACTAATCAATTATTTGAATTCCTAAAATTTGATTAAAACTTGTTTTGTTGTCCTTTTTGTCGAGGTTTCGGAAGAGCTGGTCTAAATGGGCCTTTCAATGGACCCGTTGAAATATTAACTGAGTAAAAAGTACAGAAATTGAGGTTTTGCAATATATTTCTGTTGAAAAGCTCTTAATCAATTACATGAACTCCTAAAATTTCATTAAAACTTGTTTTGCAGTTCTTTTTGTAGAGGTTTCAGACGAGCGGATCGAAATGGGCCTTTCATTGGACCCGTTGGAATTTTAACTGAGTAAAAAGTACATAAAATGAGGTTTTTCAATATAATTTTGTTGAAAAGCTCCTACTCAATTATTTGAACTCCTAAAATTTGATTAAAACTTGTTTTGCGGTCCTTTTGTCGAGGTTTCGGACGAGCAGGTCTAAATGGGCCTCTCAATGGACCCGTTGGAATTTTAACTGAGTAAAAAGTACATAAATTGAGGTTTTGCAGTATAAGTGTGTTGAAAAGCTCCTAACCAATTACATGATCTACTAAAATTTGATTAAAACTTGTTTCGCGACCCTTTTTGTAGAGGTTTCAGACGAGCAGGTCTAAATTGGCCTTACAATTGGAATTTTTACTGAATAAAAAGTACAAAAATTGAGGTTTTGCAATATAATTGTGCTGAAAAGCTACTGATCAATTATTTGAACTCCTAAAATTTGATTAAAACTTGTTTTGCTGTCCTTTTTGTCGATGTCTCGGACGAGCTGGTCTAAATGGGCCTTTCAATGGACCCGTTGGAATTTTAACTGAGTAAAAAGTACAGAAATTGAGGTTTTGCAATATATTTGTGTTGAAAAGCTCCTAATCAATTATTTCAACTCCTAAAATTTGAATAAAACTTTTTTGCGGTCCTTTTTGTAGAGGTTTTGGACGAGCAGGTCGAAATGGGCCTGTTAATGGGCCCGTTGGAATTTTAACTGAGTAAAAAGTATAAAAATTGAGGATTTTCAATATAATTGTGTTGAAAAGCTCCTAATCAATTATTTGCACTCCTAAAATTTGATTAAAACTTGTTTTGCGGTCCTTTTTGTCGAGGTTTCGGACGAGCGGGTCGAAATGGGCCTTTCAATGGATCCGTTGAAATTTTAACTGAGTAAAAAGTACAGAAATTGTGGTTTTGCAATATAATTGTGTTGAAAACTCCTAATCAATTATTTGAACTCCTAAAATATTATTAAAACTTGTTTTGTAGTCCTTTTTGTAGAGGTTTCGGACGAGCAGGTCTGAATGGGCCTTTCAATGGACCCGTTGGAATTTTAACTGAGTAAAAAGTATAGAAATTGAGGTTTTTCAATATAATTGTGTTGAAAATATCCTAATCAATTATTTGAACTCCTAAAATTTGATCAAAACTTGTTTTGCGGTCCTTTTTGTCGAGGTTTTGGACGAGCGGGTCGAAATAGGCCTTTTGTTGGACCCGTTGGAATTTTAACTGAGTAAAAACTACAGAAAATGAGGTTTTGCAGTATAATTTTGTTGAAAAGCTCCTAATCAATTATTTGAACTCCTAAATTTTGACTAAAACTTGTTTTGCGGTCCTTTTGTCGAGGTTTCGGACGAGTAGGTCTAAATGGGCCTTTCAATGGACCCGTTGGAATTTTAACTGAGTAAAAAGTACAGAAATTGAGGTTTTGCAATATAAATGTGTTGAAAAGCTCCTAATCAATTACATGATCTCCTAAAATTTGATTAAAACTTGTTTCGCGGCCCTTTTTGTAGAAGTTTCGGACGAGAAGGTCTAAATTGGCCTTACAATGGACCCGTTGGAATTTTAACTGAATAAAAAGTACAGGAATTGAGGTTTTGCAATATAATTGTGTTGAAAAGCTACTAATCAATTATTTGAACTCCTAAAATTTGATTAAAACTTGTTTTGTTGTCCTTTTTGTCAAGGTTTCGGACGAGCTGTCTAAATGGGCCTTTCAATGGACCCGTTGGAATTTTAACTGAGTAAAAAGTACAACAATTGAGGTTTTGCAATATATTTGTGTTGAAAAGCTCCTAATCAATTACATGAACTCCTAAAATTTGATTGAAACTTGTTTTGCAGTTCTTTTTGTAGAGGTTTCGGAAGAGCGGATCGAAATCGGCCTTTCAATGGACCCATTATTATTTTAACTGAGTAAAAAGTACAGAAATTGAGGTTTTGCAATATTATTGTGTTGAAAAGTTCCTAATCAATTATTTCAACTCCTAGAATATGAAGAAAACTTTTTTTGCGGTCCTTTTTGTCGAGGTTTTGGACGAGCGGGTTGAAATGGGCCTTTTCGTTGGACCCGTACGAATTTTAACTGAGTAAAAAGTAGAGAAAATTAGGTTTTGCAATATAATTTTGTTGAAAATCTCCTAATCAATTATTTGAAATCCTAAAATTTGATTAAAACTTGTTTTGCGGTCCTTTTGTCGAGGTTTCGGACGAGTAGGTCTAAATGGGCCTTTCAATGGACCCGTTGGAATTTTAACTGAGTAAAATGTACAGAAATTGAGGTTTTGCAATATACGTGTGTTGAAAATCTCCTAATCAATTACATGATCTCCTAAAATTTGATTAAAACTTGTTTCGCGGCCCTTTTTGTAGAGGTTTCGGACGAGCATGTCTAAATGGGCCTTTCAATGGACCCGTTGGAATTTTAACTAAGTAAAAAGTACATAAATTGAGGTTTTGCAATATAATTGTGTTGAAAATATCCTAATCAATTATTTGAACTCCTAAAATTTGATTAAAACTTGTTTTGCGGTCCTTTTTGTCGAGGTTTTGGACGAGCGGGTCGAAATGGGCCTTTCATTGGACCCGTTGGAATTTTAACTGAGTAAAAAGTACAGAAAATTAGGTTTTGCAATATTATTTTGTTGAGAAGCTCCTAATCAATTATTTGAACTCCTAAAATTTGATTAAAACTTGTTTTGCGGTCCTTTTTGTCGAGGTTTTAGACGAGCGGGTCGAAATGGGCCTGTCATTGGACCCGTTGGAATTTTAACTGAGTAAAAAGTACAGAAAATTAGGTTTTGAATATAATTGTGTTGAAAAACTACTAATCAATTATTTGAATTCCTAAAATTTTATTAAAAATTGTTTTGCTGTCCTTTTTGTCGAGGTTTCGGAAGAGCTGGTCTAAATGGGCCTTTCAATGGACCCGTTTGAATATTAGCTGAGTAAAAAGTACAGAAATTGAGGTTTTGCAATATATTTGTGTTGAAAAGCTCCTAATCAATTATATGAACTCCTAAAATTTGATTAAAACTTGTTTTGCAGTTCTTTTTGTAGAGGCTTCGGACGAGCGGATCAAAATGAGCCTTTCAATGGACCCGTTGGAATTTTAACTGCGTAAAAAGTACAGAAATTGAGATTTTGCAATATAAGTGTGTTGAAAATCTCCTAAGAAATTACATGATCTCCTAAAATTTGATTAAAACTTGTTTCGCGGCCCTTTTTGTAGTGGTTTCGGACGAGTAGGTCTAAATGGGCCTTTCAATGGACTCGTTGGAATTTTAATTGAGTAAAAAGTATAAAAATTGAGGTTTTTCAATATAATTGTGTTGAAAAGCACCTAATCAATTATTTGAACTCCTAAAATTTGATTAAAACTTGTTTTGCGGTCCTTTTTGTAGTGGTTTCGGACGAGCAGGTCTAAATTGGCATTACAATGGACCCGTTGGAATTTTAACTGAATAAAAAGTACAGAAATCGAGGTTTTGCAATATAATTGTGTTGGAAAGCTACTAATCAATTATTTGAACTCCTAAAATTTGATTAAAACTTGTTTTGCTGTCCTTTTTGTCGAGGTTTCGGAAGAGCTGGTCTAAATGTGCCTTTCAATGGACCCGTTGGAATATTAACAGAGTAAAAAGTACAGAAATTGAGGTTTTGCAATATATTTCTGTTGAAAAGCTCCTAATCAATTACATGAACTCCTAAAATTTGATTAAAACTTGTTTTGCAGTTCTTTTTGTAGAGGTTTCAGACGAGCGGATCGAAATCGGCCTTTCAATGGACCCGTTGGAATTTTAACTGCGTAAAAAGTACAGAAATTGAGGTTTTGCAATGTAAGTGTGTTGAAAAGATCCTAATCAATTACATGATCTCCTAAAATTTAATTAAAACTTGTTTCGCGACCCTTTTTGTAGAGGTTTCGGACGAGCAGGTCTAAATTGGCCTTTTTGTAGAGGTTTTGCAATATAATTGTGTTGAAAAGCTACTAATCAATTACTTGAACTCCTAAAATTTGATTAAAACTTGTTTTGCTGTCCTTTTTGTAGATGTTTCGGACGAGCTGGTCTAAATGGTCCTTTCAATGGATCCGATGGAATTTTCACTAAGTAAAAAGTACAGAAATTGTGGTTTTGCAATATATTTGTGTTGAAAAGCTCCTAATCAATTACATGAACTCCTAAGATTTGATTAAAACTTGTTTTGTTGTTCATTTTGTTGAGGTTTCGGACGAGCGGATCGAAATGGGCCTTTCAATGGACACGTTGGAATTTTAACTGAGTAAAAAGTACAGAAAATGAGGTTTTGAAATATAATTTTGTTGAAAAGCTCCTAATCAATTATTTGAACTCCTAAAATTTGATTAAAACTTGTTTTGCGGTCCTTTTTGTCGAGGTTTCGGACGAGCAGGTCTAATTGGTCCTTTCAATGGACCCGTTGGAATTTTAACTGAGTAAAAAGTACAGAAATTGAGGTTTTGCAATATAATTGTGTTGAAAAGCTCCTAATCAATTATTTGAACTCCTAAAATTTGATTAAAACTTGTTTTGCGGTCCTTTTTGTCGAGGTTTCGGACGAGCAGGTCTAAATGGGCCTTTCAATGGACCCGTTGGAATTATCACTGAGTAAAAAGTATAAAAATTGAGGTTTTTCAATATAATTGTGTTGAAAAGGTCCTAATCAATTATTAGAACTCCTAAAATTTGATTAAAACTTGTTTTTCGGTCCTTTTTGTCGAGGTTTCGGACGAGCATGTCTAATTGGTCCTTTATATGGACCCGTTGGAATTTTAACTGAGTAAAAAGTACAGAAATTGAGATTTTGCAATATAATTGTGTTGAAAAGCTCCTAATCAATTACATGAACTCCTAAAATTTGATTAAAACTTGTTTTGCAGTCCTTTTTTAGAGGTTTCGGACGAGCAGGTCTTAATTGGCCTTTCAATGGACCTGTTGGAATTTTAACTGAGTAAAAAGTACAGAAATTGAAGTTTTGCAATATAATTGTGTTGAAAATATCCTAATCAATTATTTGAACTCCTAAAATTTGATTAAAACTTGTTTTGCGGTCCTTTTTGTCGAGGTTTTGGACGAGCGGGTCGAAATGGGCCTTTCATTGGACCCGTTGGAATTTGAACTGAGTAGAAAGAACAGAAAATGAGGTTTTGCAATATAATTTTGTTGAAAAGCTCCTAATCAATTATTTGAACTCCTAAAATTTGATTAAAACTTGTTTTGCGGTCCTTTTTGTCGAGGTTTCGGACGATCAGGTCTAAATGGGCCTTTCAATGGACCCGTTGGAATTTTAACTGAGTAAAAAGTACAGAAATTGAGGTTTTGCAATATAATTGTGTTGAAAATATCCTAATAAATTATTTGAACTCCTAAAATTTGATTAAAACTTGTTTTGCGGTCCTTTTTGTCGAGGTTTTGGACGAGCGGGTCGAAATGGGCCTTTCATTGGACCCGTTGGAATTTTAACTGAGAAAAAGTACAGAAAATTAGGTTTTGCAATATAATTTTGTTGAAAAGCTCCTAATCAATTATTTGAACTCCTAAAATTTGATTAAAACTTGTTTTGCGGTCCTTTTGTCGAGGTTTCGGACTAGCAGGTCTAAATTGGCCTCTCAATGGACTCGTTGGAATTTTAACTGAGTAAAAAGTACATAAATTGAGGTTTTGCAATATAAGTGTGTTAAAAAGATCCTAATCAATTACATGATCTCCTAAAGTTTGATTAAAACTTGTTTCGCGGCCCTTTTTGTAGAGGTTTCGGACGAGCAGGTCTAAATTGTCCTTACAACGGACTCGTTGGAATTTTAACTGAATAAAAAGTACAGAAATTGAGGTTTTGCAATATAATTGTGTTGAAAAACTACTAATCAATTATTTAAACTCCTAAAATTTGATTAAAACATGTTTTGCTGTCCTTTTGGTCGAGGTTTCGTAAGAGCTGGTCTAAATAGGCCTTTCAATGGACCCTTTGGAATATTAGCTGAGTAAAAAGTACAGAAATTGAGGTTTTGCAATATATTTGTGTTGAAAAGCTCCTAATAAATTACATGAGCTCCTAAAATTTGATTAAAACTTGTTTTTGCAGTTCTTTTTGTAGAGGCTTCGGACGAACGGATCGAAATGAGCCTTTCAATGGACCCGTTGGAATTTTAACTGCGTAAAAAGTACATAAATTGAGGTTTTGCAATATAAGAGTGTTGAAAAGCTCCTAATCAATTATATAATCTCCTAAAATTTGATAAAACTTGTTTCGCGACCCTTTTTGTAGAGGTTTCAGACGAGCAGGTCTAAATTGGCCTTACAATGGACCCGTTGGAATTTTAACTGAATAAAAAGTACAGAAATTGAGGTTTTGCAATATAATTGTGTTGAAAATCTAATAATCAATTATTTGAACTCCTAAAATTTGATTAAAACTTGTTTTGATGTGCTTTTTGTCAATTTTTCGGACGAGCTGGTCTAAATGGGCCTTTCAATGGACCCGTTGGAATTTTAACTGAGTAAAAAGTACAGAAATTGAGGTTTTGCAATATATTTATGTTGAAAAGCTCCTAATCAATTATTTCAACTCCTAAAATTTGAATAAAACTTTTTTGCGGTCCTTTTTGTAGAGGTTTCGGACGAGCAGGTCGAAATGGGCCCGTTGGAATTTTAACTGAGTAAAAAGTACAAAAATTGAGGTTTTACAATATAATTGTGTTGAAAAGCTCCTAATAAATTATTTGAACTACTAAAATTTGATTAAAACTTGTTTTGCGGTCCTTTCTGTTGAGGTTTTGGACGAGCAGGTCTAAATGGGACTTTCAGTGGACCCGTTGGAATTTTAACTGAGTAAAAAGTACAGAAATTGAGGTTTTGCAATATAACTGTGTTGAAAATATCCTAATCAATTATTTGAACTCCTAAATTTTGATTAAAACTTGTATTCCGTTCCTTTTTGTCGAGGTTTTGGACGAGCGGGTCGAAATGGGCCTTTCATTGGACCCATTCGAATTTTAACTAAGTAAAAAGTACAAAAAATGAAGTTTTGCAATATAATTTTGTTGAAAAGCTCCTAATCAATTATTTGAACTCCTAAAATTTGACTAAAACTTGTTTTGCGGTCCTTTTGTCGAGGTTTCGGACGAGTAGGTCTAAATGGGCCTTTCAATGGACCCGTTGGAATTTTAACTGAGTAAAAAGTACAAAAATTGAGGTTTTGCAATATAAGTGTGTTGAAAAGCTCCTAATCAATTACATGATCTCCTAAAATTTGATTAAAACTTGTTTCGCGGCCCTTTTTGTAGAGGTTTCGGACTAGCATATCTAAATTGGCCTTACAATGGACTTGTTGGAATTTTAACTGAAAAAAAGTACAGAAATTGAGGTTTTGCAATATAATTGTGTTGAAAAGCTACTAATCATTTATTTGAACTCCTAAAATTTGATTAAAACTTGTTTTGCTGTCCTTTTTGTCGAGGTTTCGGAAGAGCTGGTCTAAATGGGCCTTTCAATGGACCCGTTGGAATATTAGCTGAGTAAAAAGTACAAAAATTGAGGTTTTTAAATATATTTGTGTTGAAAAGCTCCTAATCAATTACATGAACTCCTAAAATTTGATTAAAACTTGTTTTGCAGTTCTTTTTGTAGAGGCTTCGGACGAGCGGATCGAATTGAGCCTTTCAGCGGAACCGTTGGAATTTTAACTGCGTAAAAAGTACCGAAATTGAGGTTTTGCAATATAAGTGTGTTGAAAAGCTCCTAATCAATTACATGATCTCCTAAAATTTGATTAAAACTTGTTTCGCGGCCCTTTTTGTAGAGGTTTCGGACGAGCAGGTCTAAATGGGCCTTTCAATGGGCTCGTTGGAATTTTAATTGAGTAAAAAGTATAAAAATTGAGGTTTTTCAATATAATTGTGTTGAAAAGCACCTAATCAATTATTTGAACCCCTAAAATTTGATTAAAACTTGTTTTGCGGTCCTTTTTGTAGAGGTTTCGGACGAGCATGTCTAAATTGGCCTTACAATGGGCCTGTTGGAATTTTAACTGAATAAAAAGTACAGAAATCGAGGTTTTGCAATATAATTGTTTTGAAAAGCTACTAATCAATTATTTGAACTCCTAAAATTTGATTAAAACTTGTTTTGTTGTCCTTTTTGTCGAGGTTTCGGAAGAGCTGGTCTAAATGGTCCTTTCAATGGACCCGTTGGAATATTAACTGAGTAAAAAGTACAGAAATTGAGGTTTTGCAATATATTTCTGTTGAAAAGCTCCTAATCAATTACATGAACTCCTAAAATTTAATTAAAACTTGTTTTGCAGTTCTTTTTGTAGAGGTTTCGGAAGAGCGGATCGAAATGGGCCTTTCAATGGACCCGTTGGAATTTTAACTGAATAAAAAGTACAGAAATTGAGGTTTTGCAATATAATTGTGTTGAAAAGCTACTAATCATTTATTTGAAGTCTTAAAATTTGATTAAAACTTGTTTTGTTGTCCTTTTTGTCGAGGTTTCGGAAGAGCTGGTCTAAATGGGCCTTTCAATGGACCCGTTGGAATATTAGCTGAGTAAAAAGTACAAAAATTGAGGTTTTTAAATATATTTGTGTTGAAAAGCTCCTAATCAATTACATGAACTCCTAAAATTTGATTAAAACTTGTTTTGCAGTTCTTTTTGTAGAGGCTTCGGACGAGCGGATCGAATTGAGCCTTTCAACGGACCCGTTGGAATTTTAACTGCGTAAAAAGTACCGAAATTGAGGTTTTGCAATATAAGTGTGTTGAAAAGCTCCTAATCAGTTACATGATCTCCTAAAATTTGATTAAAACTTGTTTCGCGGCCCTTTTTGTAGAGGTTTCGGACGAGCAGGTCTAAATGGGCCTTTCAATGGGCTCGTTGGAATTTTAATTGAGTAAAAAGTATAAAAATTGTGGTTTTTCAATATAATTGTGTTGAAAAGAACCTAATCAATTATTTGAACTCCTAAAATTTGATTAAAACTTGTTTTGCGGTCCTTTTTGTATAGGTTTCGGACGAGCATGTCTAAATTGGCCTTACAATGGGCATGTTGGAATTTTAACTGAATAAAAAGTACAGAAATCGAGGTTTTGCAATTTAATTGTGTTGAAAATGTAACGCCCCGGTTTTGGGCTTAGAAGTTTTGGGCGTTGACCGGTTTGGTCAAAGTGTTGTTCGAATCTAAAGAGGTGAAATTAGGAAAGCCTAGTTCGGGTTGCATTAAAAATATGGAAAATGTTCTAAAATCATCTTTTAATATAATTAAGTGAACTGTGAAATCAATTTTGAAAAATGGGTTTTGGAAGTATGACATTTTGACTAGTGACCAAAATGTAAATTTCGAAAGTTTGGTGACTGTTTTATAAAGAGTTGAAACTTTGAATCTTTAAGGAGCTATTAATCCAAAGATGATTTCTCCAGATTTTTCTAAGATATTTTAAGTCTAAAATCTGATTTTAAAGGTTATTAAAATTGGAGGGAAGCCATTTTGGCTATTTTTGGATTTTGTAACCAACTTTGCTAAACTTTCTTTCTCTCATTTTCTCTCAAACCAAACACTACTTTTCCAGAGAATTGGATCTGATTTCTTCACCTAAATCCCTCCATTCAACTCTCATTTGATTCCAAATCATTGTATCTTCAAAACCTCTTCAATTGCTTCTTGATTCTTCAAGGATTTTCATTCCAAAAAGTGGAGAATCACAAGTTTGGAGGTAAGAACGTCCTTCTCCTCTAAACTATCAGTTCTTTACTGAAATTCCCAAGTTATCAACTCTTGATTGATGTTTAATTAAAGGCTTTTGAGTTTGGAATTGGATCTTGGCTTATAATGCAAGATTTGATGATTTTTTCATGATTTTCGTTAGATCTGATTAACCTGTGATTTGAGATGTGTTTTTGATGTTAAATGAACTCTAAATTGATAAGGAAATGAGTTTTGGTTAATGCAATCCCGGATAGGTTGAGTTTCCTAAGTTTAGCTTAAGTTTCTTGGATGTTTTGTGGTGATCTTGTGGATCTGTTGTTGCTGGAGGTATAAGGATGTTTGTAGGTTGTTTTTAGATGTTTTATGGTGATGATGGATGTTAGGTTTTGCTGGTTTATGGCTGGGCTTTGTTGAGAAGTGGTTTTGATGCAATTTCGGTTGTGTTTGGTGGCCGAAATTGGAGTATGAATGAGAGCAGCGAGTTTGAGTGCTTTCATTGAAGCTTTTGATGCTTGATGATGCATTAAACCTCTGCTTTAATGTGTTTAATCAGGGGAGGCATCTTTGGATCCAAGAGTTGTTGATCCGGAAGCTTGAATTCGTGCTTCGGCAAGTGGCGAAGTGGAATCGGTGAGTGAAATTGGGTTTTCGGCTTTGAAACCAATGTCTTGGGAGCTTAGTTTAAGTCTAAACAACTTTGCTAAGCTCGAGCGTAAGTTTTCGGAATTTCTCTCTAGTGGTGGCCATGATTTTGTTGTGATGCGAAATGATAATTTGCATGTTTTACATACTGTTTTGGAAGCATGTTTTAGCATGGTTTTTGCTGATGATGTAAGCCATATGTTGAAGGTAACTCTAGGTAGGAGTTCCTTGCTTTTGTACATTGAAATGATGTGGTTTAATGCTTTTAAATGCATGATGAATATGGCTTGGTTTTATGCTTTAAAACAGTGATGTAAGTGATGAAAATGATGTATATTGGCAAGTGATGTTTTTAAAATGTTAAGGTCACTAAGGTGGTTAAAAGTCCTTGAGTGAGCCTTGTTACTTATGAACATCAAGGTGGTTAAAAGTCCTTGGATGGTTCATGTTGTGGACACTAAGGTGGTTAAAAGTCCTTAGGTGATCCTTCTCTATGGTGTTTAAAAGTCCATAGGCCAAGGTGTTTAAAAGTCCTTGGGATCAAGGTGTTTAAAAGTCCTTGATGAGTTACGTTTCATGGTGTTTAAAAGTCCATGGCCAAGGTGTTTAAAAGTCCTTGGGATCAAGGTGTTTAAAAGTCCTTGATGTGTTACATTCTATGGTGTTTAAAAGTCCATAGGCCAAGGTGTTTAAAAGTCCTTGGGGCCAAGGTGTTTAAAAGTCCTTGGGGTGAAAGTTGATGAACTTGTGTTTAAAGAAATGGAATTTATCACTTGTGGCCAATATGACATGTTAAGATTTGATGCATGAGATGCATGTTTAAGTATGCTTTTGAGCATGTGTAAATGATGGTTTGAAGCATGTTTTATAAAGTGTTTTACAAATGCATTATTGAATGGTTTAAATGAGCATTCCTCACTAAGCTTTTGCTTACGCTCTCTTCGTTTTCCTTGATTCAATAATGCAGAGCATTAGAGACCTTTTGAGGGCAGCAAGAAGGGCAAGAATTCAAGTGCAAGTAAAGCTCAATGTATGGAAGGATTTTGTTAAATATTTTAGCTTTTGGGTGATTTGGCAATGGGGGACCAATGTGTATGTTTTGGGAGGTGTTCTATACTCCCTAAGTATGTTTCTTGTTGTTAAGATTGTTGGTCTTTGGATTGGATCTTTATATGCTTGGTTTGTAAGTTTGGTGTTTGAATAGTTAGCTTGTGTAGGAAGCATGCCATTAGAATTGGGGCTTTTTGCATATGATGATGTTTGGTTGAATTGTTAGTGCTAATATGTCCCTTATATGTTGAATTGCATGTTGGCAAAGTTTGGTGACATTCGGAGCATGATTGGTTGTGTAATTGCATGTTTAAAGTGGAGTTTTGGAGCAATCTGGGCAGGGTGTTTCGGAACAGCACCTACCGTTTCGGAACGGGTGCCTTAATTGTGCCCAGGCGTCCGAAACGGGAGGGGCCGTTCCGAAACGGAAAGGCCACTGCCAGACCCCCATTTCGAAACGGGCTATGCCTGTTTCGGAACGGCCCCGCGTTTCGGAACGGGCTGTCTCCCGTTTCGGAACGGTTGACCGTTGGGGGCTGACATTGGCAGTTATATGTTTTGAATTGTTTGCGTTTTGGTCCTGAAACTTGTTTGTGCAATTGTATGAGTTTGGGAAGTCCTTTTGAGCTGAAATTTCACAGAGAAGCATGAAACCTGATTAATTTCAAGTTGGTAACTTCAATTTGGATTAAGTCCTTATAATTATCAGAATTTACATTTTGGTCCCTAAAGTTGTAAATTGTTCAATTGAGTCCCTGTTTGATCTCTGATGTTTGTGATCTTTTGGTATGATGTTTGTGTGATCACAATTAGGCTTAATGTGCATCTAGACAAGTTTAAAAAGAAAAAAAAAGGGTCGTTAATCAAGGTTGGTTTTCGGGTTGACTTTGGTTTTCCCCGTGTGACTTTCTTAATTCGGGTCAACCGTCTAGGCCGGGTTAAGGGGGTTACATTTGGTGGTATCAGAGCTGAGTTCTCGAGTAATTGGGAATGTTTGTATGCATGATTGAAGTATGTATGCTATGAATGCTTGTTGTTTGAAAGCATGTTCAGTGGTTTGAAATGTTGATGCAGTTGAGTTGTATGCTCTGATGTTGCATGTTGAGGGTACCCATTGCCAAACAAAAGCTAAAGGAAAGATGTTGTTTTGAAATGAAATTGAGCTTGAATACTTGGATTGCTTACCTTGCTGGGCCTGACTTTGTTTTATTTGTGTTATGATTGCATGGTAAAAGTATGGCACCACGTAGAGAGTTAAGAGGTAATGCGAGAGCTACGGCTCCTAATGAGAATGAGAATGAAGAGCACACTGGTAGTGCTGTGTTACCCCCTCCTCCGCCTGGTGGTGGTGCTGGAGGTGCGAGAGCTGAAGCTGCAGCTGATGCTGGTGCTGGAGCTGCTGGACTAGAGGTTGGTCAGGGGCAAGCTATGCCTGATATGTCTGCTTTGGTACAAGCTATTGCGGGTGCTTTTCGAGCAGCAGTAGCTGGAGCTCAGGGAGCTGGGCATCAGGGAGATGCTGGAGTCAGATTGCCTTTGGAGCGTCTGCGCAGTCTTGGAGGGACTGAGTTTAGAGGTTGTCAGCTGACAGTTCTGAGGCTTGGCTGGAAAGTACCAAGCGTATCTTGGGTCAGATGAGTTGCACGGATGTGCAAAAGATGGGCTGTGTTGTGTCCTTGCTGCAGGACGATGCTTATACATGGTGGACGACTACCATTTCTGGAATGGCTGAAGCTGATGTTACCTGGACATTCTTTCAGAATGTGTTTAAAAGAAGATATCTGGGAGTGAGATATCTGGATGAGAAAAAGCGGGAATTCATGTCTCTTACCCAAGGGAGCATGAGTGTAGCTGAGTACGAGGTACAGTTTGTACGGCTCAGTCAGTATGCACCGGAGCTGATACCTGATGAGAGGGCTAGGTGCGAGAGGTTTCGTTACGCTCTCTTCGTTACGGGTTGACTTTGGTTTTCCCCGTGTGACTTTCTTAATTCGGGTCAACCGTCTAGGCCGGGTTAAGGGGGTTACAGAAAAGCTACTAATCAATTATTTGAACTCCTAAAATTTGATTAAAACTTGTTTTGTTGTCCTTTTTGTCGAGGTTTCGGAAGAGCTGGTCTAAATGGGCCTTTCAATGGACCCGTTGGAATATTAACTGAGTAAAAAGTACAGAAATTGAGGTTTTGCAATATATTTCTGTTGAAAAGCTCCTAATCAATTTCATGAACTCCTAAAATTTGATTAAAACTTGTTTTGCAGTTCTTTTTGTAGAGGTTTCGGAAGAGCGGTTCGAAATGGGCCTTTCAATGGACCCATTGGAATTTTAACTGAATAAAAAGTAAAGAAATTGAGGTTTTGCAATATAATTGTGTTGAAAAGCTACTAATCAATTAATTGAACACCTAAAATTTGATTCAAACTTCTTTTGCTGTCATTTTTGTCGATGTTTCGGAAGAGCTAGTCTAAATTGGCCTTTCAAAGGACCCGTTGGAATTTTAACTGAGTAAAATGTACATAAATTGAGGTTTTGCAAAATCTTTGTGTTGAAAAGCTCCTAATTAATTACATGAACTCCTAAAATTTGATTAAAACTTGTTTTGCAGTTCTTTTTGTAGAGGTTTCGAACGAGCTGATTGAAATGGGCCTTTCAATGGACCCGTTGGAATTTTAACTGAGTAAAAAGTACAGAAATTGAGGTTTTGCAATATAATTGTGTTTAAAAGCTCCTAATCAATTATTTGAACTCCTAAAATTAAATAAAACTTTTTTACGGTCCTTTTTGTAGTGGTTTCGGACGAGCATGTCTAAATGGGCTTGTCAATGGGCCCGTTGGAATTTTAACTGAGTAAAAAGTATAAAAATTGAGGTTTTTCAATATAATTGTGTTTAAAAGATCCTAATCAATTATTTGAACTCCTAAAATTTGATTAAAACTTTTTTGCGGTCCTTTTTGTAGAGGTTTCGGACGAGCAGGTCGAAATGGGCCTGTCAATGGGCCCATTAGAATTTTAACTGAGTAAAAAGTATAAAAAATTGAGGATTTTCAATATATTTGTGTTGAAGAGCTGCTAATCCATTATTTGAACTCCTAAAATTTGATTAAAACTTGTTTTGAGGTCCTTTTTGTTGAGGTTTCAGACGAGCAGGTCTAAATGGGCCTTTCAATGGACCCGTTGTAATTTTAACTGAGTAAAAAGTACAGAAATTGAGGTTTTACAATATAATTGTGTTGAAAAGCTCCTAATAAATTATTTGAACTCCTAAAATTTGATTAAAACTTGTTTTGCGGTCCTTTTTGTCGAGGTTTCGGATGAGCAGGTTTAAATGGGCCTTTCAATGGACCCGTTGGAATTTGAACTTAGTAAAAAGTACATAAATTTAGATTTTGCAATATAATTGTGTTGAAAAGCTCCTAATCAATTATTTGAACTCCTAAAATTTGATTAAAACTTGTTTTGCGGTCCTTTTTGTTGAGGTTTCGGACGAGCAGGTCTAAATGCGCCATTCAATGGACCCGTTGGAATTTTAACTGAGTATAAAATACAGAAAATGAGGTTTTGCAATATAATTTTGTTGAAAAGCTCCTAATCAATTATTTGAACTCTTAAAATTTGACTAAAACTTGTTTTGCGGTCCTTTTGTCGAGGTTTTGGACGAGTAGGTCTAAATGGGCCTTTCAATGGTCCCGTTGGAATTTTAACTGAGTAAAAAGTACAAAAATTGAGTTTTTGCAGTATATGTGTGTTAAAAAGCTCCTAATCAATTACATGATCTCCTAAATTTGATTAAAACTTGTTTCACGGCCCTTTTTGTAGAGGTTTCGGACTAGCATGTCTAAATTGGCCTGACAATGGACCCGTTGGAATTTTAACTGAATAAAAAGTACATAAATTGAGGTTTTGCAATATAATTGTGTTGAAAAGCTACTAATCATTTATTTGAACTCCTAAAATTTGATTAAAACTTGTTTTGCTGTCCTTTTTGTCGAGGTTTCGGAAGAGCTGGTCTAAATAGGCCTTTCAATGGACCCGTTGGAATATTAGCTGAGTAAAAAGTACAGAAATTGAGGTTTTGCAATATATTTGTGTTGAAAAGCTCCTAATCAATTACATGAACTCCTAAAATTTGATTAAAACTTGTTTTGCAGTTCTTTTTGTAGAGGCTTCGGACGAGCGGATCGAAATGAGCCTTTCAATGGACCCGTTGGAATTTTAACTGCGTAAAAAGTACATAAATTGAGGTTTTGCAATATAAGTGTGTTGAAAAGCTCCTAATCAATTAAATGATCTCCTAAAATTTGATTAAAACTTGTTTCGCGACCCTTTTTGTAGATGTTTCGGGCGAGCAGGTCTAAATGGGACTTTCAATGGGCTCGTTGGAATTTTAATTGAGTAAAAAGTATAAAATTTGAAGTTTTTCAATATAATTGTGTTGAAAAGCACCTAATCAATTATTTGAACTCCTAAAATTTGATTAAAACTTGTTTTGCGGTACTTTTTGTAGAGGTTTCGGACGAGCAGGTCTAAATTGGCCTTACAATGACCCGTTGGAATTTTAACTGAATAAAAAGTACAGAAATCGAGGTTTTGCAATATAATTGTGTTGAAAAGCTACTAATCAATTATTTGAACTCCTAAAATTTGATTAAAACTTGTTTTGTTGTCCTTTTTGTCGAGGTTTCGGAAGAGCTGGTCTAAATGGGCCTTTCAATGAACCCGTTGGATTATTAACTGAGTAAAAAGTACAGAAATTGAGGTTTGGCAATATATTTCTGTTGAAAAGCTCCTAATCAATTACATGAACTCCTAAAATTTGATTAAAACTTGTTTTGCAGTTCTTTTTGTAGAGGTTTCAGACGAGCGGATCGAAATGGGCCTTTCAATGGACCCGTTGGAATTTTAACTGCGTAAAAACTACAGAAATTGAATTTTTGCAATATAAGTGTGTTGAAAAGATCCTAATCAATTACATGATCTCCAAAAATTTGATTAAAACCTGTTTTGCGACCCTTTTTGTAGAGGTTTCGGACGAGCAGGTCTAAATTGGCCTTACAATGGGCCCGTTGGAATTTTAACTGAATAAGAAGTAAAGAAATTGAGGTTTTGCGATATAATTGTGTTGAAAAGCTACTATTCAATTATTTGAACTCCTAAAATTTGATTAAAACTTGTTTTGATGTCCTTTTTGTCGATGTTTCGGACGAGCTGGTCTAAATGGTCCTTTCAATGGATCCGTTGGAATTTTAAATGAGTAAAAAGTACAGAAATTGTGGTTTTGCAATATATTTGTGTTGAAAAGCTCCTAATCAATTGCATGAACTCCTAAAATTTGATTAAAACTTGTTTTGTTGTTCATTTTGTAGAGGTTTCGGACGAGCGGATCGAAATGGGCTTTTCAGTGGACCCGTTGGAATTTTAACTGAGTAAAAAGTATAAAATTTGAGGATTTTCAATATAATTGTGTTGAAGAGATGCTAATCAATTATTTGAACTCCTAAAATTTGATTAAAACTTGTTTTGCGGTCCTTTTGTCGAGGTTTCGGACGAGCAAGTCTATATGGGCCTTTCAATGGACCCGTTGGAATTTTAACTGAGTAAAAAGTAAAGAAATTGAGGTTTTGCAATATAATTGTGTTGAAAAGCTCCTAATCAATTATTTGAACTCCTAAAATTTGATTAAAACTTGTTTTGCGGTCCTTTTTGTTGAGGTTTCGGACGAGCAGGCCTAAATGGGCCTTTCAATGGACCCGTTGTTATTTTAACTGAGTAAAAAGTATATAAATTGAGGTTTTGCAATATGATTGTGTTGAAAAGTTCCTAATAATTTATTTCAACTCCTAAAATTTGAAGAAAACTTTTTTTGCGGTCCATTTTGTCGAGGTTTTGGACGAGCGGATTGAAATGGGCCTTTCATTGGACCCGTTGGAATTTTTACTAAGTAAAAACTACAGAAATTGAGGTTTTGCAATATAATTTTTTTGAAAAGCTCCTATTCAATTATTTGAACTCCTGAAATTTGATTAAAATTTGTTTTGCGGCCCTTTTGTCGAGGTTTCGGACGAGCAGGTCGAAATGGGCCTTTCAATGGACCCGTTGGAATTTTAACTGAGTAAAAAGTAAAGAAATTAAGGTTTTGCAATATAAGTGTGTTGAAAATCTCCTAATCAATTAAATGATCTCCTAAAATTTGATTAAAACTTGTTTCGCGGCCCTCTTTGTAGAGGTTTCGGACGAGCATGTCTAAATTGGCCTTACAATGGACCCGTTGGAATTTCAACTGAATAAAAAGTAAAGAAATTGAGGTTTTGCAATATAATTGTGTTGAGAAGCTACTAATCAATTATTTGAACTCCTAAAATTTGATTAAAACTTGTTTTGTGGCCCTTTTTGTAGACGTTTCGGAAGAGCTGGTCTAAATGGGCCTTTCAAAGGACCCGTTGGAATTTTAACTGAGTAAAAAGTACAGAAATTGAGGTTTTGCAATATAATTGTGTTGAAAAGCTCCTAATTAATTATTTGAACTCCTAAAATTAAATAAAACTTTTTTGCGGTCCTTTTTGTAGTGGTTTCGGACGAGCATGTCTAAATGGGCCTGTCAATGGGCCCGTTGGAATTTTAACTGAGTAAAAAGTATAAAAATTGAGGTTTTTCAATATAATTGTGTTGAAAAG
Organism: Hibiscus trionum; assembly: GCA_030270665.1. Taxonomy (NCBI): domain Eukaryota; kingdom Viridiplantae; phylum Streptophyta; class Magnoliopsida; order Malvales; family Malvaceae; genus Hibiscus; species Hibiscus trionum. The sequence continues at coordinate 28,149,091 of BSYR01000002.1, forward strand.
ATCCTAATCAATTATTTGAACTCCTAAAATTTGATTAAAACTTGTTTTGTGGTACTTTTTGTCGAGGTTTCGGACGAGCAGGTCTAAATGGGCCTTTCAATGGACCCGCTGGAATTTTAACTGAGTAAAAAGTACAAAAATTGAGGTTTTGCAATATAAGTGTGTTAAAAAGCTCCTAATCAATTACATGATCTCCTAAAGTTTGATTAAAACTTGTTTCGCGGCCCTTTTTGTAGAGGTTTCGGACGAGCAGGTCTAAATTGGCCTTACAACGGACTCGTTGGAATTTTAACTGAATAAAAAGTACAGAAATTGAGGTTTTGCAATATAATTGTGTTGAAAAACTACTAATCAAGTATTTGAACTCTAAAATTTGATTAAAACATGTTTTGCTGTCCTTTTTGTCGAGGTTTCGGAAGAGCTGGTCTAAATGGGCCTTTCAATGGACCCTTTGGAATATTAGCTGAGTAAAAAGTACAGAAATTGAGGTTTTGCAATATATTTGTGTTGAAAAGCTCCTAATAAATTACATGAGCTCCTAAAATTTGATTAAAACTTGTTTTTGCAGTTCTTTTTGTAGAGGCTTCGGACGAGCGGATCGAAATGAGCCTTTCAATGGACCCGTTGGAATTTTAACTGCGTAAAAAGTACAGAAATTGAGGTTTTGCAATATAAGTGTGTTGAAAAGCTCCTAATCAATTATATGATCTCCTAAAATTTGATAAAACTTGTTTCGCGGCCCTTTTTGTAGAGGTTTCAGACGAGCAGGTCTAAATTGGCCTTACAATGGACCCGTTGGAATTTTAACTGAATAAAAAGTACAGAAATTGAGGTTTTGCAATATAATTGTGTTGAAAAACTACTAATCAATTATTTGAACTCCTAAAATTTGATTAAAACATGTTTTGCTGTCCTTTTTGTCGAGGTTTCGGAAGAGCTGGTCTAAATGGGCCTTTCAATGGACCCTTTGGAATATTAGCTGAGTAAAAAGTACAGAAAATTGAGGTTTTGCAATATATTTGTGTTGAAAAGCTCCTAATAAATTACATGAGCTCCTAAAATTTGATTAAAACTTGTTTTTGCAGTTCTTTTTGTAGAGGCTTCGGACGAGCGGATCGAAATGAGCCTTTCAATGGACCCGTTGGAATTTTAACTGCGTAAAAAGTACAGAAATTGAGGTTTTGCAATATAAGTGTGTTGAAAAGCTCCTAATCAATTATATGATCTCCTAAAATTTGATAAAACTTGTTTCGCGGCCCTTTTTTGTAGAGGTTTCAGACGAGCAGGTCTAAATTGGCCTTACAATGGACCCGTTGGAATTTTAACTGAATAAAAAGTACAGAAATTGAGGTTTTGCAATATAATTGTGTTGAAAATCTAATAATCAATTATTTGAACTCCTAAAATTTGATTAAAACTTGTTTTGCTGTGCTTTTTGTCAATGTTTCGGACGAGCTGGTCTAAATGGGCCTTTCAATGGACCCGTTGGAATTTTAACTGAGTAAAAAGTACAGAAATTGAGGTTTTGCAATATATTTATGTTGAAAAGCTCCTAATCAATTATTTCAACTCCTAAAATTTGAATAAAACTTTTTTGCGGTCCTTTTTGTAGAGGTTTCGGACGAGCAGGTCGAAATGGGCCTGTCAATGGGCCCGTTGGAATTTTAACTGAGTAAAAAGTACAAAAATTGAGGTTTTACAATATAATTGTGTTGAAAAGCTCCTAATAAATTATTTGAACTACTAAAATTTGATTAAAACTTGTTTTGCGGTCCTTTCTGTTGATGTTTTGGACGAGCAGGTCTAAATGGGACTTTCAGTGGACCCGTTGGAATTTTAACTGAGTAAAAAGTACAGAAATTGAGGTTTTGCAATATAACTGTGTTGAAAATATCCTAATCAATTATTTGAACTCCTAAAATTTGATTAAAACTTGTTTTCCGTTCCTTTTTGTCGAGGTTTTGGACGAGCGGGTCGAAATGGGCCTTTCATTGGACCCATTCGAATTTTAACTAAGCAAAAAGTACAAAAAATGAAGTTTTGCAATATAATTTTGTTGAAAAGCTCCTAATCAATTATTTGAACTCCTAAAATTTGACTAAAACTTGTTTTGCGGTCCTTTTGTCGAGGTTTCGGACGTGTAGGTCTAAATGGGCCTTTCAATGGACCCGTTGGAATTTTAACTGAGTAAAAAGTACAAAAATTGAGGTTTTGCAATATATGTGTGTTGAAAAGCTCCTAATCAATTACATGATCTCCTAAAATTTGATTAAAACTTGTTTCGCGGCCCTTTTTGTAGAGGTTTCGGACTAGCATATCTAAATTGGCCTTACAATGGACCCGTTGGAATTTTAACTGAATAAAAAGTACAGAAATTGAGGTTTTGCAATATAATTGTGTTGAAAAGCTACTAATCATTTATTTGAACTCCTAAAATTTGATTAAAACTTGTTTTGCTGTCCTTTTTGTCGAGGTTTCGGAAGAGCTGGTCTAAATGGGCCTTTCAATGGACCCCTTGGAATATTAGCTGAGTAAAAAGTACAAAAATTGAGGTTTTTAAATATATTTGTGTTGAAAAGCTCCTAATCAATTACATGAACTCCTAAAATTTGATTAAAACTTGTTTTGCAGTTCTTTTTGTAGAGGCTTCGGACGAGCGGATCGAATTGAGCCTTTCAACGGACCCGTTGGAATTTTAACTGCGTAAAAAGTACCGAAATTGAGGTTTTGCAATATAAGTGTGTTGAAAAGCTCCTAATCAATTACATGATCTCCTAAAATTTGATTAAAACTTGTTTCGCGGCCCTTTTTGTAGAGGTTTCAGACGAGCAGGTCTAAATGGGCCTTTCAATGGGCTCGTTGGAATTTTAATTGAGTAAAAAGTATAAAAATTGAGGTTTTTCAATATAATTGTGTTGAAAAGCACCTAATCAATTATTTGAACCCCTAAAATTTGATTAAAACTTGTTTTGCGGTCCTTTTTGTAGAGGTTTCGGACGAGCATGTCTAAATTGGCCTTACAATGGGCCTGTTGGAATTTTAACTGAATAAAAAGTACAGAAATCGAGGTTTTGCAATATAATTGTGTTGAAAAGCTACTAATCAATTATTTGAACTCCTAAAATTTGATTAAAACTTGTTTTGTTGTCCTTTTTGTCGAGGTTTCGGAAGAGCTGGTCTAAATGGGCCTTTCAATGGACCCGTTGGAATATTAACTGAGTAAAAAGTACAGAAATTGAGGTTTTGCAATATATATCTGTTGAAAAGCTCCTAATCAATTACATGAACTCCTAAAATTTGATTAAAACTTGTTTTCAGTTCTTTTTGTAGAGGTTTCGGAAGAGCGGATCGAAATGGGCCTTTCAATGGACCCGTTGGAATTTTAACTGAATAAAAAGTACAGAAATTGAGGTTTTGCAATATAATTGTGTTGAAAAGCTACTAATCATTTATTTGAACTCCTAAAATTTGATTAAAACTTGTTTTGTTGTCCTTTTTGTCGAGGTTTCGGAAGAGCTGGTCTAAATGGGCCTTTCAATAGACCCGTTGGAATATTAGCTGAGTAAAAAGTACAAAAATTGAGGTTTTTAAATATATTTGTGTTGAAAATCTCCTAATCAATTACATGAACTCCTAAAATTTGATTAAAACTTGTTTTGCAGTTCTTTTTGTAGAGGCTTAGGACGAGCGGATCGAATTGAGCCTTTCAACGGACCCGTTGGAATTTTAACTGCGTAAAAAGTACCGAAATTGAGGTTTTGCAATATAAGTGTGTTGAAAAGCTTCTAATCAGTTACATGATCTCCTAAAGTTTGATTAAAACTTGTTTCACGGCCCTTTTTGTAGAGGTTTCGGACGAGCATGTCTAAATTGGCCTTACAATGGACCCGTTGGAATTTCAACTGAATAAAAAGTAAAGAAATTGAGGTTTTGCAATATAATTGTGTTGAGAAGCTACTAATCAATTATTTGAACTCCTAAAATTTGATTAAAATTTGTTTTGCGGTCCTTTTTGTAGACGTTTCGGAAGAGCTGGTCTAAATGGGCCTTTCACAGGACCCGTTGGAATTTTAACTGAGTAAAAAGTACAGAAATTGAGGTTTTGCAATATAATTGTGTTGAAAAGCTCCTAATTAATTATTTGAACTCCTAAAATTAAATAAAACTTTTTTGCGGTCCTTTTTGTAGTGGTTTCGGACGAGCATGTCTAAATGGGCCTGTCAATGGGCCCGTTGGAATTTTAACTGAGTAAAAAGTATAAAAATTGAGGTTTTTCAATATAATTGTGTTGAAAAGATCCTAATCAATTATTTGAACTCCTAAAATTTGATTAAAACTTGTTTTGTGGTACTTTTTGTCGAGGTTTCGGACGAGCAGATCTAAATGGGCCTTTCAATGGACCCGCTGGAATTTTAACTGAGTAAAAAGTACAAAAATTAAGGTTTTGCAATATAAGTGTGTTAAAAAGCTTCTAATCAATTACATGATCTCCTAAAGTTTGATTAAAACTTGTTTCACGGCCCTTTTTGTAGAGGTTTCGGATGAGCAGGTCTAAATGGGCCTTTCAATGGGCTCGTTGGAATTTTAATTGAGTAAAAAGTATAAAAATTGAGGTTTTTCAATATAATTGTGTTGAAAAGAACCTAATCAATTATTTGAACTCCTAAAATTTGATTAAAATTTGTTTTGCGGTCCTTTTTGTAGAGGTTTCGGACGAGCATGTCTAAATTGCCCTTACAATGGGCATGTTGGAATTTTAACTGAATAAAAAGTACAGAAATCGAGGTTTTGCAATATAATTGTGTTTAAAAGCTACTAATCAATTATTTGAATTCCTAAAATTTGATTAAAACTTGTTCTGTTGTCCTTTTTGTCGAGGTTTCGGAAGAGCTGGTCTAAATGGGCCTTTCAATGGACCCGTTGGAATATTAACTGAGTAAAAAGTACAGAAATTGAGGTTTTGCAATATATTTCTGTTGAATAGCTCCTAATCAATTTCATGAACTCCTAAAATATGATTAAAACTTGTTTTGCAGTTCTTTTTGTAGAGGTTTCGGAAGAGCGGTTCGAAATGGGCCTTTCAATGGACCCATTGGAATTTTAACTGAATAAAAAGTAAAGAAATTGAGGTTTTGCAATATAATTGTGTTGAAAAGCTACTAATCAATTAATTGAACACCTAAAATTTGATTCAAACTTCTTTTGCTGTCATTTTTGTCGATGTTTCGGAAGAGCTAGTCTAAATTGGCCTTTCAAAGGACCCGTTGGAATTTTAACTGAGTAAAATGTACATAAATTGAGGTTTTGCAAAATATTTGTGTTGAAAAGCTCCTAATTAATTACATGAACTCCTAAAATTTGATTAAAACTTGTTTTGCAGTTCTTTTTGTAGAGGTTTCGAACGAGCTAATCGAAATGGGCCTTTCAATGGACCCGTTGGAATTTTAACTGAGTAAAAAGTACAGAAATTGAGGTTTTGCAATATAATTGTGTTTAAAAGCTCCTAATCAATTATTTGAACTCCTAAAATTAAATAAAACTTTTTTGCGGTCCTTTTTGTAGTGGTTTAGGACGAGCATGTCTAAATGGGCTTGTCAATGGGCCCGTTGGAGTTTTAACTGAGTAAAAAGTAAAGAAATTGAGGTTTTGCAATATAATTGTGTTGAAAAGCTCCTAATCAATTATTTGAACTCCTAAAATTTGATTAAAACTTGTTTTGCGGTCCTTTTTGTTGAGGTTTCGGACGAGCAGGCCTAAATGGGCCTTTCAATGGACCCGTTGTTATTTTAACTGAGTAAAAAGTATATAAATTGAGGTTTTGCAATATGATTGTGTTGAAAAGTTCCTAATAATTTATTTCAACTCCTAAAATTTGAAGAAAACTTTTTTTGCGGTCCATTTTGTCGAGTTTTTGGACGAGCGGGTTGAAATGGGCCTTTCATTGGACCCGTTGGAATTTTTACTAAGTAAAAACTACAGAAATTGAGGTTTTGCAATATAATTTTTTTGAAAAGCTCCTATTCAATTATTTGAACTCCTGAAATTTGATTAAAATTTGTTTTGCGGCCCTTTTGTCGAGGTTTCGGACGAGCAGGTCTAAATGGGCCTTTCAATGGACCCGTTGGAATTTTAACTGAGTAAAAAGTAAAGAAATTAAGGTTTTGCAATATAAGTGTGTTGAAAATCTCCTAATCAATTATATGATCTCTTAAAATTTGATTAAAACTTGTTTCGCGGCCCTCTTTGTAGAGGTTTCGGACGAGCATGTCTAAATTGGCCTTACAATGAACCCGTTGGAATTTTAACTGAATAAAAAGTACAGAAATTGAGGTTTTGCAATATAATTGTGTTAAAAATCTAATAATCAATTATTTGAACTCCTAAAATTTGATTAAAACTTGTTTTGCTGTGCTTTTTGTCAATGTTTCGGACGAGCTGGTCTAAATGGGCCTTTCAATGGACCCGTTGGAATTTTAACTGAGTAAAAAGTACAGAAATTGAGGTTTTGCAATATATTTATGTTGAAAAGCTCCTAATCAATTATTTCAACTCCTAAAATTTGAATAAAACTTTTTTGCGGTCCTTTTTGTAGAGGTTTCGGACGAGCAGGTCGAAATGGGCCTGTCAATGGGCCCGTTGGAATTTTAACTGAGTAAAAAGTACAAAAATTGAGGTTTTACAATATAATTGTGTTGAAAAGCTCCTAATAAATTATTTGAACTACTAAAATTTGATTAAAACTTGTTTTGCGGTCCTTTCTGTTGATGTTTTGGACGAGCAGGTCTAAATGGGACTTTCAGTGGACCCGTTGGAATTTTAACTGAGTAAAAAGTACAGAAATTGAGGTTTTGCAATATAACTGTGTTGAAAATATCCTAATCAATTATTTGAACTCCTAAAATTTGATTAAAACTTGTTTTCCGTTCCTTTTTGTCGAGGTTTTGGACGAGCGGGTCGAAATGGGCCTTTCATTGGACCCATTCGAATTTTAACTAAGCAAAAAGTACAAAAAATGAAGTTTTGCAATATAATTTTGTTGAAAAGCTCCTAATCAATTATTTGAACTCCTAAAATTTGACTAAAACTTGTTTTGCGGTCCTTTTGTCGAGGTTTCGGACGTGTAGGTCTAAATGGGCCTTTCAATGGACCCGTTGGAATTTTAACTGAGTAAAAAGTACAAAAATTGAGGTTTTGCAATATAAGTGTGTTGAAAAGCTCCTAATCAATTACATGATCTCCTAAAATTTGATTAAAACTTGTTTCGCGGCCCTTTTTGTAGAGGTTTCGGACTAGCATATCTAAATTGGCCTTACAATGGACCCGTTGGAATTTTAACTGAATAAAAAGTACAGAAATTGAGGTTTTGCAATATAATTGTGTTGAAAAGCTACTAATCATTTATTTGAACTCCTAAAATTTGATTAAAACTTGTTTTGCTGTCCTTTTTGTCGAGGTTTCGGAAGAGCTGGTCTAAATGGGCCTTTAAATGGACCCCTTGGAATATTAGCTGAGTAAAAAGTACAAAAATTGAGGTTTTTAAATATATTTGTGTTGAAAAGCTCCTAATCAATTACATGAACTCCTAAAATTTGATTAAAACTTGTTTTGCAGTTCTTTTTGTAGAGGCTTCGGACGAGCGGATCGAATTGAGCCTTTCAACGGACCCGTTGGAATTTTAACTGCGTAAAAAGTACCGAAATTGAGGTTTTGCAATATAAGTGTGTTGAAAAGCTCCTAATCAATTACATGATCTCCTAAAATTTGATTAAAACTTGTTTCGCGGCCCTTTTTGTAGAGGTTTCAGACGAGCAGGTCTAAATGGGCCTTTCAATGGGCTCGTTGGAATTTTAATTGAGTAAAAAGTATAAAAATTGAGGTTTTTCAATATAATTGTGTTGAAAAGCACCTAATCAATTATTTGAACCCCTAAAATTTGATTAAAACTTGTTTTGCGGTCCTTTTTGTAGAGGTTTCGGACGAGCATGTCTAAATTGGCCTTACAATGGGCCTGTTGGAATTTTAACTGAATAAAAAGTACAGAAATCGAGGTTTTGCAATATAATTGTGTTGAAAAGCTACTAATCAATTATTTGAACTCCTAAAATTTGATTAAAACTTGTTTTGTTGTCCTTTTTGTCGAGGTTTCGGAAGAGCTGGTCTAAATGGGCCTTTCAATGGACCCGTTGGAATATTAACTGAGTAAAAAGTACAGAAATTGAGGTTTTGCAATATATATCTGTTGAAAAGCTCCTAATCAATTACATGAACTCCTAAAATTTGATTAAAACTTGTTTTCAGTTCTTTTTGTAGAGGTTTCGGAAGAGCGGATCGAAATGGGCCTTTCAATGGACCCGTTGGAATTTTAACTGAATAAAAAGTACAGAAATTGAGGTTTTGCAATATAATTGTGTTGAAAAGCTACTAATCATTTATTTGAACTCCTAAAATTTGATTAAAACTTGTTTTGTTGTCCTTTTTGTCGAGGTTTCGGAAGAGCTGGTCTAAATGGGCCTTTCAATAGACCCGTTGGAATATTAGCTGAGTAAAAAGTACAAAAATTGAGGTTTTTAAATATATTTGTGTTGAAAATCTCCTAATCAATTACATGAACTCCTAAAATTTGATTAAAACTTGTTTTGCAGTTCTTTTTGTAGAGGCTTAGGACGAGCGGATCGAATTGAGCCTTTCAACGGACCCGTTGGAATTTTAACTGCGTAAAAAGTACCGAAATTGAGGTTTTGCAATATAAGTGTGTTGAAAAGCTTCTAATCAGTTACATGATCTCCTAAAGTTTGATTAAAACTTGTTTCACGGCCCTTTTTGTAGAGGTTTCGGACGAGCATGTCTAAATTGGCCTTACAATGGACCCGTTGGAATTTCAACTGAATAAAAAGTAAAGAAATTGAGGTTTTGCAATATAATTGTGTTGAGAAGCTACTAATCAATTATTTGAACTCCTAAAATTTGATTAAAATTTGTTTTGCGGTCCTTTTTGTAGACGTTTCGGAAGAGCTGGTCTAAATGGGCCTTTCACAGGACCCGTTGGAATTTTAACTGAGTAAAAAGTACAGAAATTGAGGTTTTGCAATATAATTGTGTTGAAAAGCTCCTAATTAATTATTTGAACTCCTAAAATTAAATAAAACTTTTTTGCGGTCCTTTTTGTAGTGGTTTCGGACGAGCATGTCTAAATGGGCCTGTCAATGGGCCCGTTGGAATTTTAACTGAGTAAAAAGTATAAAAATTGAGGTTTTTCAATATAATTGTGTTGAAAAGATCCTAATCAATTATTTGAACTCCTAAAATTTGATTAAAACTTGTTTTGTGGTACTTTTTGTCGAGGTTTCGGACGAGCAGATCTAAATGGGCCTTTCAATGGACCCGCTGGAATTTTAACTGAGTAAAAAGTACAAAAATTAAGGTTTTGCAATATAAGTGTGTTAAAAAGCTTCTAATCAATTACATGATCTCCTAAAGTTTGATTAAAACTTGTTTCACGGCCCTTTTTGTAGAGGTTTCGGATGAGCAGGTCTAAATGGGCCTTTCAATGGGCTCGTTGGAATTTTAATTGAGTAAAAAGTATAAAAATTGAGGTTTTTCAATATAATTGTGTTGAAAAGAACCTAATCAATTATTTGAACTCCTAAAATTTGATTAAAATTTGTTTTGCGGTCCTTTTTGTAGAGGTTTCGGACGAGCATGTCTAAATTGCCCTTACAATGGGCATGTTGGAATTTTAACTGAATAAAAAGTACAGAAATCGAGGTTTTGCAATATAATTGTGTTTAAAAGCTACTAATCAATTATTTGAATTCCTAAAATTTGATTAAAACTTGTTTTGTTGTCCTTTTTGTCGAGGTTTCGGAAGAGCTGGTCTAAATGGGCCTTTCAATGGACCCGTTGGAATATTAACTGAGTAAAAAGTACAGAAATTGAGGTTTTGCAATATATTTCTGTTGAATAGCTCCTAATCAATTTCATGAACTCCTAAAATATGATTAAAACTTGTTTTGCAGTTCTTTTTGTAGAGGTTTCGGAAGAGCGGTTCGAAATGGGCCTTTCAATGGACCCATTGGAATTTTAACTGAATAAAAAGTAAAGAAATTGAGGTTTTGCAATATAATTGTGTTGAAAAGCTACTAATCAATTAATTGAACACCTAAAATTTGATTCAAACTTCTTTTGCTGTCATTTTTGTCGATGTTTCGGAAGAGCTAGTCTAAATTGGCCTTTCAAAGGACCCGTTGGAATTTTAACTGAGTAAAATGTACATAAATTGAGGTTTTGCAAAATATTTGTGTTGAAAAGCTCCTAATTAATTACATGAACTCCTAAAATTTGATTAAAACTTGTTTTGCAGTTCTTTTTGTAGAGGTTTCGAACGAGCTAATCGAAATGGGCCTTTCAATGGACCCGTTGGAATTTTAACTGAGTAAAAAGTACAGAAATTGAGGTTTTGCAATATAATTGTGTTTAAAAGCTCCTAATCAATTATTTGAACTCCTAAAATTAAATAAAACTTTTTTGCGGTCCTTTTTGTAGTGGTTTAGGACGAGCATGTCTAAATGGGCTTGTCAATGGGCCCGTTGGAGTTTTAACTGAGTAAAAAGTAAAGAAATTGAGGTTTTGCAATATAATTGTGTTGAAAAGCTCCTAATCAATTATTTGAACTCCTAAAATTTGATTAAAACTTGTTTTGCGGTCCTTTTTGTTGAGGTTTCGGACGAGCAGGCCTAAATGGGCCTTTCAATGGACCCGTTGTTATTTTAACTGAGTAAAAAGTATATAAATTGAGGTTTTGCAATATGATTGTGTTGAAAAGTTCCTAATAATTTATTTCAACTCCTAAAATTTGAAGAAAACTTTTTTTGCGGTCCATTTTGTCGAGTTTTTGGACGAGCGGGTTGAAATGGGCCTTTCATTGGACCCGTTGGAATTTTTACTAAGTAAAAACTACAGAAATTGAGGTTTTGCAATATAATTTTTTTGAAAAGCTCCTATTCAATTATTTGAACTCCTGAAATTTGATTAAAATTTGTTTTGCGGCCCTTTTGTCGAGGTTTCGGACGAGCAGGTCTAAATGGGCCTTTCAATGGACCCGTTGGAATTTTAACTGAGTAAAAAGTAAAGAAATTAAGGTTTTGCAATATAAGTGTGTTGAAAATCTCCTAATCAATTATATGATCTCTTAAAATTTGATTAAAACTTGTTTCGCGGCCCTCTTTGTAGAGGTTTCGGACGAGCATGTCTAAATTGGCCTTACAATGGACCCGTTGGAATTTCAACTGAATAAAAAGTAAAGAAATTGAGGTTTTGCAATATAATTGTGTTGAGAAGCTACTAATCAATTATTTGAACTCCTAAAATTTGATTAAAACTTGTTTTGTGGCCCTTTTTGTAGACGTTTCGGAAGAGCTGGTCTAAATGGGCCTTTCACAGGACACGTTGGAATTTTAACTGAGTAAAAAGTACAGAAATTGAGGTTTTGCAATATAATTGTGTTGAAAAGCTCCTAATTAATTATTTGAACTCCTAAAATTAAATAAAACTTTTTTGCGGTCCTTTTTGTAGTGGTTTCGGACGAGCATGTCTAAATGGGCCTGTCAATGGGCCCGTTGGAATTTTAACTGAGTAAAAAGTATAAAAATTGAGGTTTTTCAATATAATTGTGTTGAAAAGATCCTAATCAATTATTTGAACTCCTAAAATTTGATTAAAACTTGTTTTGTGGTACTTTTTGTCGAGGTTTCGGACGAGCAGATCTAAATGGGCCTTTCAATGGACCCGCTGGAATTTTAACTGAATAAAAAGTACAGAAATTGAGGTTTTGCAATATAATTGTGTTGAAAAACTACTAATCAATTATTTGAACTCCTAAAATTTGATTAAAACATGTTTTGCTGTCCTTTTTGTCGAGGTTTCGGAAGAGCTGGTCTAAATGGGCCTTTCAATGGACCCTTTGGAATATTAGCTGAGTAAAAAGTACAGAAATTGAGGTTTTGCAATATATTTGGGTTGAAAAGCTCCTAATAAATTACATGAGCTCCTAAAATTTGATTAAAACTTGTTTTTGCAGTTCTTTTTGTAGAGGCTTCGGACGAGCGGATCGAAATGAGCCTTTCAATGGACCCGTTGGAATTTTAACTGCGTAAAAAGTACAGAAATTGAGGTTTTGCAATATAAGTGTGTTGAAAAGCTCCTAATCAATTATATGATCTCCTAAAATTTGATAAAACTTGTTTCGCGGCCCTTTTTGTAGAGGTTTCAGACGAGCAGGTCTAAATTGGCCTTACAATGGACCCGTTGGAATTTTAACTGAATAAAAAGTACAGAAATTGAGGTTTTGCAATATAATTGTGTTGAAAAACTACTAATCAATTATTTGAACTCCTAAAATTTGATTAAAACATGTTTTGCTGTCCTTTTTGTCGAGGTTTCGGAAGAGCTGGTCTAAATGGGCCTTTCAATGGACCCTTTGGAATATTAGCTGAGTAAAAAGTACAGAAATTGAGGTTTTGCAATATATTTGTGTTGAAAAGCTCCTAATAAATTACATGAGCTCCTAAAATTTGATTAAAACTTGTTTTTGCAGTTCTTTTTGTAGAGGCTTCGGACGAGCGGATCGAAATGAGCCTTTCAATGGACCCGTTGGAATTTTAACTGCGTAAAAAGTACAGAAATTGAGGTTTTGCAATATAAGTGTGTTGAAAAGCTCCTAATCAATTATATGATCTCCTAAAATTTGATAAAACTTGTTTCGCGGCACTTTTTGTAGAGGTTTCAGACGAGCAGGTCTAAATTGGCCTTACAATGGACCCGTTGGAATTTTAACTGAATAAAAAGTACAGAAATTGAGGTTTTGCAATATAATTGTGTTGAAAATCTAATAATCAATTATTTGAACTCCTAAAATTTGATTAAAACTTGTTTTGCTGTGCTTTTTGTCAATGTTTCGGACGAGCTGGTCTAAATGGGCCTTTCAATGGACCCGTTGGAATTTTAACTGAGTAAAAAGTACAGAAATTGAGGTTTTGCAATATATTTATGTTGAAAAGCTCCTAATCAATTATTTCAACTCCTAAAATTTGAATAAAACTTTTTTGCGGTCCTTTTTGTAGAGGTTTCGGACGAGCAGGTCGAAATGGGCCTGTCAATGGGCCCGTTCGAATTTTAACTGAGTAAAAAGTACAATAAATTGAGGTTTTACAATATAATTGTGTTGAAAAGCTCCTAATAAATTATTTGAACTACTAAAATTTGATTAAAACTTGTTTTGCGGTCCTTTCTGTTGAGGTTTTGGACGAGCAGGTCTAAATGGGACTTTCAGTGGACCCGTTGGAATTTTAACTGAGTAAAAAGTACAGAAATTGAGGTTTTGCAATATAACTGTGTTGAAAATATCCTAATCAATTATTTGAACTCCTAAAATTTGATTAAAACTTGTATTCCGTTCCTTTTTGTCGAGGTTTTGGACGAGCGGGTCGAAATGGGCCTTTCATTGGACCCATTCGAATTTTAACTGAGTAAAAAGTACAGAAATTGAGGTTTTGCAATATAATTGTGTTGAAAAGCTCCTAATTAATTATTTGAACTCCTAAAATTAAATAAAACTTTTTTGCGGTCCTTTTTGTAGTGGTTTCGGACGAGCATGTCTAAATGGGCCTGTCAATGGGCCCGTTGGAATTTTAACTGAGTAAAAAGTATAAAAATTGAGGTTTTTCAATATAATTGTGTTGAAAAGATCCTAATCAATTATTTGAACTCCTAAAATTTGATTAAAACTTGTTTTGTGGTACTTTTTGTCGAGGTTTCGGACGAGCAGATCTAAATGGGCCTTTCAATGGACCCGCTGGAATTTTAACTGAATAAAAAGTACAGAAATTGAGGTTTTGCAATATAATTGTGTTGAAAAACTACTAATCAATTATTTGAACTCCTAAAATTTGATTAAAACATGTTTTGCTGTCCTTTTTGTCGAGGTTTCGGAAGAGCTGGTCTAAATGGGCCTTTCAATGGACCCTTTGGAATATTAGCTGAGTAAAAAGTACAGAAATTGAGGTTTTGCAATATATTTGGGTTGAAAAGCTCCTAATAAATTACATGAGCTCCTAAAATTTGATTAAAACTTGTTTTTGCAGTTCTTTTTGTAGAGGCTTCGGACGAGCGGATCGAAATGAGCCTTTCAATGGACCCGTTGGAATTTTAACTGCGTAAAAAGTACAGAAATTGAGGTTTTGCAATATAAGTGTGTTGAAAAGCTCCTAATCAATTATATGATCTCCTAAAATTTGATAAAACTTGTTTCGCGGCCCTTTTTGTAGAGGTTTCAGACGAGCAGGTCTAAATTGGCCTTACAATGGACCCGTTGGAATTTTAACTGAATAAAAAGTACAGAAATTGAGGTTTTGCAATATAATTGTGTTGAAAAACTACTAATCAATTATTTGAACTCCTAAAATTTGATTAAAACATGTTTTGCTGTCCTTTTTGTCGAGGTTTCGGAAGAGCTGGTCTAAATGGGCCTTTCAATGGACCCTTTGGAATATTAGCTGAGTAAAAAGTACAGAAATTGAGGTTTTGCAATATATTTGTGTTGAAAAGCTCCTAATAAATTACATGAGCTCCTAAAATTTGATTAAAACTTGTTTTTGCAGTTCTTTTTGTAGAGGCTTCGGACGAGCGGATCGAAATGAGCCTTTCAATGGACCCGTTGGAATTTTAACTGCGTAAAAAGTACAGAAATTGAGGTTTTGCAATATAAGTGTGTTGAAAAGCTCCTAATCAATTATATGATCTCCTAAAATTTGATAAAACTTGTTTCGCGGCACTTTTTGTAGAGGTTTCAGACGAGCAGGTCTAAATTGGCCTTACAATGGACCCGTTGGAATTTTAACTGAATAAAAAGTACAGAAATTGAGGTTTTGCAATATAATTGTGTTGAAAATCTAATAATCAATTATTTGAACTCCTAAAATTTGATTAAAACTTGTTTTGCTGTGCTTTTTGTCAATGTTTCGGACGAGCTGGTCTAAATGGGCCTTTCAATGGACCCGTTGGAATTTTAACTGAGTAAAAAGTACAGAAATTGAGGTTTTGCAATATATTTATGTTGAAAAGCTCCTAATCAATTATTTCAACTCCTAAAATTTGAATAAAACTTTTTTGCGGTCCTTTTTGTAGAGGTTTCGGACGAGCAGGTCGAAATGGGCCTGTCAATGGGCCCGTTCGAATTTTAACTGAGTAAAAAGTACAATAAATTGAGGTTTTACAATATAATTGTGTTGAAAAGCTCCTAATAAATTATTTGAACTACTAAAATTTGATTAAAACTTGTTTTGCGGTCCTTTCTGTTGAGGTTTTGGACGAGCAGGTCTAAATGGGACTTTCAGTGGACCCGTTGGAATTTTAACTGAGTAAAAAGTACAGAAATTGAGGTTTTGCAATATAACTGTGTTGAAAATATCCTAATCAATTATTTGAACTCCTAAAATTTGATTAAAACTTGTATTCCGTTCCTTTTTGTCGAGGTTTTGGACGAGCGGGTCGAAATGGGCCTTTCATTGGACCCATTCGAATTTTAACTAAGTAAAAAGTACAAAAAATGAAGTTTTGCAATATAATTTTGTTGAAAAGCTCCTAATCAATTATTTGAACTCCTAAAATTTGACTAAAACTTGTTTTGCGGTCCTTTTGTCGAGGTTTCGGACGAGTAGGTCTAAATGGGCCTTTCAATGGACCCGTTGGAATTTTAACTGAGTAAAAAGTACAAAAATTGAGGTTTTGCAATATAAGTGTGTTGAAAAGCTCCTAATCAATTACATGATCTCCTAAAATTTGATTAAAACTTGTTTCGCGGCCCTTTTTGTAGAGGTTTCGGAATAGCATATCTAAATTGGCCTTACAATGGACTCGTTGGAATTTTAACTGAAAAAAAAGTACAGAAATTGAGGTTTTGCAATATAATTGTGTTGAAAAGCTACTAATCATTTATTTGAACTCCTAAAATTTGATTAAAACTTGTTTTGCTGTCCTTTTTGTCGAGGTTTCGGAAGAGCTGGTCTAAATGGGCCTTTCAATGGATCCGTTGGAATATTAGCTGAGTAAAAAGTACAAAAATTGAGGTTTTTAAATATATTTGTGTTGAAAAGCTCCTAATCAATTACATTAACTCCTAAAATTTGATTAAAACTTGTTTTGCAGTTCTTTTTGTAGAGGCTTCGGACGAGCGGATCGAATTGAGCATTTCAACGGACCCGTTGGAATTTTAACTGCGTAAAAAGTACCGAAATTGAGGTTTTGCAATATAAGTGTGTTGAAAAGCTCCCAATCAATTACATGATCTCCTAAAATTTGATTAAAACTTGTTTCGCGGCCCTTTTTGTAGAGGTTTCGGACGAGCAGGTCTAAATGGGCCTTTCAATGGGCTCGTTGGAATTTTAATTGAGTAAAAAGTATAAAAATTGAGGTTTTTCAATATAATTGTGTTGAAAAGCACCTAATCAATTATTTGAACCCCTAAAATTTGATTAAAACTTGTTTTGCGGTCCTTTTTGTAGAGGTTTCGGACGAGCATGTCTAAATTGGCCTTACAATGGGCCTGTTGGAATTTTAACTGAATAAAAAGTACAGAAATTGAGGTTTTGCAATATAATTGTGTTGAAAAGCTACTAATCAATTATTTGAACTCCTAAAATTTGATTAAAACTTGTTTTGTTGTCCTTTTTGTCGAGGTTTCGGAAGAGCTGGTCTAAATGGGCCTTTCAATGGACCCGTTGGAATATTAACTGAGTAAAAAGTACAGAAATTGAGGTTTTGCAATATATTTCCGTTGAAAAGCTCCTAATCAATTACATGAACTCCTAAAATTTGATTAAAACTTGTTTTGCAGTTCTTTTTGTAGAGGTTTCGGAAGAGCGGATCGAAATGGGCCTTTCAATGGACCCGTTGGAATTTTAACTGAATAAAAAGTACAGAAATTGAGGTTTTGCAATATAATTGTGTTGAAAAGCTACTAATCATTTATTTGAACTCCTAAAATTTGATTAAAACTTGTTTTGTTGTCCTTTTTTTCGAGGTTTCGGAAGAGCTGGTCTAAATGGGCCTTTCAATGGACCCGTTGGAATATTAGCTGAGTAAAAGTACAAAAATTGAGGTTTTTAAATATATTTGTGTTGAAAAGCTCCTAATCAATTACATGAACTCCTAAAATTTGATTAAAACTTGTTTTGTAGTTCTTTTTGTAGAGGCTTCGGACGAGCGGATCGAATTGAGCCTTTCAACGGACCCGTTGGAATTTTAAATGCGTAAAAAGTACCGAAATTGAGGTTTTGCAATATAAGTGTGTTGAAAAGCTCCTAATCCGTTACATGATCTCCTAAAATTTGATTAAAACTTGTTTCGCGGCCCTTTTTGTAGAGGTTTCGGACGAGCAGGTCTAAATGGGCCTTTCAATGGGCTCGTTGGAATTTTAAGTGAGTAAAAAGTATAAAAATCGAGGTTTTTCAATATAATTGTGTTGAAAAGAACCTAATCAATGATTTGAACTCCTAAAATTTGATTAAAACTTGTTTTGCGGTCCTTTTTGTAGAGGTTTCGGACGAGCATGTCTAAATTGGCCTTACAATGGGCATGTTGGAATTTTAACTGAATAAAAAGTACAGAAATCGAGGTTTTGCAATATAATTGTGTTGAAAAGCTACTAATCAATTATTTGAACTCCTAAAATTTGATTAAAACTTGTTTTGTTGTCTTTTTTGTCGAGGTTTCGGAAGAGCTGGTCTAAATGGGCCTTTCAATGGACCCGTTGGAATATTAACTGAGTAAAAAGTACAGAAATTGAGGTTTTGCAATATATTTCTGTTGAAAAGCTCCTAATCAATTTCATGAACTCCTAAAATTTGATTAAAACTTGTTTTGCAGTTCTTTTTGTAGAGGTTTCGGAAGAGCGGTTCGAAATGGGCCTTTCAATGGACCCATTGGAATTTTAACTGAATAAAAAGTACAGAAATTGAGGTTTTGCAATATAATTGAGTTGAAAAGCTACTAATCAATTAATTGAACACCTAAAATTTGATTCAAACTTCTTTTGCTGTCATTTTTGTCGATGTTTCGGAAGAGCTAGTCTAAATTGGCCTTTCAAAGGACCCGTTGGAATTTTAACTGAGTAAAATGTACATAAATTGAGGTTTTGCAAAATATTTGTGTTGAAAAGCTCCTAATTAATTACATGAACTCCTAAAATTTGATTAAAACTTGTTTTGCAGTTCTTTTTGTAGAGGTTTCAAACGAGCTGATCGAAATGGGCCTTTCAATGGACCCGTTGGAATTTTAACTGAGTAAAAAGTACAGAAATTGAGGTTTTGCAATATAATTGTGTTTAAAAGCTCCTAATCAATTATTTGAACTCCTAAAATTAAATAAAACGTTTTTGCGGTCCTTTTTGTAGTGGTTTCGGACGAGCATGTCTAAATGGGCTTGTCAATGGGCCCGTTGGAATTTTAACTGAGTAAAAAGTATAAAAATTGAGGTTTTTCAATATAATTGTGTTTAAAAGATCCTAATCAATTATTTGAACTCCTAAAATTTGATGAAAACTTTTTTGCGGTCGTTTTTGTAGAGGTTTCGGACGAGCAGGTCGAAATGGGCCTGTCAATGGGCCCATTAGAATTTTAACTGAGTAAAAAGTATAAAATATTGAGGATTTTCAATATATTTGTGTTGAAGAGCTGCTAATCCATTACTTGAACTCCTAAAATTTGATTAAAACTTCTTTTGCGGTCCTTTTTGTTGAGGTTTCAGACGAGCAGGCCTAAATGGGCCTTTAATGGACCCGTTGTAATTTTAACTGAGTAAAAAGTACAGAAATTGAGGTTTTGCAATATAATTGTGTTGAAAAGCTCCTAATAAATTATTTGAACTCCTAAAATTTGATTAAAACTTGTTTTGCGGTCCTTTTTGTCGAGGTTTCGGATGAGCAGGTTTAAATGGGCCTTTCAATGTACCCGTTGGAATTTGAACTTAGTAAAAAGTACAGAAATTTAGATTTTGCAATATAAGTGTGTTGAAAAGCTCCTAATCAATTATTTGAACTCCTAAAATTTGATTAAAACTTGTTTTGCGGTCCTTTTTGTTGAGGTTTCGGACGAGCAGGTCTAAATGGGCCATTCAATGGACCCGTTGGAATTTTAACTGAGTAAAAAGTACAGAAATTGAGTTTTTGCAGTATAAGTGTGTTAAAAAGCTCCAAATCAATTACATGATCTCCTAAATTTGATTAAAACTTGTTTCGCGGCCCTTTTTGTAGAGGTTTCGGACTAGCATGTCTAAATTGGCCTGACAATGGACCCGTTGGAATTTTAACTGAATAAAAAGTACATAAATTGAGGTTTTGCAATATAATTGTGTTGAAAAGATACTAATCATTTATTTGAACTCCTAAAATTTGATTAAAACTTGTTTTGCTGTCCTTTTTGTCGAGATTTCGGAAGAGCTGGTCTAAATGGGCCTTTCAATGGACCCGTTGGAATATTAGCTGAGTAAAAAGTACAGAAATTGAGGTTTTGCAATATATTTGTGTTGAAAAGCTCCTAATCAATTACATGAACTCCTAAAATTTGATTAAAACTTGTTTTGCTGTTCTTTTTGTAGAGGCTTCGGACGAGCGGATCGAAATGAGCCTTTCAATGGACCCGTTGGAATTTTAACTGCGTAAAAAGTACAGAAATTGAGGTTTTGCAATATAAGTGTGTTGAAAAGCTCCTAATCAATTACATGATCTCCTAAAATTTGATTAAAACTTGTTTCGCGACCCTTTTTGTAGATGTTTCGGACGAGCAGGTCTAAATGGGCCTTTCAATGGGCTCGTTGGAATTTTAATTGAGTAAAAAGTATAAAATTTGAAGTTTTTCAATATAATTGTGTTGAAAAGCACCTAATCAATTATTTGAACTCCTAAAATTTGATTAAAACTTGTTTTGCGGTACTTTTTGTAGAGGTTTCGGACGAGCAGGTCTAAATTGGCCTTACAATGACCCGTTGGAATTTTAACTGAATAAAAAGTACAGAAATCGAGGTTTTGCAATATAATTTTGTTGAAAAGCTCCTAATCAATTATTTGAACTCCTAAAATTTGACTAAAACTTGTTTTGCGGTCCTTTTGTCGAGGTTTTGGACGAGTAGGTCTAAATGGGCCTTTCAATGGTCCCGTTGGAATTTTAACTGAGTAAAAAGTACAGAAATTGAGTTTTTGCAGTATAAGTGTGTTAAAAAGCTCCTAATCAATTACATGATCTCCTAAATTTGATTAAAACTTGTTTCGCGGCCCTTTTTGTAGAGGTTTCGGACTAGCATGTCTAAATTGGCCTGACAATGGACCCGTTGGAATTTTAACTTAATAAAAAGTACATAAATTGAGGTTTTGCAATATAATTGTGTTGAAAAGATACTAATCATTTATTTGAACTCCTAAAATTTGATTAAAACTTGTTTTGTTGTCCTTTTTGTCGAGGTTTCGGAAGAGCTGGTCTAAATGGGCCTTTCAATGAACCCGTTGGAATATTAACTGAGTAAAAAGTACAAAAATTGAGGTTTGGCAATATATTTCTGTTGAAAAGCTCCTAATCAATTACATGAACTCCTAAAATTTGATTAAAACTTGTTTTGCAGTTCTTTTTGTAGAGGTTTCGGACGAGCGGATCGAAATGGGCCTTTCAATGGACCCGTTGGAATTTTAACTGCGTAAAAAGTACAGAAATTGAATTTTTGCAATATAAGTGTGTTGAAAAGATCCTAATCAATTACATGATCTCCTAAAATTTGATTAAAACCTGTTTTGCGACCCTTTTTGTAGAGGTTTCGGACGAGCAGGTCTAAATTGGCCTTACAATGGGCCCGTTGGAATTTTAACTGAATAAAAAGTAAAGAAATTGAGGTTTTGCAATATAATTGTGTTGAAAAGCTACTATTCAATTATTTGAACTCCTAAAATTTGATTAAAACTTGTTTTGATGTCCTTTTTGTCGATGTTTCGGACGAGCTGGTCTAAATGGTCCTTTCAATGGATCCGTTGGAATTTTAAATGAGTAAAAAGTACAGAAATTGTGGTTTTGCAAAATATTTGTGTTGAAAAGCTCCTAATCAATTGCATGAACTCCTAAAATTTGATTAAAACTTGTTTTGTTGTTCATTTTGTAGAGGTTTCGGACGAGCGGATCGAAATGGGCTTTTCAGTGGACCCGTTGGAATTTTAACTGAGTAAAAAGTATACAAATTGAGGATTTTCAATATAATTGTGTTGAAGAGCTGCTAATCAATTATTTGAACTCCTAAAATTTGATTAAAACTTGTTTTGGGTTCCTTTTGTCGAGGTTTCGGACGAGCAGGTCTAAATGGGCCTTTCAATGGACCCGTTGGAATTTTAACTGAGTAAAAAGTAAAGAAATTGTGGTTTTGCAATATAATTGTGTTGAAAAGCTCCTAATCAATTATTTGAACTCCTAAGATTTGATTAAAACTTGTTTTGCGGTCCTTTTTGTTGAGGTTTCGGACGAGCAGGCCTAAATGGGCCTTTCAATGGACCCGTTGTTATTTTAACTGAGTAAAAAGTATATAAATTGAGGTTTTGCAATATGATTGTGTTGAAAAGTTCCTAATAATTTATTTCAACTCCTAAAATTTGAAGAAAACTTTTTTTGCGGTCCATTTTGTCGAGGTTTTGGACGAGCGGGTTGAAATGGGCCTTTCATTGGACCCGTTGGAATTTTTACTGAGTAAAAACTACAGAAATTGAGGTTTTGCAATATAATTTTGTTGAAAAGCTCCTATTCAATTATTTGAACTCCTGAAATTTGATTAAAATTTGTTTTGCGGCCCTTTTGTCGAGGTTTCGGACGAGTAGGTCTAAATGGGCCTTTCAATGGACCCGTTGGAATTTTAACTGAGTAAAAAGTAAAGAAATTAAGGTTTTGCAATATAAGTGTGTTGAAAATCTCCTAATCAATTATATGATCTCCTAAAATTTGATTAAAACTTGTTTCGCGACCCTCTTTGTAGAGGTTTCGGACGAGCATGTCTAAATTGGCCTTACAATGGACCCGTTGGAATTTCAACTGAATAAAAAGTAAAGAAATTGAGGTTTTGCAATATAATTGTGTTGAGAAGCTACTAATCAATTATTTGAACTCCTAAAATTTGATTAAAACTTGTTTTGTGGCCCTTTTTGTAGACGTTTCGGAAGAGCTGGTCTAAATGGGCCTTTCAAAGGACCCGTTGGAATTTTAACTGAGTAAAAAGTACAGAAATTGAGGTTTTGCAATATAATTGTGTTGAAAAGCTCCTAATTAATTATTTGAACTCCTAAAATTAAATAAAACTTTTTTGCGGTCCTTTTTGTAGTGGTTTCGGACGAGCATGTCTAAATGGGCCTGTCAATGGGCCTGTTGGAATTTTAACTAAGTAAAAAGTATAAAAATTGAGGTTTTTCAATATAATTGTGTTGAAAAGATCCTAATCAATTATTTGAACTCCTAAAATTTGATTAAAACTTGTTTTGTGGTACTTTTTGTCGAGGTTTCGGACGAGCAGGTCTAAATGGGCCTTTCAATGGACCCGCTGGAATTTTAACTGAGTAAAAAGTACAAAAATTGAGGTTTTGCAATAGAATTGTGTTGAAAAGCTCCTAATCAATTATTTGAACTCCTAAAATTTGATTAAAACTTGTTTTGCGGTCCTTTTTGTCGAGGTTTCGGACGAGCAGGTCTAATTGGTCCTTTCAATGGACCCGTTGGAATTTTAACTGAGTAAAAAGTACAGAAATTGAGGTTTTACAATATAATTGTGTTGAAAAGCTCCTAATCAATTACATGAACTCCTAAAATTAGATTAAAACTTGTTTTGTAGTCCTTTTTGTAGAGGTTTCGGACGAGCAGGTCTTAATTGGCCTTTCAATGGACATGTTGGAATTTTAACTGAGTAAAAAGTACAAAAATTGAAGTTTTGCAATATAATTGTGTTGAAAATATCCTAATCAATTATTTGAACTCCTAAAATTTGATTAAAACTTGTTTTGCGGCCCTTTTTGTCGAGGTTTTGGACGAGCGGGTCGAAATGGGCCTTTCATTGGACCCGTTGGAATTTGAACTGAGTAAAAAGAACAGAAAATGAGGTTTTGCAATATAATTTTGTTGAAAAGCTCCTAATCAATTATTTGAACTCCTAAAATTTGATTAAAACTTGTTTTGCGGTCCTTTTGTCGAGGTTCGGACGAGCAGGTCTAAATGGGCCTTTCAATGGACCCGTTGGAATTTTAACTGAGTAAAAAGTACAGAAATTGAGGTTTTGCAATATAAGTGTGTTGAATATCCTAATCAATTACATGATCTCCTAAAATTTGGTTAAAACTTGTTTCGCGGCCTTTTTTGTAGAGGTTTCGGACGAGCAGGTCTAAATTTGCCTTACAATGGACCCGTTGGAATTTTAACAGAATAAAAAGTACATAAATTGAGGTTTTTCAATATAATTGTGTTGAAAAGCTACTAATCAATTATTTGAACTCCTGAAATTTTATTAAAACTTGTTTTGTTGTCCTTTTTGTCGAGGTTTCGGACGAGCTGGTCTAAATGGGCCTTTCAATGGACCCGTTGGAATTTTAACTGAGTAAAAAGTACAGAAATTGAGGTTTTGCAATATATTTGTGTTGAAAAGCTCCTAATCAATTACATGAACTCCTAAAATTTGATTAAAACTTGTTTTGCAGTTCTTTTTGTAGAGGTTTCGGACGAGCAGATCGAAATGGGCCTTTCAATGGACCCGTTGGAATTTTTTTTTGAAGAAAATGGGCCTCATTAAAAACCCCTCTAACCACCCTGTGCCGAGGCGCAAGGTGAACCTAAGGGGAAAAGAGTGCCCTGAGATATATTAGAATAAAAAGACTGAGTATCAGCCAGTACATCAGATTGAATACAATCAGGAATAATAGAGTCAAAGAAAATAGAGGATGCAGAGTGTAAAGCCCAAGAGGCTAAGTTATGAGCCACAAAATTGGCTTATCTAGGTACAAAAGATAGACTAATCAAAGGAGAGGCATCAAGCAAAGCCTTAGCTTCTGTGATCTGTGGGCCCAATAAGGAAGCATCAGTAGTGGGCCGAGAGAGCTTATTGACAACAATGGCTGAATCTGATTCGATGAGCACCTCTCCCCAGCCTCTGTCTCTGACCATCATGATACCAGCAACGATGGCATGGAGCTCGACCATGGTTTTATTCCGACAGCCGGCCTCATGAACGACACATCCTCCAAGAATAGAACCCTGGGCATCACGAGCGGCAACTCCGATAGCTGCAGAACCGGACCTATGGTGAAAGGCACCGTCCACATTAATCTTGACAACCTCTGTCATCGGCGGACTCCATCGTGGCTGGGCGGCGGCGGGCACGGCGGTCGGCGGATGGGAAGCGGGGAGAGCGTTGTCAGTGGCATAATCCTGTAAAAGACCCTGAGCATTCATGGCAGTGAGCCATGGTGGCTGGAGCCGTTGAGAGTGGATCCAGTCATTCCGCCGATTCCAGATATTCCATAGAGTCGTTAATAGCAGAGCAAACCCCGTATCATCCAGTCGCTTAGTTCCTTCAGATAACCAAGATGTCATGGAAGTGGAGTGACTATCATAGATGCCAGAGGGAAGCCCAACCATGCGAAGAACCTCATTAGCCCCCGGACAATCACGTAGAGCATGTACTGTCGTCTCCGTAATGGTAGGACAAAACGGGCATGGTCCAACAATAGGATGAATAATCCGTAACCTATCCCCTGTGTGTAACGCGTCCCGTCCGGCACGCCAGCTAAAGGAGCGAATTTTGGGAAGCGTTGGGGTCTTGGCAATAACCTTCCAAAGTCCGTTTGGTCTCCCAAGGGACGCGGAGGTCTATGTAGAAAGAAATATCCAGATAGAACGGAGTAGGTCCCATAGTCATGATGGCCCCAAATCACGGTGTCTCCCTGGGTTCGGATGATTGGAACTTGTAGGATGCGCTCAACATCATCCCTGTCAAAAACTTGACGAAGCTTGTTTTCGTCCCAGCTAGTGTAGTCACGAGACATATAATCACGATAACGTGCAGGCAGCTCGTCATTGTCCAAATACTCCCCGAACAGGGTAATCGGCGAGTCACCACCCCAGTTGTCACTAAGAATGCGAATCTTACTCTTATGCCCTGGGCGCCAAAAATAGCCTGGACCTAGAGACTGTATAGCTTGACTAATCCCCTTCCAGGCGAAGGATGCACGTTTGTCAGCCTGAGCATGCAGCAAGTCGCCCGAGGGGTAGTACTTTGCACAAAGAACCCGTGCCAGCAGAGATTCAGGGTTCGATATAAGGTGCCAAATCTGTTTCCCAAGAAGGGCAATATTAAAAGCACTTAGATCCCGAAAACCTAAGCCCCTTGCAGCTTTAGGGGTGCATAGGGTGTCCCATGACATGAGTGGCCAGCCTCGTTTGTTACTGCGCCTCGACCACCAATAGCGGGGAATAGAAGAGGTAATGTCATCAATGATGTTTTGCGGTAACAAGTAGCATGACATAACATATTGCGAACCCTAATGAGGCAGTCCTGTTGCGTTTAATTAAAAGCGGCACACCCAGATAGATGCCTGGGTCGTCAACTAAGTGCACACCCAGAGTAGATCGCATCTTTTAGAGGAAATGGGTCAAACACTTAGGGCTGCAAAAGGCCGTGGATTTATCAAAATTAACCGTCTGTCCTGAGGAGGAGGCATACATAGAAAGAATGTATTGGAGACGGTCAACTTCCTCAGCCCGGTTACGTAAAAACACAATGCTGTCGTCGGCAAAAAGTAGATGGGTAACACGAGGCCCATGACAACCCACATTGAAGCCCAGCAACCGTCCTTCCCTTTGTTCCATTTCGAGGGCTTCTGAAAGACCCTGGGAGCAGATCAAGAAAAGGAAGGGTGATAGAGGGTCACCTTGTCGAATACCCCAGGTGGGAAAGAATTCATGTGATAGGGCACCGTTGACCCATACCGAGAACGAAACAGACGATACGCAACGGAGAATAAGATTCACCCAGTCCTTGGCAAACCCCATTCGCAACATAATATCGTGCAAGAAGGACCATTCTACACGATCAAAAGCCTTCTCCATATCCAGCTTGATTGCTACCCCTTGTGAGGCTACTGACCCGTTAGAATGAAGCGAGTGCACCAACTCGTGCGCTATAAGAATGTTGTCAGTGATATTGCGGCCGCTAATGAACGCGGCTTGAGAAGCACTGATACAACGGGGTAAATGGATTTAAGACGATTAACCAGAACCTTAGAATCTGTCTTGTAGATGACAGTGCACAAGCTAATGGGTCTAAAATGTTTCATGGTAGTAGGGTTAGATATTTTAGGGATAAGCACAATTACTGATCAATTAACTGATGCCATGTCAGCTTTCCCCTGAAGAAGATCCAAGCAAAGTGTAAGGAAATCAGGTCCTATCAGATCCCAGTGCTGACGGTAAAAGCTACTAGGGAATCCATCAATTCCCGGTGCCTTCTTAGGGTTTATATCATGGAAGGTAGCTAAAATTTCCTCCTCAGTGAAAGGTTGCAAGAGAGATGTGTTCATGTCCGAAGTAACGGTGGAACGGACATTCCCAAGAAGTGCCAGGGAAGACACTGGATTGGATGAGGTAAAAATGTCCTGAAAATAGGTTGAGGCAATGCGGAGTGTTTCAGAATTCGAGGTTTGCCATACACCGGTCTCATCAAGGAGGCCACAGATTGTGTTTTTCCTCCGACGTCGAGATGCTCAAGCGTGGAAATATGTGGTATTTTTGTCACCATTGGTCAACCATGAAACCCGGGAGCGTTGTGCCCAGTATGCCTCCCTGGCATCCGTTAAGCTCCAGAGTTCCGATTTTGCACTATGTAGCGATGTCAGCGCCTTGTTGGAAAGGTGCCGACAACGTAAAAGAGCGTTGATTCTACGCTGCAACACCGCTATTCGCTGTGCAGATTTCTGACGACGAGTGCCTTGCCACTCTTGAAGTTTGTGGCCCAAAGTGGAAAGTTTGTCTAAAAGGGGCCCAGAAGAGGAAGCCCGTGTTTGTTGACAAATCTGTATGCATGATGGGTCGTTGGCTCAACAAGATTCGAACCGGAAATGATCCGAGGTAGGCTCTTGGACAGTATGCGGATGACCAATATTAGATGTGTCCATGATGATAACACTATGATCCGATTCAAGTGAGAAAGAGTGGGAGTGCGAAAAGTGAGGGTGGTCCTGCAACCACTTAGAGCAAGCCACAAAGCGATCGAGTCTCTCGTAGACCGGTGTAACATTTGGCATAGTCCGGGTCCAAGTGAACCAACCCTTGGAGCATTTCAAAAGCACATCAATATATCTCTCGGACGAGAGTAAATCCAGTGAAATATTTTTATTCCAAAACAGGCCTAAGCCTGAACACATAGGGCTATTATCCACAGCAAAAAAACCATCCATATCAAGCAAAAGTTTAAGACTTTCAAACCTAGCAGAATTTAAACGAGTTTCTGATAAAAAAGAACGTCCGGATGTAAACGAAAAACAATAGAACGTAACTCATGAACTGCCGAGGGCATACCAAGGCCTCGACAGTTCCAACATATGACTCTCATTTCTCTCGGCGGGGTTGACCGTCAACCACCGCCGAAGAGTTTTTGCTGCTCATCCCAACATTCAAACTTTTTGGATTTTTTCCTGTTGCTTTCCCGCTTTGCCTGCGATCAGAGGGGACGTACGAAGACGTTTAGCAATTCCTCCATTAAGAATAGGGGGCTACGCTTCGCTTTTTTTTGGGCCAGCAACACTCTTCCCCTTGTCCGTGGTGGCAGCCAGCCAATCTTCAAATTCTGGGTTAACTGGAACCCCAGATTTGTTAGTGCTTTCCCGTGTGGCCGTGTCAACGATAGTGGGCACTGGGACATCATCTTCATCGATGAGAATGAACCTCTTTTCTAGAGGTGTGTCGGATGCATGTGGATGCACAGCGGTACCATCATCCTCCTCACCTTCATGAGATCCGTTGACCACTGATTCTTCATCGGCGGGGATCATATCCAGTGGGGAAATATCCAGGGGTTCCATGTCCCCAGTCACCTCATCAATCGAGGTAGTGAGGGGCAGCTCAGTGGACGGTACAGGCTCATTAGCTGCTACCGTGGGAATAGGCTCCTCCTCCCCAAGCAAATCATCATCCTCCAGGTGCATATCCTCTCCTGCACATGTGGTGGCATCTACAGCAACATGTTGCACTGGTTGTGCTACCTCATCCAGGTTTGCAACAACATTGGCAGCCCGATCCTTAGCTTTATTTTCTGAGAACGAAGAAATAAAGTACACTTGTAGTCGTAAGGAAAAAACAGTGTGTAAAAGAAACTTATATCCAAAGGCAGTTAATGAAAGATAAATGAAGGAGAAGGATAAACAATATGATAAGTAAGAAGAACCTGTGGCGGCCTCATGTTGTTTGGAAGACGAGCCCGGTTCGAAGTATCGGACCCGACCTCTCATGTTAGTTTTGAGAGTTAGCTTAGGGGCCGGTGCACGGAGCCAGTCCCCATATGGCAGACCTGCACTAGGCTTGTCCTTGAAAGCAACACAGGTGGCTCTAAGGTGAGAAAGTATCCCACATCCATGGCAGAAAGTGGGAAGCTTTTCATATTACACGGGCATCATTTTGGGCTTCCTAGGGTCCTCCTCATCTGCCAAGGCTACTCCACGACGAAGTTGTTGGGTGATATCGACAAGGATACCGACACGTAAAAATTTCACCATGTTACCTTCATCATCTTTTCGTGTATCCGTGCTTATCACTGCTCCTAGGCTACTGCCCAAAGCTCGTCCCGCTGCGTGAGCCACTGTGTCACCCATCATCATCGCCAAGGGCACTCGAAGGATACAGACCCATATCCTCATGTGTGTGAATCAGTATTCATCAATCGTTAATTGGGGCTGAATGGGAACGAGAGCTAACCAGTCTCATTTAAAAGTCCAAGGTCCTCTCTTAAGAATCTCTCGCACCCGTGCTGCTGATTCAAACTTGAAGAGGAAGTACCCCGATCCAAGGATAGTGATGGAGATGACTCTGTCATTTTTCCAAACAGTCGTGAATACCCTCACAAGGGCAGCCTCATCAACTTTTGCAGTGGGGAAGATTTTCCCTAACAAAGAGCATTTATGGTCCTCTAGTGGTATAGCTTTCGTGGCTTTTGGGGCATAGACCACACTCTGCTCCCATGCAGTGAATTGCAGGTTATCAAAGTGGTCCAAAAAGGAGTTGGAAGAAGCCATAGAGATGTGGTGGAAGTTGAGGGAAAGTTGGATGCAGAGAAGTCGAAGGTAGTGGTAAACACTGTCTCGGACGTAATAGAGGTAATTGATAGATGAAAAGAAGATAATATGGTAATGATAAACCCAGTCCGGTTCCTCAAATGTCGGTAAGTTTAAATTTCGAAAAAAAAGAAATTTTAATTAGAGATATAGGATGAAGAGAGAAGAATTCAAATTGAATGAGCTTTGTGTAGATGTGATAAAAGATACTCCTCAAAAAAAGGAGGAGATCGATTATCATAATATCAGCAGCATCCCTAACCATTAGGAGCAGTGTTTTTGGAAAAGTCTGGAGATTGAGGCAAGGTAGGAAACCTAGCATTAATTTAAATTTTAAAATTATGCTAAGCAATCGGGGATTATTTTCTCTCCAAAAATATCGAAGATTCCAGTTCCTAAGAATGAGGACAGGATATTTCGTACTGGGCTCTAATTCGATGGATCCCAGGCCTGTGTACCTGGCGGCGCCGTCGTGAATGGGTGGTCTGAGGAAAAAACCTTTTCCCGTGGCAGCTCCATGGCCCATAATGCCAGAATTAAACTGCAGCCACTTTCCTTGTATAGCTGGTGGGGAATAAAACATAATATCCATGTAGAAGTCATGCACGTAAAGTGCAGCCTGCATGAACCATGCAGGCTGTATGGGCTTCCATTCGATGGTAACGGGCCAATGGCAGGCAGTGGACTGCCCTTCAAGCCGTCCACTCGTCAGAATTCCCTTAATCATGGGTGTAGTCTGTCGATTTATCAGAACCCCCATAGTCGTGGAGACAAGCTGCCACAATATTGGAGGCCCGTCGTTAGGCCACATAAGCATCCCTCGTCTAAAGAATCTGATCGTAATACAAGGCCCAGAAGGCCAGGAATAATTCCTTGTGTTAAGAAGGAATGTGATGTAATTACAAGACCATTGAGGCCAGGATAAAACTCGTGCATTGATTAGCAGATCAGGAAATAATTTGGGTAATCCAAAACCCAAAGGTTGATTAAAACGAGGCCATGTTAGACTATGGATCTGAAAAACCTCATAAGTAAAACATGTCCATTCTAACAACAAGTAGCATCCAACGTAAAGGATGGATGAGAAAAAAATTAAAAAAACAGTATAAGAAGAGATACGTACCTTTGCTATGTCGGACTAGAAAAGGACATAACGCCAAATCTGGTGTATGGCTGGTGGACGGAGAAGGATGAGAGGCGATGGTCTGAGGAGGAGGATGGGGAGGAGAGCCAGTGGCCGGAGGAGGAGAAGGGGAAAGAGTGGGAGGAGGAGGCGGTGGTTAAAGGGTGGAGATTGAGAAAGGACTAGAAAAAGCAAAGGGAGGGAAAGAGAGAATTCAGAGAGAATTTTCATTCCAACGTTACCCGTTACCCGTTGGAATTTAAACTGAGTAAAAAGTACAGAAATTGAGGTTTTGCAATATAATTGTGTTGAAAAGCTCCTAATCAATTATTTGAACTCCTAAAATTTGAATAAAACATTTTTGCGGTCCTTTTTGTAGAGGTTTCGGACGAGCAGGTCTAAATGGGCCTGTCAATGGGCCCGTTGGAATTTTAACTGAGTAAAAACTATATAAATTGAGGTTTTTCAATATAATTGTGTTGAAAAGCTCCTAATCAATTATTTGAACTCCTAGAATTTGATTAAAACTTGTTTTGCGGTCCTTTTTGTCGAGGTTTCGGACGAGCAGGTCTAAATGGGCCTTTCAATGGACCCGTTTGAATTTTCACTGAGTAAAAAATACAGAAATTGAGGTTTTGCAATGTACTTGTGTTGAAAAGATCCTAATCAATTATTTGAACTCCTAAAATTTGATTAAAACTTGTTTTGCTGTCCTTTTTGTCGAGGTTTCGGACGAGCAAGTCTAAATGGGCCTTTCAATGGACCCGTTGGAATTTTAACGGAGTAAAAAGTACAGAAATTGAGGTTTTGCAATATAAGTGTGTTGAAAATCTCCAAATCAATTACATGATCTCCTAAAATTTGAATGAAACTTGTTTTCCGGCCCTTTTTGTAGAGGTTTCGGACGAGCAGGTCTAAAAGGACCTTACAATGGACCCGTTGGAATTTTAACTGAGTAAAAAGTTTAGAAATTGAGGTTTTGCAATATAATTGTGTTGAAAAGCTACTAATAAATTATTTTAACTCATAAAATTTGATTAAAACTTCTTTTGCGGTCATTTTTTGTAGAGGTTTCGGACGAGCAGGTCTTAATGGGCCTTTCAATGGGGCCGTTGGAATTTTAACTGAGTAAAAAGTACAGAAATTGAGGTTTTGCAATATAAGTGTGTTGAAAATCTCCTAATCAATTACATGATCTCCTAAATTTTGATTAAAGCTTGTTTTGTGGCCCTTTTTGTAGAGCTTTCGGACGAAAAGGTCTAAATGGGGCTTACATTGGACCCGTTGGAATTTTAACTGTGCAAAAAGTACATAAATTGAGGTTTTGCAATATAATTGTGTTGTGAAGCTCCTAATAAATTATTTGAACTCCTAAAATTTGAATAAAACATTTTTGCGGTCCTTTTTGTAGAGGTTTCGAACGAGCATGTCTAAATGGGCCTCTCAATGGGCCCGTTGAAATTTTACAGAGTAAACAGTATAAAAATGAGGTTTTTGAATATAATTGTGTTGAAAAGCTCCTAATCAATTATTTGAACTCCTAAAATTAGATTAAAACTTGTTTTGCGGTCCTTTTTGTCGAAGTTTCGGACGACCATGTCTAAATGGGCCTTTAATTAGACCTGTTGGAATTTTAACTGAGTAAAAAGTACAGAAATTGCGGTTTTGCAATATAAGTGTGTTTAAAAGCTCCTAATCAATTACATGAACTCCTAGAATTTGATTAAAACTTGTTTTGCGGTCCTTTTTGTGGAGGTTTCGGACAACCAGGTCTAAATGGGCCTTTCAATGGACCCGTTGGAATTTTAACTGGGTAAAAAGTACAAAAATTTCGGTTTTGCAATATAAGTGTGTTGAAAATCTCCTAATCAATTACATGATCTACTAAAGTTTGATTAAAACTTGTTTTGCGGTCCTTTTTGTAGAGGTTTCAGACGAGCGGGTCGAAATAGGCCTTTCAATGGGACCGTTGTTATTTTAACTGAGTAAAAAGTACAGAAATTGAGGTTTAGCAATATGATTGTGTTGAAAAGCTCCAAATCAATTATTTCAACTCCTAAAATTTGAAGAAAACTTTTTTGCGGTCGTTTTTGTAGAGATTTCGGACGAGCAGGTCTAAATAGGCCTTTCAATGGGCCCGTTGGAATTTTAACTGAGTAAAAATTATAAAAATTGAGGTTTTCAATATAATTGTGTTGAAAAGATCCTAATCAATTATTTAAACTCCTAAAATTTGATTAAAACTTGTTTTGCTGTCCTTTTTGTCGAGGTTTCGGACGAGCAAGTCTAAATGGGCCTTTCATTGGACCCGTTGGAATTTTAACTGAGTAAAAAGTACAGAAATTGAGGTTTTCCAGTATAAGTGTGTTTAAAATCTCTTAATCAATTACATGATCTCCTAAAATTTGATTGAAACTTGTTTTCCGACCCTTTTTGTAGAGGTTTCGGACGAGCATGTCTAAAAGGGCCTTACAATGGACCCGTTGGAATTTTAACTGAGTAAAAAGTACTGAAATTGAGGTTTTGCAATATAATTGTGGTGAAAAGCTACTAATCAATTATTTGAACTCCTAAAATTTGATTAAAACTTCTTTTGCTATCCTTTTTGTAAAGGTTTAGGACGAGCAGGTCTAAATGGGCCTTTCAATGGGCCCGTTGGAATTTTAACTGAGTAAAAAGTACAGAAATTGATGTTTTGCAATATAAGTGTGTTGAAAATCTCCTAATCAATTACACAATCTCCTAAATTTTGATTAAAACTTGTTTTGTGGCCCTTTTTGTAGAGCTTCCGGAAAAAAAGGTCTAAATGGGCCTTACATTGGACCCGTTGGAATTTTAACTGAGTAAAAAGTACAGAAATTGAGATTTTGCAATATAATTGTGTTGAAGAGCTCCTAATCAATTATTTGAACTCCTAAAATTTGAATAAAACTTTTTTGCGGTCCTTTTTGTAGAGGTTTCGAACGAGCAGGTCTAAATGGGCCTTTTAAAGGGCCTGTTGAAATTTTACTGAGTAAATAGTATAAAAATGAGGTTTTTGAATATAATTGTCTTGAAAAGCTCCTAATCAATTAGTTTAACTCCTAAAATTTGATTACAACTTGTTTTGCGGTCCTTTTTGTCGAAGTTTCGTACGAGCATGTCTAAATGGGCCATTCAATGGACCCGTTGGAATTTTAACTGAATAAAAAGTATAGAAATTGCTGTTTTGCAATATAAGTGTGTTTAAAAGCTCCTAATAAATTACATGAACTCCTGAAATTTGATTAAAACTTGTTTTGCGATCTTTTTTGTCGAGGTTTCGGACGAGCAAGTCTAAATGGGCATTTCAATGGACCCGTTGGAATTTTATCTGGGTAAAAAGTACAGAAATTGCGGTTTTGCAATATAAGTGTGTTGAAAATCTCTTAATCAATTACATGATCTCCTACAATTTGATTAAAACTTGTTTTACGGTCCTTTTTGTAGAGGTTTCGGACGAGCGGGTCGAAATGGGCCTTTCAATGGGCCCGTTGTTATTTTAACTGAGTAGAAAGTACAGAAATTGAGGTTTTGCAATATGATTGTGTTGAAAAGCTCCTAATCAATTATTTCAACTTCTAAAATTTGAAGAAAACTTTTTTGCGGTCCTTTTTGTAGAGGTTTCGGACGAGCAGGTCTAAATAGGCTTTTCAATGGGCCCGTTGGAATTTTAACTGAGTAAAAAGTATAAAAATTGAGGTTTTTCATTATAATTGTGTTGAAAAGATCCTAATAAAATATTTGAACTCCTAAAATTTGATTAAAACTTGTTTTGTTGTCCATTTTGTCGAGGTTTCGGACGAGCAAGTCTAAATGGGTCTTTCAATGGACACGTTGGAATTTTAACTGAGAAAAAAGTACAGAAATTGAGGTTTTGCAATATAATTGTGTTGAAAAGCTCCTAATCAATTATTTTAACTCCTAAAATTTGAATAAAACTTTTTTGCGGTCCTTTTTGTAGACGTTTCGAACGAGCAGGTCTAAATGAGCCTTTCAAAGGGCCTGTTGAATTTTAACTGAGTAAAAAGTACATAAATTGAGGTTTTGCAATATAATTTTGTTGAAAAGCTACTAATCAATTATTTGAACTCCTCAAATTTGATTAAAACTTCTTTCGCAGTCCTTTTTCTTAGAGGTTTCGGACGAGCAGGTCTAAATGGGCCTTTCAATAGACCCGTTGGAATTTTAACTGAGTAAAAAGTACAGAGATTGAGGTTTTGCAATATAAGTGTGTTGAAAAGCTCCTAATCAATTACATGAACTCCTAAAATTTGATTAAAACTTGTGTTGCAGTCCTTTTTGTAGAGGTTTCGGACGAGCGGATCGAAAGGGGACTTACAATGGACCCGTTGGAATTTTAACTGAGTAAAAAGTACAGAAATTGAGGTTTTGCAATATAAGTGTGTTGAAAATCTCCTAATCAATTACATGAACTCCTAAAATTTGATTGAAACTTGTTTTCCGATCCTTTTTGTAGAGGTTTCGGACGAGCATGTCTAAAAGGGCCTTACAAAGGACCCGTTGGAATTTTAACTTAGTAAAAAGTATAGAAATCGAGGTTTTGCAATATAATTGTGTTGAAAAGCTACTAATCAATTATTTGAACTCCTAAAATTTGATTAAAACTTCTTTTGCGATCCTTTTTTGTAGAGGTTTCGGACGAGCAGGTCTAAATGGGCCTTTCAATGGGCCCGTTGGAATTTTAACTAAGTAAAAAGTACAGAAATTGAGTTTTTGCAATATAAGTGTGTTGAAAATATCCTAATCAATTACAAGATCTCCTAAATTTTGATTAAAACTTGTTTTGTGGCCCTTTTTGTAGAGCTTTCGGACGAAAAGGTCTAAATGGGCCTTACATTGGACCCGTTGGAATTTTAACTGAGTAAAAAGTACAGAAATTGAGGTTTTGCAATATAATTGTGTTGAAAAGCTCCTAATCAATTATTTGAACTCCTAAAATTTGAATAAAACTTTTTTGCGGTCCTTTTTGTATAGGTTTCGAACGAGCAGGTCTAAATGGGCCTTTCAAAGGGCCCGTTGAAATTTTATTGAGTAAAAAGTATAAAAATGAGGTTTTTGAATATAATTGTGTTGAAATGCTCCTAATCAATTATTTCAACTCCTAAAATTTGATTAAAACTTGTTTTGCGGTCCTTTTTGTCGAAGTTTCGGACAAGCAGGTCTAAATGGGCCTTTCAATGTACCCGTTGGAATTTTAACAGAATAAAAAGTACAGAAAATGCGGTTTTTCAATTTAAGTGTGTTGAAAAGCTCCTAATCAATTACCTGAACTCCTAAAATTTGATTAAAACATGTTTTGCGGTCCTTTTTGTCGAGGTTTCGGACGAGCAGGTCTAAATGGGCCTTTCAATGGACCCGTTGGAATTTTAACTGGGTAAAAAGTACAGAAATTGCGGTTTTGCAATATAAGTGTGTTGAAAATCTCCTAATCAATTACACGATCTCCTAAAATTTGACTAAAACTTGTTTTGCGGTTCTTTTTGTAGAGGTTTCGGACGACCGGGTCGAAAGGGGCCTTTCAATGGGCCCGTTGTTATTTTAACTGAGTAAAAAGTAAAAAAATTGAGGTTTTTCAATATGATTGTGTTGAAAAGCTCCTAATCAAATATTTCAACTCCTAAAATTTGAAGAAAAAAAAACTTTTTTTGCGGTCCTTTTTGTAGAGGTTTCGGACGAGGAGGTCTAAATGGGCCTTTCAATGGGCCCTTTGGGATTTTAACTAAGTAAAAAGTATAAAAATTGAGGTTTTTCAATATAATTGTGTTGAAAAGCTCCTAATCAATTATTTGAACTCCTAAAATTTGATTAAAACTTGTTTTGCGGTCCTTTTTGTCAAAGTTTCAGACGAGCAGGTCTAAATGGGCCTTTCAATTGACCCGTTGGAATTTTAACTGAGTAAAAAGTACGTAAAATGAGGTTTTGCAAACTAATTGTGTTGAAAAGCTCCTAATCAATTATATGAAATCCTAAAATTTGAATTAAACTTTTTTGCGGTCCTTTTTGTAGAGGTTTCGGACGAGCAAGTCTAAATGGGCCTTTCAATGAGCCCGTTGGAACTTTAACTGAGTAAAAAGTACAAAAAATGAGGTTTTTCAATATAATTGTGTTGAAAAGCTCCTAATCAATTATTTGAACACCTAAAATTTGATTAAAACTTGTTTTGCGGTCCTTTTTGTCGAGGTTTCGGACGAGCAGGTCTAAATGGGCCTTTCAATGGACCCGTTGGAATTTTAACTGAGTAAAAAGTACAGAAATTGAGGTTTTGCAACATAAATGTGTTGAAAAGCTCCTAATCAATTATTTGAACTCCTAAAATTTGAATAAATCGTTTTTACGGTGCTTTTTGTCGAGGTTTCGGACGAGCAGGTCTAAATGGGCCTTTCAATGGACCCGTTGGAATTTTAACTTTGTAAAAAGTACAAAAAATGAGGTTTTGCAATATAATTGTGTTGAAAAGCTCCTAATCAATTATTTGAACTCCTAAAATTTGATTAAAACTTGTTTTGCGGTCCTTTTTGTCGAGGTTTCGGACGAGCATGTCTAAATGGGCCTTTCAATGGATCCGTTGCAATTTTAACTGAGTAAAAAGTATAGAAATTGAGGTTTTGCAATATAAGTGTGTTTAAAATCTCCTAATCAATTACATCATCTCCTAAAATTTGATTAAAACATTTTTCGCGGCCCTTTTTGTAGAGGTTTCGGACGAGCACCTCTAAATGGGCCTTACAATGGACCAGTTCGAATTTTAACTAAGTAAAAAGTACAGAAATCGAGGTTTTGCAATATAATTGTGTTGAAAAGCTCCTAATCAATTATTTGAACTCCTAAAATTTGAATAAAACTTTTTTGCGGTCCTTTTTGTAGAGGTTTCGGACGAGCAAGTCTAAATGGGCCCGTTGGAATTTTAACTGAGTAAAAAATATAAAAACTGAGGTTTTTAAATATAATTGTGTTGAAAAGCTCCTAATCAATTATTTGAACACCTAAAATTTGATTAAAACTTGTTTTGCGGTCCTTTTTGTCGAGGTTTCGGACGAGCATGTCTAAATGGGCCTTTCAATGGACCCGTTGGAATTTTAACTGAGTAAAAAGTACAGAAATTGAGGTTTTGCAATATAATTGTGTTGAAAAGCTCCTAATCAATTATTTGAACTCCTATAATTTGATTAAAACTTGTTTTGCGTCCTTTTTGTCGAGGTTTCGGACGAGCAGGTCTAAATGGGCCTTTCAATGGTCCCGTTGAAATTTTAACTGAGTAAAAAGTACAGAAATTGAGGTTTTGCAATATAATTGTGTTGAAAAGCTCCTAATCAATTATTTGAACTCCTAAAATTTGATTAAAACTTGTTTTGCGGTCCTTTTTGTCCAGGTTTCGGACGAGCATGTCTAAATGGGCCTTTCAATGGACCCGTTGGAATTTTAACTGAGTAAAAAGTACAGAAACTGCGGTTTTGCAATATAAGTGTGTTGAAAATCTCCTAATCAATTACATGATCTCCGTAAATTTGATTAAAACTAGTTTTGCGATCCTTTTTGTCGAGGTTTCAGATGAGCAGGTCTAAATGGGCCTTTCAATGGACCCGTTGGAATTTTAACTGGGTAAAAAGTACAGAAATTGAGCTTTTGCAATATAATTATGTTGAAAAGCTCCTAATCAATTATTTGAACTCCTAAAATTTGATTAAAACTTGTTTTGCGGTCCTTTATGTCGAGGTTTTGCAATATAAGTGTGTTGAAAATCTCCTAATAAATTCCACGATCTCCTAAATTTTGATTGATACTTGTTTTCCGGCCCTTTTGTAGAGGTTTCGAACGAGCAGGTGTAATAGGGCCTTACAATTGATCCGTTGGAATTTTAACTAAGTAAAAAGTACAGAAATTGAGGTTTTGCAATATAATTGTGTTGAAAAGCTACTAATCAATTATTTGAACTCCTAAAATTTGATTAATACTTCTTTTGCAGTCCTTTTTATAGAGGTTTCGGACGAGCATGTCTAAATGGGCCTTTCAATGGACCCGTTGGAATTTTAACTGAGTTAAAATTACAGAAATTGAGGTTCTGCAATATAAGTGTGTTGAAAATCTCCTAATCAATTACATGAACCCTTAAAATTTGATTAAAACTTGTTTTGTAGTCCTTTTTGTAGAGGTTTCGGACGAGCGGGTCGAAATGGACCTTTCAATGGATCCGTTGAAATTTTAATAGAGTAAAAAGTACAGAAGTTGAGGTTTTGCAATATGATTGTGATTAAAATCTCCTAACCAATTATTTGAACTCCTAAAATTTGAAGAAAACTTTTTTGCAGTCCCTTTTGTAGAGGTTTCGGACGAGCAGGTCTAAATGGGCCTTTCACTGGACCCGTTGGAATTTTAACTGACTAAAAAGTACAGAAATTGAGGTTTTTCAATATAATTGTGTTGAAAATCTCCTAATCAATTATTTGAACTACAAAAATTTGATTAAAACTTGTTTTACGTTCATTTTTGTGGAGGTTTCGGACGAGCGGGTCGAAATGGGCCTTTCATTGGACCCGTTGTTATTTTAACTTTGTAAAAAATACAGAAATTGAGATTTTGCAACATAATTGTGTTGAAAAGCTCCTAATCAATTATTTGAACTCCTAAAATTTGATTAAAACTTGTTTTGCGGTCCTTTTTGTCCAGGTTTCGGACGAGCATGTCTAAATGGGGCTTTCAATGGACCCGTTGGAATTTTAACTGAGTAAAAAGTACAGAAACTACGGTTTTGCAATATAAGTGTGTTGAAAATCTCCTAATCAATTACATGATCTCCGTAAAATTGATTAAAACTAGTTTTGCGATCCTTTTCGTCGAGGTTTCAGATGAGCAGGTCTAAATGGGCCTTTCAATAGACCCGTTGGAATTTTAACTGGGTAAAAAGTACAGAAATTGAGCTTTTGCAATATAATTATGTTGAAAAGCTCCTAATCAATTATTTGAACTCCTAAAATTTGATTAAAACTTGTTTTGCGGTCCTTTATGTCGAGGTTTTGCAATATAAGTGTGTTGAAAATCTCCTAATAAATTCCATGATCTCCTAAATTTTGATTGATACTTGTTTTCCGGCCCTTTTGTAGAGGTTTCGGACGAGCAGGTGTAATAGGGCCTTACAATGGATCCGTTGGAATTTTAACTAAGTAAAAAGTACAGAAATTGAGGTTTTGCAATATAATTGTGTTGAAAAGCTACTTATCAATTATTTGAACTCCTAAAATTTGATTAATACTTCTTTTGCAGTCCTTTTTATAGAGGTTTCGGACGAGCATGTCTAAATGGCCCTTTCAATGGACCCGTTGGAATTTTAACTGAGTAAAAAGTACAGAAATTGAGGTTTTGCAATATAAGTGTGTTGAAAATCTCCTAATCAATTACATGAACCCTTAAAATTTGATTAAAACTTGTTTTGCAGTCCTTTTTGTAGAGGTTTCGGACGAGCGGGTCGAAATGGACCTTTCAATGGATCCGTTGAAATTTTAATAGAGTAAAAAGTACAGAAATTGAGGTTTTGCAATATGGTTGAGATGAAAATCTCCTAACCAATTATTTGAACTCCAAAATTTGAAGAAAACTTTTTTGCGGTCCCTTTTGTAGAGGTTTCGGACGAGCATGTCTAAATGGCCCTTTCAATGGACCCGTTGGAATTTTAACTGAGTAAAAAGTACAGAAATTGAGGTTTTGCAATATAAGTGTGTTGAAAATCTCCTAATCAATTACATGAACCCTTAAAATTTGATTAAAACTTGTTTTGCAGTCCTTTTTGTTGAGGTTTCGGACGAGCGGGTCGAAATGGACCTTTCAATGGATCCGTTGAAATTTTAATAGAGTAAAAAGTACAGAAATTGAGGTTTTGCAATATGATTGAGATGAAAATCTCCTAACCAATTATTTGAACTCCAAAATTTGAAGAAAACTTTTTTGCGGTCCCTTTTGTAGAGGTTTCGGACGAGCAGGTCTAAATGGGCCTTTCACTGGACCCGTTGGAATTTTAACTGACTAAAAAGTACAGAAATTGAGGTTTTTCAATATAATTGTGTTGAAAATCTCCTAATCAATTATTTGAACTACAAAAATTTGATTAAAACTTGTTTTACGTTCATTTTTGTGGAGGTTTCGGACGAGCGGGTCGAAATGGGCCTTTCATTGGACCCGTTGTTATTTTAACTGTGTAAAAAATACAGAAATTGAGATTTTGCAACATAATTGTGTTGAAAAGCTCCTAATCAATTATTTGAACTCCTAATATTTGATTAAAACTTGCTTTGCGGTCCTTTTTGTAGAGGTTTTGCAACATAAATGTGTTGAAAAGCTCCTAATTAATTATTTGAACTCCTAGAATTGATTAAAACTTGTTTTGCGGCCCTTTTTGTCGAGGTTTCGGACGAGCAGGTCTAAATGGGCTTTTCAATGGACCCGTTGGAATTTTAACTGAGTAAAAAGTACAGAAATTGAGGTTTTCAGTATAATTGTGTTGAAAATCTCCTATTCAATTATTTGAACTCCTAAAAAATTTTAAAACTTGTTTTGCGGTCCTTTTTGTCGAGGTTTCAAACGAGCGGGTCGAAATGGGACTTTCATTGGACCCGTTCTTATTTTAATTGAGTAAAAAGTACAGAAATTTAGATTTTGCAACATAATTGTGTTGAAAAGCTCCTAATAAATTATTTGAACTCCTAATATTTGATTAAAACTTGTTTTGCGGTCCTTTTTGTCGAGGATTCGAACGAGCAGGTCTAAATGGGCCTTTCCATGGACCCGTTGGAATTTTAACTGAGTAAAAAGTACAGAAATTGAGGTATTGCAAAATAAGTGTGTTGAAAATCTCCTAATCAATTACATGATCTCCTAAAATTTGATTGATACTTGTTTCACGGCCCTTTTGTAGAGGTTTCGGACGAGCATGTCTAAATTGGCCTTACAATGGACCCGTTGGAATTTTAACTGAGTAAAAAGTACAGAAATTGAGGTTCTGCAATATAATTGTGTTGAAAAGCTACTAATCAATTATTTGAACTCCTAAAATTTGATTAAAACTTGTTTTGCGGTCCTTTTTGTCGAGGTTTCGTACGAGCTGGTCTAAATGGGCCTTTCAATGGACCCGTTGTAATTTTAACTCATTAAAAAGCACAGAAATTGATGTTTTGCAATATAATTGTGTTGAAAAGCTACTAGTAAATTACATGAACTCCTAAAATTTGATTAAAACTTGTTTTGAACTCCATTTTGTAGAGGTTTCGGACGAGCGGATCGAAAGGGGACTTACAATGGATCCGTTGGAATTTTAACTGAGTAAAAAGTACAGAAATTGAGGTTTTGCAATATAATTGTGTTGAAAATCTCCTAATCAATTATTTGAACTCCTAAAATTTGATTAAAACTTGTTTTGCGGTCCTTTTTGTCGAAGTTTCGGACGAGCATGTCTAAATGGGCCTTTCAATGGACCCGTTGGAATTTTAACTGAGTAAAAAGTACAGAAATTGCGGTTTTGCAACATAAGTGTGTTGAAAAGCTCCTAATCAATTACATGAACTCCTAAAATTTGATTAAATCATGTTTTGCGGTCCTTTTTGTAGATGTTTCGGACAAGCAGGTCTAAATGGACCTTTCAATGGACCTGTTGGAATTTTAACTGTGTAAAAAGTATAGAAATTTAGGTTTTGCAATATAATTGTATTGAAAAGCTCCTAACCAATTAGACGAACTCCTAAAATTTGATTAAAACTTGTTTTGCGGTCCTTTTTGTAGAGGTTTTGGACGAGCAAGTCTAAATGGGCCTTTCAATATTTTAACTGAGTAAAAAGTACAGAAATTGCGGTTTTGCAACATAAGTGTGTTGAAAAGCTCCTAATCAATTATATGAACACCTAAAATTTAATTAAAACTTGTTTTGCGGTTCTTTTTGGAGAGGTTTCGGACGAGCAAGTCTAAATGGGCCTTTCAATGGACCCGTTGGAATTTTAACTGAGTAAAAAGTACAGAAATTGAGGTTTTGCAATATAATTGTGTTGAAGAGTTCCTAATCAATTATTTGAAATCCTAAAATTTGAATAAAACGTTTTTACGGTGCTTTTTGTCGAGGTTTCGGACGAGCAGGTCTAAATGGGCCTTTCAATGGACCCGTTGGAATTTTAACTGAGTAAAAAGTACATAAATTGAGGTTTTGCAATATAATTGTGTTGAAAAGCTCCTAATCATTTATTTGATCTCCTAAAATTTGATTAAAACTTGTTTTGCGATCCTTTTTGTCGAGGTTTCGGACGAGCAGGTCTAAATGGGCCTTTCAATGGATCCGTTGCTATTTTAACTGAGTAAAAAGTACAGAAATTGAGGTTTTGCAAAATAAGTGTGTTGAAAATCTCCTAATCAATTACATCATCTCCTAAAATTTGATTAAAACTTTTTTCGTGGCCCTTTTTGTAGAGGTTTTGGACAGCAGGTCTAAATGGGCCTTACAATGGACCAGTTGGAATTTTAACTAAGTAAAAAGTACAGAAATCGAGGTTTTGCAATATAATTGTGTTGAAAAGCTCCTAATCAATTATTTGAACTCCTAAAATTTGAATAAAACTTTTTTGCGGTCCTTTTTGTAGAGCTTTCGGACGAGCAAGTCTAAATGGGCGTTTCAATGGGCCCGTTGGAATTTTAACTGGGTAAAAAGTATAAAAAATGAAGTTTTTCAATATAATTGTGTTGAAAAGCTGCTAATCAATTATTTGAACACCTAAAATTTGATTAAAATTTGTTTTATGGTCCTTTTTGTCGAGGTTTCGGACGAGTAGGTCTAAAAGGGCCTTTCAATGGACCCGTTGGAATTTTAACTGAGTAAAAATTACAGAAATTGAGTTTTTGCAATATAATTGTGGGAAAAGCTCCTAATCAAATATTTGAACTCCTAAAATTTGATTAAAACTTGTTTTGCGGTCCTTTTTGTCGAAGTTTCGGACGAGCAGGTCTAAATGGGCCTTTCAATGGACCCGTTGGAATTTTAACTGAGTAAAAAGTATAGAAATTGCGGTTTTGCAATATAAGTGTGTTGAAAAGCTCCTAATCAATTAGACGAACTCCTAATCAAATATTTGAACTCCTAAAATTTGATTAAAACTTGTTTTGCGGTCCTTTTTGTCGAAGTTTCGGACGAGCAGGTCTAAATGGGCCTTTCAATGGACCTGTTGGAATTTTAACTGTGTAAAAAGTATAGAAATTTAGGTTTTGCAATATAATTGTATTGAAAAGCTCCTAACCAATTAGACGAACTCCAAAAATTTGATTAAAACTTGTTTTGCGGTCCTTTTTGTAGAGGTTTCGGACGAGCAGGTCTAAATGGGCCTTTCAATATTTTAACTGAGTAAAAAGTACAGAAATTGCGGTTTTGCAACATAAGTGTGTTGAAAAGCTCCTAATCAATTATATGAACACCTAAAATTTAATTAAAACTTGTTTTGTTGTTCTTTTTTGAGAGGTTTCGGACTAGCAAGTCTAAATGGGCCTTTCAATGGACCCGTTGGAATTTTAACTGAGTAAAATGTACAGAAATTGAGGTTTTGCAATATAATTGTGTTGAAAAGCTCCTAATCAATTATTTGAACTCCTAAAATTTTAATAAAACATTTTTACGGTGCTTTTTGTCGAGGTTTCGGACGAGCAGGTCTAAATGGGCCATTCAATGGACCCGTTGGAATTTTAACTGAGTAAAAAGTACAGAAATTGAGGTTTTGCAATATAATTTCGTTGAAAAGCTCCTAATCAATTATTTGAACTCCTAAAATTTGATTAAAACTTGTTTTGCGGCCCTTTTTGTCGAGGTTTCGGACGAGCAGGTCTAAATGGGCCTTTCAATGGACCCGTTGG
Organism: Hibiscus trionum; assembly: GCA_030270665.1. NCBI lineage: Eukaryota > Viridiplantae > Streptophyta > Magnoliopsida > Malvales > Malvaceae > Hibiscus > Hibiscus trionum. The sequence continues at coordinate 28,193,496 of BSYR01000002.1, forward strand.
AATTTTAACTTAGTAAAAAGTACAGAAATTGAGGTTTTTCAATATAATTGTGTTGAAAATCTCCTATTCCTTTATTTGATCTCCTAAAATTTGATTAAAACATGTTTTGCGGTCCTTTTTGTCGAGGTTTTGGACGAGCAGTTCTAAATGGGCCTTTTCAATGGACCCATTGGAATTTTAACTGAGTAAAAAGTACAGAAATTGAGGTTTTGCAGTATAATTATGTTGAAAAGCTCCTAATCAATTATTTGAACTCCTAAAATTTGATTAAAACTTGTTTTGCGGTCCTTTTGTCAAGGTTTCGGACGAGCAGGTCTAAATGGGCCTTTCAAGGGACCCCTTGGAATTTTAACTGAGTAAAAAGTACAGAAATTGCGGTTTTGAAATATAAGTGTGTTGAAAATCTCCTAATCAATTACATGATCTCCTTAAAATTGATTAAAACTTGTTTTGTGATCCTTTTTGTCGAGGTTTAAGGTGAGCAGGTCAAAATGGGCCTTTTAATGGACCCGTTGGAATTTTAACTAAGTAAAAAGTACATAAATTGAGGTTTTGCAATATAATTTTGTTGAAAAGCTACTAATCAATTTTTTGAACTACCAAAATTTTATTAAAACTTGTTTTGCGTTCCTTTTTGTCGAGGTTTCGGACGAGCTGGTCTAAATGGGCCTTTCAATGGACCCGTTGGAATTTTAACTCATTAAAAAGCACATAAATTGATGTTTTGCAATATAATTGCGTTGAAAAGCTCCTAGTAAATTACATGGACTCCTAAAATTTGATTAAAACTTGTTTTGCAGTCCATTTTGTAGATGTTTCGGAAGAGCGGATCGAAAGGGGACTTACAATGGACCCGTTGGAATTTTAACTGAGTAAAAAGTATAGAAATTGAGGTTTTGCAATATAATTGTGTTGAAAAGCTCTTAATCAATTATTTGATCTCCTAAAATTTGATTAAAACTTGTTTTGCGATCCTTTTTGTCGAGGTTTCGGACGAGCAGGTCTAAATGGGCCTTTCAATGGACCCGTTGGAATTTTAACTGAGTAAAAAGTATAGAAATTGCGGTTTTGCAATATAAGTGTGTTGAAAAGCTCCTAATCAATTACATGAACTCCTAAAATTTGATTAAAACTTGTTTTGCGGTCCTTTTTGTAGATGTTTCGGACGAGCAGGTCTAAATGGGCCTTTCAATGGACCTGTTGGAATTTTAACTGTGTAAAAAGTATAGAAATTTAGATTTTGCAATATAATTGTTTTGAAAAGCTCCTAACCAATTAGACGAACTCCTAAAATTTGATTAAAACTTGTTTTGCGGTCCTTTTTGTAGAGGTTTCGGACGAGCATGTCTAAATGGGCATTTCAATATTTTAACTGAGTAAAAAGTACAGAAATTGCGGTTTTGCAACATAAGTGTGTTGAAAAGCTCCTAATCAATTATATGAACACCTAAAATTTAATTAAAACTTGTTTTGCTGTTCTTTTTGGAGAGGTTTCGGACTAGCAAGTCTAAATGGGCCTTTCAATGGACCCGTTGCAATTCTAATTGAGTAAAAAGTAAAAAAATTGAGGTTTTGCAATATAATTGTGTTGAAAAGCTCCTAATCAATTATTTGAACTCCTAAAATTTGAATAAAACATTTTTACGGTGCTTTTTGACGAGGTTTCGGACGAGCAGGTCTAAATGGGCCTTTCAATGGACCCGTTGGAATTTTAACTGAGTAAAAAGTACAGAAATTGAGGTTTTGCAATATAATTGTGTTGAAAAGCTCCTAATCAATTATTGGAACTCCTAAAATTTGATTAAAACTTGTTTTGCGGCTTTTTTTGTCGAGGTTTCGGACGAGCAGGTCTAAATGGGCCTTTCAATGGACCCGTTGGAATTTTAACTGAGTAAAAAGTACAGAAATTGAGGTTTTTCAATATAATTGTGTTGAAAATCTCCTATTCAATTATTTGAACTCCTAAAATTTGATTAAAACTTGTTTTGCGGTCCTTTTGTTCAGGTTTCGAACGAGCAGGTCTAAATGGGCCTTTCCATGGACCCGTTGGAATTTTAACTGACTAAAAAGTACAGAAATTGAGGTTTTGCAAAATAAGTGTGTTGAAAATCGCCTAATCAATTACATGATCTCCTAAAATTTGATTAAAACTTGTTTCACGTCCCTTTTGTAGAGGTTTCGGACGAGCATGTCTAAATTGGCCTTACAATGGACCCGTTGGAATTTTAACTGAGTAAAAAGTACATAAATTGAGGTTTTGCAATATAATTTTGTTGAAAAGCTACTAATCAATTTTTTGAACTCCTAAAATTTGATTAAAACTTGTTTTGCGGTCCTTTTTGTCGAGGTTTCGGACGAGCTGGTCTAAATGGGCCTTTCAATGGACCCGTTGGAATTTTAACTGATTAAAAAGCACAGATATTGATGTTTTGCATTATAATTGCGTTGAAAAGCTCATAGTAAAATACATGGACTCCTAAAATTTGATTAAAACTTGTTTTGCAGTCCATTTTGTAGAGGTTTCGGACGAGCGGATCGAAAGGGGACTTACAATGGACCCGTTTGAATTTTAACTGAGTAAAAAGTACCGAAATTGAGGTTTTGCAATATAATTATGTTGAAAATATCCTAATCAATTATTTGAACTCATAAAATTTGAATAAAACTTGTTTTGAGGTCCTTTTTTGAGGTTTTGGACGAGCAGGTCTAAATGGGGCTTTCAATGGACCCGCTGGAAATTTAACTGACTAAAAAGTAAAAAAATTGAGGTTTTGCAATATAATTGTGTTGAAAAGCTCCTAATAAATTACATGATCTCATAAAATTTGATTAAAACTTATTTTGCGGCCCTTTTTGTAGAGGTTTCGGACGAGCAGGTCTAAATGGGCCTTTGAATGGACCCGTTGGAATTTTAACTGAGTAAAAAGTACAGAAATTGAGGTTTTGCAATATAATTGTGTTGAAAAGCTCCTAATGAATTATTTGAACTCCTAAAATTTGAATAAAACGTTTTTACGGTGCTTTTTGTCGAGGTTTCGGACGAGCAGGTCTAAATGGGCCTTTCAATGGACCTGTTGGAATTTTAACTGGGTAAAAAGTACAGAAATTGAGGTTTTGCAATATAATTGTGTTGAAAAGCTCCTAATCAATTATTTGAACTCCTAAAATTTGATTAAAACATGTTTTGCGGTCCTTTTTGTGGAGGTTTTGGACGAGCAGTTCTAAATGGGCCTTTTCAATGGACCCGTTGGAATTTTAACTGAGTAAAAAGTACAGAAATTGAGGTTTTGCAATATAATTGTGTTGAAAAGCTCCTAATCAATTATTTGAACTCCTAAAATTTGATTAAACCTTCTTTTGCGGTCCTTTTTGTCGAGGTTTCGGACCAGCAGGTCTAAATGAGCCTTTCAATGGACCCGTTGGAATTTTAACTGAGTAAAAAGTACAGAAATTGCGGTTTTGCAATATAAGTGTGTTGAAAATCTCCTAATCAATTACATGATCTCCTAAAATTTGATTAAAACTTTTTTCGCGGCCCTTTTTGTAGAGGTTTCGGACGAGCAGGTCTAAATGGGCCTTACAATGGACCCGTTGGAATTTTAACTGAGTAAAAAGTACAGAAATTAAGGTTTTGCATTATAATTGGGTTCCAAAGCTCCTAATCAATTATTTGAACTCCTAAATTTTGAATAAAATTTTTTTGCAGTCCTTTTTGTAGAGGTTTCGGACGAGCAGGTCTAAATGTGCCTTTCAATGGGCCCGTTGGAATTTTAACTGAGTAAGAAGTATAAAAATTGTAGTTTTTCAATATAATTGTGTTGAAAATCTCCTAATCAATTATTTGAACTCCTAAAATTTGATTATAACTTATTTTGAGGTACTTTTTGTCGACGTTTCGGACGAGCAGGTCTAAATGGGCCTTTCAATGGACCCGTTGGAATTTTAACTGAGTAAAAAGTACAGAAATTGAGGTTTTGCAATATAATTGTGTTGAAAATCTCCTAATCAATTATTTGAACTCCTAAAATTTGATTAAAACTTGTTTTGCGGTCCTTTTTATTGAGGTTTCAGACGAAAGGTCCAAATGGGACTTTCAATGTAACCGTTGGAATTTTAACTGAGTAAAAAGTACAGAAATCGTGGTTTTACAATATAACTGTCTTGAAAATCTCCTAATAAATTGCATGATGTCCTAACTTTTGATTAAAACTTGTTTGGCGGCCCATTTTGTAATGGTTTCGGACGAGCATGTCTAAAAGGGCCTTACAATGGACCCGTTGGAAATTTAACATAGCAAAAAGTACAGAAATTGAGGTTTTGCAATATAATTGTGTTGAAAAGCTACTAATAAATTATTTGAACTCCTAAAATTTGATTAAAACTTCTTTTACGGTCTTTTTTTATAGAGGTTTCGGATGGGCAGGTATAAATGGGCCATTCAATGGACCTGTTGGAATTTTAACTGAGTAAAAAGTACAGAAATTGAGGTTTTGCAATATAAGTGTGTTGAAAAGCTCCTAATCAATTACATGAACTCCTAAAATTTGATTAAAACTTGTTTTGCAGTTCTTTTTGTACAGGTTTCGTACGAGCAGGTCCAAATGGACCTTTCAATGGATCCGTTGAAATTTTAACTGAGTAAAAAGTACAAAAATTGAGGTTTTGCAATATGATTGTGTTGAAAAGCTGCTAATGAAATATTTGAACACCTAAAATTTGAATAAAACTTTTTTGCGGTCCTTTTTGTAGAGGTTTCGGACGAGCAGGTCTAAATGGACCTTTCAATGGGCTCGTTGGAATTTTAACTGAGTAAAAAGTATAAAAATTGAGGTTTTACAATATAATTGTGTTGAAAAGCTATTAATCAATTATTTGAACTCCTAAAATTTCATTAAAACTTGTTTTGCGGCCCTTTTTGTCGAGGTTTCGGACGAGCAGGTCTAAATGAGCCTTTCAATTGACCCGTTGGAATTTTAACTGGGTAAAAAGTACAGAAATTGAGGTTTTTCAATATAATTGTGTTGAAAATCTCCTAATCAATTATTTGAAATCTTAAAATTTGATTAAAACTTGTTTTGCGGTCCTTTTTGTCGAGGTTTCGGACGAGCGGGTCGAAATTGGTCTTTCATTGGACCCGTTGTTATTTTAACTGAGTAAAAAGTACATGAATTGAGGTTTTGCAATATAATTGTGTTAAAAAGCTCCTAATCAATTTTTTAAACTCCTAATATTTGATTAAAACTTGTTTTGTGGCCCGTTTTGTAGAGGTTTCGGGCGAAAAGATCTAAATGGGCCTTAATTGGACCCGTTTGAATTTTAACTAAGTAAAAAGTACAAAAAATGAGGTTTTCAATATAATTGTGTTGAAAAGCTCCTAAGCAATTACATGAACTCCTAAAATTTGATTAAAACTTGTTTTGTAGTCCTTTTTTAAAGGTTTCGGACGAGTGGGCCGAAATGGGCCTTTCAATGGATATGTTGAAATTTTAACTGACTAAAAAGTACATAAATTGAGGTTTTGCAATATAATTGTGTTGAAAAGCTCCTAATCAATTATTTGAACTCCTAAAATTTGAAGAAAACTATTTTGTGGTTCTTTTTGTAGAGGTTTCGGACGAACAGGTCTAAATGGGCCTTTCAATGGACCCGTTGGAATTTTAACTGAGAAAAATGTATAAAAATTGAGGTTTTGAAATATAATTGTGTTGAAAAGCTCCTAATCAATTATTTGAACTCCTAAAATTTGATTAAAACTTGTTTTGCAGTCCTTTTGTCGAGGTTTCGGACGAGCAGGTCTAAATGGATCTTTCAATGGACCCGTTGAAATTTTGACTGAGTAAAAAGTACAAAATTGAGGTTTTGCAATATAAGTGTGTTGAAAATCTCCTAATCAGTTACATGATCTCCTGAAATATGATTAAAACTTTTTTCGCGGCCCTTTTTGTAGAGGTTTTGGACGAGTTGGTCTAAATGGGCCTTACAATAGACCCGTTGGAATTTCAACTGAGTAAAAAGTACAGAAATTGAGGTTTTGCAATATAATAGTGTTGAAAAGCCATTAATCAATTATTTGAACTCCTAAAATTTGATTAAAACTTGTTTTGCAGTCCTTTTTTTGTACAGGTTTCGTACGAGCAGGTCTAAAATGGCCTTTCAATGGATCCGTTGAAATTTTAACTGAGTAAAAAGTACAAAAATTGAGGTTTTGCAATATGATTGTGTTGAAAAGCTCCTAATGTAATATTTGAACACCTAAAATTTGAATAAAACTTTTTTGCGGTCCTTTTTGTAGAGGTTTCGGACGAGCAGGTCTAAATGAACCTTTCAATGGGCCCTTTGGAATTTTAACTGAGTAAAAAGTATAAAAATTGAGGTTTTACAATATAATTTTGTTGAAAAGATATTAATAAATTATTTGAACTCCTAAAATTTCATTAAAACTTGTTTTGCGGCCCTTTTTGTCGAGGTTTCGGACGAGCAGGTCTAAATGGTCCTTTCAATTGACCCGTTGGAATTTTAACTAGGTAAAAAGTACAGAAATTGAGGTTCTTCAATATAATTGTGTTGAAAATCTCCTAATAAATTATTTGAACTCCTAAAATTTGATTAAAACTTGTTTTGCGGTCCTATTTGTCGAGGTTTCGGACGAGCGGGTCGAAATTGGTCTTTCATTGGACCCGTTGTTATTTTAACTGAGTAAAAAGTACATAATTTGAGGTTTTGCAATATAACTGTGTTGAAAAGCTCCTATTCAATTATTTAAACTCCTAAAATTTGATTAAAACTTTTTTTGTGGCCCGTTTTGTAGAGGTTTCGGACGAAAAGATATAAATGGGCCTTACATTGGACCCGTTTGAATTTTAACTAAGTAAAAAGTACAGAAAATGAGGTTTTGCAATATAATTGTGTTGAAAAGCTCCTAAGCAATTACATGAACTCCTAAAATTTGTTTAAAACTTGTTTTGCAGTCCTTTTTGTAGAGGTTTCGGACGAGTAGGCCGAAATGGGCCTTTCAATGGATATGTTGAAATTTTAACTGAGTAAAAAGTACATAAATTGAGGTTTTGCAATATAATTGTGTTGAAAAGCTCCTAATCAATTATTTGAACTCCTAAAATTTGAAGAAAACTTTTTTGCGGCCCTTTTTGTAGAGGTTTCGGACGAACAGGTCTAAATGGGCCTTTCAATGGACCCGTTGGAATTTTAACTGAGTAAAAAGTATAAAAATTGAGTTTTTGAAATATAATTGTGTTGAAAAGCTCCTAATCAATTATTTGAACTCCTAAAATTTGATTAAATCTTGTTTTGCAGTCCTTTTGTCGAGGTTTCGGACGAGCAGGTCTAAATGGGTCTTTCAATGGACCCGTTGAAATTTTAACTGAGTAAAAAGTACAAAAATTGAGTTTTTGCAATATAAGTGTGTTGAAAATCTCCAAATCAATTACATGATCTCCTGAAATATGATTAAAACTTTTTTCGCGGCCCTTTTTGTAGAGGTTTCGGACGAGCTGGTCTAAATGGGCCTTACAAAAGACCCGTTGGAATTTCAACTGAGTAAAAAGTACAGAAATTGAGGTTTTGCAATATAATAGTGTTGAAAAGCCATTAATCAATTATTTGAACTCCTAAAATTTGATTAAAACTTGTTTTGCAGTCCTTTTTTGTACAGGTTTCGGACGAGCAAGTCTAAAATGGCCTTTCAATGGATCCGTTGAAATTTTAACTGAGTAAAAAGTACAAAAATTGAGGTTTTGCAATATGATTGTGTTGAAAAGCTCCTAATGAAATATTTGAACACCTAAAATTTAAATAAAACTTTTTTGCGGTCCTTTTTGTAGAGGTTTCAGACGAGCAGGTCTAAATGGACCTTTCAATGGGCCCGTTGGAATTTTAACTGAGTAAAAATTATAAAAATTGAGGTTTTACAATATAATTGTGGTGAAAAGCTATTCATAAATTATTTGAACTCCTAAAATTTCATTAAAACTTGTTTTGCGGCCCTTTTTGTCGAGGTTTCGGACGAGCAGGTCTAAATGGGCCTTTCAATTGACCCGTTGGAATTTTAACTGGGTAAAAAGTACAGAAATTGAGGTTTTTCAATATAATTGTTTTGAAAATCTCCTAATCAATTATTTGAACTCCTAAAATTTGATTAAAACTTGTTTTGCGGTCCTTTTTGTCGAGGTTTCGGACGAGCGGGTCGAAATTGGTCTTTCATTGGACCCGTTGTTATTTTAACTAAGTAAAAAGTACATAATTTGAGGTTTTGCAATATAACTGTGTTGAAAAGCTCCTATTCAATTATTTAAACTCCTAAAATTTGATTAAAACTTATTTTGTGGCCCGTTTTGTAGAGGTTTCGGAAGAAAAGATCTAAATGGGCCTTACATTGGACCCGTTTGAATTTTAACTAAGTAAAAAGTACAGAAAATGAGGTTTTGCAATATAATTGTGTTGAAAAGCTCCTAAGCAATTACATGAACTCCTAAAATTCGATTAAAACTTGTTTTGCAGTCCTTTTAGTAGAGGTTTCGGACGAGTGGGCCGAAATGGGCCTTTCAATGGATCTGTTGAAATTTTAACTGAGTAAAAAGTACAGAAATTGAGGTTTTGCAATATAATAGTGTTGAAAAGCTCCTAATCAATTATTTGAACTCCTAAAATTTGATTAAAACTTGTTTTGCAGTCATTTTTTTGTACAGGTTTCGGACGAGCAATTCTAAAATGTCCTTTCAATGGATCCGTTGAAATTTTAACTGAGTAAAAAGTACAAAAATTGAGGTTTTGCAATGTGATTGTGTTGAAAAGCTCCTAATGAAATATTTGAACACCTAAAATTTGAATAAAACTTTTTTGCGGTCCTATTTGTAGAGGTTTCGGACGAGCAGGTCTAAATGGACCTTTCAATGGGCCCGTTGGAATTTTAACTGAGTAAAAAGTATAAAAATTGAGGTTTTACAGTATAATTGTGTTGAAAAGCTATTCATAAATTATTTGAACTCCTAAAATTTCATTAAAACTTGTTTTGCGACCCTTTTTGTCGAGGTTTCAGACGAGCAGGTCTGAATGGGCCTTTCAATTGACCCGTTGGAATTTTAACTGGGTAAAAAGTACAGAAATTGAGGTTTTTCAATATAATTGTGTTGAAAATCTCCTAATCAATTATTTGAACTCCTAAAATTTGACTAAAACTTGTTTTGCGGTCCTTTTTGTCGAGGTTTCGTACGAACGGGTCGAAATTGGTCTTTCATTGGACCCGTTGTTATTTTAACTGAGTAAAAAGTACATAAATTGAGGTTTTGCAATATAACTGTGTTGAAAAGCTCCTAATCAATTATTTAAACTCCTAAAATTTGATTAAAACTTGTTTTGTGGCCCGTTTTGTAGAGGTTTCGGACGAAAAGATCTAAATGGGCCTTACATTGGACCCGTTTGAATTTTAACTAAGTAAAAAGTACATAAAATGAGGTTTTGCAATATAAATGTGTTGAAAATCTCCTAAGCAATTACATGAACTCCTAAAATTTGATTAAAACTTGTTTTGCACTCCTTTTTGTAGAGGTTTCGGACGAGTGGGCCGAAATGGGCCTTTCAATGGATCTGTTGAAATTTTAACTGGGTAAAAATTACAGAAATTGAGGTTTTGCAATATAATTGTGTTGAAAAGCTCCTAATCAATTATTTGAACAAATAAAATTTGAAGAAAACTTTTTTGCGGTCCTTTTTGTAGAGGTTTCGGACGAACAAGTCTAAATGGGCCTTTCAATGGACCCGTTGCAATTTTAACTGAGTAAAAAGTATAAAAATTGAGGTTTTGAAATATAATTTTGTTGAAAAGCTCCTAATCAATTATTTGAACTCCTAAAATTTGATTAAAACTTGTTTTGCAGTCCTTTTGTCGAGGTTTCGGACGAGCAGGTCTAAATGGGTCTTTCAATGGACCCGTTGAAATTTTAACTGAGTAAAAAGTACAAAAATTGAGGTTTTGCAATATAAGTATGTTGAAAATCTCCTAATCAATTACATGATCTCCTGAAATTTGATTAAAACTTTTTTCGCGGCGCTTTTTGTAGAGGTTTCGGACGAGCTGGTCTAAATGGGCCATACAATAGACCCGTTGGAATTTCAACTGAGTAAAAAGTACAGATATTGAGGTTTTGCAATATAATAGTGTTGAAAAGCCATTAATCAATTATTTGAACTCCTAAAATTTGATTAAAACTTGTTTTGCAGTCCTTTTTTGTACAGGTTTCGGACGAGCAAGTCTAAAATGGCCTTTCAATGGATCCGTTGAAATTTTAACTGAGTAAAAAGTACAAAAATTGAGTTTTTGCAATGTGATTGTGTTGAAAAGCTCCTAATGAAATATTTGAACACCTAAAATTTGAATAAAACTTTTTTGCGGTCCTTTTTGTAGAGGTTTCGGACGAGCAGGTCTAAATGGACCTTTCAATGGGCCCGTTGGAATTTTAACTGAGTAAAAAGTATAAAAATTGAGGTTTTACAGTATAATTGTGTTGAAAAGCTATTCATAAATTATTTGAACTCCTAAAATTTCATTAAAACTTGTTTTGCGGCCCTTTTTGTCGAGGTTTCGGACGAGCAGGTCTAAATGGGCCTTTCAATTGACCCGTTGGAATTTTAACTGGGTAAAAAGTACAGAAATTGAGGTTTTTCAATATAATTGTGTTGAAAATCTCCTAATCAATTATTTGAACTCCTAAAATTTGACTAAAACTTGTTTTGCGGTCCTTTTTGTCGAGGTTTTGGACGAGCGGGTCGAAATTTGTCTTTCATTGGACCCGTTGTTATTTTAACTGAGTAAAAAGTACATAAATTGAGGTTTTGCAATATAACTGTGTTGAAAAGCTCCTAATCAATTATTTAAACTCCTAAAATTTGATTAAAACTTGTTTTGTGGCCCGTTTTGTAGAGGTTTCGGATGAAAAGATCTAAATGGGCCTTACATTGGACCCGTTTGAATTTTAACTAAGTAAAAAGTACAGAAAATGAGGTTTTGCAATATAATTGTGTTGAAAAGCTGCTAAGCAATTACATGAACTCCTAAAATTTGATTAAAACTTGTTTTGCAGTCCTTTTTGTAGAGGTTTCGGACGAGTGGGCCGAAATGGGCCTTTCAATGGATCTGTTGAAATTTTAACTGAGTGAAAAGTACAGAAATTGAAGTTTTGCAATATAATTGTGTTGAAAAGCTCCTAATCAATTATTTGAACTCCTAAAATTTGAAGAAAACTTTTTTGCGGTCCTTTTTGTAGAGGTTTCGGACGAACAGGTCTCAAATGGGCCTTTCAATGGACCCGTTGGAATTTTAACTGAGTAAAAAGTACAAAAATTGAGGTTTTGAAATATAATTGTGTTGAAAAGCTCCTAATCAATTATTTGAACTCCTAAAATTTGATTAAAACTTGTTTTGCAGTCGTTTTTGTAGAGGTTTCGGACGAGCAGGTCTAAATGGGCCTTTCAATGGACCCGTTGAAATTTTAACTGAGTAAAAAGTACAAAAATTGAGGTTTTGCAATATAAGTGTGTTGAAAATCTCCTAATCAATTACTTGATCTCCTAAAATTTGATTAAAATTTTTTCGCGGCCCTTTTTGTAGAGGTTTCGGACGAGCTGGTGTAAATGGGCCTTACAATAGACCCGTTGGAATTTTTTTTTTGAAGAAAAAGGCCTCATTAAAAACCCCTAGTACTGTCCTTCAAGCAGAGCTAGAGGACCCTAAAAGGGGAAAAGAGTTCCTAATTTTATTAATCATAAGTAACTTGTTACAAGATGTTGGATACAAGATGGAACATCCGAATTAAATGACATGGAAGTCATAGTGCTTAAAGAGAAAGTGGCCAAAGTATGGGCCAAGTAATTTGCCTCACGGCGTACAAAAAAAAACAGAAGCAAAATCAAAATCATGAAGAGACATTTGAATCCGATGAAGAAGAGGTCCCATGGTAGAAAGGTCCTGTGCTGGATTGTTGATCCTATTCGCGAGAGAAGTGCAATAAGTTTCAAGCAAGATCCGATTCCAACCTTGAGATCGGGCGAAGGTGAGACCAGCAAGAAGGCTTTCGCCTTCACTGGTAACTGCGTCCAGACAGCTACCTAGCGGAAACACAAGGCCACCCACGACTGCACCTGTAGAATCACGAGCAACGGCGCCAACAGCAGCTGCACGAGTTGACGGATTAAAAGCACCATCCACGTTTATTTTGATATGGTGAAGTGGGGGAGGATTCCAACATGGAGTAGAAAGGGTAGAGGGGGTTGGGGTAGTAGCCGAAAAGGCTTTACAAAAGTCATCATGTAAACTAATGGAATTAACTGCAATTAACCAAGGTGGTTGTAGATGGTGGTTATGAACCCAGTCGTTACGTCTATTCCAGACATTCCAAATAGTTGTGAGGAAAAGGCCAAATTTATCAGGGGATAGAGTTTGAGATGCTTCCTCTAACCATTGTAGAGGAGTAGTAGCCACACTCCTAGAAAGAGTAATGGGAATACCAGAAAGTTGATGGACTTCAGAAGCCCCAGAACAATCACGAAGAGCATGGAGAATGGATTCCGAGTGGCTACCACAGATGGGACAAGGCCCTGAGTTTGGTGAAAAAACTTGCATTTTGACCCCAACTGGTAGAGCTTCAGATGTCATACGCCAACCAAAAGTTTTGACTTTGGGCAAGGCCTTGATTTTGGATAGAAATTTCCAAAACCGTGTGGGTGACGTATGCGGGTATAAAGACCGTTGTAGGAAAATATAACTAGAGCGGGCTGAATAAATACCCGAGTCATTAGGAGACCAGAGTATAGAATCACGGTGATCATTTATAATAGGAATACTTAGGATAGCCGTGGCATCAGCTTGGTTAAAATAATGCCTGACCTTATGTTGCGTGTAAAATAGTCTATCGCAATTGTAGTGCAAGTGTACACGACGCAAGTAGTAAAGTGATACGAAGTATCGGATATCGTCTCCACAGGGATTGGGCTAATGACTTCACCTTGTTTACTGCACGAAAGTAAAGGAAATAATTAAGAGTTGTCACGAGAATAATGCGGTAAAAACGTAAAATAAAGGATTGAGAAATTAAGATAGAGAGAATGGGCTGGTATTGAATTGCTCGGTAGTGTAGGTATTGAATTGCTTAGGATCTCCAGTTCTGTCGTCGCTCCCGTCGCCGACAGCACCTGTCGCGGCGTCTGTCCGTTGGCAGTCGCGGCAGCAGACACACCAACTCCGTACTTCAAGCTTGGCAAGAATCCCAGATCTGCCTTGCCCTATCCCTAGGCACAAGTCTGTCGATGATCACGTCTTTGATGATACCTCCCGGCGTGAATCGAAGGATGAACACCGATGTGTATGAATTCTTCCTTAGCCACTTAACCTCGCCCTATCCCTAGGCACGAGATGGTTCAACTATAAACTAGAGAACGCGCTCTTATCTCTTTCGTATACTTAACTCTCCCGATGCTAAGTAAATGGATAACCTCACAATGTTCTCCCGATGCTCTTGCAAGATATTAAAACCAAGATAAAAGAACTTGAAGTTTATTTTATTGAACTTGAAAAATCCTAAAACAAAGCAACCCTTGCAACTACTTTACAAAACAACCCGTAGCCCTAGGGGGAAATTAAAACATGTCGGTGACGGGTGGACGACAGGGGGTTTTTGGTTTCGGTTATGGGGTAGAATGAGGGATCCTCTCTCCTAGGTCAAAACTATGCCCTTATATAAGCTTTGGGCTCAAGTATTCTAAGGTAACAAGGATTACAACTTTAATTAAAAGTAAGATTCTAATAAAGACTAAATCTCTAAAGTCTCCTACTTTCCAGCCGCCTCCTTGTTTCATGGAAATTCTCCTCCTTGAGCTTTGGCTTGACATATCTTTTGATCCGGGGCTTGGAAAAATATTTGGCTTTCACACGACAGATGAGCAGATTTTTCTCTATCTATCGAGGTCCACTTGACTTTTCCTCTTCATAAATCTGCTGTCACCATGCTGTCACGACAGGTCCATGACAGGTTCGTCTTCTTTGGCTGCTTGTCTAGTTCCGCTCTCCTGCTTCTCTGCCCTGCGCCTGCCTTCATCTTCTACTATGACAGATACCTGCAAAAATAGCCATCTTTTAGTAGAATCCGTGCCTTTTATATAATTGTGATGTTTTATTGAAAACTAACCTAAATGCAATGCAATGATGCTTGAATGCAGCAGAAATATGGGTTAAAAAGGGTGTAAATAATAGAACTTTTACACACTCAACACACCCCCAAACTCAAGTTTTTGCTTGCCCTCAAGCAATGAAGAAAGAAAAATGAATATTTTTTTTTTGTGTTGGCCTTCAAACAGTGAACTGTCCCTTACCCGTCGCTCATTCTCTTTGGCGGCAGCAACCTGTCGGATAGGTTAGGATCTGTCCGGAATCTCCCTATAGCTCTCGTGCAGTGTGTGCATGCTTGTGAACAGTTATATGCCAAGACTCTCTTAGTTTCACTAGAATATTCGACTTTAGCATGTTTAGAGTTTTTCCTACGAGACTGTTTTTTTTTATTTTTCTTACTAGAGCCAGAATTGGGCACCTCTAGTTATTTCCTTTTTTCAAACTTCTTCTCTTTTACTAGAGCCAGTATTTCAGGCACCTCTAGTTAACTGTCTAGAGCCGGTGATAGGCACCTCTAGAAGTTTTTCTCTGGTTATCTGCCTAGAGCCGGTGGTAGGCACCTCTAGGTTTCCTGAGATTCTAGTCTCTTTTCTACTCTAAGTGCTAAGTTTTCCTATTCTAGTTTGGCTAAAAGAAATCTAAGCAGTATAACAGTCACAATGGTGTTTAAGTTTTCAGAACTATAGAAAGGCTCTAAACTTCTCCTTAACCTGTCCTAAAGATGCTGCCACGACAGAGCTGTCATGACAGGTAAGTTAACTTCACAGTTTTAAGCCAACAGTTTAATCTTTTCTGATTTTTTTTTAAAGAACTTAAAATAAAAGACGCAACAAATAATAAAAAGATGTACTTAAGACTCCATTAATGATGGAGGGTTGCCACCCCCAAACTCGAGGGTTGCATTGCCCTCAATGCAAAATGACATGAATAATAAAAGAAAGATAGAAAAAAGTACATCACAAAATATAAAGGCAGGCAGCAATAAGAGAAAATAAAGACTTAAATTTTCACGCGCTGCTCTCACTGCTGCTGCTGACGCGGATCTGATGGCGGCGCCTGCGCTGAGGAGGGGGCTGGACAGGTTCAACAGCAGGTTGCTCAACAGGTTCATCGGCATGTTGAGGGGTAGGTTCTTCAGCAGGTTGAAGGGCAGGTTGCTCCACTAGTCGGACATCGGAACTGCTGCTGCTGTCCCAGCTGTCACTCGTGATGGCTTTGGACAGCCTTCTTTTGTCGGCCACATGCTTAATACGTTTCACTCGTGTGAAGGCGCTGTCCAAATTCCTCCGGACAAGAGGGCTATCATCAGTGGCAGCTCGCTTTGTTCCTCGAGGGGAGGTGTCTGCCGATGGGCTGCCGGCTTCCGTCGGGGATGGTGTGGAGGAGGCAGATTCTCCGTGGGGAGAGACAGGTGGTGTAGGAGTGGGGGAGGGGATATTGAAATAATGGGCGGGGAAGGTGGGGAAAATGACATCCGTAAAATTTAAAGTATTTGTAATGAAATTTACCATAGCATTGGAGAAGTCACGGATGAAAGTCATTAAACCCATCTGGCGCTCCTCTATCCTCAAGATGGCAGCAAGGATATGGGCGTTCTGATCTGTCGGAGCGGTGTTGGTGGCAGCTTCTGGGGCAGGTTCGGGGGCCGGTTCATCATCGGAATTAGCAGGAGGGGCGTCTGGGTCGAAGGCGTTGATAGGAGTTGCAGCTACGACCTCCATGAGGCTGGAGATGTTGCTGTCTGTCCAGCCGCTGCCCTTCTTGATTTTGTCGGATGGCTCCTCTGGTACGGCAGCACAGCGGCAGAGGGTAGTGATGGTTGATGGTAGGCATAGTCGTGAGTCCGAGCGGAAAGCACAATCGAGGATGCTGTCCCTCATGTATCTGCCCACATTGATGGGCCTGTCATGCATGATAGAGTGGATGAGGGCCAACCGCTGCCTGTTGACTGTCGTATGGTGGGATGAGGGCAGGATACGCTTTTTGATAAACGCGTTCCATAGTTTTGCCTCAGGGAGTAGCTGCCCTCTGTTGACAGAGTGAGGGTTCTTCTTACTGGTGCTCCATGTCGTTCCCGCTTCTGTCAACTCCCTCATGACAGCATCATGTCCGGCAGCGTCGAGGGTGTCCCAAAATTGTTGATGAGCATCATCATTGGGGCCAAAGAAAAGGCCGAATACATGGTTGATGCTGCTGGTGGTGAAAGGAACTGTCACTCCTCGGACGGTGACAGATGTCGCCGTCTTGCTGTCGATCGCCGCATAAAATTCCCTGACCAGAGTGTCATTAAGCTCTGCCGGCTGTTCGGCAAAGTCCTCCCAAAGTTGTGCTATTATGGCCTTCATTATGAACGGCCGGAGTCCCATATGGGGGGCATATCTGTTATAGATGAAGCTCCGCTCCTCCCATAGTTCCTTGTTAGCAAACGGGGCTGCTGCTGCTGAAGAAGAAGCGGCAGCAGCGTTCTGACGGGTTTGTCGTGAAGACATTTTTGGTTGCAAGGGCTGACAAAGAAAGAAAAATAGATAAAACTAGAAGAGAATAACAAGAGAGAAAAAACAGAAGTGATGAAAAATGAAGAGGGGAAGGGGTTTATATAGCGGTCGAGTAGCTGCCCATTTAATGCCGCAACGGCAGGCGAGAATAACGGGGCGGCAGATTGAATATAGCGCGTCTGACACGTATTAATGCGTCTGCTGTGCGTCTGCCACACGCTTCTGCGTCTGCCGTGTCAGTCTGTTGACAGCCTGTCGTATCCGTCTGCGGCGGCAGCCGAAACGGCAGGCTTCAGTAAATGGGCTTTAGTGGGCTGATGGATGGGCGGTGGGCTTGGCTCACTTCTTCTTTTCTTCTTGACTCCTTTATTTCCTAAAAACTGAAATTATAAAACAAAACATTATTCGAATAAAATAAACCTAATTTCCTAATAATAATAAAATAAGTAAAAATAAAAATTAGGTTAAATTAGTGATGCCTTGTGGGGCATCATCTAAAGTAACCACTTCCTGTAGTCCTGGGGCTTCAGTCCCCTGATAGTGCTTGAGGCGTTGTCCATTAACTTTGAATTGGTGCCCATCCTTTAATGATTGAATTGTAATGGCACCATGGGGAAAAACTTGAACCACTTGGAACGGGCCAGACCATCTAGATTTAAGCTTCCCTGGAAAGAGTTTCAACCTAGAATTAAACAACAACACAAGCTGCCCTGGGCAGAACTGTCGTGGCAGCAACTTCTTGTCATGCCACTTCTTAGTCTTTTCCTTGTAAATCCTTGCATTATCGTAGGCCATTGTCCGTAATTCTTCAATTTCGTTCAGATCTAATAACCTTTTCTGGCCGGCCTTATCCAAGTCCATGTTCACTGCCTTAATTGCCCAATATGCCTTGTGCTCGATCTCGACAGGCAAGTGACAGGTTTTCCCGTAAATCAGTCGGAATGGAGACATGCCCAATGGAGTCTTGAAAGCTGTCCTGTATGCCCATAATGCATCATTCAGAAGTAAAGACCAATCTTTCCTAGTTGGTTTAACCATTTTTTCAAGTATGTTCTTCACTTCCCTATTGGATATCTCAGCCTGTCCATTGGTCTGTGGGTGGTATGCTGTCGCGATCCTGTGCTTGACACCATATTTCTTCAAAGCGGCAGCAATTACCCTATTATCGAAATGTCTCCCTTCATCACTGATAATTGCTCTAGGGATGCCAAATCTAGAAAAAATGTTTTTGTGCAGAAACTTTTGGACCGTTTTGGCATCATTCTTTTGCGTTGCGATTGCTTCTACCCACTTGGAGACATAGTCCACTGCTAGGAGGATGTAAAGGTTTCCACACGAAGATGGAAAAGGTCCCATAAAATTAATCCCCCAAACATCAAAGATCTCTACTTCTAAAATATTCTGCAGTGGCATCTCGTTTCTCCTCGAGATGTTACCTGTCCTCTGGCACCTGTCACAGCTCTTGTAAAATTCCTGTGCATCTTTATAAAGTGTCGGCCAGTAGAACCCTGACTGCAGCACCTTGGCAGCAGTTTTATTGCCTCCTAAGTGACCTCCATATTGTGAAGCATGACAGTGATGGAGAATGTCTTCTTGTTCTTCTTGTGGTACACACCTTCTTATAACCTGATCTGCACACATTTTGAAAAGAAGAGGTTCGTCCCAATAATAATGTTTAACATCATTTTGGAACCTCTTCCTTGCTTGATAATTAAGATCAGTAGGTAATATTCCGCTAACTATATAATTAACGAAATCAGCATACCAGGGAAGGTTAGAAGACTTACCTGCCGCCATGGCTGTCGCGACAGCGACTGCAGCAGCAAAGAGCTGCTCATCTGGGAAGGTCTCCAGTATGTGTGTCTCATCTGACGGTAGACTCTGTCCCGTCTCCAACCTCGACAAGTGGTCTGCCACTTGATTTTCTGTCCCCTTTTTATCTTTGATCTCAAGGTCGAACTCTTGTAATAGCAAGATCCATCGTATCAACCTAGGCTTCGCATCCTTCTTTGCGAAAAAATACTTGAGGGCAGAGTGGTCGGTGTGTATTATTACCTTCGTTCCAAGTATGTAAGAACGAAACTTGTCGATGGAGAACACCACAGCTAACAGCTCCTTTTCTGTGGTGGTATAGTTCACTTGGGCTTCATTTAATGTTTTGCTAGCATAATATATGACGTGAAACAGCCTGTCTCTGCGCTGCCCAAGTGCTGCCCCGACAGCATAGTCACTAGCATCACACATGATCTCAAACGGTTGTGTCCAGTCTGGTGGCTGTACTATGAGGGCTGTCACTAATTTTTCCTTCAGAACCTTGAATGCTTCAGTACATTCTTCGTTAAAGTCAAAGGGTCGGTTCTGTTCTAGGAGATGGCATAGAGGCTTGGTGATTTTTGAGAAATTTGCAATGAATCTTCTATAAAAACCAGCATGCCCTAAAAAACTCCTAATGCCCTTGACAGTTGTTGGCGGCGGCAGCTTCTCAATGACCTCTATTTTTGCCCTGTCGACTTCTATCCCACGGCAGCTAATCTTATGGCCTAAAACTATCCCTTCATCTACCATAAAATGGCATTTTTCCCAATTGAAAACAAGGTTAGTTTTTTCACATCTTTCAAGTACCTTTTGGAGGTTGCTGAGGCAGCTCTCAAAATCGTCTCCAAAGACGGAAAAATCATCCATGAAAATCTCAAGGAAGTCCTCTACCATGTCGGAGAATATTGCCATCATGCACCTTTGGAAGGTGGCAGGTGCGTTACAAAGGCCGAACGGCATCCTCCTAAAGGCATATGTTCCGTAGGGGCATGTGAAAGTCGTTTTCTCTTGATCCTTCGGTGCAATAGCAATTTGGTTATAACCTGAATAACCATCAAGAAAACAATAATAAGATTTACCCGCTAATCTATCAAGCATTTGATCAATAAAGGGTAAAGGGAAGTGGTCCTTTCGGGTAGCTTTGTTAAGCTTCCGATAGTCCATACAAACCCTCCAACCGGTCACAGTCCTGGTTGGGATTAGTTCATTGTTTTCGTTGGTTATCACGGTCATGCCTCCTTTCTTTGGAACACATTGCACCGGGCTCACCCATTTGCTGTCGGAGATGGCGTAAATAATACCAGCATCTAACCATTTAATTATCTCTTTACGTACTACCTCCTTCATCGCAAGGTTTAACCGCCTCTGGGCATCAATAGTCGGCTTATGGTCTTCCTCTAGGAGGATTTTGTGCATACAGATTGCCGGACTAATGCCCTGAATGTCTGCTATCGTCCATCCAATTGCCTTTTTGTGCTATCTTAACATGTCGACCAGCTGTCGTTCCTGTTCCTGCGGCAGCTTAGCAGAGATGATTACGGGCATTGTGTTATCACAACCAAGATAAGCATATTTAAGCTGCCCTGGCAGGGGCTTAAGTTCTAAGACAGGTGGTTCAACAGTAGAGGGCTTTTGGATTAAATGGTTATCCGAAGTGTAATTCAAGGGTTCGAATAACTTACCTGGACGATGGTCTAACCAGTCGACCTCCTCTTGACCTGCAGTGTCAGATGTATCGGATGCAGAGGAGTCACTGTCATCGGTGCTGTCGTCGTTGCTGTCGTCATCACTGTCGTGACAGGTCTTTAAGTGGCTGTCGCAGCAGTGACCAAGTTTTATATCACGGCAGCCCGACCTGAAGCAGGGGTAATCAAAGGTCACCTCAATGATGGCCTTGCATTCCTCGTCCAAATCAGCTCGTTTCATTGATTGGAGAACATTCAACTTAATCTCTTGATCGTTTACTCGCATGGTGAGTTCTCCTCTCTCCACATCAATCAGTGATCTTCCCGTGGCTAAAAAGGGTCGCCCAAGGATGACTGGTGCGTTCTCATCTGCCTCGCAATCTAAAATAAGAAAGTCAGCAGGAAAAATAAACTTATCCACTCTTACCAAAATGTCTTCAATCTTTCCTTCGGGGTGAACGTAAGAGCGGTCGGCTAGCTGTAGGGTAACTGTCGTGGGCCACGCCTTCCCAATACCTAATTTCTGAAAAATAGATTTGGGCATTAGATTAACACTAGCTCCAAGATCACAAAGTGCCTTACCCACAAATTTGTCACCGATTACACAAGGTATGAGGAAGCTCCCTGGATCCTTCTTCTTCTGGGGTGGCTGCCGATGAAGAATACTCATGCAACCATCTGCCATCCTTACCGTTTCAAACTCCCCAAGTTTATATTTCTTTGACATGACATCCTTGAGAAATTTAGCATAACCGGGCATCTCCCTAACGGCATCTAACAGCGGAATATTAATCTGAACCTGCTTAAAAATATCATAAATCTTTTTAAGTTGAGATTCTTGCTTAGCTTGCTTTATCCGTTGAGGAAAGGGTGGTGGGGGACGGTAATCAGCAACACGTCCTTCCCACTGCATACGAATCTGAGGACGATGTTCTTCATTTGTCTCCTCTGTCGCTTCTGCTGTCGTGACAGGCTCATCGGCAGCAGTCTGTTTGTCACCTGTCGGGGCAGCTTCCTCGGCAGGTTTATCCAAGGCAGGTTCCTTTTCTGTTTCAGCTTCTTTTTCCGGCCCTGGTAACTTTTTCCCACTCCTAGTAGTAATCGCCTTGCATTGCTCATGTGGGGGCGGTCTAGCATTTTCAGTATTACTAGGGAAACCTCCATTCTGCCTTGGCTTAATATGCTGGGACACCTGACCCATTTGTGTCTCTAGAGATTTCAAGGTAGCCTCATGATTTGTCATTCTCATCTTGGTTTCATCCATAAAGTTTTCCGTCTTCTTGACAAACTGATTAATATTCTCCATATACGTACCAGTCTGAGACATAAAAGTGGCCAGAGTCTGCTCCAATACACTACTCGTGGCAGGTGGTGGCTGCTGTTGCTGTTGCGGCGACAGGTTCTGCGGCAGGTTCTGCGGCTGCTGTTGCTGTCGCGTCAACAATCTAGGACCCCCCTGATTCTGATTATGCACTTGCGGATTCAGAGCATTGTTAGGGTTACTCCAAGAAAATTTGGGATCTTTCCTCCAATTAGGATTGTAGTTGTTGGAATTGTAGTTTGGCTTGTAATTTCCAACATATTTTCCTTCTTCTATATTTATAGGGCATTCATCCCTACTATGATTTCCCTCACAAGTAGTACAAACTTCCTCGACAGCAAATCCTCGTAAGTCCTCTTCATTCAATAAGTGTTTCATGGCTTTAGTAAGGAATGCTACCTGTGATTTCATAGTGCTGTCGGCCTCATAGTCCTTGACAGCAAGTACCCGTTTACCCCCTCTTCTAGCTGTCGGAAACTGTTCTTCATTCTTAGCTAAATTTTTCAGAACTTGTAATGCCTCGTCCGGATCTTTATCCAATAGTAATCCATTTGCTGCAGAATCAATTCGGATGCGAGTTTGTAGATTGGCAGCATTATAGAACTTTGTAACCTGATTCCAGACGGGGAATCCATGCATAGGGCAGTTTCGAAGAAGAGTAGTAAACCTGTCCCAGGCCTCGTGCATTGGCTCGTCATCTTCATGTTGAAAAGTAGCAATTTCATTACGTAATCGCTCAGATAAATGCGAAGGATTAAAACGAGATAAGAATTCACGAGTTAGATCTGCCCAAGTCATAATAGAACCCGGTGTTAGTTTATTCCACCAAGTTTTAGCTCTGTCCCTCAAGGAGTGAGGGAATAACCGAAGCCTCAGTATCTCCGGACTAACTCCTGGCAGTCTAAACGAACCACAGATCTCCTGGAACGTTTTGAGATGCTCCCTAGCATCTTCTGTTGCAGAACCACTAAACTGTCCGGCGTTGTTGATCATACTAAACATGACAGGTTTAAGCTCGAAGTTATCAACATCAATATCCGGCAGCGTGGTCTCCAGCTCTACATGATCATTCAGCATGTAGTCACGACATGACCGTCGTCCACCTGCTGCGGGCGGATCGGCGACAGGTGGGTTATTATTGCCAAGGGGTGGTATGAATCCACCAGCAGGTTGGTTATGGGCCATCTTCTCTAGCTGTTCTTCGAGATATTCGTTTCTGTCTAAAAGTCGGCGAAGTTGTTTCTTGAGATTGAAGGAACGTTCGATCTCCGGATCTAATTTATACTCAGGATCTTCACCTCTTTTGGATCTGCGCATAAACAAGAAAACCTCGTGAAAAGCAAGAGTTGAAAACACAAAAGAAAAATTTAAAGAAAAAAAAATAAAAACGAAAATAAGAATAAAAGTAAAAAGTGCAATAAAAGAAAGATGTAGTTATGTTGCCAATCCCCGGCAACGGCGCCAAAAACTTGTTGCGTGTAAAATAGTCTATCGCAATTGTAGTGCAAGTGTACACGACGCAAGTAGTAAAGTGATACGAAGTATCGGATATCGTCTCCACAGGGATTGGGCTAATGACTTCACCTTGTTTACTGCACGAAAGTAAAGGAAATAATTAAGAGTTGTCACGAGAATAATGCGGTAAAAACGTAAAATAAAGGATTGAGAAATTAAGATAGAGAGAATGGGCTGGTATTGAATTGCTCGGTAGTGTAGGTATTGAATTGCTTAGGATCTCCAGTTCTGTCGTCGCTCCCGTCGCCGACAGCACCTGTCGCGGCGTCTGTCCGTTGGCAGTCGCGGCAGCAGACACACCAACTCCGTACTTCAAGCTTGGCAAGAATCCCAGATCTGCCTTGCCCTATCCCTAGGCACAAGTCTGTCGATGATCACGTCTTTGATGATACCTCCCGGCGTGAATCGAAGGATGAACACCGATGTGTATGAATTCTTCCTTAGCCACTTAACCTCGCCCTATCCCTAGGCACGAGATGGTTCAACTATAAACTAGAGAACGCGCTCTTATCTCTTTCGTATACTTAACTCTCCCGATGCTAAGTAAATGGATAACCTCACAATGCTCTCCCGATGCTCTTGCAAGATATTAAAACCAAGATAAAAGAACTTGAAGTTTATTTTATTGAACTTGAAAAATCCTAAAACAAAGCAACCCTTGCAACTACTTTACAAAACAACCCGTAGCCCTAGGGGGAAATTAAAACATGTCGGTGACGGGTGGACGACAGGGGGTTTTTGGTTTCGGTTATGGGGTAGAATGAGGGATCCTCTCTCCTAGGTCAAAACTATGCCCTTATATAAGCTTTGGGCTCAAGTATTCTAAGGTAACAAGGATTACAACTTTAATTAAAAGTAAGATTCTAATAAAGACTAAATCTCTAAAGTCTCCTACTTTCCAGCCGCCTCCTTGTTTCATGGAAATTCTCCTCCTTGAGCTTTGGCTTGACATATCTTTTGATCTGGGGCTTGGAAAATATTTGGCTTTCACACGACAGATGAGCAGATTTTTCTCTATCTATCGAGGTCCACTTGACTTTTCCTCTTCATAAATCTGCTGTCACGACAGGTCCATGACAGGTTCGTCTTCTTTGGCTGCTTGTCCAGTTCCGCTCTCCTGCTTCTCTGCCCTGCGCCTGCCTTCATCTTCTACTATGACAGATACCTGCAAAAATAGCCATCTTTTAGTAGAATCCGTGCCTTTTATATAATTGTGATGTTTTATTGAAAACTAACCTAAATGCAATGCAATGATGCTTGAATGCAGCAGAAATATGGGTTAAAAAGGGTGTAAATAATAGAACTTTTACACACTCAACACCTTATCCGTATCCCAGGCAGTTTGATTACGAATCATAAAATCATGGCAACGAATATGGAATTCATTCGAGGTTTCGTAATTCCCCGTGAGATTAACCGGGGAAGAACCACCCCATATATCTTTATGTACTCTGATATTACTGTTAATACCTGTACAGTAAAGAAAGCCTGGGAAGAGGCGCTGTAGAGCGTTATACATACCTTGCCATGCAAAGGAGCCACGATTGGGCTTGGGGGCATCTAGGATATTTCCGGACAGAAAGTATTTGGAACGATATATTTGTCCTAATAACGAATCCGGTTTAGAAATGAGTCTCCATAGTTGCTTACCTAGGAAAGCAATATTGAAATCATGCAAATCCTTAAATCCCATGCCTCCGGCAGCCTTATGTAAACAAACATGATTCCATGGAAGCATATGCCAACCTTTTTTGTTGGATTTGCCAGTCCACCAGTATTTTCTAATTGATGAGGTCATGTCATCAATAATATTTTGTGGAAGGAGATAACAAGACATAACGTATTGAGGTAGGGATTGTAGGACTGCCTTGATGAAAATCTCCCGACCGCTAAAAGAGAGGAGATGTTTATCCCAGCTAGAAAGACGATCGTGAACTTTATCTTGCACAAATCCTAGTGACTCAGTTTTGTTTTTCCCGATGAGAAGTGGGATACCCAGATAGACACCAGGATTAGATACCTCACGTACTTGCAAAAGACTATTGATCGCGATTCTTATTGAGGATGGGGTACGCGGATTATAAAATATTGTTGATTTCTCAAAATTAACCGCTTGTCCGGAAGCAGCAGCATAAGTTTGCAGAGCTCTTTTGAGATGAGAAGCTTCAGTTGGATTATTATTAATGAAGACCATGCAGTCATCAGCAAAAAGCAGATGGTTGACTTTGGGCCCATATTTACAGGCACCAAGTCCTGGTAGAATGTTTGTTTGTTGGGCAGCAGATAGGTAAGCAGAAAGCCCTTGTGTGCAAAAGAGGAATAAAAAAGGAGATAGGGGGTCTCCTTGGCGTAAGCCACGTTGAGGTTGAAAAAAAAGGGAGAAAGAATTGTTAATTTTTACTGAAAATGAGACTGTGGTAATTCAACACATTATGAGTGAGATCCATTTTGGGGCAAAGCCCATGCGTTCCATAACATTTGCTAGAAAGGACAATTCAACTCTATCAAAGGCTTTTTCCATGTCTAATTTAAGAGCAGCACCCTGTGAGGATTTAGTTGCTCCTGAGTTGATGTTGTGGATAATTTCATGGGCAACAAGGATGTTATCTGAAATGTTGCGTCCCTGGAAAAAAGCTACTTGATTAGGGCTGATGCAGAAAGGAATTGTTTGTTTCATCCTATTGACGATGGTTTTAGCAACTATTTTATAAATGACAGTACATAGACTGATAAGTCTTAGTTGTTTCATGGAAGTTGGGTCCTGGATTTTGGGGATTAGTACTAGAATAGTTTTGTTGACTAGGGACATATCCGTGGTGCCGGTTAGTAGATTAAGGCAAAGATTAATGACATCTTCACCAACCGTGTCCCAGTGTTGTCGAAAAAAGCTACATGGTAGTCCATCTATACCAGGTGCTTTCCGAGGATCAATGTCCCTAAAGGCATGGAGAATTTCTTCTTTTGTGAAGGACCTTAATAGAGTATCGTTCATTGATTGAGTGATAGACGACTGAATTTTACCAAGGATATTATCCGAAATTTGGGGGTTGGATGATGTAAAGAGATTTTGAAAATATGTAGAAGCAATAGTCATTAGGTCTGAGTCAGCTGTACACCAATTCGAATTGGAGTCAAAAAGACCAGAAATCAAGTTTTTCTTTTTCCTATTAGTTGCCCGGGCGTGGAAGAACCTTGTATTTTTATCCCCTTGGGTTAGCCAGAGTGTACGGGATCTTTGAGCCCAATAGATTTCTTGTTCCATAAGAAGCTTATTGAGTTCAGTTCAATATTTTATATAGATTTCTTCATTTCTGGCATTTAAGGGGCGGCAGAGGAATTTGTTTATTTTTTTGGTAAGGAAATTGATCCGTCCAGTAGATTTAAATCTTTGGTGATTTTGCCATTCCTCCAGACATGTGCCGATAGCTTCAATTTTTTCAATTGGTGTTCCAGAGGTATTGGCCCAAGTACTTTTAATAGTATGTATATTATCCTCATTATGCGCCCAACAGTTTTCGAAATGAAAAGTGTTGGATGGTCGTGGATGGGGGGTGACAGCCGTAGGGAATAAATCGAGCAGTAGGAAACAATGGTCGGATTTGGCCACATAGTTCGTAGTTATACGATAGGAAGGGAATAGATCTTGCCAAGCCGAATTAGCTATGAATCTATCTAATCTTTCGTGTATAATTGGGGTTGAAGGCCCTACTTTTGTCCAGGTAAACCACCACGAAGTTGGTTTACAGTCAAAGAGATTGTTGCGTGATAAACAGTGACGAAAATTATTTATTTGTGATCTTGCCCTTCGACAACCACCTTGTTTTTCAGAGTCAGCTAAAATTTCATTAAAGTCCCCTCCTAGGAGCCAGGGGGTATTGTTATTATTTATATGTAGTGAATCTATGATTTCCCATGTTTTATGTTTTTGACTAGTTTCGGAGTGGCCGTGCATTCCCGTAAAAAACATAGTGCAATTGTTCAAAGTAATCTGAGTATGTATATAACGCGCAGAGTACGAAAGTAAATTTATATTGATATTGTGCGAAGCAAACATAGCGATACCGGAACACCCTTCCGTTGGGGGAATTGAAATAAGTTCAAACATACCTAAAGATAAACAAAGACGGCTACATGTCGTATTATTAATTTTGGTTTCACATAAGAAAATAACATCCGGGTTGGTATGTTGGACATAGGTCCGAAAATGTTGAACCGTCGGGGCTTGTCCAAGGCCCTGACAGTTCCAGCATAGGATCCTCATTTTGCTCGGCGGGGCTGGGAGTCAGCCACCGCCGGAGAGTTTTTTGAGCTGCTCATCCCAGCTTTAGGAGTGGATCCGGATGGTTTGGATTTTTTTGGCGGGAGCGACACTTGGATAGGAGAACGGGGCTTTGTGCCTTGGTTTGGTGGGCCTGGAACAGGTGCAGGGGCTGCATCATTTGGGTAAGTTTTTAATAACCATTGGTTAAAATCATTGAAAATTGTATCGGTAGGAGCAGGGGGCTTACGCAATTCAGCTTCAATCTTTTTTATTTGCTGGGCAGTTGGGCTAGGAACACCATCATCCGTGGTGTCCCAGTCATCATCAGAGCCATATTCAGGGATAGGATAGATGGTGTTCAGAGGCTGGGGCTCGAGGGGTGCTTTTTGTTTCGAATCAGATGCAGAAGGATCTTTGGTAGAGTTGGGGACTTCATCCATAGCAGTATCCGCGTTTGGAGCTTCCTCGGTGGCTTGTTCCGTAAATGAGGCAGCGTCGCCTTCGTTTAGAGAACCTATGAATAGAATGTAAGTAGAGGCAAGTTTAGATATTGATTGCTTGTTAAAATTAGGATAATTGATAAGGAAGGGGAAAAGCAAAGTACCCATATTATTCAGATCAGTGGGAGGAACATTAGTGTTGGCCGGAGCTACTGGAACATTAGTGGGGGGCACTATGAGGAAATAAGATGGTAAGTATATTGATAGAATAATTATAGAGTGAAACCGAGAAAAAAATAAGATGATGGTAGAAAGAGAATAAATATTACCATTCATTGGAGGGATATTTTGGTTGAGATTTGGCTCAACATTACGGATACGCCCACGAGTACCAACAGGGCGACGTCTTGGGGGAAGG
Organism: Hibiscus trionum; assembly: GCA_030270665.1. Taxonomy (NCBI): domain Eukaryota; kingdom Viridiplantae; phylum Streptophyta; class Magnoliopsida; order Malvales; family Malvaceae; genus Hibiscus; species Hibiscus trionum. Next base: position 28,221,619 of record BSYR01000002.1, read on the forward strand.
TAGCAGAGCCACTCCCCGTACTGCAGTTTGTTGAGATCAAGGGAAGATCGGATAGGGCAATTTTCAATTGTGTGGCTAATTATACCACAGCCGGGGCAGAGAGTAGGAAGGCGTTCGTATTGAAGTCGTCACATAATTTTGTTGGTCCCAGATCCGATGAAAACGAAGCGGGTGACAGGTCTGGTGATGTCCAACAAGATTTCTACCCGAAGGAAGTCTTTCATGTTCCCTTCAAACTCGCGAGTATCGGTTCGAAGAACGTTGCCTACCATTGACCCAAGGGCATGTCCCACCAGATGTGATCGATCGATGTCCTCATAGAGTGAGGTAGGGAGAGAGAAGATGCAAATCCAGATCCTCATAATATTGAAGTTGTATTCTCCAACTGATTTGGTAGGGTCGTACTAGGTGACAGCTAGCCATTCGTCCTTGTACAGCCAAGGACCACGGTTAATGACTTCATAACAGTTATTGGGCTCCTTGAATTTTATCTTGAGGAAATTGTCTTGGATAACAGATATAGATACTACTTCGTTGGGCTTCCATATTCCTTTGAAAGCATTGATGACAGCATAAATATCAATCACCTTGGACGAGATAAAGCATCTGAATAGAAAGAGCTTTGGGTCCTCCTTGATAAAATCCCAACCAAAGTCAGGGGTGTATAGGAGCTCTACTTCCTCATTAGTGAGGTCGATAGAGCTAAGTTGGGGGATAGAAGAGGATGCCATCGAGGAAGCTTGAAGATTGAGGGGAGTAGAGAGATAAGGGTGGTTTTGTGGTTTGGTATAAGAGTGTTGTTCGTATTTAAAGGATGCAATTGGGTAAGCTGTATTATGGTAAGTGGGAAAAATGATTGGAAAGAAAATTAGAGATCATAAAAGGTGGGATATTTTGAAATCAAAAGGGTGGATGCAAAAAGAAATTTCCTTAAGAAATCTAGATGAGTCGGTAAATAAAGAAATTTCGTAATGGATGTTAAATAGGGGTAAATCGGGGATAAAATTTAATGAGGTATTCCTTATATAAATACATAATTGTAAAGGAATGTTTAAAAGTAAATGCAGTAAGTTCTTGTGGGTGTATGTACGGAGTTTTGGGTATATATAAGGAAAGGCTAGAAAAAGTTTGGCAATAGTAGATGATATTTTAATAAAGGAGTAAATTGATAGGAAATTTATGGTGAATAAATTTAAAAGTATGTATATAAGGAAGGTGGAAGATTTAAGCATAAATAACGGGGATTGGTTTTTGTTTTCCATCGTAAAAGAATGTAAAGTTGGAAAATTGAAAATAAAAGTATAAAGGCGACAGATAAGGGGAATATTAAATAGGTAATAAATTAAAAAACTTTGAGTAATGAAATTCATTAAAAGACTGGGATTGATTGTTGAGGGAAACGGAAATATTAAATTGGGAGTTAAGTTTGACCATCCATTTGGAATAATAGGTAAAGTAGGAATAAAAGCTTTTAAGAAGTTGGAGATATGAATAGGGTTTATCAGAAGAAAGGTCCTACTTAGTAGGATTTTAAAAAGATCCCAAGTGTGGGCTTGTAAAAATTCACCTAAAAAGGCGTAGTAGGAATAAAATTCCTTCGTGTATATCAGAGCGTAACGGATATAAACATAAAACCATACATCAAGGAAATAGTAGAGAACATGCATAGCAATATTATGGTAAAAGTGAAAGCAAATAAAGACATAGAAAAAAATAAAAGAGAAGCAGGAAAAAAAGAGAGCCATAAAAGATTACAAACCCAGGGAAAGGAGGAAGCGGGGATAAGAAAAATATTACAGACCAAATGAGCAAAAAAATATAGGGGGAATGCAATTAATAATAACTACAATTAATTTAAAACAGAATCGAGGAGGAGAGGGTGAATAGAGAATACTGAGTTTCTTGGAGCATTGCATGGTGATGTGGATCAAAGGTTCCATTGTTGTAGAATATCGTATAGGCCCAAAGTGAGTACAATTGCAAGGAACAGAAAGACAACAAGTTAGGATACAACATAGAAAGTTCACATGTACATGGAAAATTTTTATAATAACCATAAGATAAAGAGGCATAGAAAATACCATAGACAATATAATTACAAATAATGAATAAGCAGATAGAGAAGAGCAGCAATTAAAGTGAATGACAAAGAGGTAGGGCATGTACAAGAATTCATTACACATAGTAGGCCAAAGGATAAAAGTAATATATTTATATTGATAATCAGGGGATGGCCAGAAGCAAAACATATAATTTATAGAGGTAACCAAATTAGCTAAGGGCCTCATAACAATGTCTGTTATTGTTGCTGTAACCAAATAGGTATACAAGGCCATAGCTATAAAGCCTATAATAAAATACATAGAAATAGTAGACAAAGTATACATTCCCAAAAATTTGTGTAAGTTAATTTTAAAGCAGGAAAGCTTGGAATCAGTAATCTGGTAAGTAGAATACATGTTTATGAGATTACATGAGTTAGCTAAGCAGATTGTATTGATGATACATAAATTAAAAAAACTCAATCCACAGGAGAAGTGTAAGGAAAAATTCAGAGCTACAAAGTGTGGATAAATTGCAGTAAGAAAGTAATTGTAAAAGCCAATAGTAAAGCGTTTAAGTTGATTAGATATCCTGTTGTAATTAGTATACAGAGGGATAGCATTGTACCTTTGTGGCATCCATGTGCATGAGCATGTCCTGAGATGTTCTTGTGAAAAAAGATCCAAGAGGATGAAAAAAGGAGAGAAAATATTGTGATGGTTGTGTAATATATTTGAAAATCCCAGAAGATGGGCTTGTAGATAATTCCCTAAAAGGGCTGGATACAAAATTGAATAAGAGATGATTGTATTTTCCACAATAGATATGTCAACATGTAACATAAATAAGATAGATGAACCAAACCGGTTGGAATTTTAACTGAGTAAAAAGTACAGAAATTGAGGTTTTGCAATATAATAGTGTTGAAAAGCTATTAATCAATTATTTGAACTCCTAAAATTTGATTAAAACTTCTTTTGCAGTCCTTTTTGTAGAGGCTTCGGACGAGCAAGTCTAAAATGGCCTTTCAATGGATCTGTTGAAATTTTAACTGAGTAAAAAGTACAAAAAATGAGGTTTTGCAATATGATTGTGTTCAAAAGCTCTTAATGAAATATTTGAACACCTAAAATTTGAATAAAACTTTTTTGCGGTCCTTTTTGTAGAGGTTTCGGACGAGCAGGTCTAAATGGACCTTTGAATGGGCCCGTTGGAATTTTAATTGAGTAAAAAGTATAAAAATTGAGGTTTTACAATATAATTGTGTTGAAAAGCTATTAATCAATTATTTGAACTCCTAAAATTTGATTAAAACTTCTTTTGCAGTCCTTTTTTGTAGAGGCTTCGGACGAGCAAGTCTAAAATAACCTTTCAATGGATCCGTTGAAATTTTAACTAAGTAAAAAGTACAAAAATGAGGTTTTGCAATATGATTGTGTTGAAAAGCTCTTAAGGAAATATTTGAACACCTAAAATTTGAATAAAACTTTTTTGCGGTCCTTTTTGTAGAGGTTTCGGACGAGCAGGTCTAAATGGACCTTTGAATGGGCCCGTTGGAATTTTAATTAAGTAAAAAGTATAAAAATTGAGGTTTTACAATATAATTGTGTTGAAAAGCTATTAATCAATTATTTGAACTCCTAAAATTTCATTAAAACTTGTTTTGCGGCCCTTTTTGTCGAGGTTTCGGACGAGCAGGTTTAAATGGGCCTTTCAATTGACCCGTTGGAATTTTAACTGGGTAAAAAGTACAGAAATTGAGGTTTTTCAATATAATTGTGTTGAAAATCTCCTAATCAATTATTTGAACTCCTAAAATTTGATTAAAACTTGTTTTGCGGTCCTTTTTGTCGAGGTTTCGGACGAGCGGGTCGAAATTGGTCTTTCATTGGACCCGTTGTTATTTTAACTGAGTAAAAAGTACATAAATTGAGGTTTTGCAATATAATTGTGTTGAAAAGCTCCTAATCAATTATTTAAACTCCTAAAATTTGATTAAAACTTGTTTTGTGGCCCGTTTTGTAGAGGTTTCGGACGAAAAGATCTAAATGGGGCTTACATTGGACCCGTTTGAATTTTAACTAAGTAAAAAGAACAGAAAATGAGGTTTTGCAATATAATTGTGTTGAAAAGCTCCTAAGCAATTACATGAACTCCTAAGATTTGATTAAAACTTGTTTTGCAATCCTTTTTGTAGAGGTTTCGGACGAGTGGGCCGAAATGGGCCTTTCAATGGATCTGTTGAAATTTTAACTGAGTAAAAAGTACAGAAATTGAGGTTTTGCAATATAATTGTGTTGAAAAGCTCCTAATCAATTATTTCAACTCCTAAAATTTGAAGAAAACGTTTTTGCGGTCCTTTTTTTAGAGGTTTCGGACGAACAGGTCTAAATGGGCCTTTCAATGGACCCGTTGGAATTTTAACTAAGTAAAAAGTACAAAAATTGAGGTTTTGAAATATAATTGTGTTGAAAAGGTCCTAATCAATTATTTGAACTCCTAAAATTTGATTAAAACTTGTTTTGCATTCCTTTTGTCGAGGTTTCGGACGAGCAGGTCTAAATGGGCATTTCAATGGACCCGTTGAAATTTTAACCGAGTAAAAAGTACAAAAATTGAGGTTTTGCAATATAAGTGTGTTGAAAATCTCCTAATCAATTATTTGAACTCCTAAAATTTGATTAAAACTTCTTTTGCAGTCCTTTTTTGTAGAGGTTTCGGACGAGCGAGTCTAAAATGGTCTTTCAATGGATCCGTTGGAATTTTAACTGAGTAAAAAGTACAAAAATTGAGGTTTTGCAATATAAGTGTGTTGAAAATATCCTAATCAATTATTTGATCTCATAAAATTTGAATAAAATTTGTTTTGCGGTCCTTTTTTTCGAAGTTTTGGACGAGCAGGTCTAAATGGGGTTTTCAATGGGCCCTTTGGAATTTTAACTAAGTAAAAAGTATAAAAATTGAGGTTTTGCAATATAATTGTGTTGAAAAGCTCCTAATCAATTACATGATCTCATAAAATTTGATTAAAACTCATTTTGCGGCCCTTTTAGTAGAGGTTTTGGACGAGCAAGTCTAAATGGGCCTTTCAATGGACCCGTTGAAATTTTAACTGAGTAAAAATTATAGAAATTGAGGTTTTGCAATATAATTGTGTTGAAAAGCTCCTAATGAATTATTTGAACTCCTAAAATTTGAAAAAACTTTCTAGCGGTCCTTTTTGTCGAGGTTTCGAACGAGCAGGTCTAAATGGGCCTTTCAATGGACCCGTTGGAATTTTAACTGAGTAAAAAGTACAAAAATTGAGGTTTTGAAATATTATTGTGTTGAAAAGCTCCTAATCAATTATTTGAATTCCTAAAATTTGATTAAAACTTGGTTTGCAGTTCTTTTGTCGAGGTTTCGGACGAGCAGGTCTAAATGGGCCTTTCAATTGACCCTTTGAAATTTTAACTGAGTAAAAAGTACAAAAATTGAGGTTTTGCAATATAAGTGTGTTGAAAATCTCCTAATCAATTACATGATCTCCTAAAATTTGATTAAAACTTTTTTCACGGCCCTTTTTGTAGAGGTTTCGGACGAGCAGGTCTAAATGGGCCTTACAATAGACCCGTTGGAATTTTAAAATTGATGTTTTGCAATATAATTGTGTTGAAAAGCTCCTAATCAATTATTTGAACTCCTAAAATTTGAATAAATCTTTTTTTGTGGTCCTTTTTGTAGAGGTTTCGGACGAGCAGGTCTAAAGGGCCTTTTCAAAGGACCCGTTGGAATTTTAACTGATTAAAAAGTACAAAAATTGAGGTTTTGCAATATAATTGTGTTGAAAAGCTCCTAATCAATTATTTGAACTCCTAAAATTTGATTAAAATTGTTTTGCAGTCCTTTTTGTCAAGGTTTCGGACGAGCAGGACTAAATGGGCCTTTCAATGGACCCGTTGGAATTTTAACTGAGTAAAAAGTACAGAAATTGCGGTTTTGCAAGATAAGTGTGTTGAAAATCTCCTAATAAATTACATGATCTCCTAAATTTTGGTTAAAACTTGTTTTGCGGCCTTTTTTGTAGAGGTTTCAGACGAACATGTCTAAAAGGGCCTTACAATGGACCCGTTGGAATTTTAACTGAGTAAAAAGTACGGAAATTGAGGTTTTGCAATATAATTATGTTGAAAAGCTACTAATCAATTATTTGAACTTCTAAAATTTGATTAAAACTTGTTTTTCGACCCTTTTTGTAGAGGTTTCGAACGAGCAGGTCTAAATGGGCCTTTCAATGGACCCGTTGGAATTTTAACTGAGTAAAAAGTATAAAAATTGACGTTTTTCAATATAATTGTGTTGAAAAGCTCCTAATCAATTATTTGAATTCTTAAAATTTGATTAAAACATGTTTTGCGGTCCTTTTTGTCGAGGTTTCGGACGAGCTGGTCTAAATGGTCCTTTCAATGGACCCATTTGAATTTTAACTGAGTAAAAAGTACTGAAATTGAGGTTTTGCAATATAATAGTGTTGAAAAGCTATTAATCAATTATTTGAACTCCTAAAATTTGATTAAAACTTCTTTTGCGATCCTTTTTTGTAGAGGTTTCGGAAGAGCATGTCTAAAATGGTCTTTCAATGGATCCGCTGGAATTTTAACTGAATAAAAAGTACAGAAATTGAAGTTTCGCAATATAAGTGTGTTGAAAATCTCCTAACCAATTACTTGAACTCATAAAATTTGAATAAAACTTGTTTTGCGGTCCTTTTTTTCGAAGTTTTGGACGAGCAGGTCTAAATGGGGCTTTCAATGGGCAAGTTGGAATTTTAAATGAGTAAAAAGTATAAAACTTGAGGTTTTGCAATATAATTGGGTTGAAAATCTCCAAATCAATTACATGATCTCATAAAATTTGATTAAAACTCGTTTTACGGCCCTTTTTGTAGAGCTTTCGGACGATCAAGTCTAAATGGGCCTTTCAATTGACCCGTTGGAATTTTAACTGAGTAAAAATTATAGAAATTGAGGTTTTGCAATATAATTGTGTTGAAAAGATCCTAATCAATTATTTGAACTCTTAAAATTTGAAAAAAAAAACTTTTTTACGGTCGAGGTTTCGGACGAGTAGGTCTAAATGGGCTTTTGAATGGACCCGTTGAAATTTTAACTGAGTAAAAAGTAAAAATATTGAGGTTTTGAAATATAAGTGTGTTGAAAATCTCCTAATCAATTACATGATCTCCTAAAATTTGATTAAAACTTTTTTCACGGCTCTTTTTGTAGAGGTTTCGGACGAGCAGGTCTAAATGGGCCTTTCAATGGACTCGTTGGAATTTTAATTGAGTAAAAATGTACAGAAATTGAGGTTTTGCAATATAATTGTGTTGAAAAGCTACTAATCAATTATTTGAACTCCTAAAATTTGATTAAAACTTCTTTTGCGGTCCTTTTTGTCGAGGTTTCGTACGAGCAAGTCTAAATGGGCCTTTCAATGGATCTTTTGGAATTTTAACTACGTAAAAAGAACAGAAATTAAGGTTTTGCAATGTTAATTAGCGTGTTGAAAATCTCCTAATCAATTCCATGATCTCCTAAATTTTGATTAAAACTTGTTTTGTGACCCTTTTGTAAAGGTTTCGGTCTAGCAGGTCTAAATGGGCCTTTCAATGGACCCGTTGGAATTTTAACTGAGTAAAAAGTACATAAATTGAGGTTTTATAATATAATTGTGTTGAAAATCTACTAATCAATTATTTGAACTCCTGAAATTTGAATAAAACTTTTTTACGGTCCTTTTAGTAGAGGTTTCGGACGAGCTAGTCTAAATGGGCTTTACAATGGGCTCGTTGGAATTTTAATTTTGTAAAAAGTATAAAAATTGAGGTTTTTCAATATAATTGTGTTGAAAAGCTCCTAATCAATTATTTGAACTCCTAAAATTTGATTAAAACTTGTTTTGCGGTCCTTTTTGTTGAGATTTTGGACGAGCAGGTCTAAATGGGCCTTTCAATGGACCCGTTGGAATTTTAACTGAGTAAAAAGTACAGAAATTGAGGTTTTGCAATATAATTGTGTTGAAAAGCTCCTAATCAATTACATGAACTCCTGAAATTTGATTAAAACTTGTTTTGTAGTCCTTTTTGTAGAGGTTTCGGAAGAGCAGGTCGAAATGGGCCTTTCAATGGACCCGTTGGAATTTAAACTGAGTAAAAAGTACAGAAATTGAGGTTTTGCATTATAATTGTATTGAAAAGCTACTAATCAATTATTTGAACTCCTAAAATTTGATTAAAACTTCTTTTGCAGTCCTTTTTGTCGAGGTTTCGTACGAGCAAGTCTAAATGGGCCTTTCAATGGATCCGTTGGAATTTTAACTGCGTAAAAAGAAAAGAAATCAAGGTTTTTCAATGTTAGTGTGTTGAATATCTCCTAATCAATTCCATGATCTACTAAATTTTGATTAAAACTTATTTTGTGGCCCTTTTGTAAAGGTTTCGGTCGAGCAGGTCTTAATGGGCCTTTCAATGGACCCGTTGGAATTTTAACTGAGTAAAAAGTACAAAAATTAAGGTTTTGCAATATAATTGTGTTGAAAAGCTCCAAATCAATTATTTGAACTCCTAAAATTTGATTAAAACTTGTTTTGCGGTTCTTTTGTAAAGGTTTCGGACGAGCAGGTCGAAATGGGCCTTTCAATGGACCCATTGGAATTTAAACTGAGTAAAAAGTATGGAAATTGGGTTTTTGTAATTTAATTGTGTTGAAAAGCTCATAGTTAAATACATGAACTCCTAAAATTTGATTTAAACTTGTTTTGCAGTCCTTCTTGTCGAGGTTTCGGACGAGCGGGTCGAAATGGGCTTTTCAATGGATCCGTTGAAATTTTAACTGAGTAAAAAGTACAGAAATTGAGGTTTTGCAATATAATTGTGTTGAAAAGCACCTAATCAATTACATGAACTCCTAAAATTTGATTATAACTAGTTTTGCAGTCCTTTTTGTAGAGATTTCGGACGAGCTGGTCGAAATGGGCCTTTCAATGGACTCGTTGGAATTTTATCTGAGTAAAAAGTACAGAAATTGAGGTTTTGCAATATGATTTTGTTAAAAAGCTACTATTCAATTATTTGAACTCCTAAAATTTGATTAAAACTTGTTTTTTTGGTCCTTTTTGTCGAGGTTTCGGACGAGCAGGTCTAAATGGGCCTTTCAATAGACCCGTTGGAATTTTAACTGAGTAAAAAGTACAGAAATTTAGGTTTTGCAATATAATTTTGTTGAAAATCTACTAATCAATTATTTAAACTCCTAAAATTTGATTAAAACTTCTTTTGCAGTCCTTTTTGTAGAGGTTTCGGACGAGTGGGTCGAAATGGGCCTTTCAATGGACTCGTTGGAATTTTAACTGAGTAAAAAGTACAGAAATTGAGGTTTTGCAATATAATTGTGTTGAAAAGCTAGTAATCAATTATTTGAACTCCTACAATTTGATGAAAACTTGTTTTGCGGTCCTTTTTGTCGAGGTTTCGGACGAGCAAGTCTAAAATTGTCTTTCAATGGATCCGTTGGAATTTTAATTGAGTAAAAATTACAGAAATTGAGATTTTGCAATATAAGTGTGTTGAAAAGCTCCTAATCAATTATTTGATATCCTAAAATTTGAATAAAACTTTTTTGCGGTCCTTTTTGTAGAGGTTTCGGACGAGCAGGTCTAAATAGACCTTTCAATGGGCCCGTTGGAATTTTAACTGAGTAAAAAGTATAAAAATTGAGGTTTTACAATATAATTGGGTTGAAAAGCTATTAATCAATTATTTTAACTCCTAAAATTTCATTAAAACTTGTTTTGTGGTCCTTTTTGTCGAGGTTTCGGACGAGCAGGTCTAAATGGGCCTTTCAAAGGACCCGTTGGAATTTTAACTGAGTAAAAAGTACATAAATTGAGGTTTTGCAATATAAGTGTGTTGAAAACCTCCTAATCAATTACATGATCTCCTAAAATTTGATTATAACTTGTTTTGCAGTCCTTTTTGTAGAGATTTCGGACGAGCGGGTCGAAATGGCCCTTTCAATGGACCCGTTGGAATTTTATCTGAGTAAAAAGTACAGAAATTGAGGTTTTGCAATGTATTTTTGTTGAAAAGCTACTAATCAATTATTTGAACTCCTAAAATTTGATTAAAACTTGTTTTGTGGTCCTTTTTGTCGAGGTTTCGGACGAGCAGGTCTAAATGGGCCTTTCAATGGACCCGTTGGAATTTTAACTGAGTAAAAAGTACATAAATTAAGGTTTTGCAATATAAGTGTGTTTAAAATATCCTAATCAATTACATGATATCCTAAACTTTGATTAAAACTTATTTTGTGGCCCTTTTTGTAGAGGTTTCGGACGAGAAGGTCTAAATGGGCCTTTCAATAGACCCGTTGGAATTTTAACTGAGTAAAAAGTACATAAATTTAGGTTTTGCAATATAATTGTGTTGAAAATCTACTAATCAATTATTTAAACTCCTAAAATTTGATTAAAACTTCTTTTGCAGTCCTTTTTGTAGAGGTTTCGACGAGCAGATCTAAATGGGCCTTTCAAAGGACCCGTTGGAATATTAACTGAGTAAAAAGTACAGAAATTGAGGTTTTGCAATATAAGTGTGTTGAAAATATCGTATTCAATTACACAATCTCCTAAATTTTGATTCAAACTTGTTTTGCGGCCCTTTTTGTAGAGGTTTCGGACGAGCAGGTATAAATGGTCCCTACAATGGACCCGTTGGAATTTTAACTGAGTAAAAAGTACAGAAATTGAGGTTCTGCAATATAATTGTGTTGAAAAGCTACTAATCAATTATTTGAACCCCTAAAGTTTGATTAAAACTTGTTTTGTGGTCCTTTTTGTCGAGGTTTCAGACGAGCAGTTCTAAATGGGCCTTTCAATGGACCCGTTGGTATTTTAACTGAGTAAAAAGTACATAAATTGAGGTTTTGCAATATAGGTGTGTTGAAAACCTCCTAATCAATTACATGATATCCTAAATTTTGATTAAAACTTGTTTTGCGGTTCTTTTTGTAGAGAGTTCGGACGAGCAGGTCTAAATGGGCCTTTCAAAGGACCCGTTGGAATTTTAACTGAGTAAAAAGTACAGAAATTGAGGTTTTGCAATATAATTGTGTTAAAAAGCTCCTAATCAATTACATGAACTCCTAAAATTTGATTATAACTTGTTTTGCAGTCCTTTTTGTAGAGATTTCGGACGAGCGGGTCGAAATGGGCCTTTCAATGGACCCGTTGGAATTTTATCTGAGTAAAAAGTACAAAAATTGAGGTTTTACAATATATTTTTGTTGAAAAGCTACTAATCAATTATTTGAACTCCTAAAATTTGATTAAAACTTGTTTTGTGGTCCTTTTTGTCGAGGTTTTGGACGAGCAGGTCTAAATGGGCCTTTCAATGGACCCGTTGGAATTTTAACTGAGTAAAAAGTACATAAATTGAGGTTTTACAATATAAGTGTGTTGAAAATCTCCTAATCAATTATATGATATCCTAAATTTTGATTAAAACTTATTTTGTGGCCCTTTTTGTAGAGGTTTCGGACGAGAAGGTCTAAATGGGCCATTCAATAGACCCGTTGGAATTTTAACTGATTAAAAAGTACATAAATTAAGGTTTTGCAATATAATTGTGTTGAAAATCTACTAATGAATTATTAAAACTCCTAAAATTTGATTAAAACTTCTTTTGCAGTCTTTTTTGTATAGATTTCGGACGAGTGGGTCGAAATGGGCCTTTCAATGGACTCGTTGGAATTTTAACTTAGTAAAAAGTACAGAAATTGAGGTTTTGCAATATAATTGTGTTGAAAAGCTACTAATCAATTATTTGAACTCCTAAAATTTGATGAAAACTTGTTTTGCGGTCCTTTTTGTCGAGGTTTCGGACGAGCAGGTCTAAATGGGCCTTTCAATGGACCCGTTGGAATTTTAACTGAGTAAAAAGTACAGAAATTGAGGGTTTACAATATAATTGTGTTGAAAAGATCCTAATCAATTACATGAACTCCTAAAATTTGATTATAACTAGTTTTCCTGTCCTTTTTGAAGAGGTTTCGGATGAGCGGATCGAAAGTGGCCTTTCAATGGACCCGTTGGAATTTTAACTGAGTAAAAAGTTTAAAAATTGAGGTTTTTCAATATAATTATGTTGAAAAGCTCCTAATCAACTATTTCAATTCTAAAATTTGATTAAAACTTGTTTTGCGGTCCTTTTTGTCGAGGTTTCGACGAGCAGATCTAAATGGGCCTTTCAAAGGACCCGTTGGAATATTAACTGAGTAAAAAGTACAGAAATTTAGGTTTTGCAATATAAGTGTGTTGAAAATATCGTATTCAATTACACAATCTCCTAAATTTTGATTAAAACTTGTTTTGCGGCCCTTTTTGTAGAGGTTTCGGACGAGCAGGTCTAAATGGTCCCTACAATGGACCCGTTGGAATTTTAACTGAGTAAAAAGTACAGAAATTGAGGTTTTGCAATATAATTGTGTTGAAAAGCTACTAATCAATTATTTGAACCCCTAAAGTTTGATTAAAACTTGTTTTGTGGCCCTTTTTGTAGAGGTTTCGGACGAGCAGGTCTAAATGGGCCTTTCAATGGACCCGTTGGAATTTTCACTGAGTAAAAAGTACATAAATTGAGGTTTTGCAATATAATTGTGTTGAAAAGCTACTAATCAGTTATTTGAACTCCTAAAATTTGATTAAAACTTGTTTTGTGGTCCTTTTTGTAGAGGTTTCGGACGAGAAGGTCTAAATGGGCCTTTCAATGGACCCGTTGGAATTTTAACTGAGTAAAAAGTACAGAAATTGAGGTTTTATAATATAATTGTGTTTAAAATCTACTAATCAATTATTTTGAACTCCTAAAATTTGAATAAAACTTTTTTGCGGTCCTTTTAGTAGAGGTTTCGGACGAGCTGGTCTAAATGGGCATTTCAATGGGCTCGCTGGGATTTTAATTTTGTAAAAAGTATAAAAATTGAGCTTTTTCAATATAATTGTGTTGAAAAGCTCCTAATCAATTATTTGAAATCCTAAAATTTGATTAAAACTTGTTTTGCGGTCCTTTTTGTCGAGATTTTGGACGAGCATGTCTAAATGGGACTTTCAATGGACCTGTTGGAATTTTAATTGAGTAAAAAGTACAGAAATTGAAGTTTTGCAATATAATTGTGTTGAAAAGCTCCTAATCAATTACATGAACTCCTAAAATTTGATTAAAACTTGTTTTGCAGTCCTTTTTGTAGAGGTTTCGGAAGAGCGGGTCGAAATGGGCCTTTCAATGGACCCGTTGGAATTTAAACTGAGTAAAAAGTACAAAAATTGAGGTTTTGCAATATAACTGTGTTGAAAAGCTACTAATCAATTATTTGAACTCCTAAAATTTGATTAAAACTTCTTTTGCGGTCGTTTTTGTCGAGGTTTCGTACTAGCAAGTCTAAATGGGCCTTTCAATGGATCCGTTGGAATTTTAATTGCGTAAAAAGAACAGAAATTAATGTTTTGCAATGTTAGTGTGTTGAAATTCTCCTAATCAATTCCATGATCTCCTAAATTTTGATTAAAACTTGTCTTGTGGCCCTTTTGTAAAGGTTTCGGTCGAGCAGGTCTTAATGGGCCTTTCAATGGACCCGTTGGAAATTTAACTGAGTAAAAAGTACATAAATTAAGGTTTTGCAATATAATTGTGTTGAAAAGCTCCAAATCAATTATTTGAACTCCTAAAATTTGATTAAAACTTGTTTTGCGGTTCTTTTGTAAAGGTTTCGGACGAGCAAGTCGAAATGGGCCTTTCAATGGACCCATTGGAATTTTAACTGAGTAAAAAGTATATAAATTGAAGTTTTGTAATATAATTGTGTTGAAAAGCTCATAGTTAATTACATGAACTCCTAAAATTTGATTTAAACTTGTTTTGCAGTCCTTCTTGTCGAGGTTTCGGACGAGCGGGTCGAAATGGGCTTTTCAATGGATCCGTTGAAATTTTAACTGAGTAAAAAGTACAGAAATTGAGGTTTTGCAATATAATTGTGTTGAAAAGCTCCTAATAAATTATTTGAACTCCTAAAATTTGATTAAAACTTGTTTTGCGGTTCTTTTTGTAGAGAGTTCGGACGAGCAGGTCTAAATGGGCCTTTCAAAGGACCCGTTGGAATTTTAACTGAGTAAAAAGTACATTAATTGAGGTTTTGCAATATAATTGTGTTGAAAAGCTCTTAATCAATTACATGAACTCCTAAAATTTGATTATAACTTGTTTTGTAGTTCTTTTTGTAGAGATTTCGGACGAGCGGGTCGAAATGGGCCTTTCAATGGACCCGTTGGAATTTTATCTGAGTCAAAAGTACAGAAATTGAGGTTTTGCAATATATTTTTGCTGAAAAGCTACTAATCAATTATTTGAACTCCTAAAATTTGATTAAAACTTGTTTTGTGGTCCTTTTTGTCAGGTTTCGGACGAGCAGGTCTAAATGGGCCTTTCAATGGACCCGTTGGAATTTTAACTGAGTAAAAAGTACATAAATTGAGGTTTTGCAATATAAGTGTGTTGAAAATCTCCTAATCAATTAAATGATATCCTAAATTTTGATTAAAACTTATTTTGTGGCCCTTTTTGTAGAGGTTTCGGACGAGAAGGTCTAAATGGGCCTTTCAATAGACCCGTCTGAATTTTAACTGATTAAAAAGTACATAAATTTAGGTTTTGCAATATAATTGTGTTGAAAATCTACTAATCAATTATTTAAACTCCTAAAATTTGATTAAAACTTCTTTTGCAGTCCTTTTTGTAGAGATTTCGGACGAGTGGGTCGAAATGGGCCTTTCAATGGACTCGTTGGGATTTTAACTTAGTAAAAAGTACAGAAATTGAGGTTTTGCAATATAATTGTGTTGAAAAGCTACTAATCAATTATTTGAACTCCTAAAATTTGATGAAAACTTGTTTTGCGGTCCTTTTTGTTGAGGTTTCGGACGAGTAGGTCTAAGTGGGCCTTTCAATGGACCCGTTGGAATTTTAACATAGTAAAAAGTACATAAATTGAGGTTTTGCAATATAATTGTGTTGAAAAGCTCATAATCAATTACATGAACTCCTAAAATTTGATTATAACTTGTTTTCCAGTCCTTTTTGAAGAGATTTCGGACAAGCGGATCGAAATGTGCCTTTCAATGGACCTGTTGGAATTTTAACTGAGTAAAAAGTTTAAAAATTGAGGTTTTTCAATATAATTATGTTGAAAAGCTACTAATCAACTATTTCAATCCTAAAATTTGATTAAAACTTGTTTTGCGGTCCTTTTTGTCGAGGTTTCGACGAGCAGATCTAAATGGGCCTTTCAAAGGACCCGTTGGAATTTTAACTGAGTAAAAAGTACAAAATTGAGGTTTTGCAATATAAATGTGTTGAAAATATCCTAATCAATTACACAATCTCCTAAAATTTGATTCAAACTTGTTTTGCGGCCCTTTTTGTAGAGGTTTCGGACGAGCAGGTCTAAATGGTCCCTACAATGGACCCGTTGGAATTTTAACTGAGTAAAAAGTACAGAAATTGAGGTTTTGCAATATAATTGTGTTGAAAAGCTACTAATAAATTATTTGAACCCCTAAAATTTGATTAAAACTTGTTTTGTGGTCCTTTTTGTCGAGGTTTCAGACGAGCAGGTCTAAATGGGGCTTTCAATGGACCCGTTGGTATTTTAACTGAGTAAAAAGTAAATAAATTGAGGTTTTGCAATATAGGTGTGTTGAAAACCTCCTAATCAATTACATGATATCCTAAATTTTGATTAAAACTTATTTTGTGGCCCTTTTTGTAGAGGTTTCGGACGAGCAGGTCTAAATGGGCCTTTCAATGGACCCGTTGGAATTTTAACCTAGTAAAAAGTACAGAAATTGAGGTTTTGCAATATAATTGTGTTGAAAAGCTACTAATCAATTATTTGAACTCCTAAAATTTGATTAAAACTTGTTTTGTGGTCCTTTTTGTAGAGGTTTCGGACGAGAAGGTCTAAATGGGCCTTTCAATGGACCCGTTGGAATTTTAACTGAGTAAAAAGTACAGAAATTGAGGTTTTGCAATATAATTGTGTTGAAAATCTACTAATCAATTATTTGAACTCCTAAAATTTGATTAAAACTTGTTTTGTGGTCCTTTTTGTCGAGGTTTCGGACGAGAGGGTCTAAATGGGCCTTTCAATAGACCCGTTGGAATTTTAACAGAGTAAAAAGTACATAAATTGAGGTTTTGCAATATAAGTGTGATGAAAACCTCCTAATCAATTACATGATATCCTAAATTTTGATTAAAACTTATTTTGTGGCCCTTTTTGTAGAGGTTTCGGACGAGCAGGTCTAAATGGGCCTTTCAATGGACCCGTTGGAATTTTAACTGAGTAAAAAGTACATAAATTGAGGTTTCGCAATATAATTGTGTTGAAAAGCTACTAATCAATTATTTGAACTCCTAAAATTTGATTAAAACTTGTTTTGTCGTCCTTTTTGTCGAGGTTTCGGACGAGCAGGTCTAAATGGGCCTTTCAATGGACCCGTTGGAATTTTAACTGAGTAAAAAGTACAAAAATTAAGGTTTTGCAATATAATTGTGCTGAAAAGCTCCAAATCAATTATTTGAACTCCTAAAATTTGATTAAAACTTGATTTGTGGTTCTTTTGTAAAGGTTTCGGACGAGCATGTCTAAATGGGCCTTTTAATGGACCCGTTGGAATTTTAACTGAGTAAAAAGTACAGAAATTGTGGTTTTGCAATATAATTGTGTTGAAAAGCTACTAATCAATTATTTGAACTCCTAAAATTTGATTAAAACTTGTTTTGTGGTCCTTTTTGTCGAGGTTTCGG
Source organism: Hibiscus trionum (assembly GCA_030270665.1). Classification (NCBI taxonomy): domain Eukaryota; kingdom Viridiplantae; phylum Streptophyta; class Magnoliopsida; order Malvales; family Malvaceae; genus Hibiscus; species Hibiscus trionum. The sequence goes on from BSYR01000002.1 coordinate 28,238,558, forward strand.
ACGAGCAGGTCTAAATGGGCCTTTCAAAGGACCCGTTGGAATTTTAACCGAGTAAAAAGTACATAAATTGAGGTTTTGCAATATAAGTGTGTTTAAAATCTCCTAATCAATTACATGATATCCTAAATTTTTATTAAAACTTATTTTTTGGCCCTTTTTATAGAGGTTTCGGACGAGCAGGTCTAAATGGGCCTTTCAATGGACCCGTTGGAATTTTAACTGAGTAAAAAGTACAGAAATTGAGGTTTTGCAATATAATTGTGTTAAAAATCTACTAATCAATTATTTGAACTCCTGAAATTTGAATAAAACTTTTTTGCAGTCCTTTTAGTAGAGGTTTCGGACGAGCTGGTCTAATTGGGCCCTTCAATGGGCTCGTTGGAATTTTAATTTTGTAAAAAGTATAAAAATTGAGGTTTTTCAATATAATTGTGTTGAAAAGAACCTAATCAATTATTTGAACTCCTAAAATTGGATTAAAACTTGTTTTGCGATCCTTTTTATCTAGATTTCGGACGAGCAGGTCTAAATGGGCCTTTCAATGGACCCCTTGGAATTTAAACTGAGTAAAAAGTACAGAAATTGAGGTTTTGCAAAATAATTTTGCTGAAAAGCTACTAATCAATTATTTGAACTCCAAAAATTTGATTAAAACTTCTTTTGCGGTCCTTTTTGTCGAGGTTTCGTACGAGCAAGTCTAAATGGGCCTTTCAATGGATCCATTGGAGATTTAACTGCGTAAAAGTACATAAATTAAGGTCTTGCGGTGTAAGTGTGTTCAAAATCTCCTAATCAATTCCATGATCTCCTAAATTTTGATTAAAACTTGTTTTGTGGCCCTTTTTGTAAAGGTTTCGGTCGAGCAGGTCTAAATGGGCCTTTCAATGGACCCGTTCGAATTTTAACTGAGTAAAAAGTACAAAAATTAAGGTTTTGCAATATAATTGTGTTGAAAAGCTCCAAATCAATTATTTGAACTCCTAAAATTTGATTAAAACTTGTTTTGCGGTTCTTTTGTAAAGGTTTCGGACGAGCATGTCTAAATGGGCCTTTCAATGAACCCATTGGAATTTTAACTGAGTAAAAAGTATAGAAATTGAGGTTTTGTAATATAATTGTGTTGAAAAGCTCATAGTTAATTACATGAACTCCTAAAATTTGATTTGAACATGTTTTGCAGTCCTTCTTGTCGAGGTTTCGGACGAGCGGGTCGAAATGGGCTTTTCAATGGATCCGTTGAAATTTTAACTGAGTAAAAAGTACAGAAATTGAGGTTTTGCTATATAATTGTGTTGAAAAGCTCCTAATAAATTATTTGAACTCCTAAATTTTGATTAAAACTTGTTTTACGGTTCTTTTTGTAGAGGTTTCGGACGAGCAGGTCTAAATGGGCCTTTCAAAGGACCCGTTGGAATTTTAACTGAGTAAAAAGTACAGAAATTGAGGTTTTGCAATATAATTGTGTTGAAAAGCTCCTAATCAATTACATGAACTCCTAAAATTTGATTATAACTTGTTTTGCAATCCTTTTTGTAGAGATTTCGGACGAGCGGGTCGAAATGGGCCTTTCAATGGACCCGTTGGAATTTTATCTGAGTAAAAAGTACAGAAATTGAGGTTTTGCAATATAATTTTTTTGAAAAGCACCTAATCAATTATTTGAACTCCTAAAATTTGAATAAAACTTTTTTGTGGTTCTTTTTGTAGAAGTTTCAGACGCGCAGGTCTAAATGGGCCTTTCAATGGACTCGTTGGATTTTTAATTGAATAAAAAGTATAGAAATTGAGGTTTTGCAATATAATTGTGTTGAAAAGCTCCTAATCAATTACATGAACTCCTAAATTTTGATTAAAACTTGTTTCGCAGTCCTTTTTGAAGAGGTTTTGGACGAGCGGATCGAAATGGGCCTTTCGATGGACCCGTTGGAATTTTAACTGAGTAAAAAGTACAGAAATTGAGCTTTTGCAATATAATTGTGTTGAAAAGCTACTAATCAATTATTTGAACTCCTAAAATTTGATTAAAACTTGTTTTGCGGTCCTTTTTGTCGAGGTTTCAGACGAGCAGGTTTAAATGGGCCTTTCAATGGACCCGTTGGGATTTTTTTTTGAAGAAAATGGGCCTCATTAAAAACGCCTCTAACCACCCTGCGCCGAGGCGCAAGGTGAACCTAAGGGGGAAAGAGTGCCCTTAGATATATTATAATAAAAGGCTGAGTATCAGCCGGTACATCAGAGTTAATACAATCAGGAATGACTGAGTCAAAGAAAACAGAGGAAGCAGAACGTAAAGCCCATGAGGCTAAGTTATGAGCCATAAAGTTGGCTGATCTAGGTACAAAAGATAAAGTGATCAAAGGAAAAGCCGCAAGCAAAGCCTTTGTATCTGCAATCTGCGGGCCCAACAAGGAGCTGTCAGTAGTGGATCGAGAGAGCTTATTGACCACAGTAGCCGAATCGGACTCAATGAGGACCTCACCCCATCCTCTATCTCTGACCATCATGATACCCGCCACAATGGCATGTAGCTCGACCATGGTGGCATCCCGACATCCAGCTTCATGGACGACACATCCTCCAAGTATCGAGCCCTGAGTATCCCGAGCAACAACCCCGATGGCTGTAGAACCGGACCCGAGGTGAAAGGCTCTATCCACATTAATCTTGATAACCTCTGTACTTGGCGGTGTCCATCGAGGTGGGGCGGCTGCTGGCACGGCTACTGACACGGCGGGGAGAGCGATGGCGGCGACATACTCCTGTAGAAGACCCTTAGCATTCATGGCCGTGAGCCAGGGTGGCTGAAGTCTCTGGGAGTGGACCCAGTCATTCCGACGGTTCCATATGTTCCAAATCGCTGTTAAGAGCAGAGCAAATCCTGTACTATCCAAACATATAGTGCCCTCAGATAACCAATCCGCCACGGAGTTGGAATGGCTATCATAGATGCCAGAGGGAAGCCCGACAAGGCGAAGGACCTCATTAGCCCCTGGGCAATCTCGAAGGGCATGGGTGGCTGTTTCCAATACGGTAGGACAAAAGGAGCACTGACCACCTGTATGGTGTATAGCCCGCAATCTATCCCCGGTGGGCAGCGCATCGCGGCCTGCACGCCAGCTAAAGGAACGAATCTTGGGCAGTGTCGGGGCTTTGGCAATGATTTTCCAAAGTCTATTAGGTCTTCCTACTGGCCGTGGAGGCTGATGTAGAAAGAAATAGCCAGATCTAACAGTATAGCTTCCAGAGTCATGATGGCCCCAGACTAGGGCATACCGCTGAGTTCGACTGATTGGAACCCGAAGGATGCATTCGACATCATCCTTATCAAAAGCCTGGCGAAGTTTGGTTTCATCCCAAGAGGCGGAATCGCGTGTCATGTAGTCCCGACATTGTATCGACAATTCATCGTTATCCAAGTAATCTCCAAATAGGGTAATCGGTTTGTCACCTCACCAAGTATCTCTAAGTATGCGGATCAAACTTTTATACCCTGAACCGCCAAAAAAAAAGGGCCCAAGGGATTGTATCGCTTGGCTAATCCCTTTCCAGGCAAAGGATGCACGTTTATCAGCAAGTGCATTCAGCAAGTCACCCGATGGGTAGTATTTCGCGCGAAGAACACGCACCAAGAGAGATTCTGGATGTGATATCAGGTGCCAAATCTGCTTCCCTAAGAGAGCAATATTAAAGGTGAGCAGACCTCAAAAACCTAAACCCCCCACAGGTTTAGGTGTGCAGAGAGAGTCCCAAGACAAGAGCGGCCAACCGCGCTTATTACTGCGCCCTAACCACCAATAGCGACGAATAGACGAAGTGATGTCATCAATGATGTTCTGCGGCAATAAGTAACATGACATAACGTATTGGGGCATCGCCTGTGCCACCGATTTAATGAGAATTTCTCTCCCACTATAGGAAAGGAAACTACTATCCCATTTACTCATTCGAGATTGCACTTTATCCCGAACGAAGCCTAATGAGGCAGTCTGGTTCCTTTTAATTAAGAGTGGCACACCCAAATAAATGTCGGGATCATCAACTAAGCGTACACCTAATGTTGATCGCATAGTTTGGAGAAAAGCGGCAGAACACTTATGGCTGCAGAAAGTCATAGATTTATCAAAGTTGATTGTTTGGCCTGAAGCGGAGGCATAGATAAAAAGTACAGAAATTGAGGTTTTGCAATATAATTGTGTTGAAAATCTCCTAATCAATTATTTGAACTCCTAAAATTTGATTAAAAATTGTTTTGCGGTCCTTTTTGTCGAGGTTTCGGACGAGCATGTCTAAATGGACCTTTCAATGGCCCCGTTGGAATTTTAACCGAGTAAAAAGTACAGAAATTGAGGTTTTGCAATATAATTGTGTTGAAAAGCTCCTAATCAATTACATGAACTCCTAAAATTTGATTAAAACTTGTTTTGCAGTCCTTTTTATAGAGGTTTCGGAAGAGCGGGTCGAAATGGGCCTTTCAATGGACCCTTTGGAATTTAAACTGAGTAAAAAGTACAAAAATTGAGGTTTTGCAATATAATTGTGTTGAAAAGCTACTAATCAATTATTTGAACTCCTAAAATTTGATTAAAACTTCTTTTGTGGTCCTTTTTGTCGAGGTTTCGTACGAGCAAGTCTAAATGGGCCTTTCAATGGATCCGTTGGAATTTTAACTGCGTAAAAAGTACAGAAATTAAGGTTTTGCAATATAAGTGTGTTGAAAATCTCCTAATCAATTCCATGATCTCCTAAATTTTTATTAAAACTTGTTTTGTGGACCTTTTTGTAGAGGCTTCGGTCGAGCAGGTCTAAATGGGCCTTTCAATGGACCCGATTGAACTGTAACTGAGTAAAAAGTACATAAATTAAGGTTTTGGAATATAATTGTGTTGAAAAGCTCCAAATCAATTATTTGAACTCCTAAAATTTGATTAAAACTTGTTTTGCGGTTCTTTTGTAGAGGTTTCGGACGAGCAGGTGTAAATGGGCCTTTCAATGGACCCGTTGGAATTTTAACTGAGTAAAAAGTATAGAAATTGAGGTTTTGTAATATAATTGTGTTGAAAAGCTCCTAGTTAATTACATGAACTCCTAAAATTTGATTTAAACTTGTTTTGTAGTCCTTTTTGTCGAGGTTTCGGACGAGCGTGTCGAAATGGGCTTTTCAATGGATTCGTTGAAATTTTAACTGAGTAAAAAGTATAGAAATTGAGATTTTGCAATATAATTGTGTTGAAAAGCTCCTAATAAATTATTTTAACTCCTAAAATTTGATTAAAACTTGTTTTGCGGTTCTTTTTGTAGAGGTTTCGGAAGAGCTGGTCTAAATGGGCCTTTCAATGGACCCGTTGGAATTTTAACTGAGTAAAAAGTATAAAAATTGAGATTTTACAATATAATTGTGTTGAAAAGCTCCTAATCAATTATTTGAACTCCTAAAATTTGATTAAAACTTGTTTTGCGGTTCTTTTGTAGAGGTTTTGGATGAGCAAGACTAAATGGGTCTTTCAATGGACCCGTTGGAAATTTAACAGAGTAAAAAGTATAAAAATTGAGGTTTTACAATATAATTGTGTTGAAAATCTCCTAATCAATTATTTGAGATCCTAAAATTTGAATAAAACTTTTTTGTGGCCCTTTTTGTAGAGGTTTCGGACGAGTAGGTCTAAATGGGCCTTTCAATTGACCCATTGGAATTTTAACTGCGTAAAAAGTATAAAATTGAGGTTTTGCAATATAATTGTGTTGAAAAGCTCCTAATAAATTATTTGAACTCCTAAAATTGAATTAAAACTTCTTTTGTGGTCCTTTTTGTCGAGGTTTCGGACGAGCAGGTCTAAATGGTCCTTTCAATGCACCCATTGGAATTTTAACTCAGAAAAAAGTACAGAAATTGAGGTTTTGCAATATAATTGTGTTGAAAAGCTCCTAATCATTTATTTGAACTCCTAAAATTTGATTAAAACTTGTTTTGATGTCCTTTTTGCTGTCCTAATCAATTACATGAACTCCTAAAATTTGATTAAAACTTGTTTTGTAGTCCTTTTTGTAGAGGTTTCGGAAGAGCAGGTCGAAATGGGCCTTTCAATGGACCCGTTGGAATTTAAACTGAGTAAAAAGTACAGAAATTGAGGTTTTGCAATATAATTGTGTTGAAAAGCTACTAATCAATTATGTGAACTCCTAAAATTTTATTAAAACTTGTTTTGCGGCCTTTTTTGTCGAGGTTTCGAACTAGCAGGTGTAAATGGGCCTTTCAATGGACCTGTTGGAATTTTAACTGAGTAAAAAGTACAAAAATTGAAGTTTTGCAATATAATTGTGTTGAAAAGCTCCTGATCAGTTATTTGAACTCCTAAAATTTCATTAAAACTTGTTTTGCGGTCCTTTTTGTCGATGTTTCGGACAAGCAGGTCTAAATGGGCCTTTCAATGGATCCGTTGGAATTTTAATTTAATAAAATCATAGAAATTGAGGTTTTGCAATATAAGTGTGTTGAAAATCTCATAAATTTTGATTAAAACTTGTATTGTGGCCCTTTTGTAGAGGTTTCGGACGAGCTGGTCTAAATGGGCCTTTCAATGGACCCGTTGGAATTTTAACTGAGTAAAAAGTAAAAAGAAAATTGAGATTTTGCAATATAATTGTGTTGAAAAGCTCCTAATCAATTACATGAACTCCTAGAATTTGATTAAAACTTTTTTTGCAGTCGTTTTTGTAGACGTTTCGGAAGAGCGGGTCCAAATGGGCCTTTCAATGGACCCGTTGGAATTTAAACTAATTGAGGTTTTGCAATATAATTGTGTTGAAAAGCTACTAATAAATTATTTGAACTCCTAAAATTTGATTAAAACTTCTTTTGCGGTCATTTTTGTCGAGGTTTCGTACGAGCAAGTCTAAATGAGCCATTCAATGGATCCGTTGGAATTTTAACTGCGTAAAAATTACAGAAATTAAGGTTTTGCAATATAAGTGTGTTGAAAATCTCCTAATCAATTCCATTATCTCCTAAATTTTGATTAAAACTTGTTTTGTGGCCCTTTTGTAGAGGTTTCGGTCGGGCAGGTCTAAATGGGCCTTTCAATTGACTCGTTGGAATTTTAACTGAGTAAAAAGTACATAAATTAATGTTTTGCAATATAATTGTGTTGAAAAGCTCCAAATAAATTATTTGAACTCCTAAAATTTGATTAAAACTCGTTTTGCAGTCCTTTTTGAAGAGATTTCGGACGAGCGGGTCAAAATGGGCTTTTCAATGGACCCGTTGCAGTTTTATCTGAGTAAAAAGTACATAAATTGAGGTTTTGCAATATTAGTGTGTTGAAAATCTCCTAATCAATTACACGATCTCCTAAATTTTGATTAAAACTTGTTTTGTGGTCCTTTTCGTAGAGGTTTCGGACGAGCAGGTCTAAATGGGCCTTTCAATGGACCCGTTGAAATTTTAACTAAGTAAAAAGTAAAAAAAAAATCAGGTTTTGCAATATAATTGTGTTGAAAAGCTCCTAATCAATTACATGAACTCTTAAAATTTGATTAAAACTTGTTTTGCAGTCCTTTTTGTAGAGGTTTCGGACGAGCGGGTCGAAATGGTCCTTTCAATGGACCCGTTGGAATTTTAACTGAGTAAAAAGTACATAAATTGAGGTTTTTCAATATAATTGATTTGTAAAGCTCCTAATCAATTACATGAACTCCTAAAATTTGATTAAAACTTGTTTTGCAGTCCTTTTTGTAGAGATTTCGGACGAGCGGGTCGAAATGGGCCATTCCATGGACCCGTTGGAATTTTATCTGAGTAAAAAGTACAAAAATTGAGGTTTTGCAATATAATTGTGTTGAAAAGCTACTAATCAATTATTTGAACTCCTAAAATTTGATTAAAACTTCTTTTGTGGTCCTTTTTGTCGAGGTTTCGTACGAGCAAGTCTAAATGGGCCTTTCAATGGATCCGTTGGAATTTTAACTGCGTAAAAAGTACAGAAATTAAGGTTTTGCAATATAAGTGTGTTGAAAATCTCCTAATCAATTCCATGATCTCCTAAATTTTTATTAAAACTTGTTTTGTGGACCTTTTTGTAGAGGCTTCGGTCGAGCAGGTCTAAATGGGCCTTTCAATGGACCCGATTGAACTGTAACTGAGTAAAAAGTACATAAATTAAGGTTTTGGAATATAATTGTGTTGAAAAGCTCCAAATCAATTATTTGAACTCCTAAAATTTGATTAAAACTTGTTTTGCGGTTCTTTTGTAGAGGTTTCGGACGAGCAGGTGTAAATGGGCCTTTCAATGGACCCGTTGGAATTTTAACTGAGTAAAAAGTATAGAAATTGAGGTTTTGTAATATAATTGTGTTGAAAAGCTCCTAGTTAATTACATGAACTCCTAAAATTTGATTTAAACTTGTTTTGTAGTCCTTTTTGTCGAGGTTTCGGACGAGCGTGTCGAAATGGGCTTTTCAATGGATTCGTTGAAATTTTAACTGAGTAAAAAGTATAGAAATTGAGATTTTGCAATATAATTGTGTTGAAAAGCTCCTAATAAATTATTTTAACTCCTAAAATTTGATTAAAACTTGTTTTGCGGTTCTTTTTGTAGAGGTTTCGGAAGAGCTGGTCTAAATGGGCCTTTCAATGGACCCGTTGGAATTTTAACTGAGTAAAAAGTATAAAAATTGAGATTTTACAATATAATTGTGTTGAAAAGCTCCTAATCAATTATTTGAACTCCTAAAATTTGATTAAAACTTGTTTTGCGGTTCTTTTGTAGAGGTTTTGGATGAGCAAGACTAAATGGGTCTTTCAATGGACCCGTTGGAAATTTAACAGAGTAAAAAGTATAAAAATTGAGGTTTTACAATATAATTGTGTTGAAAATCTCCTAATCAATTATTTGAGATCCTAAAATTTGAATAAAACTTTTTTGTGGCCCTTTTTGTAGAGGTTTCGGACGAGTAGGTCTAAATGGGCCTTTCAATTGACCCATTGGAATTTTAACTGCGTAAAAAGTATAAAATTGAGGTTTTGCAATATAATTGTGTTGAAAAGCTCCTAATAAATTATTTGAACTCCTAAAATTGAATTAAAACTTCTTTTGTGGTCCTTTTTGTCGAGGTTTCGGACGAGCAGGTCTAAATGGTCCATTCAATGCACCCGTTGGAATTTTAACTCAGAAAAAAGTACAGAAATTGAGGTTTTGCAATATAATTGTGTTGAAAAGCTCCTAATCATTTATTTGAACTCCTAAAATTTGATTAAAACTTGTTTTGATGTCCTTTTTGCTGTCCTAATCAATTACATGAACTCCTAAAATTTGATTAAAACTTGTTTTGTAGTCCTTTTTGTAGAGGTTTCGGAAGAGCAGGTCGAAATGGGCCTTTCAATGGACCCGTTGGAATTTAAACTGAGTAAAAAGTACAGAAATTGAGGTTTTGCAATATAATTGTGTTGAAAAGCTACTAATCAATTATGTGAACTCCTAAAATTTTATTAAAACTTGTTTTGCGGCCTTTTTTGTCGAGGTTTCGAACTAGCAGGTGTAAATGGGCCTTTCAATGGACCTGTTGGAATTTTAACTGAGTAAAAAGTACAAAAATTGAAGTTTTGCAATATAATTGTGTTGAAAAGCTCCTGATCAGTTATTTGAACTCCTAAAATTTCATTAAAACTTGTTTTGCGATCCTTTTTGTCGATGTTTCGGACAAGCAGGTCTAAATGGGCCTTTCAATGGATCCGTTGGAATTTTAATTTAATAAAATCATAGAAATTGAGGTTTTGCAATATAAGTGTGTTGAAAATCTCATAAATTTTGATTAAAACTTGTATTGTGGCCCTTTTGTAGAGGTTTCGGACGAGCTGGTCTAAATGGGCCTTTCAATGGACCCGTTGGAATTTTAACTGAGTAAAAAGTAAAAAGAGAATTGAGATTTTGCAATATAATTGTGTTGAAAAGCTCCTAATCAATTACATGAACTCCTAGAATTTGATTAAAACTTTTTTTGCAGTCGTTTTTGTAGACGTTTCGGAAGAGCGGGTTCAAATGGGCCTTTCAATGGACCCGTTGGAATTTAAACTAATTGAGGTTTTGCAATATAATTGTGTTGAAAAGCTACTAATAAATTATTTGAACTCCTAAAATTTGATTAAAACTTCTTTTGCGGTCATTTTTGTCGAGGTTTCGTACGAGCAAGTCTAAATGGGCCATTCAATGGATCCGTTGGAATTTTAACTGCGTAAAAATTACAGAAATTAAGGTTTTGCAATATAAGTGTGTTGAAAATCTCCTAATCAATTCCATTATCTCCTAAATTTTGATTAAAACTTGTTTTGTGGCCCTTTTGTAGAGGTTTCGGTCGGGCAGGTCTAAATGGGCCTTTCAATTGACTCGTTGGAATTTTAACTGAGTAAAAAGTACATAAATTAATGTTTTGCAATATAATTGTGTTGAAAAGCTCCAAATAAATTATTTGAACTCCTAAAATTTGATTAAAACTCGTTTTGCAGTCCTTTTTGAAGAGATTTCGGACGAGCGGGTCAAAATGGGCTTTTCAATGGACCCGTTGCAGTTTTATCTGAGTAAAAAGTACATAAATTGAGGTTTTGCAATATTAGTGTGTTGAAAATCTCCTAATCAATTACACGATCTCCTAAATTTTGATTAAAACTTGTTTTGTGGTCCTTTTCGTAGAGGTTTCGGACGAGCAGGTCTAAATGGGCCTTTCAATGGACCCGTTGAAATTTTAACTAAGTAAAAAGTAAAAAAAAATCAGGTTTTGCAATATAATTGTGTTGAAAAGCTCCTAATCAATTACATGAACTCTTAAAATATTATTAAAACTTGTTTTGCAGTCCTTTTTGTAGAGGTTTCGGACGAGCGGGTCGAAATGGTCCTTTCAATGGACCCGTTGGAATTTTAACTGAGTAAAAAGTACATAAATTGAGGTTTTTCAATATAATTGATTTGTAAAGCTCCTAATCAATTACATGAACTCCTAAAATTTGATTAAAACTTGTTTTGCAGTCCTTTTTGTAGAGATTTCGGACGAGCGGGTCGAAATGGGCCATTCCATGGACCCGTTGGAATTTTATCTGAGTAAAAAGTACAGAAATTGAGGTTTTGCAATATAATTGTGTTGAAAAGCACCTATTTAATTATTTGAACTCCTAAAATTTGAATAAAACTTTTTTGTGGTCCTTTTTGTAGAGGTTTCAGACGAGCAGGTCTAAATGGGCCTTTCAATGAACCCATTGCAATTTTAACTGAGTAAAAAGTATAGAAATTGTGGTTTTGCAATATAATTGTATTGAAAAGCTCCTAATCAATTACATGAACTCATAAAATTTGATTATAACTTGTTTTGCAGTCCTTTTTGAAGAGGTTTCGAACGAGCGGATCGAAATGGGCCTTTCAATGGACCCGTTGGAATTTTAACTGAGTAAAAAGTACAGAAATTGAGGTTTTGCAATATAATTGTGTTAAAAAGCTACTAATCAATTATTTGAGCTCCTTAAATTTGATTAAAACTTGTTTTGCGGTCCTTTTTGTCGAGTTTCGGACGAGCAGGTCTAAATGGGCCTTTCAATGGACCCGTGGAATTTTAACTGAGTAAAAAGTACATAAATTGAGGTTTTGCAATATAATTGTGTTGAAAAGCTCCTAATCAATTACATGAACTCCTAAAAATTGATTATAACTTTTTTTGTAGTCCTTTTTAAAGAGGTTTCGGACGAGCGGATCGAAATGGGCCTTTCAATGGACCCGTTGGAATTTTAACTGAGTAAAAAGTATAAAAATTGAGGTTTTTCAATATAATTATGTTGAAAAGCTCCTAATCAATTATTTGAACTCCTAAAATTTGATTAAAACTTATTTCGCGGTCCTTTTTGTCAAGGTTTCGACGAGCAGGTCTAAATGGGCCTTTCAATGGACCCGTTGGAATTTTTTTTTTGAAGAAAATGGGCCTTATTAAAAACCCCTCTAGCCACCCTGTGCCGAGGCGCAAGGTGAACCTAAGGGGAAAAGAGTGCCCTGAGTGTAACACCCCAATTTTGGGCTTAGATGTTTAGGGTCTGAACCGGACCGATCTGATTTTCGGTTCGAATATAAATGGTGGTTTTAGGGAAAGCCTAGTTCGGGATGCTTTAAAAATATGGAAAAATATCTAAAAATCCTCTTTTAATATATATAAGAGAGTGGTGAAATCAATTTTACAAAATAAGATTTGGAAGTGCAACATTTCTAAATAGTGACTAAAATGCGATTTTTGAAAAGTTTAGTGGTGACTGTTTTGTAAGGATTGAAACTTTGAATCTTTAAGGAGCTAATTTACCCAAGAATGATTTCTCCAGATTTTTCTTAGATTTTAAGGATTTTGTAGAACGTGGCAATCGATCGAATAAAACCAAGAGGGGGGGTGAATTGGATTTTTGAAAGTTGCGGCGGAAGCTAATTGCAAAGATAAAAATTGCAAAGCGATTTAGAGTGGTTCGACTTTCTAACCAAAGTCTACATCCACTACCTTAGCGTCCACACTAAGGATTTCCCACAAATTCACTAATTTGTCTTTCCTTTAAGGACAAGGAGTAACCTTACACACTTCAATAGACTTATACCCCAAAGTCTATTGAATCCTATCCCAAAGTTGGATACAAATGAGCAAACTAGAAAATCCTCACTAGGAAAGTGTTTGCAAAGTTTAAGCTCTCTCACACACCCGAATAAACACTAGCTCAAGAATTACAACGAAGAACACTCTAGTGTTTTTCAAGAAAGATTGAAAAATAAGCACAAAATGATTTCTTGGAAGCTTGAATGTTTGTATTTGCTTTCTTGATGTTTCTTGATGATCCAATGCTGTATTTATAGTGTTGTTTGAGCATCTAGCCGTTAGGAGCCTTTGGGGGGTCTTTGGAGCCGTTGGGGATGTTTATTTTTGACTTTAAAAGGCTCCCCTGCACATAAGTTTCGAAACCTTTACCAAGGGTTTCGAAACTTTAGGGTTAGATTTGAAATAAATGACCGTTGCAGGCCAAAGGTTTCGAAACCTTCATAAGGTTTCGAAACTTTCAGGCCAAGGTTTCGAAACCTTATGAAGGTTTCGAAACCTTTACCCAGGTTTCAAAAACAGAGTGCTACTGCCATGCTACTGCCCAGTATAGTTTCGAAACTTTGATAAAGTTTCGAAACTTTGATATCAAAATGAGTATTTTGGGCATTTGTTGGCTTTTAAAAATGTAGTTCGATATACGTATTGAATCGAACTTTTTCAAAGCATTTTGTCAAGTTAAAATCGAGTTTTTGACAAATTTATTTCTTTAAAATTACTTTACAAATTTTTACAATTTAGTCCTTTTAAAATTTCTTTTTAAGTTATATCAAAATCAAAATAAGTTCAACAATCTCCCCCTTTTTGATATAACAAAACATTTTGTAAAAATTTGTTTTTGAAATAATTTGTTTAATATTTCAAATCTTTTTCATAAGCTCCCCCTTAATAAATGTCTTCATGAAAAATTTTAAAATTGTAATTTTAAAATTGTAATTTTAAAGACATATGAAATATTTGGATAAAAACTTTGATAAAAACAAATTTGCTCCTCTTAATCTTCTCCCCCTTTTTGTTATAGCAAAAAGGATAAATGGCTACACAAGCAACAAAAATGTTAATAGATCAATATAATTCAATAGCATATCATCCATAAAGCATATCATTCATGAAGCATATCATCCAAGATTTATAATCCAACAAAATAAAATTCATAAAAATATTCAATCAAAGAGCATAATATGTCTTAAAAACAAAGACTAAAGCGTAAATCAAAATAAGTCTAAAAATGTACCAATAACATCATAAAGTCATATAGAATGCAAATGTAAACTAAACATCATCCTGAGGCATCTGTGGAAAAAAAGTGAGTATGGACATCGTGCATGTCATGCTCCAACGATGTGACTCGATCATCTATGCCACGAACGCGATCGTCTATGCCACGAAGGTGAGCATCTAAGCTATCAAAACGCGTGACCATAGTAGCATACATACTCTCTAATGTAACCGGTGCCGGTGCCGGAGCTAGTGGAGCCTCTCCAATAGGATCCTCATCATCATCAAACTCCTCTCCTCTATGAACCCAACCGTGATCTCCATGATACCATTGGGCTTTGTGACAAGATTTAATGTCAATAAAGCTCTTGTTCTTAACATGTGGATCTAAGGAAGTGTCAATATTGAGCTTCCTAAAAATATGGCTAAGAACATTCCCATAAGAGAGAGAGAATGAGGTGGGATTATGAATAATTTTGATGAGGTTGAGGAAAATGATGGTAGCAATATCGGGACGAGTCCTATCACGATATTGGCGTAGCCACCAATAATCACAAGCTCTCATACTAGTGGCTTTTCCGCCGGAGGGACGGAAGAACCAAGTAGTAAGGAGTAAAAAGAGGCGCTCCTCGAGAGGAAGGTGCGTAGGACTACCATCCGGGAAAGCGGGAATGTTATGAGCTATGTTTTCATCTGAACTACCATCTAAAGGAACACCTAAATGATCAGCTATTATTTGAGGTGTTATATCAAATTCGGTACCCATAAGGTAAGAACGGATACCTAAGATGGTGTTTCGATCCCTAGGTGATCGGATGAAGGAGGCATTGGCAAAGAAGGCACGAACTAATTTGCGATGGGTGTAAGGAGGAATGTTTAGAAAATCAAGCCATTTCCAATCGGCAAATAGTTCAAAGAGATCAAAGTTAAAATCTGGAGAAGTAAGAAAATCAAAATCTATAGTTCTTTCCTCTCTAACTTTCTTATTCTCAAAAACACTTTGATATCTATCTAAGTTATCCGGATTTCTAAAGCAAAGTTCCTCAAATTGAGGGTTTGGATTTGAACTAGAACTTTGGCCGAATTCATTGCGTTGACGTTTACCTCTAGGAGGATTTGCTCTAGGGAGGATAACTCTAGGAGGCATGTTTTTAGGCACAAAGAAATTTGGTTTAGGAATACTATCAAACACTTTGTGGGCAAAAGTCTAAGGGTGTTTAAACAAGAGATAAATCAAGATTAGGTGATACTTCCTGCAAAACATGATATAATAAGCAATATTATCAACCCACATTGTTCTAAAAATTCTCTAAATATTGATTCCCTAAAAAATTTGATAACCCTAAAAATTCTCAAAAACTTAAAGAATTTGAAGTTTTAATGAAAAATTACCTCAAATACTTGATGAAGATGATAAAGAAAACCCAAAAGTTTGATTGAAACTTGTAGATTTGATCAATGGTTTTGAGGATTTTGAGAGAATTTGAGAGAATGGCCGTTTGATATTTGAAGGAATGAGTTAGGGTTTTAAAAAAATATGTTTTTATGCTCAAAAACCCGTCCGAACAAGGCCAGGTTTAATGAAGGTTTCGAAACTTTGGGAAAGTTTCGAAACTTTCAGCCTAAGGTTTCGAAACTTTTCCAAAGTTTCGAAACTATTTGCCTCCAGTAGCTAAAATTTGATTCTGGGCACCTAAAAGTTTCGAAACTTTTCTATAGTTTCGAAACTATCCTACCAAGGTTTCGAAACTTTGTATAAGTTTCGAAACTTTGTCCTGTATTAACTTAGAAAATTTCAGATTTTGCCTCAAAATTGTTCCTAAAAGCATTCTAATATTACTATGATAATTATCAACATTAAAGACCATATTTGAACCAAAATCAAAGAATTTTACGCTTATAGTTGGATTTAAAAGTGACTATCTTAATTAAGGTCACAAAAAATTTTTAAACAATTAAGTGCATAATATTGCTAATATTTAAGACCTAAATACAAACAATTAACACATAAGGCCAAATATTGAGCAAACATGCAAAACATAACTCCCCCTCACTAAAAGCATTCATATAACATATGGGGAACCTCAAACATGTTTCAACACAAATTATTCATATAAATTAACATGTAAGAGAAATTTTGCATAAAATAGTTACCACTTGAACCAAGATATGTCGATTGAGCTTCTTCAAGTGTCCTTCCATTTTGTGTGTCTAGAGCTTTCAAGTTTCTTCAAATTTGCATATCATGGCTCCAACACACCTACAAAAAGGGAACTATGTATGTTTTGGTACCCAAACTCTTTTGGGTCCATAAGAGTTAGTTCCTAGTAATTTAGTCCCTTTGGGTATCCATTTTGACAATAGATTAAAATCTTTGTTAGCAATGAGTCCCTTTGGAACCCAAATTCTCCTAATCATCTTTCGATTAGGTGATCTTTGTCTATACCCTTGAAAGTTCTTTCTAACATAGTTGGTTTTTGAACTTTCACATTTTTCAACAATTTTTGTCCCAACTTTGTTGAAAGAAGCTTTAAGATCATCAAGTTCCTTTTGATGATCTTCATGGACCTTTGAAAGTAAGTTTTGCAAGTCTTGATTTTTCTTTTCAAAATCTTTTAATTGGACTTGCATTTCTTCGAACTTGCTTTCAAATTCCTTATTAGTCTTAGAGAGAGAGTCATTTTCAATTTTTAATTTTGAAGTAATTTTTCTATTTTTCAAAATTAACTTCTCATACTCTAAGGCTAATTCATTATAAACCTCTTGTAATTCATCAAAAGTATAATCAAATGAATAAGATGAATTAGAGGTTACCATTGAGTCATCCTCGAAAGCCATAAGACACAAGTTGGCTACTTCATCCTCGTCCTCGTCGGAAGAGTCATCGCTCCAAGTAGCTACGTGAGCCTTGTGCTTCTTCCTCTCATAGCTATTTTTATTTAGTTGAGGACAATCGATCCTGATATGTCCTGGTTTGTTGCACTCATAGCAAGTTAGAGGATCTCTCCCTTTGTTTCTTTTGAATCCCTCTTCTCTTTGGAATCTTCTTCCTTTGTTGGTCAACATGAAGTTTTTAAATCTTTTGGCAAACATTGCCATCTCTTTTTCTTCATCTTCTTCACTAGAATCATCATCCTTTTTGGATGCTTTAAGAGCAAGACCAACTTTCTTTTTCTCCACTTCGTTCTTCTTTTCTTCCTTGCCCGTTGACATCATTTCGTGAGTAAGCAAGGAACCAATAAGCTCATCTAATTTGAGAACTTTGAGGTCCTTTGCTTCTATTATGGCCGTTTTCTTCGAATCCCATGAATTGGGAAGAGAGTAGATCATCTTCCTCACAAGTTTGTCTTCGGGGATTACTTCGCCATAACCTTTTAAACCATTTACGATCACGGAGAATCGATCGGACATGGTTTTGATGTCTTCCTCGGGGTCCATCTTGAAGTTCTCATAACTTAGATTGAGGAGCCCGATTTTGGTCTCCTTCACTTGATTTGTACCTTCATGTGTAACTTTAAGTTTGTCCCAAATTTCTTTTGCATTGGAACAAGATGACACCCTTCCATACTCGTCCGGGCCAAGGGCACAAAAGATGAGATGCATAGCCTTTGCATTTGTTGAGATACCCTTGTCTTCTTCAACGCTCCATGATTCAATATTGCTCGTTGGTGCTATGTATCCTCTCATGATGATTTTCCAAGCTTCAAGATCATAAGCTTGGATGAAGAGCTTCATGCGGTTTTTCCAATAGGCATAGTTTACTCCATTGAAGAAGGGAGGCTTGTTGGTGGGTTGAGAATCGCCCCAAGCTACAACATTGGAGGTGGATGCCATGGATGACTTTGTAGATGATTGCACACTTCTTGGATCTTTTTCAAGAGGTTGTAAGACCTTCTAATGAACCAAAGCTCTGATGCCAATTGTAGAACGTGGCAATCGATCGAATAAAACCAAGAGGGGGGGTGAATTGGATTTTTGAAAGTTGCGGCGGAAGCTAATTGCAAAGATAAAAATTGCAAAGCGATTTAGAGTGGTTCGACTTTCTAACCAAAGTCTACATCCACTACCTTAGCGTCCACACTAAGGATTTCCCACAAATTCACTAATTTGTCTTTCCTTTAAGGACAAGGAGTAACCTTACACACTTCAATAGACTTATACCCCAAAGTCTATTGAATCCTATCCCAAAGTTGGATACAAATGAGCAAACTAGAAAATCCTCACTAGGAAAGTGTTTGCAAAGTTTAAGCTCTCTCACACACCCGAATAAACACTAGCTCAAGAATTACAACGAAGAACACTCTAGTGTTTTTCAAGAAAGATTGAAAAATAAGCACAAAATGATTTCTTGGAAGCTTGAATGTTTGTATTTGCTTTCTTGATGTTTCTTGATGATCCAATGCTGTATTTATAGTGTTGTTTGAGCATCTAGCCGTTAGGAGCCTTTGGGGGGTCTTTGGAGCCGTTGGGGATGTTTATTTTTGACTTTAAAAGGCTCCCCTGCACATAAGTTTCGAAACCTTTACCAAGGGTTTCGAAACTTTAGGGTTAGATTTGAAATAAATGACCGTTGCAGGCCAAAGGTTTCGAAACCTTCATAAGGTTTCGAAACTTTCAGGCCAAGGTTTCGAAACCTTATGAAGGTTTCGAAACCTTTACCCAGGTTTCAAAAACAGAGTGCTACTGCCATGCTACTGCCCAGTATAGTTTCGAAACTTTGATATCAAAATGAGTATTTTGGGCATTTGTTGGCTTTTAAAAATGTAGTTCGATATACGTATTGAATCGAACTTTTTCAAAGCATTTTGTCAAGTTAAAATCGAGTTTTTGACAAATTTATTTCTTTAAAATTACTTTACAAATTTTTACAATTTAGTCCTTTTAAAATTTCTTTTTAAGTTATATCAAAATCAAAATAAGTTCAACAGATTTAATTAATGTTTAATTAATTAAATGGAAAGTGGAAAACCATATTTTAGACTTTCATAACTAACTTTCTTAAAAACTTTCTCATCTCATTTTCTCTCAAAATTCCCTCATCCAAACACATTTCTCCAGCATCTTTTTCATTGATTTTCAAATCAATTGATGAGGTTTTAATCATCAATTGATTTCTAATCCTTTCTACATTAAATCCTATTGGTTTGCTTATTGGATTTTCAAGAAATTGGCTCTAATCAAGGAGAAATCTACATTTAGAGGTAAGGATGTTCTTCTCCTCTAAATACTCAGTTCTTTACTGAAATTCCCAAGTTATCAATCCTTAATTGAAGTTTTATAAAAGGTTTTAATGATATGAATTTGATTTTGGCTTAAAACTCAAGATTTGAAAGAAATCTTGAAGAAATTCGTGGTGATTGTTTGGGCTCTATTTTGTGATGGATTTTAAATGTATTGTGGATGTTTAATGATGTATAATTGAGGTTTAATCAATGCAATCCGAATAGGTTGAATTTCCTAAGTTTTTGCTTGTGAAAATGGTGGTTTTTGGGGTGATCTTGGTGTTCTGTTATAGCTGGAGGTATAAGGACGAGTTTAGGTTCATTTTGGATGTTAATTGATGTTTAGGAATGGTTAGAAGTGATGGATCTTGGTTGGGTTATGTTGTGGAGGAGTTTGGAAGTGATTTCGGTTGTGTTTAGTAGCCGAAATGTTAGATTTGGTTAGAGCAGGGAGTTTAGGTTTGATGGCTGAAGATTTTAATGCATGATGATGCATTAATTTTCTGCTTTGATGTGTTTAAAACAGGGGAGGCATCTTCGGATACTTGTGGTGTTGATCCGGAGGCTTGATCGGTGTTTCGGCAAGCTTGCAAAACGGAATTGGTGAGTGAAGTTGGGTTTTCAGCTTTGAAACCAATGTTTGAAGGTTTTGGGAGCTTAGTTTAAGTCTAATCAACTTAACTAAGCTCAAGAGTAAGTTTTCGGAAAAACTCTCTTGTGTGAGCCATGGTGTGGTTCGATGCATTTGTTGATAAATTGCATGTTTAAATTCTGTTTTGAAAGCATGTTTTAGCATGGTTAATGCTGGTTTTGAAAGCCATATGTTGAAGGATGCTCAAGGTAAGAGATCCTTGGTTTGATATGTTGAAAATGTGGATTTTTGATGCATAGTGATGCATGTTGTTTAATGGCTTTGATTAAATGCTTTAAAACAGTGAATTATTGATGATAAGTGATGTATATTGGCAAGTGATGTGTTGGTTTTAAAGTACTTAAATCGGATATAGTTAGCCGGCTATAGGATTGGGTGCACCGTGAATTAAGTCGCCTTGGATGTTGAGGGGTTGAGATTGTACCATAAACTCCATCCAAGTACACTAACGAGATGGTTAAGATCACAATGGTGGTTAAAAGTCCATGTGTGGATCTTGTGTTGAGTGTCCCGTGTTCTCGTTAGTGATGTTATACAACTACCGATGAGTGATGTTGAGGCGTTGTGATTGTACCATTAAACTCCATCACGGGTGTTGAGGGGTTTTGATAGTACCGTAAACTCCACCTTGTGTGTTCGGTAGTGTGTATGAAGCGTATGGGACAACGCTTGTAATCCGCGTATCCGATTGTGTTTTATGTTGTAAATGGTTATGGTTTATCACTTGGAAGCCAATATGACATGTTGATGATAATGAAGCATAAGATGCTTGATGTGTATGCAATGTTGCATGAGAAACGATGTTTATGTGTAAAAAGGCTTTGTGAAAAGTGTTTTATAAAAAGCATTATTGTGTTGTTTCTTTAGAGCATGCCTCACTAAGCAATTGTGCTTACGCTCTCTCTCTCTTGAACCAATAATGCAGATAATTGAGGTGTTTGAGCGCAGCAAGGAGGCCAAGAATCCAAGGGAAGGCTAAGCTCATGCATGGTGATGTTTTCACAAAACTACTAGTTTTTGATATTTGGCAATGGGACCCTAGGTTGTGTTTTTGGGAGATGTTTTGGACTCCCTAGTTGTGGCATGAAGCCTTAATTGATTCGGAATTGTAATTGGCCTTTATAATGCTTGTTTTGGTGCTTTGATGGTTGTTTGATTTTAGACACTAGGATGCATGCCTATAGACTTGTGGATTTCCTTGATTGGTGCCATGCATGTGTTTTGGTGTTGCAAACATGTACCTTATATGTATGATGATCTGTTGGCATGATTAGGAAGTCATTAGGATGTGTTTGTGTGGCTTAATGTGTGTAAAACCAGCAAATTATGCAACTTCTGGGCAATTCGTATCGGAACAGGCACTAGCGTTTCGAAACGAGGGCCTGTAATGGCCTTCGTGTATCGAAACGGATAGGGGCCGTTTCGAAACGAATTGGCCACTGCCAGGCCCTATTCCGATACAGGTCTCGGAACGAACCCGAGTTTCGAAACGGTCAACTCCGTTTCGAAACAGATGACCGTTGGGCGCTGATTTGAATGGTTTTAAGGTTTGCAAGCTTTACGTTTTAGTCCTGAAAATTGTATTTGCAATTGCTTGATTTTGAGATGTCCGTTTAAGGTGAAATTTGACAGAGAAGCATGTAATATGGTTAATTAAGTATTGGTAACCTA
This sequence comes from Hibiscus trionum, assembly GCA_030270665.1. Classification (NCBI taxonomy): domain Eukaryota; kingdom Viridiplantae; phylum Streptophyta; class Magnoliopsida; order Malvales; family Malvaceae; genus Hibiscus; species Hibiscus trionum. The sequence continues at coordinate 28,259,918 of BSYR01000002.1, forward strand.
AAAATCAGTTAAGTCCTCCATATTTCTAGAATTTACCAATTGGTCCCTAACTTGTGTATTTGTGCAATTGAGTCCCTTTTGTATTTCGATCGCTGTGCTTTGCAAGTATGCGTTTCTCGAGAGTACGCTTAGGGCTAATGTGCATCTAGATAAGATTTTAAAAGAAAAAGAAAGGGTCGTTAATCAAGGTTGACTTTCGGGTTGACTTTGGTTTTCCCCGTTTAATCTTCGTAGTTCGGGTCAACCGTCTAGGCCGGGCTAAGGGGGTTACACTGAGATATATTAGAACGAAAAGACTGAGTATCAGCCAGTACATCAAATTGAATACAATCAGGAATAATAGAGTCAAAGAAAATAGATGATGCAGAGTGTAAAGCCCAAGAGGCTAAGTTATGAGCCACAAAATTGGCTGATCTAGGTACAAAAGATAGACTGATCAAAGGAGAGGCATCAAGCAAAGCCTTAGCTTCTGCGATCTGCAGGCCCAATAAGGAAGCATCAGTAGTGTGCCGAGAGAGCTTATTGACAACGATGGCTGAATCTGATTCGATGAGCACCTCACCCCAGCCTCTGTCTCTGACCATCATTATACCAGCAACGATGGCGAGGAGCTCGACCATGGTTGCCTTCCGACAGTCGGCCTTATGAACGGCACATCCTCCAAGAATAGAACCCTGAGCATCACGAGCGACAACTCCGATAGCTGCAGAACCGGACCTATGGTGAAAAGCACCGTCCACATTAATCTTGACAACCTCCGTTATCGGCGGTCTCCATCGTGGTGGGGCGGCGGCGGGCATGGCGGTCGGCGGATGGGAAGCGGGGAGAGCGTTGGCAGTGGCATAATCCTGTAAAAGACCCTAAGCATTCATGGCAGTGAGCCATGGTGGCTGGAGCCGTTGAGAGTGGATCTAGTCATTCCGCCGATTCCAGATATTCCATATAGTCGTTAAAAGCAGAGCAAACTCCGTATCATCCAGTCGCTTAGTTCCTTCAGATAACCAAGATGTCATGGAAGTGGAGTGACTATCATAGATGCTGGAGGGAAGCCCAACCAGGCGAAGAACCTCATTAGCCCCTGGACAATCACGTAGAGTATGTATTGTCGTCTCCGTAATGGTAGGACAAAACGGGCACGGTCCAGCAGTAGGATGAATAATCCGTAATCTATCCCCTGTGGGTAACGCGTCCCGTCTGGCACGCCAGCTAAAGGAGCGAATTTTGGGGCAGCGTTGGGGCCTTGGCAATAACCTTCCAAAGACCGTTTGGTCTCCCTAAGGGACGCGGGGGTCTATGTAGAAAGAAATATCCATATCGAACGCAGTAGGTCCCAGAGTCATGATGGCCCCAAATCAGGGTGTCTCCCTGGGTTCGGATGATTGGAACTTGTAGGATGTGCTCAACATCATCCCTGTCAAAAACTTGATGAAGCTTATTTTCGTCCCAGCTAGTGTAGTCACGAGACATATAATCACGACAACGTGCAAGCAGCTCGTCATTTTCCAAATACTCCCCGAACAGGGTAATCAGCGAGTCATCACCCCAGTTGTCACTAAGGATACGAATCTTACTCATATGCCCTGGGCGCCAAAAATAGCCTGGACCTAGAGACTGTATAGCTTGACTAATCCCCTTCCAGGCGAAGGATGCACGTTTGTCAGCCTGAGCGTGCAGCAAGTCGCCCGATGGGTAGTACTTTGCACGAAGAACCCGTGCCAGTAGAGATTCAGGGTTCGATATAAGGTGCCAAATCTGTTTCCCAAGAAGGGAAATATTAAAAGCACTTAGATCCCAAAAACCTAAGCCCCCTACAGCTTTAGGGATGCATAGGGTGTCCCATGACAGGAGTGGCCAGCCTCGTTTGTTACTGCGCCCCGACCACCAATAGCGGCGAATAGAAGAGGTAATGTCATCAATGATGTTTTGCGGTAACAAGTAGCATGACATAATGTATTGAGGCATCGCTTGAGCCACAGATTTGATTAGAATTTCTCTCCCACTGTAGGAAAGAAATCTACTATCCCATTTACTCATTTGAGAGTGCACTTTGTCACGAACGAACCCTAATGAGGCAGTCCTGTTGCGTTTGATTAAAAGCGGCACACCCAGATAGATGCCTGGGTCATCAACTAAGCGCACACCTAGAGTCGATCGCATCTATTGGAGGAAATTGGTCGAACACTTAGGGCTGCAAAAGGCCGTGGATTTATCAAAATTGACCGTCTGTCCTGAGGAGGAGGCGTACATAGAAAGAATGTATCGGAGACGGTCAACTTCCTCAGCCCGGTTACGTAAAAACACAATGCTGTTGTCGGCAAAAAGTAGATGGGTAACACGAGGCCCATGACGACTCGCATTGAGGCCCAGCAACCGTCCTTCCCTTTGTTCCGTTTCGAGGGCTGCCGAAAGACCCTGGGAGCAGATCAAGAAAAGGAAGGGTGATAGAGGGTCACCTTGTCGAATACCCCGGGTGGGAAAGAATTCCTGTGATAGGCACCGTTGACCCGTACCGAGAAAAAAACAGACGATACACAACAGAGAATAAGATTCACCCAGTCCTTGGCAAACCCCATTCGCAACATAATATCGCGCAAGAAAGACCATTCTACAGGGTCAAAAGCCTTCTCCATATCCAGCTTGACTGCTGCCCTTGCGAGGCTACTGACCCGTTAGAATGAAGCGAGTGCACCAACTCGTGCGCTATAAGAATGTTGTCAGTGATATTGCGGCCACTAATGAACGCGGCTTGAGAAGCACTGATACATCAAGATAAAATGGATTTAAGACGATTAACCAGAACCTTAGAAAATCGTCCTGTAGATGACAGTGCACAAGCTAATAGGTCTAAAATGTTTCATGGTAGTAGGGTCATATATTTTAGGGATGAGCACAATTACTGACCGGTTAACTGATGCCATGTCGGCTTTCCCCTGAAGGATATCCAAGCAAAGTGTAAGGAAATCAGGTCCTATCAGATCCCAGTACTGACGGTAAAAGCTACTAGGGAATCCATCAATTCCCGGTGCCTTCTTAGGGTTTATATCATGGAAGGCAGCTAAAATTTCCTCCTCAGTGAAAGGCTGCAAGAGAGATGTGTTCATGTCCGAAGTAACGGTGGAACGAACATTCCCAAGAAGTGCCAGGGAAGACACTGGATTGGATGAGGTAAAAATGTCGTGAAAATAGGTTGAGGCAATGCGGAGTGTTTCAGAATTCGAGGTTTGCCATACACCGGTCTCATCAAGGAGGCCACAGATTGTGTTTTTCCTCCGAAGTCGAGATGCTCAAACGTGGAAATATGCGGTATTTTTGTCACCATTGGTCAACCATGAAACCCGAGAGCGTTGTGCCTAGTATGCCTCCCTGGCATCTGTTAAGCTCCGGAGTTCCGATTTTGCACTATGTAGCGATGTCAGCGCCTTGTTGGAAAGGTGCCGACAACGTAAAAGAGCGTTGATTCTACACTGCAACACCGCTATTCGCTGTGCAGATTGCTGACGACGAGTGCCTTGCCACTCTTGAAGTTTGTGGCCCAAAGTGGAAAGTTTGTCTAAAAGGGGCCCAGAAGAGGAAGCCCATGTTTGTTGACAAATCTGTATGCATGATGGTCATTGACCCAGCAAGATTCGAACCGGAAATGATCCGAGGTAGGCTCTTTGACATTATGCGGATGACCAATATTAGATGTGTCCATGATGATAACACTAGATCCGATTCAAGTGCGAAAGAGTGGGAGTGCGAAAAATAAGGGTTGTCCTGCAACCACTTAGAGCAAGCCACAAAATGATCGAGTCTCTCGCAGACCGGGGTAACATTTGGCCCAGTCTGGGTCCAAGTGAACCAACCCTTGGTGGGCTTACAATCATATAGGTTATTACAAGAAAGAAAATCTTGAAAATTATGAATTTGGGAGCGAGGTCTACGACTCCCACCTTGTTTTTTCTTGTCATCGAGAATGTCGTTAAGATCACCTCCTATAAGCCACGGAAGAGGTGAAATAGGTTTTAGGGAATCAATAAGGTCCCACGTTTGGGATTTCATATTCGTTCCAGCGTACCCATATATACTAGTAAATCTAAAGTGATAATTAGAGCATTTCAAAAGCACATCAATATATCTCTCGGAGGACGAGAGTAAATCCAGTGAAATATTTTTATTCCAAAACAAGCCTAAGCCTGAACACGTAGGGCTGTTATCCACAACAAAAAAACCATCCATATCAAGCAAAAGTTTAAGACTTTCAAACCTAGCAGAATTTAAACGAGTTTCTGACAAAAAAGAACGTCTGGATGTAAACGAAAAACAATAGAACGTAACTCATGAACTGCCGAAGGCATACCAAGGCCTCGACAGTTCCAACATATGACTCTCATTTCTCTCGGCGGGTTTGACCGTCAACCACCACCGAAGAGTTTTTGCTGCTCATCCCAGCTTTCAAACTTTTTGGATTTTTTTTCCTGTTGCTTTCCTGCTTTGCCTGCAATCAGAGGGGGTGTACGAAGACGTTTAGCAATTCCTCCATTAAGAATAGGGGGCTACGCTTCGCTTTTTTTGGGCCAGCAACACTCTTCCCCTTGTCCGTGGTGGCAGCCAGCCAATCTTCAAATTCTGGGTTAACTGGAACCCCAGATTTGTTAGTGCTTTCCCGTGTGGCTGTGTCAACGACAGTGGGCATTGGGACATCATCTTCATCGATGAGAATGAACCTCTTTTCTGGAGGTGTGTCGGAGGCATGTGGCTGCACAGCGGTACCATCATCCTCCTCACCTTCATGAGATCCGTTGACCATTGATTCTTCATCGGCGGGGATCATATCCAGTGGGGCAATGTCCAGGGGTTCCATGTGGCCAGTCACCTCATCAACCGGGGTAGTGAGGGGCAGCTCAATGGACGGTACAGGCTCATTAACTGCTGCCGTGGGAATAGGCTCCTCCTCCCCAAGCAAATCATCATCCTCCAGGTGCATATCCTCTCCTGCACATGTGGTGGCATCTGCAGCAGCAGGTTGCACTGGTTGTGCTACCTCATCCGGGTTTGCAACAACATTGGCAGCCCGGTCCTTAGCTTTATTTTCTGAGAACGAAGAAATAAAGTACACTTGTAGTCGTAAGGAAAAACAAAGTGTAAAATAAACTTATATCCAAAGGCAGTTAATGAAAGATAAATGAAGGAGAATGATAAACAATATGATAAGTAAGAAGAACCTTTGGCGGCCTCATGTTGTTTGGAAGATGAGCTCGGTTCGAAGTATCGGACCTGACCTCTCACGTTAGTTTTGAGAGTTGGCTTAGGGGCCGGTGCACGGAGCCAGTCCTCATATGGTAGACCTGCACTAGGCTTGTCCTTGAAAGCATCATAGGTGGCTCTAAGGTGAGAAAGAATCCCATATCTATGGCAGAAAGTGGGAAGCTTTTCATATTGCACGGGCAGCATTTTAGGCTTCTTAGGGTCCTCCTCATCTGCCAAGGCTACTCCACGACGGAGTGGTTGGGTGATATCGACACGTAAAAATTTCACCATGTTACCTTCATCATCTTTTCATGTATTCGTGCTTATCACTGCTCCTAGGCCACTGCCCAAAGCCCGTCTCGCTACGTGAGCCACTATGTCACCCATCATCATCGCCAAGGGCACTCGAAGGATACGGACCCATATCCTCATGTGTGTGAATCAGTATTCATCAAGCGTTAATTGGGGTTGAATGGGAACGAGAGCTAACCAGTCTCGTTTAAAAGTCCAAGGTCCTCTCTTGAGAATCTCCCTCACCTGTGCTGCTGATTCAAACTTGAAGAGGAAGTACCCCGATCCAAGGATAGTGATGGAGATGACTCTGTCATTTTTCCAAACAGTCGTGAATACCCTCACAAGGGCAGCCTCATCAACTTTTGCAGTGGGGAAGATTTTCCCTAACAAAGAGCATTTATGGTCCTCTAATGGTATAGCTTTCTTGGCTTTTTGGGCATAGACCACATTATGCTCCTCTGCAGTGAATTGCAGGTTATCAAAGTGGTCCAAAAGGAGTCACAAGAGGCCATAGAGATGTGGTGGAAGTAGAGGGAAAGTTGGATGTAGAGAAGTCGAAGGTAGTGGTAAACACTGTCTCGGACGTAATAGAGGTAATTGATAGATGAAAAGAAGATAATATGGTAATGATAAACCTAGTCTGGTTCCTCAAATGTCGGTAAGTTTAAATTTCGAAAAAAAGAAATTTGAATTAGAGATATAGGATGAAGAGAGAAGAATTCAAATTGAATGAGCTTTGTGTAGATGTGATAAAAGATACTCCTCATAAAAAGGAGGAGATCGATTATCATAATATCAGCAGCATCCCTAATTATTAGGAGCAGTGTTTTTGGAAAAGTCTGGAGATTGAGGCAAGGTAGGAAACCTAGCATTAATTTAAATTTTAAAATTATGCTAAGCAATCAGGGATTATTTTCTCTCCAAAATTATCGGAGATTCCAGTTCCTAAGAATAAGGACATGATATTTCGTACTAGGCTCTGATTCGATGGATCTCAGGCCCGTGTTCCTGGCGGCGCCGTCGTGAATGGGTGGTCTGAGGAAAAAACCTTTTCCCGTGGCAGCTTCATGGCCCATAATGCCAGAATTAAACTGCAGCCACTTTCCTTGTATAGCTGGTGGGGAATAAAACATAATATCCACGTAGAAGTCATGCACGTAAAGTGCAACCTGCATGAACCATGCAGGCTGTATGGGCTTCCATTCGATGGTAACTGGCCAATGGTAGGCAGTGGACTGCCCTTCGATCCGTCCACTCGTCAGAATTCCCTTAATCATGGGTGTAGTCTGTCGATTTATCAGAACCCCCATAGTCGTGGAGACAAGCTGCCAAAATATTGGAGGCCCGTCGTTAGGCCACATAAGCATCCCTCGTCAAACGAATCTGATCGTAATACAAGGCCCAGAAGGCCAGGAAAAATTCCTTGTGTTAAGAAGGAATGTGATGTAATTACAAGACCATTGAGGCCAGGATAAAACATGTGCATTGATTAGCAGATCGGGAAATAATTTGGGTAATCCAAAACCCAAAGGTTGATTAAAACGAGGCCATGTTGGACTATGGATCTGAAAAAACTCATAAGTAAAACATGTCCATTCTAACAGCAAGTAGCATCCAACATAAAGGATGGATGAGAAAAAAATTAAAAAAACAGTATAAGAAGAGATACGTACCTTTGCTATGTCGGACCAGAAAAGGACATAACGCCAAATCTGGTGTATGGCTGGTGGACGGAGAAGGATGAGAGGCGGTGGTCTGAGGGAGAGGATGGGGAGGAGAGCCGATGGCCGGAGGAGGAGAAAGGAAAGAGGGGGAGGAGGAGGCGATGATTAAAGGGTGGAGATTGAGAAAGAGCTAGAAAAAGCAAATGGAGGGAAAGAGAGAATTCAGAGAGAATTTTCATTCCAACGTTACCCGTTTACCCGTTGGAATTTTAACTGAGTAAAAAGTACAGAAATTCAGGTTTTGCAATATAAGTGTGTTGAAAATCTCCTAAACAATTACACGATCTCCTAAAATTTGATTAAAACTTGTTTTGCGGCCCTTTTTGTAGAGGTTTCGGACGAGCAGGTCTAAATGGGCCTTACAATGGACCCGTTGGAATTTTAACTGAGTAAAAAGTACAGAAATTGAGGTTTTGCAATATAATTATGTTGAAAAGCTACAAATCAATTATTTGAACTCCTAAAATTTGATTAAAACTTGTTTTGCGGTCCTTTTGTCAAGGTTTCGGACGAGCAGGTCTAAATGGGCCTTTCAATGGACCCGTTGGAATTTTAACTGAGTAAAAAGTACAGAAATTGAGGATTTGAAATATAAGTGTGTTAAAATCTCCTAATCAATTATATGATCTCCTAAATTTTGATTAAAACTTGTTTTGTGGCCCTTTTTGTAGAGGTTTCGGACGAGCAGGTTTAAATGGGCCTTTCAGTGGACCCGTTGGAATTTTAACTGAGTAAAAAGTACAAAAATTGAGGTTTTGCAATGTAATTGATTTGAAAATCTACTAATCAATTATTTGAACTCCTAAAATTTGATTAAAACTTGTTTTGCGGTCCTTTTGTCGAGGTTTCAGACGAACTGGTCTAAATGGGCCATTCAATGGACCCGTTGGAATTTTAAATGAGTAAAAAGTACAGAAATTGAGGTTTCTCAATATAGTTGTATTGAAAAGATCCAAATCAATTACATGAACTCCTAAAATTTGATTAAAACTTGTTTTGCAGTTCTTTTTGTAGAGGTTTCGGACGAGTGGGTCGAAATGGGACTTTCAATGGACTCATTGGAATTTTAACTGAGTAAAAATTACATAAATTGAGGTTTTGAATTATAATTGTGTTGAAAAGCTCCTAATCAATTATTTGAACTCCTAAAATTTGAATAAAACTTTTTTGCGGTCCTCTTTGTAGAGGTATCGGACGAGCAGGTCTAAATGGGCCTTTCAATGGGCTCGTTGGAATTTTAATTTTGTAAAAAGTATAAAAATTGAGGTTTTTCAATATAATTGTGTTGAAAAGCTCCTAATCAATTATTTGAACTCCTGAAATTTGATTAAAACTTGTTTTGCAGTCCTTTTTGTTGAGGTTTCGGACGAGCAGGTCTAAATGGGCCTTTCAAAGGACCCGTTTGAATTTTAACTGAGTAAAAAGTACATAAATTGAGGTTTTTCAATATAATTGTGTTGAAAAGCTCCTAATCAATTACATGAACTCCTAAAATTTGATTAAAACTTGTTTTGCTATCCTTTTTGTAGAGGTTTCGGAAGAGCGGGTCGAAATGGGCCTTTCAATGGACTCGTTGGAATTTTAACTGAGTAAAAAGTACAAAAATTGAGGATTTGCAATATAATTGTGTTGAAAAGCTACTAATCAATTATTTGAACTCCTAAATTTTGATTAAAACTTGTTTTGCGGCCCTTTTTGTAAAGGTTTCGGACAAGCAGGTCTAAATGGGCCTTTCAATGGACCCGTTGGAATTTTAACTGAGTAAAAAGTACAGAAATTGAGGTTTTGCAATATAATTATGTTGAAAAGCTCTTAATCAGTTACATGAACTCCTAAAATTTGATTAAAACATGTTTTCCAGTCCTTTTTGTAGAGGTTTGGGACGAGCGGGTCGAAATGGGCCTTTCAATGGACCAGTTGGAATTTTAAATGAGAATAAAGTAAAAAAATTGAGGTTTTTCAATATGATTGTGTTGAAAAGCTACTAATCAATTACATGAACTCCTAAGATTTTATTAAAACTTGTTTTGCAGTCCTTTTTGTAGAGATTTCAGACGAGCGGGTCGAAATGGGCCTTTCAATGGACATGTTGGAATTTTATCTGAGTAAAAAGTACAGAAATTGTGGTTTTGCAATATAATTGTGTTTAAAACACCTAATCAATTATTTGAACTCTTAAAATTTTATTAAAACTTGTTTTGCGGTCCTTTTTGACGAGGTTTCGGACGACAAGGTCTAAATGGGCCTTTCAATGGACCCGTTGGAATTTTACCTTAGTAAAAAGCAGAGAAATTGAGGTTTTGCAATATAAGTGTGTTGAAAATCTCCTAAAATTTTATTAAAACTTGTTTTGTGGCCCTTTTTGTAGAGGTTTCGGACGAGCAGGTCTAAATGGGCCTTTCAATGGACCCGTTGGAATTTTAACTGACGAAAAAGTAAAAAGAAAATTGAGGTTTTGCAATATAATTGTGTTGAAAAGTTCCTAATCAATTACATGAACTCCTAAAATTTGATTAAAACATGTTTTGTAGTCCTTTTTGTAGAGGTTTGGGACGAGGGGGTCGAATTGGGCCTTTCAATGGACCCGTTGGAATTTTAACTGAGAAAAAAGTACATAAATTGAGGTTTTTCAATATAATTGTGTTGAAAAGCTCCTAATCAATTACATGAACTCCTAAAATTTGATTAAAACTTGTTTTGTAGTCCTTTTTGTAGAGGTTTCGGACGAGCAGGTCTAAATGGGCCTTTTAATGGACCCCTTGGAATTTTAACTGAGTAAAAAGTACAGAAATTGAGGTTTTGCAATATAATTGTGTTGAAAAGCTCCTAATCAATTATTTGAACTCCTGATATTTGATTAAAACTTGTTTTGCAGTCCTCTTTGTAGAGGTTTCGGACGAGCGGGTCGAAATGGGCCTTTCAATGGACCCGTTGGAATTTTAAATGAGTAAAAAGAACAGAAATTGAGGTTTTGTAATATAATTGTGTTGAAAAGCTCCTAATCAATTACATGAACTCCAAAAATTTGATTAAAACTTGTTTTGCAGTCATTTTTGTAGAGGTTTCGGACGAGCGGGTCGAAATGGGCCTTTCAATGAACCCGTTGGAATTTTAACTGAGTAAAAAGTATAGTAATTGAGGTTTTGCAATTTAATTGTGTTGAAAAGCTCCTAGTAAATTGTTTGAACTCCTAATATTTGAATAAAACATTTTTGCGGTCATTTTTGTCGAGGTTTCGGACGAGGAGGTCTAAATGGGCCTTTCATTGGACCCGTTGGAATTTTTACTGAGTAAAAAGTACAAAAATTGAGGTTTTGCAATATAATTTTGTTGAAAAGCTCCTAGTCAATTACATGAACTCCGAAAATTTGATTAAAACTTGTTTTGTAGTCCTTTTTGTCGAGGTTTCGGACGAGCGGGTCGAAATGGGCCTTTCAATGGATCCGTTGAAATTTTAACTTAGTAATAAGTACAGAAATCGAGATTTTGCAATATAATTGTGTTGAAAAGCTTCTAATAAATTATTTGAACTCCTAAAATTTGAAGAAAACTTTTTGCGGTCCCTTTTGTAGAGGTTTCAGACGAGCGGGTCTAATATAGGCCTTTCAATGGGCCCGATGGAATTTTAACTGAGTAAAAAGTATAAAAATTGAGGTTTTGCAATATAATTGTGTTGAAAATCTCCTAAACAATTACATGATCTCCTAAAATTTGATTAAAACTTGTTTTGCGGTCCTTTTTATCGAGGTTTCGGACGAGCAGGTCTAAATGGGCCTTTCAATGGACCCGTTGGAATTTTAACTGAGTTTAAAGTACAGAAATTGAGGTTTTGAAATATAAGTGTTTTGAAAATCTCCTAATCAATTACATGATCTCCTGAAATTTGATTAAAACTTGTTTTGTGGCCCTTTTTGTAAAGGTTTCGGACGAGCAGATCTAAATGGGCCTTTAAGTGGACCCGTTGGAATTTTAACTAAGTAAAAAGTACATAAATTGAGGTTTTGCAATATAATTGTGTTAAAAAGCTCCTAATCAATTATATGATCTCCTAAATTTTGATTAAAACTTGTTTTGTGGCCCTTTTTGTAGAGGTTTCGGACGAGCAGGTTTAAGTGGGCCTTTCAGTGGACCCTTTGGAATTTTAACTGAGTAAAAAGTACAAAAATTGAGGTTTTTCAATATAATTGATTTGAAAATCTACTAATCAATTATTTGAACTCCTAAAATTTGATTAAAACCTGTTTTGCGGTCCTTTTTGTCATGGTTTCGGACGAGCTGGTCTAAATGGGCCATTCAATGGACCCGTTGGAATTTTAACTAAGTAAAAAGTACAGAAATTAAGGTTTTTCAATATAGTTGTGTTGAAAAGATCCTAATCAATTACATGAACTCCTAAAATTTATTTAAAACTTGTTTTGCAGTCCTTTTTGTAGAGGTTTCGGACGAGTGGGTCAAAATGGGCCTTTCAATGGACTCGTTAGAATTTTAAATGAGTAAAAACTACAGAAATTGAGGTTTCGAAATATAATTGCGGTGAAAAGCACATAATCAATTATTTGAACTCCTAAAATTTGAATAAAACTTTTTGCGGTCCTCTTTGTAGAGGTCTAAATGGGCCTTTCAATGGGCTCGTTGGAATTTTAATTTTGTAAAAAGTATAAAAATTGAGGTTTTTCAATCTAATAGTGTTGAAAAGCTCCTAATCAATTATTTGAACTCCTGAAATTTGATTAAAACTTGTTTTGCAGTCCTTTTTGTTGAGGTTTCGGACGAGCAGGTCTAAATGGGCCTTTCAAAGGACCCGTTGGAATTTTAACTGAGTAAAAAGTACATAAATTGAGGTTTTTCAATATAATTGTGTTGAAAAGCTCCTAATCAATTACATGAACTCCTAAAATTTGATTAAAACTTGTTTTGCTATCCTTTTTGTAGAGGTTTCGGAAGAGCGGGTCGAAATGGGCCTTTCAATGGACTCGTTGGAATTTTAACTGAGTAAAAAGTACAAAAATTGAGGATTTGCAATATAATTGTGTTGAAAAGCTACTAATCAATTATTTGAACTCCTAAATTTTGATTAAAACTTGTTTTGCGGCCCTTTTTGTAAAGGTTTCGGACAAGCAGGTCTAAATGGGCCTTTCAATGGACCCGTTGGAATTTTAACTGAGTAAAAAGTACAGAAATTGAGGTTTTGCAATATAATTATGTTGAAAAGCTCTTAATCAGTTACATGAACTCCTAAAATTTGATTAAAACATGTTTTGCAGTCCTTTTTGTAGAGGTTTGGGACGAGCGGGTCGAAATGGGCCTTTCAATGGACCAGTTGGAATTTTAAATGAGAATAAAGTACAAAAATTGAGGTTTTTCAATATGATTGTGTTGAAAAGCTACTAATCAATTACATGAACTCCTAAGATTTGATTAAAACTTGTTTTGCAGTCCTTTTTGTAGAGATTTCAGACGAGCGGGTCGAAATGGGCCTTTCAATGGACATGTTGGAATTTTATCTGAGTAAAAAGTACAGAAATTGTGGTTTTGCAATATAATTGTGTTTAAAACACCTAATCAATTATTTGAACTCTTAAAATTTTATTAAAACTTGTTTTGCGGTCCTTTTTGACGAGGTTTCGGACGAGAAGGTCTAAATGGGCCTTTCAATGGACCCGTTGGAATTTTACCTTAGTAAAAAGCAGAGAAATTGAGGTTTTGCAATATAAGTGTGTTGAAAATCTCCTAAAATTTTATTAAAACTTGTTTTGTGGCCCTTTTTGTAGAGGTTTCGGACGAGCAGGTCTAAATGGGCCTTTCAATGGACCCGTTGGAATTTTAACTGACGAAAAAGTAAAAAGAAAATTGAGGTTTTGCAATATAATTGTGTTGAAAAGCTCCTAATCAATTACATGAACTCCTAAAATTTGATTAAAACATGTTTTGTAGTCCTTTTTGTAGAGGTTTGGGACGAGGGGGTCGAATTGGGCCTTTCAATGGACCCGTTGGAATTTTAACTGAGAAAAAAGTACAGAAATTGAGGTTTTTCAATATAATTGTATTGAAAAGCTCCTAATCAATTACATGAACTCCTAAAATTTGATTAAAACTTGTTTTGTAGTCCTTTTTGTAGAGGTTTCGGACGAGCAGGTCTAAATGGGCCTTTTAATGGACCCCTTGGAATTTTAACTGAGTAAAAAGTACAGAAATTGAGGTTTTGCAATATAATTGTGTTGAAAATCTCCTAATCAATTATTTGAACTCCTGATATTTGATTAAAACTTGTTTTGCAGTCCTTTTTGTAGAGGTTTCGGACGAGCGGGTCGAAATGGGCCTTTCAATGGACCCGTTGGAATTTTAAATGAGTAAAAAGAACAGAAATTGAGGTTTTGTAATATAATTGTGTTGAAAAGCTCCTAATAAATTACATGAACTCCAAAAATTTGATTAAAACTTGTTTTGCAGTCATTTTTGTACAGGTTTCGGACGAGCGGGTCGAAATGGGCCTTTCAATGAACCCGTTGGAATTTTAACTGAGTAAAAAGTACATTAATTGAGGTTTTGCAATTTAATTGTGTTGAAAAGCTCCTAGTAAATTATTTGAACTCCTAATATTTGAATAAAACATTTTTGCGGTCATTTTTGTCGAGGTTTCGGACGAGGAGGTCTAAATGGGCCTTTCATTGGACCCGTTGGAATTTTTACTGAGTAAAAAGTACAAAAATTGAGGTTTTGCAATATAATTTTGTTGAAAAGCTCCTAGTCAATTACATGAACTCCGAAAATTTGATTAAAACTTGTTTTGTAGTCCTTTTTGTCGAGGTTTCGGACGAGCGGGTCGAAATGGGCCTTTCAATGGATTCGTTGAAATTTTAACTTAGTAATAAGTACAGAAATCGAGATTTTGCAATATAATTGTGTTGAAAAGCTTCTAATAAATTATTTGAACTCCTAAAATTTGAAGAAAACTTTTTGCGGTCCCTTTTGTAGAGGTTTCAGACGAGCGGGTCTAATATAGGCCTTTCAATGGGCCCGATGGAATTTTAACTGAGTAAAAAGTATAAAAATTGAGGTTTTGCAATATAATTGTGTTGAAAATCTCCTAAACAATTACATGATCTCCTATAATTTGATTAAAACTTGTTTTGCGGTCCTTTTTATCGAGGTTTCGGACGAGCAGGTCTAAATGGGCCTTTCAATGGACCCGTTGGAATTTTAACTGAGTAAAAAGTACAGAAATTGAGGTTTTGAAATATAAGTGTTTTGAAAATCTCCTAATCAATTACATGATCTCCTGAAATTTGATTAAAACTTGTTTTGTGGCCCTTTTTGTAGAGGTTTCGGACGAGCAGGTCTAAATGGGCCTTTAAGTGGACCCGTTGGAATTTTAACTGAGTAAAAAGTACATAAATTGAGGTTTTGCAATATAATTGTGTTAAAAAGCTCCTAATCAATTATATGATCTCCTAAATTTTGATTAAAACTTGTTTTGTGGCCCTTTTTGTAGAGGTTTCGGACGAGCAGGTTTAAATGGGCCTTTCAGTGGACCCTTTGGAATTTTAACTGAGTAAAAAGTACAAAAATTGAGGTTTTTCAATATAATTGATTTGAAAATCTACTAATCAATTATTTGAACTCCTAAAATTTGATTAAAACCTGTTTTGCGGTCCTTTTTGTCGTGGTTTCGGACGAGCTGGTCTAAATGGGCCATTCAATGGACCCGTTGGAATTTTAACTAAGTAAAAAGTACAGAAATTAAGGTTTTTCAATATAGTTGTGTTGAAAAGATCCTAATCAATTACATGAACTCCTAAAATTTATTTAAAACTTGTTTTGCAGTCCTTTTTGTAGAGGTTTCGGACGAGTGGGTCAAAATGGGCCTTTCAATGGACTCGTTAGAATTTTAAATGAGTAAAAACTACAGAAATTGAGGTTTCGAAATATAATTGCGGTGAAAAGCACATAATCAATTATTTGAACTCCTAAAATTTGAATAAAACTTTTTGCAGTCCTCTTTGTAGAGGTCTAAATGGGCCTTTCAATGGGCTCGTTGGAATTTTAATTTTGTAAAAAGTATAAAAATTGAGGTTTTTCAATCTAATAGTGTTGAAAAGCTCCTAATCAATTATTTGAACTCCTGAAATTTGATTAAAACTTGTTTTGCAGTCCTTTTTGTTGAGGTTTCGGACGAGCAGGTCTAAATGGGCCTTTCAAAGGACCCGTTGGAATTTAAACTGAGTAAAAGGTACATAAATTGAGGTTTTGCAATATAATTGTGTTAAAAAGCTCCTAATCAATTACATGAACTCCTAAAATTTGATTAAAACTTGTTTTGCTATCCTTTTGTAGAGGTTTCGGAAGAGCGGGTCGAAATGGGCCTTTCAATAGACCCGTTGGAATTTTAACTGAGTAAAAAGTACAGAAATTGAGGTTTTGCAATATAATTGTGTTGAAAAGCTACTAATCAATTATTTGAACTCCTAAATTTTGATTAAAACTTGTTTTGCGGCCCTTTTTCTAAAGGTTTCGGACGAGCAGGTCTAAATGGGCATTTCAATGGACCCGTTGGAATTTTAACTGAGTAAAAAGTAAAAAAAATGACGTTTTGCAATATAATTGTGTTGAAAAGCTCTTAATCAATTACATGAACTCCTAAAATTTGATTAAAACTTGTTTTGCAGTCCTTTTTGTAGAGGTTTGGGACGAGCGGGTCGAAATGGGCCTTTCAATGGACCCGTTGGAATTTTAACTGAGAACAAAGTACAGAAATTGAGGTTTTTCAATATAATTGTGTTGAAAAGCTCCTAATCAATTACATGAACTCCTAATAATTGATTAAAACTTGTTTTGCAGTCCTTTTTGTAGAGATTTTGGACGAGCGGGTCGAAATGGGCCTTTCAATGGACCCGTTGGAATTTTATCTGAGTAAAAAGTACAGAAATTGAGGTTTTGAATTATAATTGTGTTGAAAACACCTAATCAATTACTTGAACTCCTAAAATTTTATTAAAACTTGTTTTACGGTCCTTTTTGTCGAGGTTTCGGACGAGCAGGTCTAAATGAGCCTTTCAATGGACCCGTTCGAATTTTAACTGAGTAAAAAGCAGAGAAATTTAGGTTTTGCAATATAAGTGTGTTGAAAATCTCCTAAATTTTGATTAAAACTTGTTTTGTGGCCCTTTTTGTAGAGGTTTCGGACGAGTAGGTCTAAATGGGCCTTTCAATGGACCCGTTGGAATTTTAACTAAGTAAAAAGTAAATAAAAATCGAGGTTTTGCAATATAATTGTGTTGAAAAGCTCTTAATTAGTTACATGAACTCCTAAAATTTGATTAAAACCTGTATTGCAGTCCTTTTGTAGAGGTTTGGGACGAGCGGGTCGAAATGGGCCTTTCAATGGACCAGTTGGAATTTTAACTGAGAAAAAAGTACAAAAATTGAGGTTTTTCAATATAATTGTGTTGAAAAGCTACTAATCAATTACATGAACTCCTAAGATTTGATTAAAACTTGTTTTGTAGTCCTTTTTGTAGAGATTTCGGACGAGCGGGTCGAAATGGGACTTTCAATGGACCCGTTGGAATTTTATCTGAGTAAAAAGTACAGAAATTGAGGTTTTGAATTATAATTGTGTTGAAAACACCTAATCAATTATTTGAACTCCTAAAATTTTATTAAAACTTGTTTTGCGGTCCTTTTTGTCGAGGTTTCGGACGAGCAGGTCTAAATGGGCCTTTCAATGGACCCGTTCGAATTTTAACTGAGTAAAAAGCTGAGAAATTGAGGTTTTGCAATATAAGTGTGTTGAAAATCTCCTAAATTTTGATTAAAACTTGTTTTGTGGCCCTTTTTGTAGAGGTTTCGGACGAGTAGGTCTAAATGGGCCTTTCAATGGACCCGTTGGAATTTTAACTAAGTAAAAAGTAAAAAAAAATCGAGTTTTTGCAATATAATTGTGTTGAAAAGCTCTTAATTAGTTACATGAACTCCTAAAATTTGATTAAACCCTATTTTGCAGTCCTTTTTGTAGAGGTTTGGGACGAGCGGGTCGAAATGGGCCTTTCAATGGACCCGTTGGAATTTTAACTGAGAAAAAAGTACAAAAATTGAGGTTTTTCAATATAATTGTGTTGAAAAGCTACTAATCAATTACATGAACTCCTAAGATTTGATTAAAACTTGTTTTGCAGTTCTTTTTGTAGAGATTTCGGACGAGAGGGTCGAAATGGGCCTTTCAATGGACACGTTGGAATTTTATCTGAGTAAAAAGTACATAAATTGAGGTTTTGCAATATAATTGTGTTGAAAACACCTAATCAATTATTTGAACTCCTAAAATTTTATTAAAACTTGTTTTGCGGTCCTTTTTGTCGAGGTTTCGGACGAGCATATCTAAATGGGCCTTTCAATGGACCCGTTGGAATTTTACCTGAGTAAAAAGCAGAGAAATTGAGGTTTCGGACGAGCAGGTCTAAATGGGCCTTTCAATATAACTGTGTTGAAAATCTCCTAAATTTTGATTAAAACTTGTTTTGTGGCCCTTTTTGTAGAGGTTTCGGACGAGCAGGTCTAAATGGGCCTTTCAATGGACCCGTTTGAATTTTAACTAAGTAAAAAGTAAAAAGAAAATTGAGGTTTTGCAATATAATTGTGTTGAAAAGCTCCTAATCAATTACATGAACTCCTAAAATTTGATTAAAACATGTTTTGTAGTCCTTTTTGTAGAGGTTTGGGACGAGCGGGTCGAATTGGGCCTTTCAATGGACCCGTTGGAATTTTAACTGAGAAAAAAGTACAGAAATTGAGGTTTTTCAATATAATTGTGTTGAAAAGCTGCTAATAAATTACATGAACTCCTAAAATTTGATTAAAACTTGTTTTGCAGTCCTTTTTGTAGAGATTTCGGACGAGCGGGTCGAAATGTGCCTTTCAATGGACCCGTTGGAAATTTATCTGAGTAAAAAGTACAAAAATTTAGGTTTTGAATTATAAATGTGTTGAAAAGCACCTAATCAATTATTTGAACTCCTAAAATTTTATTAAAACTTGTTTTGCGGTCCTTTTTGTCGAGGTTACGGACGAGCAGGTCTAATTGGGTCTTTCAATGGACCCGTTGGAATTTTAACTTAGTAATAAGTATAGAAATTGATGTTTTGTAATATAATTGTGTTGAAAAGCTCCTAGTCAATTACATGAACTCCTAAAATTTGATTAAAACTTCTTTTGTAGTCCTTTTTGTCGAGGATTCGGACGAGCGGGTCGAAATGGGCCTTTCAATGGATCCGTTGAAATTTTAACTGAGTAACAAGTACAGAAATTGAGATTTTGCAATATAATTGTGTTGAAAAGCTCCTAATAAATTATTTGAACTCCTAAAATTTGAAAACTTTTTTGCGGTTCCTTTTGTAGAGGTTTCAGACGAGCGGGTCTAAAATGGGCCTCTCAATGGGCCCGTTGGAATTTTAACTGAGTAAAAAGTGTAAAAATCTCCTAAAATTTGATTCAAACTTGTTTTGCGGTCCTTTTTGTCGAGGTTTCGGACGAGCAGGTCTAAATGGGCCTTTCAATGGACCCGTTGGAATTTTAACTGAGTAAAAAGTACAGAAATTGAGGTTTTGAAATATAAGTGTGTTGAAAATCTCCTAATCAATTACATGATCTCCTAAAATTTGATTAAAACTTGTTTTGTGGCCCTTTTTGAAGAGGTTTCGAACGAGCAGGTCTAAATGGGCCTTTCAGTGGACCCGTTGGAATTTTAACTGAGTAAAAAGTACAGAAATTGAGGTTTTGCAATATAATTGATTTGAAAATCTACTAATCAATTATTTGAACTCCTAAAATTTGATTAAAATCTGTTTTGCGGTCCTTTTTGTCGAGGTTTCGGACGAGCTGGTCTAAATGGGCCATTCAATGGACCCGTTGGAATTTTAACTGAGTAAAAAGTACAGAAATTGAGGTTTTTCAATATAGTTGTGTTGAAAAGATCCTAATCAATTACATGAACTCCTAAAATTTGATTAAAACTTGTTTTGCAGTCCTTTTTGTAGAGGTTTCGGACGAGTGGGTCAAAATGGGTCTTTCAATAGACTCGTTGGAATTTTAACTGAGTAAAAATTACAGAAATTGAGGTTTTCAAATATAATTGTGTTGAAAAGCTCATAATCAATTATTTGAACTCTAAAAATTTGAATAAAACTTTTTGCGGTCCTCTTTGTAGAGGTCTAAATGGGCCTTTCAATGGGCTCGTTGGAATTTTAATTTTGTAAAATGTATAAAAATTGAGGTTTTTCAATCTAATGGTGTTGAAAAGCTCCTAATCAATTATTTGAACTCCTGAAATTTGATTAAAATTGTTTTGTAGTCCTTTTTGTTGAGGTTTTTGACGAGCAGGTCTAAAGGGGCCTTTCAAAGGACGCGTTCGAATTTTAACTGAGTGAAAAGTACATAAATTGAAGTTTTGCAATATAATTGTGTTAAATGCTCCTAATCAATTACATGAACTCCTAAAATTTGATTAAAACTTGTTTTGTTATCCTTTTTGTAGAGGTTTCGGAAGAGCGGGTCGAAATGGGCCTTTCAATGGACTCGTTGGAATTTTAACTGAGTAAAAAGTACAGAAATTTAGGTTTTGCAATATAATTGTGTTGAAAAGCTACTAATCATTTATTTGAACTCCGAAATTTTGATTAAAACTTGTTTTGCGGCCCTTTTTGTAAAGGTTTCGGACGAGCAGGTCTAAATGGGCCTTTCAATAGACCCGTTGGAATTTTAACTGAGTAAAAAGTAAAAAAAAATTGAGGTTTTGCAATATAATTGTGTTGAAAAGCTCTTAATCAATTACATGAACTCCTAAAATTTGATTGAAACCTGTTTTGCAGTCCTTTTTGTAGAGGTTTGGGACGAGCGGGTCGAAATGGGCCTTTCAATGGATCCGTTGGAATTTTAACTGAGAACAAAGTACAGAAATTGAGGTTTTTCAATATAATTGTGTTGAAAAGCTCCAAATCAATTACATGAACTCCTAAAATTTGATTAACACTTGTTTTGCAGTCCTTTTTGTAGAGATTTCGGACGAGCGGGTCGAAATGTGCCTTTCAATAGACCCGTTGGAAATTTATCTGAGTAAAAAGTACAGAAATTGAGGTTTTGCAATATAATTGTGTTGAAAAGCACCTAATAAATTATTTGAACTCCTAAAATTTTATTAAAACTTGTTTTGCGGTCCTTTTTGTCGAGGTTTCAGACGAGCAGGTCTAAATGGGCCTTTCAATGGACCCGTTGGAATTTTAACTGAATAAAAAGTAAAAAGAAAATTGGGGTTTTGCAATATAATTGTGTTGAAAAGCTCCTAATCAATTACACGAACTCCTAAAATTTGATTAAAACTTGTTTTGTAGTCCTTTTTGTAGAGGTTTGGGACGAGCGGGTCGAATTGGGCCATTCAATGGACCCGTTGGAATTTTAACTGAGAAAAAAGTACAGAGATTGAGGTTTTTCAATATAATTGTGTTGAAAAGCTACTAATCAATTACACGAACACCTAAAATTTGATTAAAACTTGTTTTGTAGTCCTTTTTGTAGAGGTTTGGGATGAGCGGGTCGAATTGGGCCTTTCAATGGACCCGTTGGAATTTTAACTGAGAAAAAAGTACAGAAATTGAGGTTTTTCAATATAATTGTGTTGAAAAGCTCCTAATCAATTACATGAACTCCTAAAATTTGATTAAAACTTGTTTTGCAGTCCTTTTTGTAGAGATTTCGGACGAGCGGGTCGAAATGTGCCTTTCAATGGACCCGTTGGAAATTTATCTGAGTAAAAAGTACAGAAATTGAGGTTTTGCAATATAATTGTGTTGAAAAGCTACTAATCAATTATTTGAACTCCTAAATTTTGATTAAAACTTGTTTTGCGGCCCTTTTTGTAAAGGTTTCGGACGAGCAGGTCTAAATGGGCATTTCAATGGACCCGTTGGAATTTTAACTGAGTAAAAAGTAAAAAAAATTGACGTTTTGCAATATAATTGTGTTGAAAAGCTCCTAGTCAATTACATGAACTCCTAAAATTTGATTAAAACTTGTTGTGTAGTCCTTTTTGTCGAGGTTTCGGACGAGCGGGTCGAAATGAGCCTTTCAATGGATTCGTTGAAATTTTAACTGAGTAATAAGTACAGAAATTGAGATTTTGCAATATAATTGTGTTGAAAAGCTTCTAATAAATTATTTGAACTCCTAAAATTTGAAGAAAACTTTTTTGCGGTCCCTTTTGTAGAGGTTTCAGACGAGCGGTTCTAAAATGGGCCTTTCAATGGGCCCGTTAGAATTTTAACTGAGTAGAAAGTATAAAAATTGAGGTTTTGCAATATAATTGTGTTGAAAATCTCCTAAACAATTAAACGATCTCCTAAAATTTGATTAAAACTTGTTTTGCGGTCCTTTTTGTCGAGGTTTCGGACCAACAGGTCTAAATGGGCCTTTCAATGGACCCGTTGGAATTTTAACTGAGTAAAAAGTACATAAATTGAAGTTTTGAAATATAAGTGTTTTGAAAATCTCCTAATCAATTACATGATCTCCTGAAATTTGATTAAAACTTGTTTTGTGGCCCTTTTTGTAGAGGTTTCGGACGAGCAGGTCTAAATGGGCCTTTCAGTGGATCCGTTGGAATTTTAACTGAGTAAAAAGTACAGAAATTGAGGTTTTGCAATATAATTGATTTGAAAATCTACTAATCAATTATTTGAACTCCTAAAATTTGATTAAA
Organism: Hibiscus trionum; assembly: GCA_030270665.1. Taxonomy (NCBI): domain Eukaryota; kingdom Viridiplantae; phylum Streptophyta; class Magnoliopsida; order Malvales; family Malvaceae; genus Hibiscus; species Hibiscus trionum. Next base: position 28,281,911 of record BSYR01000002.1, read on the forward strand.
ACCTGTTTTGCGGTCCTTTTTGTCGAGGTTTCGGACGAGCTGGTCTAAATGGGCCATTCAATGGACCCGTTGGAATTTTAACTGAGTAAAAAGTACAGAAATTGAGGTTTTTCAATATAGTTGTGTTGAAAAGATCCTAATCAATTACATGAACTCCTAAAATTTATTTAAAACTTGTTTTGCAGTCCTTTTTGTAGAGGTTTCGGACGAGTGGGTCAAAATGGGCCTTTCAATGGACTCGTTCGAATTTTAACTGAGTAAAAATTACAGAAATTGAGGTTTTGAAATATAATTGTGTTGAAAAGCTCATAATCAATTACTTGAACTCCTAAAATTTGAATAAAACTTTTTGCGGTCCTCTTTATAGAGGTCTAAATGGGCCTTTCAATGGGCTCGTTGGAATTTTAATTTAGTAAAAAGTATAAAAAATTGAGGTTTTTCAATCTAATAGTTTTGAAAAGCTCCTAATCAATTATTTGAACTCCTGAAATTTGATTAAAACTTGTTTTGCAGTCCTTTTTGTTGAGGTTTCGGACGAGCAGGTCTAAATGGGCCTTTCAAAGGACCCGTTGGAATTTTAACTGAGTAAAAAGTACATAAATTGAGGTTTTGCAATATAATTGTGTTAAAAAGCTCCTAATCAATTACATGAACTCCTAAAATTTGATTAAATCTTGTTTTGCTATCCTTTTGTAGAGGTTTCGGAAGAGCGGGTCGAAATGGGACTTTCAATTGACCCGTTGGAATTTTAACTGAGTAAAAAGTACATAAATTGAGGTTTTGCAATATAATTGTGTTGAAAAGCTACTAATCAATTATTTGAACTCCTAAATTTTGATTAAAACTTGTTTTGCGGCCCTTTTTGTAATGGTTTCGGACGAGCAGGTCTAAATGGGCCTTTCAATGGACCCGTTGGAATTTTAACTGAGTAAAAAGTAAAAAAAAAAATTGAGGTTTTGAAATATAATTGTGTTGAAAAGCTCTTAATCAATTACATGAACTCCTAAAATTTGATTAAAACTTGTTTTGTAGTCCTTTTTGTAGAGGTTTGGGACGAGCGGGTCGAAATGGCCCTTTCAATGGACCCGTTGGAATTTTAACTGAGAACAAAGTACAGAAATTGAGGTTTTTCAATATAATTGTGTTGAAAAGCTCCTAATCAATTACATGAACTCCTAAGATTTGATTAAAACTTGTTTTGTAGTCCTTTTTGTAGAGATTTCGGACGAGCGGGTCGAAATGGGACTTTCAGTGGACCCGTTGGAATTTTATCGAGCGGGTCGAAATTGAGGTTTTGAATTATAATTGTGTCGAAAACACCTAATCAATTATTTGAACTCCTAAAATTTTATTAAAACTTGTTTTGCGGTCCTTTTTGTCGAGGTTTCGGACGAGCAGGTCTAAATGGGCCTTTCAATGGACCCGTTCGAATTTTAACTGAGTAAAAAGCAGAGAAATCGAGGTTTTGCAATATAAGTGTGTTGAAAATCTCCTAAATTTTGATTAAAACTTCTTTTGTGGCCCTTTTTGTAGAGGTTTCAGACGAGTAGGTCTAAATGGGCCTTTCAATGGACCCGTTGGAATTTTAACTAAGTAAAAAGTAAAAAGAAAATTGAGGTTTTGCAATATAATTGTGTTGAAAAGCTCCTAATCAATTACATGAACTCCTAAAATTTGATTAAAACATGTTTTGTAGTCCTTTTTGTAGAGGTTTGGGACGAGCGAGACGAATTGGGCCTTTCAATGGACCCGTTGGAATTTTAACTGAGAAAAAAGTACAGAAATTGAGGTTTTTCAATATAATTGTGTTGAAAAGCTCTTAATTAGTTACGTGAACTCCTAAAATTTGATTAAAACCTGTTCTGCAGTCCTTTTTGTAGAGGTTTGGGACGAGCGGGTCGAAATGGGCCTTTCAATGGACCAGTTGAAATTTTAACTGAGAAAAAGTAAAAAAAATTGAGGTTTTTCAATATAATTGTGTTGAAAAGCTACTAATCAATTACATGAACTCCTAAGATTTGATTAAAACTTGTTTTGCAGTCCTTTTTGTAAAGATTTCGGACGAGCGGGTCGAAATGGGCCTTTCAATGGACACGTTGGAATTTTATCTGAGTAAAAAGTACATAAATTGAGGTTTTGCAATATAATTGTGTTGAAAACACCTAATCAATTATTTGAACTCCTAAAATTTTATTAAAACTTGTTTTGCGGTCCTTTTTGTCGAGGTTTCGGACGAGCATATCTAAATGGGCCTTTCAATGGACCCGTTGGAATTTTACCTAAGTAAAAAGCAGAGAAATTGAGGTTTTGCAGTATAAGTGTGTTGAAAATCTCCTAAATTTTGATTAAAACTTGTTTTGTGGCCCTTTTTGTAGAGGTTTCAGACGAGCAGGTCTAAATGGGCCTTTCAATGGACCCGTTGGAATTTTAACTAAGTAAAAAGTAAAAAGAAAATTGAGGTTTTGCAATGTAATTGTGTTGAAAAGCTCCTAATCAATTACATGAACTCCTAAAATTTGATTAAAACATGTTTTGTAGTCCTTTTTGTAGAGGTTTGGGACGAGCGAGACGAATTGGGCCTTTCAATGGACCCGTTGGCATTTTAACTGAGAAAAAAGTACAGAAATTGAGGTTTTTCAATATAATTGTGTTGAAAAGCTCCTAATAAATTACATGAACTCCTAAAATTTGATTAAAACTTGTTTTGCAGTCCTTTTTGTAGAGATTTCAGACGAGCGGGTCGAAATGTGCCTTTCAATGGACCCGTTGGAAATTTCTCTGAGTAAAAAATATAGAAATTGAGGTTTTGCAATATAATTGGGTTGAAAAGCATCTAATCAATTATTTGAACTCCTAAAATTTTATTAAAACTTGTTTTGCGGTCCTTTTTGTCGAGGTTTCGGACGAGCTGGTCTAAATGGGCCTTTCAATGGACCCGTTGGAATTTTAACTGAGTAAAAAGTATAGAAATTGAGGTTTTACAATATAATTATGTTGAAAAGCTCCTAATAAATTATTTCAAATCCTAAAATTTGATTAAAACTTGTTTTGAGGTCCTTTTTATCGAGGTTTCGGACGAGTAGGTCTAAATGTGATTTTCAATGGACCCGTTCGAATTTGAACTAAGTAAAAAGCAGAGAAATTGAGGTTTTGCAATATCAGTGTGTTGAAAATCTCCTAATCAATTACATGATCTCCTAAAATTTGATTAAAACTTATTTTGCGGCCATTTTTTAGAGGTTTCGGACGAGCAGGTCTAAATAGGCTTTATAATGGACCCGTTGAAATTTTAACTTAGTAAAAAGTACAGAAATTGAGGTTTCGCAAAATAATTGTGTTGAAAAGCTCCTAATCAATTACATGAACTCCTAAATTTGATTAAAACTTGTTTTGCATTCCTTTTTGTAGAGGTTTCGGACGAGCAGGTCGAAATGGGCCTTTCAATGGACCCGTTAGAAATTTAACTAAGTAAAAAGTAAAGAAATTGAGGTTTTACAATATAATTATGTTGAAAAGCTTCTAATAAATTATTTGAACTCCTAAAATTTGATTAAAACTTGTTTTGTGGTTCTTTTTATCGAGGTTTCGGACGAGTAGGTCTAAATGAGCATTTCAATGGACCCGTTGGAATTTTAACTGAGTAAAAAGAAGAGAAATTGAGGTTTTGCAATATAAGTGTGTGGAAAATCTCCTAATCAATTACATGATCTCCTAAAATTTAATTAAAACTTGTTTCGCGACCCTTTTTGTAGAGGTTTCGGACGAGCAGGTCTAAATGAGCCTTTCAATGGACCCGTTGCAATTTTAACTGAGTAAAAAGTACAGAAATTGAGGTTTTGCAATATAATTATGTTGAAAAGCTACTAATCAATTACTTGAACTCCTAAAATTTGATTAAAACTTCTTATGTGGTCTTTTTTGTCGAGGTTTCGGACGAGTAGGTCGAAATGGTCCTTTCAATGGACCCGTTGGAATTTTAACTGCGTAAAAAGTACATGAATTGAGGTTTTGCATTATAATTGTGTTGAAAAGCTACTAATCAATTATTTGAACTCCTAAAATTTGATTAAAACTTGTTTTGCGGTCCTTTTTGTCGAGGTTTCGGACGAGCAGATCGAAATGAGCTTTTCAATGGACCCGTTGGAATTTTAACTGAGTAAAAAGTATAGAGATTGAGGTTTTTCAATATAATTGTGTTGAAAAGCTTCTAAGCAATTACATGAACTCCTAGAATTTGATTAAAACTTGTTTTGCAGTCCTTTTTGTAGAGGTTTCGGACGATCGGGTCGAAATGGACCTTTCAATGGACCCATTGGAATTTTAACTAAGTAAAAAGTACAGAAATTGAGGTTTTTCAATATAATTTTTGTGAAAAGCTCCTAATCAATTACATGAACTCCTAAAATTTGATTAAAACTTGTTTTGTAGTCCTTATTGTAGAGATTTCGGACGAGCAGGTCGAAATGGGCCTTTCAATGGACCCGTTGGATTTTTAACTAAGTAAAAAGTACAAAAATTGAGGTTTTGCAATATAATTGTGTTGAAAAGCACCTAATCAATTATTTGAACTCCTAAAATTTTATTAAAACTTGTTTTGCGGTCCTTTTTGTAGAGGTTTCGGACGAGCAGGTCTAAATGGGACTTTCAATGGACCCGTTGCAATTTTAACTGCGTAAAAAGTACAGGAATTGAGGTTTTGCATTATAATTGTGTTGAAAAGCTACTAATCAGTTATTTGAACTCCTAAAATTTGATTAAAACTTGTTTTGTGGTCCTTTTTGTCGAGGTTTCGGACAAGCTGGTCGAAATGAGCCTTTCAATGGACCCGTTGGAATTTTAACTGAGTAAAAAGTACAGAGATTGAGGTTTTTCAATATAATTGTGTTGAAAAGCTTCTAAGCAATTACATGAACTCCTAGAATTTGATTAAAACTTGTTTTGCAGTCCTTTTTGAAGAGGTTTCGGACGAGCGGGTCGAAATGGACCTTTCAATGGACCCGTTGGAATTTTAACTGAGTAAAAAGTACAGAAATTGAGGTTTTTCAATATAATTTTGTTGAAAAGCTCCTAATCAATTACATGAACTCCTAAAATTTGATTAAAACTTGTTTTGCAATCCTTGTTGTACAGATTTAGGACAAGCGGGTCGAAATGGGCCTTTCAATGGACCCGTTGGAATTTTAACTAAGTAAAAAGTACAAAAATTGAGGTTTATTGAAAGGCCTATTTAGACCTGCTCGTCCGAAACCTCGACAAAAAGGACCGCAAAACAGGTTTTAATCAAATTTTAGGAGTTCAAATAATTGATTAGGAGATTTTCAACAAAATTATATTGCAAAACCTCAATTTCTGTACTTTTTACGCAGTTAAAATTCCAACGGGTCCAATGAAAGGCCCATTTTGATCCGCTCTTCCGAAACCTCGACAAAAAGGACAGCAAAACAAGTTTTAATCAAAATTTAGGAGTTCATGTAATTGATTATGAGCTTTTCAACACAATTATATTGCAAAACCTCAATTTATGCACTTTTTATTCAGTTAAAATTCCAACGGGTCCATTGTAAGGCCAATTTAGGCTTGCTCATCCGAAACCTCTACAAAAAGGGCCGCAAAACAAGTTTTAATCAAATTTTAAGAGATCATGTAAATTATTAGGAGATTCTCAACACACTAATATTGCAAAACCTCAATTTATGGACTTTTTACTCAGTTAAAATTCCAACGGGTCCATTGAAAAGCCCATTTAGACCTGCTCGTCCGAAACCTCGACAAAAGGACCGCAATACAAGTTTTAATCAAATTTTAGGAGTTCAAATAATTGATTAGGATCTTTTCAACAAAATTATATTGCAAAACCTGATTTTATGTAGTTTTTACTCAGTTAAAATTCCAATGGGTCCAACGAAAGGCCCATTTCGACCCGCTCGTCCAAAACCTCGACAAAAAGGACCGCAAAACAAGTTTTAATCATATTTTAGGAGTTCAAATAATTGATTAGGATATTTTCAACACAATTATATTGCAAAACCTCAATTTCTGTACTTTTTACACAGTTAAAATTTCAACGGATCCATTGAAAGGCCCATTTCGACCCGCTCGTCCAAAACCTCTACAAAAAGGACTGCAAAACAAGTTTTAATCAATTTTTAGGAGATCATGTAATTGATTAGGAGATTTTCAACACTCGTATATTGCAAAACCTCAATTTCTGTACTTTTCACTCAGTTAAAATTCCAACGGGTCCATTGAAAGGCCCATTTCGACCCGCTCGTCCAAAACCTCGACAAAAAGGACCGCAAAACAAGTTTTAATCAAATTTTAGGAGTTCAAATAATTGATTAGGATATTTTCAACACAATTATATTGCAAAACCTCATTATGTACTTTTTACTCAGTTAAAATTCCAACGGGTCCATTGAAAGGCCCATTTAGACATGCTCGTCCGAAACCTCTACAAAAAGGGCCGCGAAACAAGTTTTAATCAAATTTTAGGAGATCATGTAATTGATTAGGATATTTTCAACACACGTATATTGCAAAACCTCAATTTCTGTACTTTTTACTAAGTTAAAATTCCAACGGGTCCAGTGAAAGGCCCATTTAGACCTGCTCGTCCGAAACCTCGACAAAAGGACCACAAAACAAGTTTTAATCAAATATTAGGAGTTCAAATAATTGATTAGGAGCTTTTCAACAAAATTATATTGCAAAACCTCATTTTCTGTACTTTTTACTCGGTTAAAATTCCTACGGGTCCAATGAAAGGCCCATTTTGACCCGCTCATCCAAAACCTCGACAAAAAGGACCATAAAAAAGTTTTCTTCATATTTTAGGAGTTGAAATAATTGATTAGGAACTTTTCAACACAATCATATTGCAAAACCTCAATTTCTGTACTTTTTACTCAGTTAAAATAACAATGGGTCCATTGAAAGGCCCATTTCGATCCGCTCTTCTGAAACCTCTACAAAAATAACTGCAAAACAAGTTTTAATTAAAATTTAGGAGTTCATGTAATTGATTAGGAGCTTTTCAACACAAATATATTGAAAAACCTCAATTGTTGTACTTTTTACTCAGTTAAAATTCCAACGGGTCCATCGGAAGGCCCATTTAGACTAGCTCTTCCGAAACCTCGACAAAAAGGACAACAAAACATGTTTTAATCAAATTTTAGGAGTTCAAATAATTGATTAGTAGCTTTTCAACACAATTTTATTGCAAAACCTCAATTTCTGTACTTCTTATTCAGTTAAAATTCCAACGGGTCCATTGTAAGGCCAATTTAGACCTGCTCGTCCGAAACCTCTACAAAAAGGGCCGCGAAACAAGTTTTAATCAAATTTTAGGAGACATGTAATTGATTAGGAGCTTTTCAACACACTTATATTGCAAAACCTCAATTTCTGTACTTTTTACGCAGTTAAAATTCCAACGGGTCCATTGAAAGGCCCATTTCGATTCGCTAGTCCGAAACCTCTACAAAAAGAACTGCAAAACAAGTTTTAATCAAATTTTAGCAGTTCATGTAATTGATTAGGAGCTTTTCAATAGAAATATATTGCAAAACCTCAATTTCTGTACTTTTTACTCAGTTAATATTCCAACGGGTCCATTGAAAGGCCTATTTAGACCAGCTCTTCCGAAACCTCGACAAAAAGTACAGTAAAACAAGTTTTAATCAAATTTTAGATGTTCTAATAATTGATTAGTAGCTTTTCAACACAATTATATTGCAAAACCTCAATTTCTGTACTTTTTATTCAGTTAAAATTCCAACGGGTCCATTGTAAGGCCAATTTAGACCTCCTCGTCCGTAACCTCTACAAAAAGGGTCGCGAAACAAGTTTTAATCAAATTTTAGGAGATCATGTAATTGATTAGGAGCTTTTCAACACACTTATATTGCAAAACCTCAATTTCTGTACTTTTTACGCAGTTAAAATTCCAACGGGTCAATTGAAAGGCCCATTTCGATCCGCTCGTCCGAAACCTCTACAAAAAGAACTACAAAACAAGTTTTAATCAAATTTTAGCAGTTCATGTAATTGATTAGGAGCTTTTCAACAGAAATATATTACAAAACCTCAATTTCTGTACTTTTTACTCAGTTAATATTCCAACGGGTCCATTCAAAGGCCCATTTAGACCAGCTCTTCCGAAACCTCGACAAAAAGTACAGTAAAACAAGTTTTAATCAAATTTTAGGAGTTCTAATAATTGATTAGTAGCTTTTCAACACAATTATATTGCAAAACCTCAATTTTTGTACTTTTTATTCAGTTAAAATTCCAACGGGTCCATTGTAAGACCAATTTAGACCCACTCGTCCGAAACTCTACAAAAAGGGTCGCAAAACAAGTTTAATCAAATTTTAGGAGATCATGTAATTGATTAGGAGCTTCTCAACACACTTATATTGCAAAAACTCAATTTATGTACTTTTTACTAAGTTAAAATTCCAACGGTCCATTGAAAGGCCCATTTAGACATGATCGTCCGAAACCTCGACAAAAGGACTGCAAAACAAGTTTTAATCAAATTTTAGGAGTTCAAATAATTGATTAGGAGCTTTTCAACAAAATTATATTGCAAAACCTCATTTTCTGTACTTTTTACTCAGTTAAAATTCCAATGGGTCCAATGAAAGGCCCATTTCGACCTGCTAGTCCAAAACCTCGACAAAAAGGACCGCAAAACAAGTTTTAATCAAATTTTAGGAGTTCAAATAATTGATTAGGATATTTTCAACACAATTATATTGCAAAACCTCAATTTCTGTACTTTTTATTCTGTTAAAATTCCAACGGGTCCATTGAAAGGCCCATTTAGACCTGCTCGTCCGAAACCTCGACAAAAATGACCGCAAAACAAGTTTTAATCAAATAATTGATTAGGGGCTTTTCAACAAAATTATATTGCAAAACCTCAATTTTTGTACTTTTTACGCAGTTAAAATTCCAACGGGTCCATTGAAAGGCCTATTTAGATCCGCTCTTCTGAAACCTCGGTAAAAAGGACAACAAAACAAGTTTTAATCAAAATTTAGGAGTTCATGTAATTGATTAGGAGCTTTTCAACACAAATATATTGCAAAACCTCAATTTCTGTACTTTTTATTCAGTTAAAATTCCAACGGGTCCATTGTAAGGCCGATTTAGGCCTACTCGTCCGAAACCTCTACAAAAAGGGTCGTGAAACAAGTTTTAATCAAAATTTAGGAGATCATGTAAATTATTAGAAGATTCTCAACACACTAATATTGCAAAACCTCAATTTATGTACTTTTTACTCAGTTAAAATTCCAACGGGTCCATTGAAAGGCCCATTTAGACCTGCTCGTCCGAAACCTCGACAAAAGGACCGCAATACAAATTTTAATCAAATTTTAGTAGTTCAAATAATTGATTAGGATATTTTCAACACAATTATATTGAAAAACCTCAATTTCTTTACTTTTTACTCAGTTAAAATTCCAACGGGTCCATTGAAAGGCCCATTTAGACCTGCTTGTCCAAAACCTCTACAAAAAGGACTGCAAAACAAGTTTTAATCAAATTTTAGGAGTTCAAATAATTGATTAGGAGCTTTTCAACACAATTATATTGCAAAACCTCAATTTCTGTACTTTTTATTCAGTTAAAATTCCAACGGGTCCATTGTAAGGCCAATTTAGGCCTGCTCCTCCGAAACCTCTACAAAAAGGGCCGTGAAACAAGTTTTAATCAAATTTTAGGAGATCATCCAAATTATTAGGAGATTCTCAACACACTAATATTGCAAAACCTCAATTTATGTATTTTTTACTCAGTTAAAATTCCAACGGGTCCATTGAAAGGCCCATTTAGACCTGCTCGTCTGAAACCTCGACAAAAGGACCGCAATACAAGTTTTAATCAAATTTTAGGAGTTCAAATAATTGATTAGGAGATTTTCAACAAAATTATATTGCAAAACCTTATTTTCTGTAGTTTTTACTCAGTTAAAATTCCAACGGGTCCATTGAAAGGACCATTTCGATCAGCTCGTCCGAAACCTCTACAAAAAGAACTGCAAAACAAGTTTTAATCAAATTTTAGGAGTTCAAATAATTGATTAGGAGCTTTTCAACACACTTATATTGCAAAACCTCAATTTTGTACTTTTTACGCAGTTAAAATTTCAACGGATCCATTGAAAGGCCCATTTCGACCCGCTCGTCCGAAACCTCTACAAAAAGGACTGCAAAACAAGTTTTAATCAAATTTTAGGAGTTCATGTAATTTATTAGGAGCTTTTCAACACAATTATATTGCAAAACCTCAATCTATGTACTTTTTACTCAGTTAAAATTCCAACGGGTCAATTGAAAGGCCCATTTAGACCTGCTCGTCCGAAACTTCGACAAAAAGGACCGCAAAACAAGTTTTAATCAAATTTTAGGAGTTCAACTAATTGATTCGGAGCTTTTCAACACAATTATATTGAAAAACCTCAATTTTTATACTTTTTACTCAGTTAAAATTCCAACGGGCCCATTGAAAGGCCTATTTAGACCTGCTCGTCCGAAACCTCTACAAAAAGGACCGCAAAAAAAGTTTTCTTCAAATTTTAGGAGTTGAAATAATTGATTAGGAACTTTTCAACACTATCATATTGCAAAACCTCAATTTCTGTACTTTTTACTCAATTAAAAAAACAATGGGTCCATTGAAAGGCCCATTTCTATCCGCTCGTCCAAAACCTCTACAAAAAGAACTGCAAAACAAATTTTAATCAAATTTTAGGAGTTAATGTAATTGATTAGGAGCTTTTCAAAACAAATATATAACAAAACCTCAATTGATGTACTTTTTACTTAGTTAAAATTCCAACGGGTCCATTGAAAGGCCCATTTAGACCAGCTCGTCCGAAACCTCGACAAAAAGGACAGCAAAACAAGTTTTAATCAAATTTTAGGAGTTCAAATAATTGATTAGTAGCTTTTCAACACAATTATATTGCAAAACCTCAATTTCTGTACTTTTTATTCAGTTAAAATTCCAACGGGTCCATTGTAGGACCAATTTAGACATGCTCGTCCGAAACCTCTACAAAAAGGGCTGCGAAACAAGTTTTAATCAAATTTTAGGAGATCCTGTAATTGATTTGGAGCTTTTCAACACACTTATATTGTAAAACCTCAATTTCAGTACTTTTTACGCAGTTAAAATTCCAACGGGTCCAATAAAAGACCCATTTCGATCCGCTCGTCCGAAACTTCTACAAAAAGAACTGCAAAACAAGTTTTAGTAAAAATTTAGGAGTTAATGTAATTGATTAGGATCTTTTCAACACAAATATATTGCAAAACCTCAATTCATGTACCTTTTACTCAGTTAAAATTCCAACAGGTCCATTGAAAGGCCCATTTAGACCAGCTCGTCCGAAACCTCGACAAAAAGGACAGCAAAACAAGTTTTAATCAAATTTTAGGAGTTCAAATAATTGATTAGTAGATTTTCAAAACAATTATATTGCAAAACCTCAATTTCTATACTTTTTATTCAGTTAAAATTCCAACGGGTCCATTGTAAGGCCAATTTAGACCTGCTCGTCTGAAACCTCTACAAAAAAGGGCCGCGAAACAAGTTTTAATCAAATTTTAGGAGTTCAAATAATTGATTAGGAGCTTTTCAACACACTTATATTGCAAAACCTCAATTTATGTACTTTTTACTCAGTTAAAATTCCAACGGGTCCATTGAAAGGCCAATTTAGACATGCTCGTCCGAAACCTCGACAAAAGGACTACAAAACAAGTTTTAATCAAATTTTAGGAGTTCAAATAATTGATTAGGAGCTTTTCAACAAAATTATATTGCAAAACCTCATTTTCTGTACTTTTTACTCAGTTAAAATTCCAACGGGTCCAATGAAAGGCCCATTTCGACCTGCTCGTCCAAAACCTCGACAAAAAGGACCGCAAAACAAGTTTTAATCAAATTTTAGGAGTTCAAATAATTGATTAGGATATTTTCAACACAATTATATTGCAAAACCTTAATTTCTGTACTTTTTACACAGTTAAAATTTCAACGGATCCATTGAAAGGCCCATTTCGACCCGCTCGTCCGAAACCTCTACAAAAAGGACATCAAAACAAGTTTTAATCAAATTTTAGGAGTTCAAATAATTGATTAGTAGCTTTTCAACACAATTATATTGCAAAACCTCAATTTATGTACTTTTTATTCAGTTAAAATTCCAACGGGTCCATTATAAGGCCAGTTTAGACTTGCTCTTCCGAAACATCTACAAAAAGGGCCGCGAAACAAGTTTTAATCAAATTTTAGGAGTTCAAATAATTGATTAGGAGCTTTTCAAAACACTTATATGGCAAAACCTCAATTTCTGTACTTTTTACACAGTTAAAATTTCAACGGATCCATTGAAAGGCCCATTTCGACCCGCTCGTCCGAAACCTCTACAAAAAGGACTGCAAAACAAGTTTTAATCAAATTTTAGGAGTTCATGTAATTGATTAGGATCTTTTCAACACAATTATATTGCAAAACCTAAATTTATGTACTTTTTACTCAGTTAAAATTCCAATGGGTCAATTGAAAGGCTCATTTAGACCTACTCAACCGAAACTTCGACAAAAAGGACCGCAAAACAAGTTTTAATCAAATTTTAGGTGTTCAAATAATTGATTAGGAGCTTTCCAACACAATTATATTGCAAAACCTCAATTTTTATACTTTTTACTCAGTTAAAATTCCAAGGGGCCCATAGAAAGGCCTATTTAGACCTGCTCGTCTGAAACCTCTACAAAAAGGACTACAAAACAAGTTTTAATCAAATTTTACGAGTTCATGTAATTGATTAGGAGCTTTTCATCACAATTATATTGCAAAACCTCAATTTTTGTACTTTTTACTTAGTTAAAATTCCAACGGGTCCATTGAAAGGACCAATTAGACCTACTCGTCCGAAACCTCGACAAAAAGGACCGCAAAAAAAGTTTTAATCAAATTTTATGATTTCAAATAATTGATTAGGACCTTTTCAACACAATTATATTGAAAAAACTCAATTTTTATACTTTTTACTCATGGAAAATTCCAACGGGTCCATTGAAAGGCCCATTTAGACCTGCTCGTCCGAAACCTCTACAAAAAGGACCGCAAAACAAGTTTTAATCAAATTTTAGGAGTTCAAATAATTGATTAGGAGCTTTTCAACACAATTATATTGCAAAATCTCAATTTCTGTACTTTTTACTCAGTGAAAATTGCAACGGCTCCATTGAAAGGCCCATTTAGACTTGCCCGTCCGAAACCTCGACAAAAAGACCACAAAACAAGTTTTAATCAAATTTTAGGAGTTCAAATAATTGATTAGGAGCTTTTCAACACAATTATATTGAAAAATCTCATTTTTTATACTTTTTACTCAGTTAATATTCCAACGGGCCCATTGACAGGCCCATTTAGACCTGCTCGTCCGAAACCTCTACAAAAAGGACCGCAAAAAAGTTTTATTCAAATTTTAGGAGTTCAAATAAATGATTAGGAGCTTTTCAACACAATTATATTGCAAAATCTCAATTTTTGTACTTTTTACTCGGTTAAAATTCCATCGAGTCCAATGAAATGCCCATTTCGACCCGCTCATCCAAAACCTCGAGAAAAACGACCGCAAAACAAGTTTTAATCAAATTTTAGGAGTTCAAATAATTGATTAGGATATTTGAACTCCTAAGATTTGATTAAAACTTGTTTTGCGGTCCTTTTTGTCGAGGTTTCGGACGAGCAGGTCTAAATGGCCTTTCAATGGACCCGTTGGAATTTTAAATGAGTAAAAAGTACAGAGATTGAGGTTTTTCAATATAATTGTGTTGAAAAGCTTCTAATCAATTACATGAACTCCAAGAATTTGATTAAAACTTGTTTTGCAGTCCTTTTTGTAGAGGTTTCGGACGAGCGGGTCGAAATGGACCTTTCAATGGACCCGTTGGAATTTTAACAGAGTAAAAAGTACAGAAATTGAGGTTTTTCAATATAATTTTGTTGAAAAGCTCCTAAACAATTACATGAACTCCTAAAATTTGATTAAAACTTGTTTTGCAGTCCTTTTTGTAGAGATTTCGGACGAGCGGGTCAAAATGGGCCTTTCAATGGACCCGTTGGAATTTTTTTGAAGAAAAGGCCTCATTAAAAACCCTACTACTGTCTTTCAAGCAAAGCTAGAGGACCCTAAAAAGGGGAAAAGAGTGCCCAAATATTATTAATCAATGAATATTTGTTACAAGATGTTGAATACAAAGTGGGATATCCGATTCAAATGACATAGAGGTCATAGAATTCAGAGAAAAAGAAGCCAAAGTATGGGCTATAACATTTGCCTCACGGCGTACAAAGGAAATAGAAGTAAAGTCAAAGTCATGTAGAGCAGCTTGTATCTGAAGAATAGTTGGTCCCATAGTAGAGAGGTCCTGAGCAGGATTGTTGATCCTATTCGCGAGAGAGGCGCAATCAGTTTCGATCAAGATACGATTCCATCCTTGAGATCGGGCAAAGGTGAGACCAGCAAGGAAACTTTCCCCCTCACTGGTGATAGCGTCCTGACGGCTACCAAGAGGGAAAGCAAGACCACCCACGACTGCTCCTGCAGGATCACGAGCAACAACGCCTACGGCTGCTGCACGAGTTGATGGGTTAAAAGCTCCGTCCACATTAATTTTGATAGAATTAGGTGGAGGAGTACGGGATGGGTTAGAAAATGTAGATGGAGATGGATCAGATGAAATTGAAGATTTACAAAATTCATCATGTAAGCTAATTGAATTGACAGCAATTAGCCATGGAGGTTGTAGATGGTGGTTGTGAACCCAATCATTTCGTCTGTTCCAAATATTCCATAAAACGGTAAGGAAGAGACCAAATTTATCAGAGGAGATTGTAGAGGCTGCTTCCTCTAACCATTGTAATGGCGTAGGAGCCAAACTCTTATAGAGAGAGATAGGGATACCACTAATTTGGAGGGCTTCAGATGCCCCAGGGCAATCACGAAGCGCATGAAGAATCGATTCCGATTGATTACCACAGATAGAGCAGAGCCCCGAGCAAGGGGAAAAAGCTTGCATTTTAGAACCAACTGGTAGAGCATCAGATGCCATACGCCAGCCAAAAGTTTTAACCTTGGGTAAAGCTTTGATTTTGGATAAAAACTTCCAGAAACGAGTTGGTGGCGAAGGTTGGGATATAGAGCGTTGTAAGAAAATATATCCAGAGCGGACTGAGTAGATACCCGAGTCGTTGGGAGACCATAGAATTGAATCCCGTTGATCATTTATGATGGGAATACGGAGAATGGCATCGGCATCAGATGGATTGAAGTAATTGTTTAACTTTACCGTATCCCAAGCAGTTTGGTTACGGATCATAAAATCACGACATCGAATGTGAAATTCATCGGAAATTTCATAATCCCCAGTTAACTCAATCGGGGAAGACCCTCCCCATATATCTTTGTGTATTCTGATATTACTGTTTATACCAGGGCGATGAAGAAAGCCAGGGAAAAGACGCTGAAGAGCGTTATATATACCTTGCCAAGCAAAGGAGCCCCTACTAGGTTTCGGTGCATCCAGGATGTTGCCTGCAGGAAAGTATTTAGATCGGTATATTTGTCCTAATAAGGAATCTGGTTCACAGATTAGTTTCCAAATTTGCTTACCCAAGAGAGCGATATTGAAATCATGTAAGTCCTTAAAACCCATGCCGCCAGCAGATTTGGGTAAACATATACGATTCCACGGTAACATATGCCAACCTTTTTTGTTTGATTTACCAGTCCACCAGTATTGGCGGATTGATGTAGTCATGTCATCGATGATATTATGTGGAAGAAGATAGCAAGACATAACATATTGTGGGAGAGATTGTAAAACAGCTTTGATGAAAATCTCTCTACCACTAAAGGATAGAAGATGTTTGTCCCAGCTAGAGAGACGATCATGTACTTTATCTCGTACAAAACCTAGTGATTCAGTTTTATTTTTCCCATATAGGAGCGGGATGCCTAGGTAAACACCAGGGTTAGAAACCTCGCGTACTTGTAAAAGGCTGTTAATTGCATTTCTTGTTGCAGGTGGTGTGCGCGGATTATAAAAAATTGTTGATTTCTCAAAGTTGACTGCTTGACCGGAAGCATTAGCATAAGTTTGAAGGGCATTTTTCAGAAGGGACGCTTCAAAACGGTTAGTATTAATAAATACCATGCAATCGTCAGCAAAAAGCAGGTGGTTGACTTTGGGCCCATGTTTACTTGCGCCGAGACCTGGGAGTATATTAGTTTGTTGAGCGGCAGCTAAGTAAGCCGAGAGGCCTTGAGTACAGAATAGAAAGAGAAAAGGTGATAGAGGATCCCCCTGACGAAGACCACGTTGAGGTTGAAAGGTGGATGAGAATGAATTGTTAATTTTAACTGAGAAAGATACTGTAGTAATACAACGCATTATAAGCTTAATCCAATCGGATGCAAAGCCCATGCGTTCCATTACATTAGCGAGAAAAGACCATTCTACTCTGTCGAAAGCTTTCTCCATGTCTAGTTTAAGAGCAGCTCCTTGAGAGGATTTAGTAACTCCTGAGTTAATATTGTGGATAATTTCATGAGCAATAAGGATGTTGTCAGATATATTGCGACCCTGGACAAAGGCTGCTTGATTAGGGCTAATGCAAAGAGGTATAGCCTGTTTCATTCTATTGACAATTTTTTTGGCAACTATTTTATAAAGGACAATGCAGAGGCTAATTGGTCTAAGTTGTTTCATGGAGGTTGGGTTTTGTACTTTGGGAATTAGTACCAATATAGTTTTGTTGACTGACGCCATATCGGTGTTGCCGTTTAAAAGGTTAATACAAAGATTAATAACATCATCTCCCACTGTATCCTAGTGTTGTCTAAAAAAGCTACTGGGTAGACCATCGCAACCAGGAGCTTTCCTAGGGTCAATTTCTTTGAAAGAATGAGTAATTTCCTCTCTAGTGAATGCCTTTAGAAGGTTTTCATTCATTGAATAATTAATGGAAGGGTGAATTTTGTCCAGAATGACATTCGAGATTTGTGGATTAGAAGTTGTGAACAAGTTTTGGAAATAATCTGAAGCAATTTCCATAATGTCCGATTCAGAAGTGCACCAATTGGAATTGGTATCGTAAAGGCCAATGATTGAGTTTTTCTTATTCCTATTAGAAGCGCGGGCATGGAAAAACTTGGTATTTTTGTCCCCCTGGGAAAGCCAAAGGGTTCGAGATCGTTGAGCCCAATAAACTTCTTGCTCTGTTAAAAGTTTATTTAATTCAGTTCTATAATTTAAGTAAGCATGTTCATTAGTAGCCGTTAATGGACGATATAGTAATCTGTTTATTTTTTTAGTGAGAAACTTAATTCTTCCTGTTGATTTAAAACGTTGCTGGTTTTGCCATTCGTCAAGGTAAGTACCTATCGCTTCAATTTTGTTTATGGCTGTTCCGGGAGTGTCGGCCCAAGCCCTTTTAATTGTTCGGATATTATCAATATTATTAGACCAGCAACTTTCAAATCTGAAATTCTTGGGTGGTTGTGTTTTGAATTTGGTAGTCGAAGTTTCTAGTTCGAGAAAAAGGAAACAATGGTCAGATTTGGCAACATATTCTGTGGTGATTCGATGAGAAGGATAGAGGTCTTTCCATTCAGAATTAGCGATAAAACGGTCTAATCTTTCATGTATTACCGGGGTTAAGGGTCCAACTTTAGTCCATGTGAACCAACCCAAAGTTGGCTTACAGTCATAGAGGTTGTTTCGAGTTAAACAATTACGAAAGTTTTTAATTTGAGATCTAGCTCTACGAGGGCCTCCTTGTTTTTCCGAATCTGTTAAAATTTCATTGAAATCACCGCCTAACAGCCAAGGTTTTCCTTTAGTAGATGGATATAAAGAATCAATTAGCTCCCATGTTTTATATTTTTGGCTAGTTTCCGAAAAGCCGTGTATACCAGTGAAAAACATTGTGGAATTATTCTTTATAATTTGAATATGGATAAAACGCGACGAATAGGAAAATAGACTTATATTAATGTTGTTTGTAGCGAATAAGGAGATTCCGGAACACCCTTCCGTAGGGGAAATAGAAATAATGTCTAACATACCTAATGAAAGACATAAGCGGTTACATTCCGCATTATTTAGTTTAGTTTCGCATAAGAAGATAATATCGGGGTTGGTGCGTTGGACATAGGACCGGAAATGTTGAACTGTCGGGGCTTGTCCAAGACCCTGACAGTTCCAGCAGAGGATCCTCATTTTGCTCGGCGGGGCTGGGAGTCAGCCGCCGCCGGAGAGTTTTTAGAGCTGCTCATCCCAGCTTTTGGAGTAGAAAGGATGGTTAAAAAGGGAAAGGACAGAGTGGCTTTGGTAATATAAGGGAATTTTTTAATAAGGAAGAATCTAAAGAGGTGATTAAATTTTGAAAGCGTAAATAAAGGAGAATAAAGTATGTAACTGTTGGGACTTATTATCATTATTGGTATTACTATTGCGAAATAAAAGGTATAGATTGAGGAGGAAGATTTTAGAAATATAGTTGATTTTAATAGAAGGATATAGAAAAATTTATGAGGAATTAGATATGCATATAAATATAAAGGGGAAATTTTGGATGTAAAGTTGGCTAAAAATTTATACCGGCGAATTAAGAGATAGTGAATAATTATTGGAAAGACCTGAAGGAATAAAGTGTGGCTAGATTTTGAGATTGTAATAAAAGATAAATTAATTATGATATTTTCCTTAATTAAAATAAAGGACTTAGAAAAGGAAAAAACATGAGGAATAATTAAAGGAAGGTAACTTAAATATCTATAATAGTTTTGTTTAATATTTATGGGAAATAGTGAAAAGGTGTAATTGAAGTATTGTCTGTAAAGGAGAGTTAAACGGAGAAAGATCAGAGTGGTTTTGGTAGTATAAGGAAATCTTCTAAAAATCAAGTGATTAAAGCGGAAAATAAGCTTTAAATTCACAAATAAAGGGGAATAAATTATGTAACTGCTGCAAATTATTTTCGTTATTGGAAATAATGTTGCGGAATAAAAGGTATAAGTTAATGAATATAATTTTAGTAATAAAGTTGAATGTAGTAAATGGAGAAAAAACAGAAGAGTGAATTTACCGTTGACTGTATTTAAAGTTGTATTATAGAGATTTTTGTGGAAAAATAGGTGTGCATATAATCGCAAGGAAAATAATTTGGATATAATTTTGGAAATGATTATATGCTTACGAATTAAGTGGAAAGTAGAATTAAAATAATAATTTAGATAGTTTTGGGGAATAGAATACCTTAAAAAATCGATAATAAATTTTGAGAAAAGCTGAAAAAATAGAAAATAGCTGAGTTTTGAATTTGTTTTGGAAAACCCAGAGTTTAAGATTGTTAAAAGGTTTAAGAAATAAATAAAATAAGTTAAAGAAAGACACCTATAAAATAGGGTTTGAGCATAATCCCAGAAGTGGGCTTGTGATAATTCACCTAAAAAGGTGTAGTAGGGGGGGATAACTAGCGAGAATGTCAGTGAGCATCGTTCAAAGTTAGAAACACATACATATAGGGCATTCATGGCAGAATATGAATAATCTAAAAAGCATAAAAGAGCATAAAAATAAAAATAAAAGAAAAGCAGAAAATAAAAAAAACAAGAAGAAATAATTACAGGCCCAGGGGGATAAAGAAGCGGGAATAAGAAGATAAATACAGACCAAAAGAGCAAAAAAATATAGGGGGAATACTAATAAAATTAAATGAATTAAAATTGAAGCTTAACCCAGAAGAAATGAGGTTCCAGTGTACCTTGAGCAACTGCTTAGTAATTAATGGTCTTGCAACCATAGCTGGTACATAATGAGAGAAGATATAGAAAAAGACAAAAAGAAAACACATGCATTGAGTTAGATGATAATATTTGATAATACAATAAGAACAGAAGAAGAGAGGGGACAAGTAAATAGGGTTTATAATCAAAATGAGCAATTGATAACCAAACAATAACATAACCGAGGACATAACTGAATTTGAAGGATAGGTAGGGATAATATTAAGAAAGATGGCAAAATTGCAAGAATCAAAGATTTTAGTGTGCATGAGTAAACATAAAGAAAGTATATAAAGGATAATGACAATAGAGATATATAAAGTAGGGGTATAAAGGGTTTTACCATAGTGAAGATGGCAATGACATGAGAAAGATAATAACATAAAGAACAAAGTAAAGATGATAAGAATAGAGTGTAAATTCAGTATTTGGCTATGAAAATGAGATAGATAGTTCTTGGCCAAAGTGTGAGGAACCGAATTTAGAATGAGACTACCTTGGCCATAATGCAGTACATACTTGAAAAGTAAGAATAAATGCAGAGTATTGGGAAAACAAAAGTTATTAAAGGTGAAGAAAATATGATATGTAGTTGAGCAGATAACATCATTATAGACTGTTAAATTCGTATTCATCAATTGATAGACATGTAAATTAGAGTAAATAGAATTAAGAAGGGAAAACCGTATAAAGCAAATGCAGTATATAATGGATAATCCTAGAAAATGGGCTTGAAGATGATTCCCTGACAGGGCTTGATAACGTTTTAAGAAAAGGTAAAAATTAAATATTGATATGTTTATAAGTATGTGTGGCATATCAACAGGTATGAAAGTGTTGGGATCCAAGGCATCAAAAACACAGAGGAAACATAATAGCAATGCAAAGTTCAAAGACCAACAATTTAAGGATGGTGAATTGAACCCTAACATATATGGATAGCAAAAATATAAAAACAAATACGAACAGTAAGGAAGCATGATAAAAAAAATAGAAAAAGGAGTATAATACGACAAGGGTCCGGAGGAAAACATACGGTGAATTCAATCCAATTGTAGCAGTAAAAGCAGAACTTCTGAAAGGTAGATTAAAATTTATCTGTAAAAAAGAAAGCATAAGAAGAGTTAAAAGAAAATAGAGCCATAGATATAAGATAAAACTAAAAGGGGAAGAAAACCCTAGCCGTCGTTGAGAGACGGAAAACGATAAGAGCCGCCACCAGGCCTCACTGGGTGCAAAACTTGTGACGGAAGGACAAAGAAATGATTCAGATGTGGAAAACAAGACAAGATTAAAAGGTGAAGAAGATAAAATAAGAAAAAGAAAAAGGGATAAAAGATTGAGATAGAGCAAAATAAACCCTAGACCGCTACGCAATCGAGGGAAGCCCTTATGGGAGCGGTAAAGAACGGCCGCCTTAGTAAACCAAACGGTATTAAAACCTAAATCCAGAGAAGATGAGAGAGGGTTAGACCCATTGTCGGAGGAGAAGATAGGCACAACAGACTCCGCTCTAGCTGCATGTAGAAATAGGGTTCTGCAAAACGAAAAGAAAAAAGATATGAAAAACAAGATCGATAAAATATTTAGATAACTGAGAGATTGGAAAGGGAGGAGAAAAATATCCAAGTCTGGGGGGAAACTGAATAGCCCTACTGCACTACACCAGGCGGAAATGAGTGGGGAGGATCCGGTAACCGTCCGAAAAATAAAACTGATCGTGGAACGTTTCTTGTCGTCGCCGCGGAGATGATGGAGTTCAACCATCAAAGGCAACAGAAAAAGGAATCCCATGTACAAAGGGAAAATAAAGGTTAGAAAAACGCTGAAAAGAAGCAAAAATTGGAAAGCACGAAAGAAATGATATAACCTACCGTCCGGATCTGGAAAATTCCGGTGAGAATTACCCGTATCAAAACCAAAGAAGATGGGGATAAAAAAGGGAGATGCAACGCACAGCCAGAACGCATAGAAATGAAAAAAACAGGAAGTTAGTAAAAGTGAAAGAAAATATATTATAACAACAGAACATAGAAAATGGTGTTTAGGCGTGGGATTACTCCCTGATGATTCTTCCCGAATTCCAAGGGAAAATGGTTGGCTTGTATAAACGGCTGAAGCTGAGGAGCCGTAGGGGGAAGGGGAAGCGGTGGAAGAAAAAAAATCCACCAGAAAAACCGGAACAAGCAAGAACCAAAAAACCCCTGAAAATCTTGAGAGAAAATTGAGAGCCATCCCACACCCACCCGTTGCACACCCGTTACCCGTTGGAATTTTAACTTAGTAAAAAGTACAAAAATTTATGTTTTGCAATATAATTGTGTTAAAAAGCTCCTGATCAGTTATTTGAACTCCTAAGATTTGATTAAAACTTGTTTTGCGGTCCTTTTTTCGAGGTTTCGGACGAGCAGGTCTAAATGGGCCTTTCCATGGACCCATTGGAATATTAACTGAGTAAAAAGAAGAGAAATTGAGGTTTTGCAATATAAATGTGTTGAAAATCTCCTAATCAATTACATGATCTCCTAAAATTTAATTAAAACTTGTTTCGCGGCACTTTTTGTAAAGGTTTCGGATGAGCAGGTCTAAATGGGCCTTTCAATGGACCCGTTGCAATTTTAACTGCGTAAAAAGTACAGGAAATAAGATTTTGCATTATAATTGTGTTGAAAAAGTACTAATCAATTATTTGAACTCCTAAGATTTGATTAAAACTTGTTTTGCGGTCCTTTTTGTCGAGGTTTCGGACGAGCAGGTCGAAATGGGCCTTTCAATGGACCCGTTGGAATTTTAACTGAGTAAAAAGTACATAAATTGAAGTTTTTCAATATAATTGTGTTGAAAAGCTCCTAATCAATTACATAAACTCCTAAGATTTCATTAAAACTTGTTTTGCAGTCCTTTTGTAGAGGTTTCGAACGAGCGGGTCGAAATGGGCCTTTCAATAGACCCGTTGGAATTTTATCTGAGTAAAAAGTACAGAAATTGAGGTTTTCCAATATAAGTGTGTTTAAAATCCCTTAATAAATTATATGATTTCCTAAATTTTGATTAAACTTGTTTTTTGCGGTCCTTTTTGTCGAGGTTTCGGGCGAGCAGGTCTGAATGGGCCTTTCAATGGACCCGTTGGATTTTTAATTGAGTAAAAAGTAAACAAATTGAGGTTTTGCAATATAATTGTTTTGAAAAGCTCCTAATCAATTATTTGAACTCCTAAAATTTGATTAAAACTTGTTTTGCGGTCCTTTTTGTCGAGGTTTCGGACGAGCAGGTCGAAATGGGCCTTTCAATGGACCCGTTGGAATTTTAACTGAGTAAAAAGTACATAAATTGAGGTTTTGCAATAAAATTGTGTTGAAAAGCTACTAACCAATTACATGATCTCCTAAAATTTGATTAAAACTTGTTTTACAGCCCTTTTTGTAGAGGTTTCAGACGGGCGGGTCTCAATGGGCCTTACAGTGGACCCGTTCGAATTTTAACTGAGTAAAAAGTACAGAAATTGAGGTTTTGCAATATAATTGTGTTGAAAAGCTACTAATAAATTATTTGAACTCCTAAAATTTTATTAAAACTTGTTTTGCGGTCCTTTTTTTCGAGGTTTCGGACGAGTAAGTCTAAATGGGCCTTTCAATGACCCGTAGGAATATTAACTGAGTAAAAAGTACATAAATTGAGGTCTTTCAAGATAATTGTGTTGAAAAGCTCCTAATCAATTACATGAACTCCTAAAATTTGATTAAATCTTGATTTGCAGTCCTTTTAGTAGAGGTCTCGGACGAGCAGGTCTAAATGGGCCTTTCAATGGACCCGTTTGAATTTGAACTGCGTAAAAAGTACAAAAATTGAGGTTTTGCAATATATTTGTGTTGAAAAGCTTCTAATCAATTACATGAACTCCTAAAATTTGTTTAAAACTTGTTTTGTAGTTCTTTTGGTAGAGGTTTCGGACGAGCAGGTCTAAATGAGCCTTACAATAGACCTGTTGGAATTTTAACTGAGTAAAATGTACATAAATTGAGGTTTTGCAATATAATTGTGTTGAAAAGCTACTAATCAATTATATGAACTCCTAAAATTTAATTAAAACTTGTTTTTTGCGGTCCTTTTTGTCGAGGTTTCGGGCGAGCAGGTCTGAATGGGACTTTCAATGGACACGCTGGATTTTTAATTGAGTAAAAAGTAAATAAATTGAGGTTTTGCAATATAATTGTGTTGAAAAGCTCCTAATCAATTATTTGAACTCCTAAAATTTGATTAAAACTTGTTTTGCGGTCCTTTTTGTCGAGGTTTCAGACGAGCAGGTCGAAATGGGCCTTTCAATGGACCCATTGGAATTTTAACTGAGTAAAAAGTACATAAATTGAGGTTTTGCAATAAAATTGTGTTGAAAAGCTACTGACCAATTACATGATCTCCTAAAATTTGATTAAAAGTTGTTTTATAGCCCTTTTTGTAGAGGTTTCAGACGAGCAGGTCTCAATGGGCCTTAGAGTGGACCCGTTCGAATTTTAACTGAGTAAAAAGTACAGAAATTGAGGTTTTGCAATATAATTGTGTTGAAAAGCTACTAATCAATTATTTAAACTCCTAAAATTTTATTAAAACTTGTTTTGCGGTCCTTTTTTTCGAGGTTTCGGACGAGTAAGTCTAAATGGGCCTTTCAATGACCCGTAGTAATTTTAACTGAGTAAAAAGTACATAAATTTAGGTCTTTCAAGATAATTGTGTTGAAAAGCTCCTAATCAATTACATGAACTCCTAAAATTTGATTAAATCTTGATTTGCAGTCCGTTTTGTACAGGTTTCGGACGAGCAGGTCTAAATGGGCCTTTCAATGGACCTGTTTGAATTTGAACTGAGTAAAAAGTACAAAAATTGAGTTTTTGCAATATATTTGTGTTGAAAAGCTTCTAATCAATTACATGAACTCCTAAAATTTGATTAAAACTTGTTTTGCAGTCCTTTTTGTAGAGGTTTCGGACGAGCAGGTCTAAATGAGCCTTTCAATGGACCCGTTGCAATTTTAACTGAGTAAAAAGTACAGAAATTGAGGTTTTGCAGTATAATTGTGTTGAAAAGCTCCTAATCAATTATTTGAACTCCTAAAATTTAATTAAAACTTGTTTTGCGGTCCTTTTTGTCGAGGTTTCGGACGAGCAGGTCTAAATGGGCCTTTCAATGGACCCGTTGGAATTTTAACTGAGTAAAAAGTACAGAAATTGAGGTCTTTCAATATAATTGTGTTGAAAAGCTCCTAATCATTTACATGAACTCCTAAAATTTGATTAAAACTTGATTTGCAGTCCTTTTTGTAGAGGTTTCGGACGAGCGGGTCGAAATGGGCCTTTCAATGGACCCGTTGGAATTTTAACTGAGTACAAATTACAGAAATTGAGGTTTTGCAATATAATTCTGTTTAAAAGCTCCTAATTAATTATTTGAACTCCTAAAATTTGATTAAAAGTTGTTTTGCATTCCTTTTTGTAGAGGTTTCGGACGAGCAGGTCTAAATGGGACTTTTAATGGACCCGTTGGAATTTGAACTGAGTAAAAAGTACAGAAATTGAGGTTTTGCAATATATTTGTGTTAAAAAGCTCCTAATCAATTACATGAACTCCTAAAATTTGATTAAAACTTGTTTTGCAGTCCTTTTTGTAGAGGTTTCGGACGAGCAGGTCTAAATGAGCCTTTCAATGGACCCGCTGAAATTTTAACTGAGTAAAAAGTATAGAAATTGAGGTTTTGCAATATAACTGTGTTGAAAAGCTCCTAATCAATTATTTGAACTCCTAAAATTTGATTAAAATTTGTTTTGCGGTCCTTTTTGTCGAGGTTTCGTACGAGCAGGTCTAAATGGGCCTTTCAATGGACCCGT
Organism: Hibiscus trionum; assembly: GCA_030270665.1. Classification (NCBI taxonomy): domain Eukaryota; kingdom Viridiplantae; phylum Streptophyta; class Magnoliopsida; order Malvales; family Malvaceae; genus Hibiscus; species Hibiscus trionum. The sequence continues at coordinate 28,307,672 of BSYR01000002.1, forward strand.
TGGTATTTTAACTGAGTAAAAAGTACAGAAATTGAGGTTTTGCAATATAAGTGTGTTGAAAATCTCCTAATCAATTATATGATCTCCTAAAATTTGATTAAAACTTGTTTTGCGGCCCTTTTGTAGAGGTTTCAGACAAGCAGGTCTAAATGGGCCTTACAATGGAACCGTTAGAATTTTAACATAGTAAAAAGTACAGAAATTGAGGTTTTGCAAAATAATTGTGTTGAAAAGCTCCTAATCAATTACATGAACTCCTAAATTTCATTAAAACTTGTTTTGCAGTCCTTTTTGTAGAGGTTTCGGATGAGCGGGTCGAAATGGGCCTTTCAATGGACCCGTTAGAATTTTAACCGAGTAAAAATTACAGAAATTAAGGTTTTACAATATAATTATGTTGAAAAGCTCCTAATAAATTATTTGAAATCCTAAAGATTGATTAAAACTTGTTTTGCGGTCCTTTTTATCGAGGTTTCGGTCGAGAAGGTCGAAATGGGCCTTTCAATGGACCCGTTCGAATTTTAACTGAGTAAAAAGCATAGAAATTGAGGTTTTGCAATACAAGTGTTGAAAATCTCCAAATCAATTACATGATCTCCTAAAATTTGATTAAAACTTTTTTTGCGGCCCTTTTTGTAGAGGTTTCGAACGAGTAGGTCTAAATGGGCCTTACAATGGAACCTTTGGAATTTTAACTTAGTAAAAAGTACAAAAATTGAGGTTTTGCAAAATAATTGTGTTGAAAACCTCCTAATCAATTACATGAACTCCTTAATTTGTTTAAAACTTGTTTTGAAGTCCTTTTCGTAGAGGTTTCGGACGAGATGGTCGAATAGGCCTTTCAATGGACCCGTTAGAATTTTAACTGAGTAAAAAGACCAGAAATTGAGGTTTTACAATATAATTATGTTGAAAAGCTCCTAATAAATTATTTGAAATCCTAAAATTTGATTAAAACTTGTTTTGCGGTCCTTTTTATCGAGGTTTCGGACGAGCAGGTCTAAATGGGCCTTTCAATGGACCCGTTCGAATTTTAACTGAGTAAAAAGCAGAGAAATTGAGGTTTTACAATATAAGTGTGTTGAAAATCTCCTAATCAATTACATGATCTCCTAAAATTTGATTAAAACAAGTTTTGCGACCCTTTTTGTAGAGGTTTCGGACGAGCAGGTCTAAATAGGCCTTACAATGGTCTCGTTGGAATTTTCACTTAGTAAAAAGTACAAAATTGAGGTTTTGCAAAATAATTGTGTTGAAAAGCTCCTAATCAATTACGTGAACTCCTAAATTTGATTAAAACTTGTTTTGCAGTCCTTTTTGTAGAGGTTTCGGATGAGCGGGTCGAAATGGGCCTTTCAATGGACCCGTTAGAATTTTAACCGAGTAAAAATTACAGAAATTAAGGTTTTACAATATAATTATGTTGAAAAGCTCCTAATAAATTATTTGAAATCCTAAAGATTGATTAAAACTTGTTTTGCGGTCCTTTTTATCGAGGTTTCGGTCGAGAAGGTCGAAATGGGCCTTTCAATGGACCCGTTCGAATTTTAACTGAGTAAAAAGCATAGAAATTGAGGTTTTGCAATACAAGTGTGTTGAAAATCTCCAAATCAATTACATGATCTCCTAAAATTTGATTAAAACTTTTTTTGCGGCCCTTTTTGTAGAGGTTTCGAACGAGTAGGTCTAAATGGGCCTTACAATGGAACCTTTGGAATTTTAACTTAGTAAAAAGTACAAAAATTGAGGTTTTGCAAAATAATTGTGTTGAAAACCTCCTAATCAATTACCTGAACTCCTAAATTTGATTAAAACTTGTTTTGCAACCCTTTTTGTAGATGTTTCGGGTGAGCGGGTCGAAATGGGCCTTTCAATGGACCCATTAGAATTTTAACCGAGTAAAAAGTACAGAAATTGAGGTTTTATAATATAATTATGTTGAAAAGCTCCTAGTAAATTATTTGAACTCCTAAAATTTGATTAAAACTTGTTTTGCGGTCCTTTTTATTGAGGTTTCGAACGAGCAGGTCTAAATGGGCCTTTCAATGGACATGTTCGATTTTTAACTTAGTAAGAAGCAGAGAAATTGAGGTTTTTCAATTTAAGTGTGTTGAAAATCTACTAATCAATTACATGATCTCATAAAATTTGATTAAAACTAGTTTTGCTACCCTTTTTGTAGAGGTTTCGGACGAGCAGGTCTAAATTGGCCATACAATGGACCCGTTGGAATTTTAACTTAGTAAAAAGTACAAAAATTGAGTTTTTGCAAAATAATTGTGTTGAAAAGCTCCTAATCAATTACATGAACTCTTTAATTTGATTAAAACTTGTTTTGTAGTCCTTTTTGTAGAGGTTTCGGACGAGCGGGTTGAAATGGGCCTTTCAATGGACCCGTTAGAATTTTAACTGAGTAAAATTACAGAAATTGAGGTTTTACAATATAATTATATTGAAAAGATCCTAATAAATTATATGAAATCCGAAAATTTGATTAAAACTTGTTTTGCGGTCCTTTTGATCGAGGTTTCGGACTAGCAGGTCTAAATGGGCCTTTCAATGGACCCGTTCGAATTTTAACTGAGTAAAAAGCAGAGAAATTGAGGTTTTGCAATATAAGTGTGTTGAAAATCTCCTAATCAATTACATGATCTCCTAAAATTTGATTAAAACTTGTTTTGCAGCCCTTTTTGTAGAGGTTTCGGACGAACAGGTCTAAATGGGCATTACAATGGAACCGTTACAATTTTAACCTTGTAAAAAGTACAGAAATTGAGGTTTTGCAAAATAATTGTGTTGAAAAGCTCCTAATCAATTACATGAACTCCTAAGTTTGATTAAAACTTGTTTTGCAGCCCTTTTTGTAGAGGTTTCGGGTGAGCGGGTCGAAATGGGCCTTTCATTGGACCCATTAGAATTTTAACCGAGTAAAAAGTACATAAATTGAGGTTTTACAATATAATTATGTTGAAAAGCTCCTAATAAATTAGTTGAACTCCTAAAATTTGATTCAAATTTGTTTTGCGGTCCCTTTTATCGAGGTTTCGGACGAGCAGGTCTAAATGGGCCTTTCAATGGACCCGTTCGAATTTTAACTGAGTAAAAAGCAGAGAAATTGAGGTTTTGCAATATAAGTGTGTCGAAAATATCCTAATCAATTACATGATCTCCTAAAATTTGATTAAAACAAGTTTTGCGGCCCTTTTTGTAGAGGTTTCGGACGAGCAGGTCTAAATAGGCCTTACAATGGACTTGTTGGAATTTTAACTTAGTAAAAAGTACAAAAATTGAGGTTTTGCAAAATAATTGTGTTGAAAAGCTCCTAATCAATTACATGAACTCCTTAATTTGTTTAAAACTTGTTTTGAAGTCCTTTTCGTAGAGGTTTCGGACGAGATGGTCGAATAGGCCTTTCAATGGACCCGTTAGAATTTTAACTGAGTAAAAAGACCAGAAATTGAGGTTTTACAATATAATTATGTTGAAAAGCTCCTAATAAATTATTTGAAATCCTAAAATTTGATTAAAACTTGTTTTGCGGTCCTTTTTATCGAGGTTTCGGACGAGCAGGTCTAAATGGGCCTTTCAATGGACCCGTTCGAATTTTAACTGAGTAAAAAGCAGAGAAATTGAGGTTTTACAATATAAGTGTGTTGAAAATCTCCTAATCAATTACATGATCTCCTAAAATTTGATTAAAACAAGTTTTGCGACCCTTTTTGTAGAGGTTTCGGACGAGCAGGTCTAAATAGGCCTTACAATGGTCTCGTTGGAATTTTCACTTAGTAAAAAGTTTTCAATATAATTGTGTTGAAAAGCTTCTAATCAATTACATGAACTCCTAGAATTTGATTAAAACTTGTTTTGCAGTCCTTTTTGTAGAGGTTTCGGACGAGCGGGTCGAAATGGACCTTTCAATGGACCCGTTGGAATTTTAACTGAGTAAAAAGTACATAAATTGAGGTTTATCAATATAATTTTGTTGAAAAGCTCCTAAACAATTACATGAACTCCTAAAATTTGATTAAAACTTGTTTTACAGTCCTTTTTGTAGAGATTTCAGACGAGCGGGTCGAAATGGGCCTTTCAATGGACCCGTTGGAATTTTAACTAAGTAAAACGTAAAAAAATTGAGGTTTTGCAATATAATTGTGATGAAAAGCTCCTGATCGGTTATTTGAACTCCTAAGATTTGATTAAAACTTGTTTTACGGTCCTTTTTGTCGAGGTTTCGGACGAGCAGGTCTAAATGGGCCTTTCAATGCACCCATTGGAAAATTAACCGAGTAAAAAGAAGAGAAATTGAGGTTTTGCAATATAAGTGTATTGAAAATTACCTAATCAATTACATGATCTCCTAAAATTTATTTAAAACTTGTTTCGCGGCACTTTTTGTAGAGGTTTCAGACGAGCAGGTCTAAATGGGCCTTTCAATGGACCCGTTGCAATTATAACTGCGTAAAAGGTACAAGAATTGAGGTTTTGCATTATAATTGTGTTGGAAAGCTACTAATCAATTATTTGAACTCCTAAAATTTAATTAAAACTTGTTTTGCAGTCCTTTTTGTAGAGGTTTCGGACGAGCGGGTCGAAATGGGCCTTTCAATGGACCTATTGGAATTTTAACTGAGTAAAAAGTACATAAATTGAGGTTTTTCAATATAATTGTGTTGAAAACCTCCTAATCAATTACATAGACTCCTAAGATTTGATTAAAACTTGTTTTGCAGTCCTTTGGTAGAGGTTTCGAACGAGCGGGTCGAAATGGGCCTTTCAATAGACCCGTTGGAATTTTATCTGAGTAAAAAGTACAGAAATTGTGGTTTTGCAATATAAGTGTGTTTAAAATCTCCTAATCAATTACATGATTTCCTAAATTTTGATTAAAACATGTTTTGCGGCTCTTTTTGTACATAAATTGAGTAAAATGTACATAAATTGAGGTTTTGCAATATAATTGTGTTGAAAAGCTACTATTAAATTATTTGAAATCATCAAATTTAATTAAAACTTGTTTTGCGGTCCTTTTTGTCGAGGTTTCGGGCGAGCAGGTCTAAATGGGCCTTTCAATGGACCCGTTGGATTTTTAATTGAGTAAAAAGTAAAGAAATTGATGTTTTGCAATATAATTGTGTTTAAAAGGTACTAATCAATTATTTGAACTACAAAAATTTGATTAAAACTTGTTTTGCGGTTCTTTTTATCTAGGTTTCAGACGAGCAGGTCTAAATGGGCCTTTCAATGTACCCGTCGGAATTTTAACTGAGTAAAAAGCAGAGAAAGTGAGGTTTTGCAATATAAGTGTGTGGAAAATCTCGTAATCAATTACATGATCTCCTAAAATTTAATTAAACTTGTTTCGCGGCCCTTTTTGTAGAGGTTTCGGACGAGCAGGTCTAAATGGGCCTTTCAATGGACCCGTTGCAATTTTAACTGCGTAAAAAGTACAGGAATTGAGGTTTTGCAATATAATTGTGTTGAAAAGCACCTAATCAATTATTTGAACTCCTAAAATTTTATTAAAACATGTTTTGTGGTCCTTTTTGTAGAGGTTTCGGACGAGTAGGTCTAAATAGGCCTTTCAATGAACCCGCTGGAATTTTAACTGAGTAAAAAGTACAGAAATTGAGGTTTTGCAATATAATTGTGTTGAAAAGCTCCTAATCAATTTTTTGAACTCCTAAAATTTGATTAAAACTTGTTTTGCAGTCCTTTTTGTCGAGGTTTCGGACGAGCAGGTCTAAATGGGCCTTTCAATGGACCCGTTGGAATTTTAACTGAGTAAAAAGTACAGAAATTGAGGTTTTGCGATATAATGTGTTGAAAAGCTCCTGATCAGTTATTTGAACTCCTAAGATTTGATTAAAACTTGTTTTGCGATCCTTTTTTTCGAGGTTTCGGACGAGTAGTCTAAATGGGCCTTTCAATGACCCGTACGAATTTTAACTGAGTAAAAGGTACATAAATTGAGGTCGTTCAAGATAATTGTGTTGAAAAGCTCCTAATCAATTACATGAACTCCTAAAATTTGATTAAAACCTTATTTTCAGTCCTTTTTGTAGAGGTTTCGGACGAGCAGGTCAAAATGGGCCTTACAATGGACCCGTTGGAATTTTAACTGAGTAAAAAGTACATAAATTGAGGTTTTGCAATAAAATTGTGTTGAAAAGCTACTAATCAATTACATGATCTCCTAAAATTTGATTAAAACTTGTTTTGCGACCCTTTTGTAGAGGTTTCAGACGAGCAGGTCTCAATGGGCCTTACAGTGGACCCGTTGGAATTTTAAATGTGTAAAAAGTACAGATATTGAGATTTTGCAATATAATTGTGTTGAAAAGCTACTAATCAAATATTTGAACTCCTAAAATTTGATTAAAACTTGATTCTCAGTACTTTTTGTAGAGGTTGTGGACGAGCGGGTCTCAATGGGCCTTTCAATGGACCCCCGTTGGAATTTTAACTGAGTAAAAAGTATAGAAATTGAGGTTTTGTAATATAATTGTGTTGAAAAGCTCCTAGTCAATTACATGAACTCCTAAAATTTTATTAAAACTTGTTTCGCGACCCTTTTTGTAGAGGTTTCGGACGAGCAGGTCTAAATGGGCCTTTCAATGGACCCGTTGCAATTTTAACTGAGGAAAAAGTACAGAAATTGAGATTTTGCAATATAATTGTGTTGAAAAGCTCCTAATCAATTATTTGAACTCCTAAAATTTGATTAAAACTTATTTTGCGGTCCTTTTTGTCGAGGTTTCGGACGAGCAGGTCGAAATGGGCCTTTCAATGGACCCGTTGGAATTTTAACTGAGTAAAAAGTACGTAAATTGAGGTTTTTCAATATAATTGTGTTGAAAATCTCCTAATCAATTACATGAACTCCTAAAATTTGATTAAACCTTGTTTTGCAGTCCTTTTGTAGAGGTTTCGGACAAGCGGGTCGAAATGGGCCTTTCAATGGACCCGTTGGAATTTTAACTGAGTAAAAAGTACAGAAATTGAGGTTTTTCAATATAATTGTGTTGAAAAGCTCCTAATCAATTACATGAACTCCAAATATTTGATTAAAACATGTTTTGCAGTCATTTTTGTAGAGATTTCGAACGAGCGGGTCGAAATGGGCCTTTCAATGGACCCGTTGGAATTTTATCTGAGTAAAAAGAACAGAAATTGAGGTTTTGCAATATAATTGTGTTGAAAGCACCTAATCAATTATTTGAACTATTAAAATTTTATTAAAACATGTTTTGTGGTCCTTTTTGTCGAGGTTTCGGACGAGCAGGTCTAAATGGGCCTTTCAATGGACCCTCGTTGGAATTTTAATTGAGTAAAAAGTATAGAAATTGAGGTTTTGTAATATAATTGTGTTGAAAAGCTCCTAGTCAATTACATGAACTCCTAAAATTTTATTAAAACTTGTTTTGCGGTCCTTTTCGTCGAGGTTTCGAACTAGCAGGTGTAAATGGGCCTTTCAATGGACCCGTTGGAATTTTAACTAAGTAAAAAGTACAAAAATTGAGGTTTTGCAATATAATTGTGTTGAAAATCTCCTGATCATTTATTTGAACTCCTAAAGTTTGATTAAAACTTGTTTTACGGTCCTTTTTGTCGAGGTTTCGGACGAGCAGGTCTAAATGGGCCTTTCAATGGACCCATTGGAATTTTAACTGAGTAAAAAGAAGAGAAATTGAGGTATTGCAATATAAGTGTAATGAAAATCTCCTAATAAATTACATGATCTCCTAAAATTTAATTAAAACTTGTTTCGCGGCCCTTTTTGTAGAGGTTTCGGACGAGCATGTCTAAATGGGCCTTTCAATGGACCCGTTGGAATTTTAACTGAGTAAAAAGTACAGAAATTGAGGTTTTTCAATATTATTGTGTTGAAAAGATCCTAATCAATTACATAAACTCCTAAGATTTGATTAAAACTTGTTTTGCAGTCCTTTTGTAGAGGTTTCGAACGAGTGGGTCGAAATGGGCCTTTCAATAGACCCGTTGGAATTTTATCTCAGTAAAAGTACAGAAATTGAGGTATTGCAATATAAGTTTGTTTAAAATCTCCTAATCAATTACACGATTTCCTAAATTTACATTAAAACTTGTTTTGCGGCTCTTTTTGCAGAGGTTTCGGACGAGCAGGTCTAAATGAGCCTTACAATGGACTTGTTGGAATTTTAACTGAGTAAAATGTACATAAATTGAGGTTTTGCAATATAATTGTGTTGAAAAGCTACTAATCAATTATTTAAACTCCTAAAATTTGATTAAAACTTGTTTTGCGGTCCTTTTTGTTGAGGTTTCGGACGAGCAGGTCTAAATGGGCCTTTCAATGGACACGTTGGAATTTTAACCGAGTAAAAAGTACAGAAATTGAGGTTTTGCAATATAAATGTGTTGAAAATCTCATAATCAATTACACGATCTCCTAAAATTTGATTAAAACCTGTTTTGCGGCCCTTTTTGTCGAGGTTTCGGGCGAGCAGGTCTAAACGGGCCTTTCAATGGACCCGTTGGATTTTTAATTGAGTAAAAATTAAAGAAATTGAGGTTTTGCAATATAATTGTGTTGAAAAGCTACTAATCAATTATTTGAACTCCTAAAATTTGATTAAAACTTGTTTTGCGGTCCTTTTTGTCGAGGTTTCAGACGAGCAAGTCTAAATGGGCCTTTCAATGACCTGTAGGAATTTTAACTGTGTAAAAAGTACATAAATTGAGGTCTTTCAAGATAATTGTGTTGAAAAGCTTCTAATCAATTACATGAACTCCTAAAATTTAATTAAAACCTGATTTTCAGTCCTTTTTGTAGAGGTTTCGGACGAGCGGGTCGAAATTGGCCATTCAATGGACCCGTTGGAATTTTAACTGAGTAAAAAGTACATAAGTTGAGGTTTTGCAATAAAATTGTGTTGAAAAGCTACTAACCAATTACATGAACTCCTTAATTTGATTAAAACTTGTTTTGCAGTCCTTTTCGTAGAGGTTTCGGACGAGCGGGTCGAAATGGGCCTTTCAATGGACCCGTTAGAATTTTAACTGAGTAAAAAGTACGGAAATTGAGGTTTTACAATTCAATTATGTTGAAAAGCTCCTAAGAAATTATTTGAAATCCTAAAATTTGATTAAAACTTGTCTTGCGGTCATTTTTATCGAGGTTTCGGACGAGCAGGTCTAAATGGGCCTTTCAATGGACCCGTTCGAATTTTAATTGAGTAAGAAGCAGAGAAATTGAGGTTTTGCAATATAAGTGTGTTGAAAATCTCCTAATCAATTACACGATCTACTAAAATTTGATTAAAACTTGTTTTGCGGTCCTTTTTGTTGAGGTTTCGGACGAGCAAGTCTTAATGGGCCTTTCAATGGACCCGTTGGAATTTTAACTGAGTAAAAAAGTACAAAAATTGAGGTTTTGCAATATAAGTGTGTTGAAAATCTCCTAATATATTACATGACCTCCTAAAATTTGATTAAAACTTGATTCGCGACCCTTTTTGTAGAGGTTTCGGACGAGCAGGTCTAAATGGGCTTTACAATGGACCCGTTGGAATTTTAACTGAGTAAAAAGTACAGAAATTGAGATTTTGCAATATAATTGTGTTGAAAAGCTACTAATCAATTATTTGAACTCCTAAAATTTGATTAAAACTTGTTTTGCGGTCCTTTTTGTCGAGGTTTTTGACGAGTAAGTGTAAATGGGCCTTTCAATGGACCCGTTGGAATTTTAACTGAGTAAAAAGTACAGAAATTGAGGTTTTTCAATATAATTTTATTGAAAATCTCCTAATCAATTACATGAACTCTTAAAATTTGATTAAAATTTGTTTTGCTGTCCTTTTTGTAGAGGTTTAGGACGAGCAGATCGAAATGGGCCTTTCAATGGACCCGTTGGAATTTTAACTAAGTAAAAAGTACAGAAATTGAGGTTTTGCAATATAATTGTTTTGAAATGATCCTAATCAATTATTTGAACTCCTAAAATTTGAATAAAACTTTTTTACGGTCCTTTTTGTAGAGGTTTCGAACGAGCAGGTCTAAATGGGCCTTTCAATGGGCCCGTTGGAATTTTAACTCAGTAAACAGTATAAAAATTGAGGTTTTTGAATATAATTGTGTTGAGAAGCTTCTAATGAATTATTTGAACTCCTAGAATTTGATTAAAACTTGTTTTGCGGTCCTTTTTGTCGAAGTTTCGGACGAGCAGGTCTAAATGGGCCTTTCAATGGACCCGTTGGAATTTTAACTGAGTAAAAAGTAAATAAATTGAGGTTTTGCAAAATAAGTGTGTTCAAAATATCCTAATCAATTACATGATCTCCTAAAATTTGATTAAAACTTGTTTTGCGGCCCTTTTGTAGAGGTTTCGGACGAGCAGGTCTAAATGGGCCTTACAATGGACCTGTTGGAATTTTAACTGAGAAAAAAGTACAAAAATTGAGGTTTTTCAATATAATTGTGTTGAAAAGCTACTAATCAATTACATGAACTCCTAAGATTTGATTAAAACTTGTTTTGCAGTTCTTTTTGTAGAGATTTCGGACGAGAGGGTCGAAATGGGCCTTTCAATGGACCCGTTTGAATTTTATCTGAGTAAAAAGTACAGAAATTGAGGTTTTGCAATATAATTGTGTTGAAAAGCACCTAATAAATTATTTGAACTCCTAAAATTTTATTAAAACATGTTTTGTGCTCCTTTTTGTCGAGGTTTTGGACGAGCAGGTCTAAATGGGCCTTTTAGTGGACCCCCGTTGGAATTTTAACTGAGTAAAAAGTATAGAAATTGAGGTTTTGTAATATAATTATGTTGAAAAGCTCCTAGTCAATTACATGAACTCCTAAAATTTTATTTAAACTTGTTTTGCGGTCCTTTTCGTCGAGGTTTCGAACTAGCAGGTGTAAATGGGCCTTTCAATGGACCCGTTGGAATTTTAACTCAGTAAAATGTACAAAAATTGAGGTTTGCAATATAATTGTGTTCAAAAGCTCCGGATCATTTATTTGAACTCCTAAAATTTTATTAAAACTTGTTTTACGGTCCTTTTTGTCGAGGTTTCGGACGAGCAGGTCTAAATGGGCCTTTCAATGGACCCATATGAATTTTAACTGAGTAAAAAGAAGAGAAATTGAGGTTTTGCAATATAAGTTTGTTGAAAATCTCCTAATCAATTACATGATCTCCTAAAATTTAATTAAAACTTCTTTCGCGGCCCTTTTTGTAGAGGTTTCGGATGAGCAGGTCTAAATGTGCCTTTCAATGGACCCGATGCAATTTTAACTGCGTAAAAAGTGCAGAAATTGAGGTTTTGCATTATAATTTTGTTGGAAAGCTACTAATCAATTATTTGAACTCCTAAAATTTGATTAAAACTTGTTTTGCGGTCCTTTTTTGTCGAGATTTCGGACGAGCAGGTCGAAATGGGCCTTTCAATGGAGGTTTTTCAATATAATTGTGTTTAAAAGCTCCTAATCAATTACATAAACTCCTAAGATTTGATTAAAACTTGTTTTGCAATCCTTTTGTAGAGGTTTCGGACGAGTGGGTCGAAATGGGCCTTTCAATAGACCCGTTAGAAATTTATCTCAGTAAAAAGTATAGAAATTGAGGTTTTGTAATATAAGTTTGTTTAAAATCTCCTAATCTATTACATGATTTCCTAAATTTTGATTAAAACTTGTTTTGCGGCTCTTTTTGTAGAGGTTTCGGACAAGCTGGTCTAAATGGGCCTTACAATGGACCTGTTGGAATTTTAACTGAGTAAAATGTACATAAATTGACGTTTTGCAATATAATTGTGTTGAAAAGCTACTAATCAATTACATGAACTCCTAAAATTTGATTATAACTTGCTTTCCAGTCCTTTTTGAAGAGGTTTCGGACGAGCGGATCGAAATGGGCCTTTCAATGGACCCGTTGGAATTTTATCTCAGTAAAAAGTACAGAAATCGAGGTTTTGCAATATAAGTTTGTTTATAATCTCCTAATCAATTACATTATTTCCTAAATTTTGATTAAAACTTGTTTTGCGGCTCTTTTTGTAGAGGTTTCGGACAAGCTGGTCTAAATGGGCCTTACAATGGACCTGTTGGAATTTTAACTGAGTAAAAAGTACATAAATTGAGGTTTTGCAATATAATTGTGTTGAGAAGCTCCTAATCAATTACATGAACTCCTAAAATTTGATTATAACTTGCTTTATAGTCCTTTTTGAAGAGGTTTCGGACGAGCGGATCGAAATGGGCCTTTCAATGGACCCGTTGGAATTTTAACTGAGTAAAAAGTACAGAAAATGAGGTTTTGCTATATAATTGTGTTGAAAAGCTCCTAATAAATAATTTGAACTCCTAAAATTTGATTAAAACTTGTTTTGCGGTCCTTTTTGTTGAGGTTTCGGACCAGCGGGTCGAAATGGGCCTTTCAATGGACCCGTTGAAATTTTAACTGAGTAAAAAGTATAAAAATTGAGGTTTTACAATATAATTGTGTTGAAAATCTCCTAATCAATTATTTGAACTCCTAAAATTTTAATAAAACTTTTTTGCGGTCCTTTTTGTAGAGGTTTCGGGGGAGCAGGTCTAAATGGGCCTTTCAATAGACCCGTTGGAATTTTAACTGAGTAAAAAGTATAAAAATTGAGGTTTTACATTATAATTGTGTTGAAAATATCCTAATCGATAATTTGAACTCCTAAAATTTTAATAAAACTTTTTTGCGGTCCTTTTTGTAGAGGTTTCGGACGAGCAGGTCTAAATGGGCCTTTCAATGGACCCGTTCGAATTTTAACAGAGTAAAAAGTACAGAAATTGAGGTTTTGCAATAAAATTGTGTTGAAAAGCTCGTAATAAATAATTTGTACTCCTAAAATTTGATTAAAACTTGTTTTGCGGTCCTTTTTGTTGAGGTTTCGGACGAGCAAGTCTTAATGGGCCTTTCAATGGACCCGTTGGAATTTTAACTGAGTAAAAAGTACATAAATTGAGGTTTTGCAATATAAGTGTGTTGAAAATCTCCCAATATATTACATGACCTCCTAAAATTTGATTAAAACTTGTTTCGCGACCCTTTTTGTAGAGGTTTCGGACGAGCGGGTCTAAATGGGCCTTACAATGGACCCGTTGGAATTTTAACTAAGTAAAAAGTACAGAAATTGAGGTTTTGCAATATAATTGTGTTGAAAAGCTACTAATCAATTATTTGACCTCCTAAAATTTGATTAAAACTTGTTTTGCGGTATTTTTTGTCGAGGTTTCGGACGAGCAGGTGTAAATGGGCCTTTCAATGGACCTTTTGGAATTTTAACTGAGTAAAAAGTACAGAAATTGAGGTTTTGCAATATAATTGTGTTGAAAAGCTCCTAATAAATTACATGAACTCCTAAAATTGGATTAAAATTTGTTTTGCTGTCCTTTTTGTAGATGTTTAGGCCGAGCAGATCAAAATGGGCCTTTCAATGGACTCGTTGGAATTTTAACTAAGTAAAAAGTACAAAAATTGAGGATTTGAAATATAATTGTGTTGAAATGATCCTAATCAATTATTTGAACTCCCAAAATTTGAATAAAACTTTTTTGCGGTCCTTTTTGTTGAGGTTTTGAATGAGCAGGTGTAAATGGGCCTTACAATGGGCCCGCTGGAATTTTAACTGAGTAAACAGTATAAAAATTGAGGTTTTTGAATATAATTATGTTGAAAAGCTCCTAATCAATTATTTTAACTCCTAGAATTTGATTAAAACTTGTTTTGCGGTCCTTTTTGTCGAAGTTTCGGACGAGCAGGTCTAAATGGGCCTTTCAATGAACCCGTTGGAATTTTAACTGAGTAAAAAGTACAGTAATTGAGGTTTTGCAATATAAGTGTGTTGAAAATCTCCTAATAAATTACATGAACTCCTAAAATTTGATTAAAACTTGTTTTGTGGCACTTTTTGTAGAGGTTTCGGACGAGCAAGTCCAAATGGGCCTTACAGTGGACCCGTTGGCATTTTAACTGAGTAAAAAGTACAGAAATTGAGGTTTTGCAATATAATTGTGTTGAAAAGCTACTAATTAATTATTTGAACTCCTAATCATTTATCTGAACTCGTAATATTTGAATAAAACGTTTTTGCGGTCCTTTTTGTAGAGGTTTCGGACGAGCATGTCTAAATGGGCCTTTCAATGGGCTCGTTGGAATTTTAATTGTGTAAAAAGTACAAAAATTGATGTTTTCCAATATAATTGTGTTGAAAAGCTCCTAATTAATTATTTGAACTCCTAAAATTTGATTAAAACTTGTTTTGCGGTCCTTTTTGTCGAGGTTTCGGACGAGTAGGTCTAAATGGGCCTTTCAATGGACCCGTTGGAATTCTAACTGAGTAAAAAGTACAGAAAATGAGGTTTTGCAATATAATTGTGTTTAAAAGCTCTTAATCAATTACATGAACTCCTAAAATAAAATTAAAAGTTGTTTTGCAGTCCTTTTTGTAGAGGTTTCTGACGAGCGGGTCGAAATGGGCCTTTCAATGGACCCGTTGGATTTTTAACTGAGTAAAAAGTATAAAAATTGAGGTTTTACAATATAATTGTGTTGAAAATATCCTAATCAATTATTTGAACTCCTAAAATTTTAATAAAACTTCTTTTGCGGACCTTTTTGTCGAGGTTTCGGACGAGCAAGTCTAAATGGGCCTTTCAATGGACATGTTGGAATTTTAACTAAGTAAAAAGTACATAAATTAAGGTTTTGCAATAAAATTGTGTGGAAAAGCTCCTAATATATTATTTGAACTCCTAAAATTTGATAAAAACTCGTTTTGCGGTCCTTTTTGTCGAGGTTTCGGACGAGCAGGTCTTAATGGGCTTTTCAATGGACCCGTTGGTATTTTAACTGAGAAAAATTACAGAAATTGAGGTTTTGCAATATAAGTGTGCTGAAAATCTCCTAATATATTACATGATCTCCTAAATTTTGATTAAAACTTGTTTCGAGACCCTTTTTGTAGAGGTTTCTGACGAGCAAGTCTAAATGGGCCTTACAATAGACCCGTTGGAATTTTAACTGAGTAAAAAGTACAGAAATTGAGGTTTTGCAATATGATTGTGTTGAAAAGCTACTAATCAATTATTTGAACTCCTAAAATTTGATTAAAACTTATTTTGCAGCACTTTTTGTCGAGGTTTCGGACGAGCAGGTCTAAATGGGCCTTTCAATGGACCCGTTGGAATTTTAACTGAGTAAAAAGTACAGAAATTGAGGTTTTGCAATATAATTCTGTTGAAAAGCTCCTAATCAATTACATGAACTCCTAAATCTTGATTAAAACTTGTTTTGCTGTCCTTTTTGTAGAGGTTTCGGACGAGCAGATCGAAATGGGCCTTTCAATGGACCCTGTTGGAATTTTAACTGAGTAAAAAGTACAGAAATTGAGGTTTTGAAATATAATTGTGTTGAAAAGCTCCTAATCAATTACTTGAACTCCTAAAATTTGAATAAAAATTTTTTGCGGTCCTTTTTGCAGAGGTTTCGAACGAGCAAGTCTAAATAGGCCTTTCAATGGGCCCGTTGGAATTTTAACTGAGTAAAAAATATAAAAATTGAGGTTTGTGAATATAATTGTGTTGAAAAGCGCCTAATCAATTATTTGAACTCATAGAATTTGTTTAAAACTTGTTTTGCGGTCCATTTTGTCGAAGTTTCGGACGAGCAGGTCTAAATGGGCCTTACAGTGGACCCGTTGGAATTTTAACTGAGTAAAAAGTACAGAAATTGAGGTGTTTCAATATAATTGTGTTGAAAAGCTCCTAATCAATTACATGAACTCCTGAAATTTGATTAAAACTTGTTTTGCAGTCATTTTTGTAGAGATTTCGGACGAGCGGGTCGAAATGGGCCTTTCAATGGACCCGTTGGAATTTTATCTGAGTAAAAAGTACAAAAATTGAGGTTTTGCAATATAATTGTGTTGAAAAGCACCTAATAAATTATTTGAACTCCTAAAATTTTATTAAAACATGTTTTGTGGTCCTTTTTGTCGAGGTTTCGGACGAGCAGGTCTAAATGGGCCTTTCAGTATACCCCCGTTGGAATTTTAACTGAGTAAAAAGTATAGAAATTGAGGTTTTGTAATATAATAGTGTTGAAAAGCTCCTAGTCAATTACATGAACTCCTAAAATTTTATTAAAACTTGTTTTGCGGTCCTTTTCGTCGAGGTTTCGAACTAGCAGGTGTAAATGGGCCTTTCAATGGACCCGTTGGAATTTTAACTAAGTAAAAAGTACAAAAATTGAGGTTTTGCAATATAATTGTGTTCAAAAGCTTCTGATCATTTATTTGAACTCCTAAAATTTGATTAAAACTTGTTTTACGGTCCTTTTTGTCGAGGTTTCGGACGAGCAGGTCTAAATGGGCCTTTCAGTGGACCCATTGGAATTTTAACTGAGTAAAAAGAAGAGAAATTGAGGTTTTTCAATATAAGTGTGTTGAAAATCTCCTAATCAATTACATGATCTCCTAAAATTTAATTAAAACTTCTTTCGCGGCCCTTTTTGTAGAGGTTTCAGACGAGCAGGTCTAAATGGGTCTTTCAATGGACCTGTTGCAATTTTAACTGCGTAAAAAATGCAGAAATTGAGGTTTTGCATTATAATTGTGTTGGAAAGCTACTAATCAATTATTTGAACTCCTAGAATTTGATTAAAACTTGTTTTGCGGTCCTTTTTTGTCGAGATATCGGACGAGCAGGTCGAAATGTGCCTTTCAATGAAGGTTTTTCAATATAATTGTGTTGAAAAGCTCCTAATCAATTACATAAACTCCTAAGATTTGATTAAAACTTGTTTTGCAATCCTTTTGTAGAGGTTTCGAACGAGAGGGTCGAAATGGGCCTTTCAATAGACCCGTTGGAATTTTATTTCAGTAAAAAGTACAAAAATTACATAAACTCCTAAGATTTGATTAAAACTTGTTTTGCGGCTCTTTTTGTAGAGGTTTCGGACAAGCTGGTCTAAATGGGCCTTACAATGGACCAGTTGGAATTTTAACTGAGTAAAATGTGCATAAATTGACGTTTTGCAATATAATTGTGTTGAAAAGCTACTAATCAATTACATGAACTCCTAAAACTTGATTTTAACTTGCTTTCCAGTCCTTTTTGAAGAGGTTTCGGACGAGCGGATCGAAATGGGCCTTTCAATGGACCCGTTGGAATTTTATCTCAGTAAAAAGTACAGAAATTGAGGTTTTGCTATATAAGTTTGTTTAAAATCTCCTAATCAATTACATGATTTCCTAAATTTTGATTAAAACTTGTTTTGCGGCTCTTTTTGTAGAGGTTTCGGACAAGCTGGTCTAAATTGGCCTTTCAATGGACCCGTTGGAATTTTAACTGAGTAAAAAGTACATAAATTGAGGTTTTGCAATATAATTGTGTTGAAAAGCTCCTAATCAATTACATGAACTCCTAAAATTTGATTATAACTTGCTTTCTAGTCCTTTTTGAAGAGGTTTTGGACGAGCGGATCGAAATGGGCCTTTCAATGGACCCGTTGGAATTTTAACTGAGTAAAAAGTTTAAAAATTGAGGTTTTTCAATATAATTATGTTGAAAAGCTCCTAATCAATTATGCGAACTTTCTAAAATTTGATTAAAACTAGTTTTGCGGTACTTTTTGTCGAGGTTTCGACGAGCAAGTCTAAATGGGCCTTTCAATGGACCCGTTGGAATTTGAACTGAGTAAAAAGTACAGAAATTGAGGTTTTGCAATATAAATGTGTTGAAAATCTCCTAATCAATTACACGATCTCCTATAATTTGATTAAAACCTGTTTTGCGGCCCTTTTTGTCTTGGTTTCGGGCGAGCAGGTCTAAATGGGCCTTTCAATGGACCCGTTGGATTTTTATTTGAGTAAAAAGTAAAGAAATTGAGGTTTTTCAATATAATTGTGTTGAAAAGCTACTAATCAATTATTTGAACTCCTAAAATTTGATTAAAACTTGTTTTGCGGTCCTTTTTGTCGAGGTTTCGGACGAGCAAGTCTAAATGGGCCTTTCAATGACCCACAGGAATTTTAACTGAGTAAAAAGTACATAAATTGAGGTCTTTCAAGATAATTGTGTTGAAAAGCTCCTAATCAATTACATGAACTCCTAAAATTTAATTAAAACTTGATTTTAAGTCCTTTTTGTAGAGGTTTCGGTCGAGCGGGTCGAAATGGGCCTTTCAATGGACCCATTGGAATTTTAACTGAGTAAAAAGTAAATAAATTGAGGTTTTGCAATAAAATTGTGTTGAAAAGCTACTAACTAATTACATGATCTCCTAAAATTTGATTAAAACTTGTTTTGCGACCATTTTTGTAGAGGTTTCGGACGAGCAAGTCTAAATGGGCCTTACAGTGGACCCGTTGGAATTTTAACTTAGTAAAAAGTACAGAAATTGAGGTTTTGCATTATAATTGTGTTGAAAAGCTACTAATCAATTATTTGAACTCGTAATATTTGAATAAAACTTTTTGCGGTCCTTTTTGTAGAGGTTTTGGACGAGCAGGTCTAAATGGCCCTTTCAATGGGATCGTTGGAATTTTATTTGAGTAAAAAGTATAAATATTGAAGTTTTCAATATAATTGTGTTGAAAAGCTCCTAATCAATTATTTGAACTCCTAAAATTTGATTAAAACTTGTTTTGCGGTCCTTTATGTCGAGGTTTCGGACGAGCTGGTCTAAATGGGCCTTTCAATGGACCCGTTGGAATTTTAACTGAGTAAAAAGTACATAAATTGAGGTTTTGCTATATAATTGTGTTGAGAAGCTCCTAATAAATAATTTGAACTCCTAAAATATGATTAAAACTTGTTTTGCGGTCCTTTTTGTTGAGGGTTCGGACCAGCGGGTCGAAATGGGCCTTTCAATGGACCCGTTGAAATTTTAACTGAGTAAAAAGTATAAAAATTGAGGTTTTACAATATAATTGTGTTGAAAATCTCCTAATCAATTATTTGAACTCCTAAAATTTTAATAAAACTTTTTTGCGGTCCTTTTTGTAGAGGTTTCGAGCGAGCAGGTCTAAATGGGCCTTTCAATGGACCCGTTGGAATTTTAACTGAGTAAAAAGTACAGAAATTGAGGTTTTGCAATATAATTGTGTTGAAAAGCTACTAATCAATTATTTGACCTCCTAAAATTTGATTAAAACTTGTTTTGCGGTATTTTTTGTCGAGGTTTCGGACGAGCAGGTGTAAATGGGCCTTTCAATGGACCTTTTGGAATTTTAACTGAGTAAAAAGTACAGAAATTGAGGTTTTGCAATATAATTCTGTTGAAAAGCTCCTAATAAATTACATGAACTCCTAAAATTGGATTAAAATTTGTTTTGCTGTCCTTTTTGTAGATGTTTAGGCCGAGCAGATCAAAATGGGCCTTTCAATGGACTCGTTGGAATTTTAACTAAGTAAAAAGTACAAAAATTGAGGATTTGAAATATAATTGTGTTGAAATGATCCTAATCAATTATTTGAACTCCCAAAATTTGAATAAAACTTTTTTGCGGTCCTTTTTGTAGAGGTTTTGAACGAGCAGGTATAAATGGGCCTTACAATGGGCCCGCTGGAATTTTAACTGAGTAAACAGTATAAAAATTGAGGTTTTTGAATATAATTGTGTTGAAAAGCTCCTAATCAATTATTTGAACTCCTAGAATTTGATTAAAACTTGTTTTGCGGTCCTTTTTGTCGAAGTTTCGGACGAGCAGGTCTAAATGAGCCTTTCAATGAACCCGTTGGAATTTTAACTGAGTAAAAAGTACAGTAATTGAGGTTTTGCAATATAAGTGTGTTGAAAATCTCCTAATAAATTACATGATCTCCTAAAATTTGATTAAAACTTGTTTTGTGGCCCTTTTTGTAGAGGTTTCGGACGAGCAAGTCTAAATGGGCCTTACAGTGGACCCGTTGGAATTTTAACTGAGTAAAAAGTACAGAAATTGAGGTTTTGCAATATAATTGTGTTGAAATGCTACTAATTGAGGTCTAAATGGCCCTTTCAATGGGCTCGTTGGAATTTTATTTGAGTAAAAAGTATAAAAATTGAGGTTTTTCAATATAATTGTGTTGAAAAGATCCTAATCAATTATTTGAACTCCTAAAATTTGATTAAAACTTGTTTTGCGGTCCTTTTTGTCGAGGTTTCGGACGAGTAGGTCTAAATGGGCCTTTCAATGGACCCGTTGGAATTCTAACTGAGTAAAAAGTACAGAAAATGAGGTTTTGCAATATTATTGTGTTTCAAAGCTCTTAATCAATTACATGAACTCCTAAAATTTGATTAAAAGTTGTTTTGCAGTCCTTTTTGTAGAGGTTTCGGACGAGCGCGTCGAAATGGGCCTTTCAATGGACCCGTTGGAATTTTAACTGAGTAAAAAGTACATAAATTGATGTTTTGCAATAAAAATGTGTTGAAAAGCTACTAACCAATTACATGATCTCCTAAAATTTGATTAAAACTTGTTTTGCGACCATTTTTGTAGAGGTTTCGGACGAGCAAGTCTAAATGGGCCTTACAGTGGACCCGTTGGAATTTTAACTGAGTAAAAAGTACAGAAATTGAGGTTTTGCAATATAATTGTGTTTAAAAGCTACTAATTAATTATTTGAACTCCTAATCAATTATTTGAACTCGTAATATCTGAATTAAATGTTTTTGCGGTCCTTTTTGTAGAGGTTTCGGACGAGCATGTCTAAATGGGCCTTTCAATGGGCTCGTTGGAATTTTAATTGAGTAAAAAGTATAAAAATTGAGGTTTTTCAATATAATTGTGTTGAAAAGCTCCTAATTAATTATTTGAACTCGTAAAATTTGATTAAAACTTGTTTTGCGGTCCTTTTTGTCGAGGTTTCGGACGAGTAGGTCTAAATGGGCCTTTCAATGGACCCGTTGGAATTCTAACTGAGTAAAAAGTACAGAAAATGAGGTTTTGCAATATAATTGTGTTTCAAAGCTCTTAATCAATTACATGAACTCCTAAAATTTGATTAAAAGTTGTTTTGTAGTCCTTTTTGTAGAGGTTTCGGACGAGCGGGTCGAAATGGGCCTTTCAATGGACCCGTTGGAATTTTAACTGAGTAAAAAGTACATAAATTGATGTTTTGCAATAAAATTGTGTTGAAAAGCTACTAACCAATTACATGATCTCCTAAAATTTGATTAAAACTTGTTTTGCGACCATTTTTGTAGAGGTTTCGGACGAGCAAGTCTAAATGGGCCTTACAGTGGACCCGTTGGAATTTTAACTGAGTAAAAAGTACAAAAATTGAAGTTTTGCATTATAATTGTGTTGAAAACCTACTAATCAATTATTTGAACTCGTAATATTTGAATAAAACTTTTTGCGGTCCTTTTTGTAGAGGTTTTGGACGAGCAGGTCTAAATGGCCCTTTCAATGGGCTCGTTGGAATTTTATGAGTAAAAAGTATAAAAATTGAGGTTTTTCAATATAATTGTGTTGAAAAGCTCCTAATCAATTATTTGAACTCCTAAAATTTGATTAAAACTTGTTTTGCGGTCCTTTTTGTCGAGGTTTCGGACGAGCTGGTCTAAATGGGCCTTTCAATGGACCCGTTGGAATTTTAACTGAGTAAAAAGTATAGAAAATGAGGTTTTGCTATATAATTGTGTTGAAAAGCTCCTAATAAATAATTTGAACTCCTAAAATTTGATTAAAACTTGTTTTGCGGTCCTTTTTGTTGAGGTTTCGGACCAGCGGGTCGAAATTGGCCTTTCAATGGACCCGTTGAAATTTTAACCGAGTATAAAGTATAAAAATTGAGGTTTTACAATATAATTGTGTTGAAAATCTCCTAATCAATTATTTGAACTCCTAAAATTTTAATAAAACTTTTTTGCGGTTCTTTTTGTAGAGGTTTCGGGTGAGCAGGTCTAAATGGGCCTTTCAATAGCCCCGTTGGAATTTTAACTGAGTAAAAAGTATAAAAATTGAGGTTTTACAATATAATTGTGTTGAAAATATCCTAATCAATTATTTGAACTCCTAAAATTTTAATAAAACTTTTTTGCGGTTCTTTTTGTAGAGGTTTCGGACGAGCAGGTCTAAATGGGCCTTTCAATGGACCCGTTGGAATTTTAACTGAGTAAAAAGTACAGAAATTGAGGTTTTGCAATAAAATTGTGTTGAAAAGCTCCTAATAAATAATTTGAACTCCTAAAATTTGATTAAAACTTGTTTTGCGGTCCTTTTTGTTGAGGTTTCGGACGAGCAAGTCTTAATGGGCCTTTCAATGGACCCGTTGGAATTTTAACTGAGTAAAAAGTACAGAAATTGAGGTTTTGCAATATAAGTGTGTTGAAAATCTCCTAATATATTAAATGACCTCCTAAAATTTGATTAAAACTTGTTTTGCAGTCCTTTTTGTAGAGGTTTCGGACGAGCGGGTCGAAATGGGCCTTTCAATGGACCCATTGGAATTTTAACTGAGTAAAAAGTATAAAAAATGAGGTTTTACAATATAATTGTGTTGAAAATCTCCTAATCAATTATTTGAACTCGTAAAATTTTAATAATACTTCTTTTGCGGACCTTTTTGTCGAGGTTTCGGACGAGCAAGTCTAAATGGGCCTTTCAATGGACCTGTTAGAATTTTAACTGAGTAAAAAGTACAGAAATTGAGGTTTTGCAATATAATTGTGTTGAAAAGCTACTAATCAATTATTTGAACTCCTAAAATTTGATTAAAACTTGTATTGCAGTACTTTTTGTCGAGGTTTCGGACGAGCAGGTCTAAATGGGCCTTTCAATGGACCCGTTGGAATTTTAACTGAGTAAAAAGTACAGAAATTGAGGTTTTGCAATATAATTCTGTTGAAAAGCTCCTAATCAATTACATGAACTCCTAAATCTTGATTAAAACTTGTTTTGATGTCCTTTTTGTAGAGGTTTCGGACGAGCAGATCGAAATGGGCCTTTCAATGGACCCGTTGGAATTTTAACTGAGTAAAAAGTATAGAAATTGTAGTTTTGCAATATAATTGTGTTGAAAAGCTCCTAATCAATTATTTGAACTCCTAAAATTTGAATAAAACTTTTTTGCGGTCCTTTTTGCAGAGGTTTCAAACGAGCATGTCTAAATGGGCCTTTCAATGGGCCCGTTGGAATTTTAACATAGTAAACAATATAAAAATTGAGGTTTTTGAATATAATTGTGTTGAAAAGCACCTAATCAATTATTTGAACTCATAGAATTTGTTTACAACTTGTTTTGCGGTCCTTTTTGTCAAAGTTTCGGACGAGCAGGTCTAAATGGGCCTTTCAATGGACCCGTTGGAATTTTAATTGAGTAAAAAGTACAGAAATTGAGGTTTTGCGATATAAGTGTGTTGAAAATCTCCTAATCAATTACATGATCTCCTAAAATTTGATTAAAACTTGTTTTGATGCCCTTTTTGTAGAGGTTTCGGACGAGCAGGTCTAAATGGGCCATATAGTGAACCCGTTGGAATTTTAACTGAGTAAAATCTACAGAAATTAAGTTTTGCAATATAATTGTGTTGAAAAGCTACTAATAAATTATTTGAACTCCTAAAATTAGATTAAAACTTCTTTTGCGGACCTTTTCGTCGAGGTTTCGGACGAGCAGGTCTAAATTGGCCTTTCAATGGACCTGTTGGAATTTTTTGAAGAAAAACGGGCCTCATTAAAAACCCCTACTAAAATCCCCAGGCACAAGGCTTGGAGAAACCTAAAAGGGGAAAAGAGTACCCAAAATATATTATAAAAACGAGGTTAAACCTCGCAAAGTACAACGTTTTTGATACAATCAGGGTATATAGATCCAAAAGACAAAGAAGACATGGATCTAAGGGCATGGGTAGCCAACGTATGAGCTACAAAATTAGCCTCACGGCGAACATATTGTACTTGTGCTACAGAAAAATCCTCCAAAGCAGTATGAGCCTGCAGAATCATCGGCCCCAAAGGAGAAAGATCTGGCCCAAGAGAGTTGATCCTGTTCGCTAGAGATGCACAGTCTGTCTCGAAAATCAAATTGCTCCATCCTTGAGATAGGGCAAAAGTAATACCGGCAAGAAGACCTCTCCCTTCAGATGAGATAGCATCAGAACAACTGCCTAGCGGAAAGGCCAGGCCACCTACAACCGTCCCAATGTCATCACGAGCGACAACACCAACCGCCGCTGCACGAGTGGAAGGATCAAAAGCCCCATCCACATTAACTTTAATAAATCCATGAGGGGGATGCCTCCAGCGAGGGGGAGTCGATGACAAGGGAATGGATGATGTAGTGGAAGATAGAGAGTTAGAGTAGTCACGATGAAGACTAATAGAGTTGACGGCAATTAACCAAGGGGGTTGAAGATGTTTATTATGGATCCAGTCGTTACGCCTGTTCCAAATGTTCCAAAGGGTAGTCAAGAATAATCCAAAAAGATCAAGAGAAAGAAGGGAAGCACCTTCCTCAAGCCATTGGAGGCCGGTGGAGGCGGAGCTGTTGATAAAAGAAGAGGGAAGACCAATCAGTTTAAGGGTTTTCGAGGCACCAGAGCAGTCTCAGAGAGCATGGAGAATCTACTCTGTACCAGAGTTACAGATGGGGCATTGGCCAGAGTTTGGAGAAAAAGTCTGAAGGCGAACCCCAACAGGTAGAGCTTCCGACCCCAGGCGCCAACCAAAAGTTTTAACCTTAGGTAAAACCTTGAGCTTGGCAAGAAATTTCCAAAATCGAGGGGGACGAAGTCTAGGCTCAGGGGGACGTTGCAGAAAAAGATAGCCAGATCTGACAGAGTAGATACCAGAATCATTGGGATTCCAGAGGATGGAGTCTCGAGTGTCATTAATGATAGGAACAGAAAGGATGGAATTGGCATCATCCACAGTAAAGTAAGCACGAACTTTGACAGGGTCCCAGGCAGCTTGGTTCCGTAACATAAAATCTCGACAACGAATGTGGACTTCCTCCGATAGCTCATAGTCCCCATAGAGGTGAACAGTCGAGGAGCCTCCCCAGTTATCATGATGGATGCGTATGTTACTATTAATACCTGGACGATAGAGAAAACCACCAAAGAGGTGTTGCATAGCATTATGAAGACCTTGCCAGGCAAAAGAACCTCTCGAAGGCCGAGAGGCATTAAGGATGTTACCTGAAGGGAAGTATTTGAATTTATAGATTTGTCCCAAAAGGGAGTCAGGTTCGCAAATAAGGCGCCAAAGTTGTTTGCCAAGAAGAATGATGTTAAAATTATTGAGGTCCCGGAAACCCATTCCGCCAACAGATTTAGGCAAGCATACCTGATCCCACGGGATCATATGCCAACCTTTCTTGTTGGATTTCCCAGACAACCAATAACGTCGAATGGCAGATGTCATATCATCAATAATATTTTGGGGTAATAAATAACAGGACATAACATATTGGGGTAGAGATTGTAAAACTGCTTTAATAAAAATTTCCCTACCACTGAAGGAAAGAAGCTGTTTGTCCCAATTGGATAATCTATCGTGAACTTTATCACGTATGAACCCTAAAGCATGGGTCTTATTTTTACCAATAAGGAGATGTACCCCAAGATAGACACCAGGGTTGGAGACCTCGCGTACTTGAAGATAGGAATTGATAGTATGACAAGTCGAAGAAGGAGTACGGGGATTGTAAAAGATAGTAGACTTATCAAAGTTGATTGCTTGCCCAGAGGCAGAAGCATAAGTCTGGAGGGCCATCTTAAGGTGTGCAGCTTCATCGGGTTTTGAATTAAGGAAAACTATACAATCATCAGCAAATAAGAGGTGGTTAACCTTAGGACCATGCTTACAAGCCCCTAAACCTGGGAGTAGTCCTTGTTGTTTAGCATCGGCCAAGAAAGCTGAAAGCCCTTGGGTACAAAATAGAGAAAGAAAAGGGGATAAAGGGTCTCCTTGGCGGAGACCCCTTTGAGGTCAAAACAAAGGGGAAAGAGAATTGTTGACCTTAACCGTGAAGGAAACTGAAGTAATACATCTCATGATAAGAGATACCCATGATGAGGAAAAACCCATACGGTTCATAACATTTTCGAGGAATGCCCATTCGACCCTGTCAAAGGCCTTTTCCATATCAAGTTTAAGGGCAGCTCCATGAGAAGATTTAGTTGTACCAGTATTAATTGAGTGAATTATTTCGTGGGCAATAAGAATGTTATCTGTGATATTACGTCCCTGAACAAAAGCAGCTTGATTGGAACTGATACAGAATGGAATGGTGTGTTTCATACGATTAACTAAAACTTTAGCAATGATTTTGTAAATTACAGTACATAGACTAATAGGCCTAAGATGCCTCATAGTAGTGGGATCCTTAATTTTAGGTATGAGGACCAGTATAGTTTGATTAACCGAAGCCATATCAGCTGACCCTTTAAGAAGATTAAGGCAGAGTGTTATGATATCTGATCCGATAGTATCCCAATGTTGACGAAAGAATCCGCTTGGTAAACCATCGATACCAGGGGCTTTCCTAGGGTCAATGTCTCGAAAAGCGGTGATAATTTCTTCTGGAGTGAATTCCTTGGAAAGGGACTCATTCATAGTAGGCGTAATAGTAGGAGTGATTTTTGAGAGAATTTGTTCAGAAAAGTGTGGGTTGGAGGAAGTAAAAAGATTGTGGAAATATGAGGAAGCAATTTCCATAAGGTCGGTATCATCCGTGCGCCAAACGTTGTTGGAGTCAAAAAGACCAGAGATTGTATTCTTTTTCTTCCTACTAGAAGCTTTGGCATGAAAGAAACGAGTATTTTTGTCCCCTTGGGAAAGCCATAGGTTGCGAGAACGTTGTGCCCAATATGCTTCTTGTACCTCAAGAAGTTTATGGAGCTCAGTTTTGGCAGAAATATATCTTTTTTCGGCAGAAGTTGAAAGAGGTCGTTGTAACAATTTATTAATTTTTTTAGTGAGAAAGTTGATACGTCCATTGGTTTTAAATCTTTGTTGGGATTGCCAATCTCCTAGGCAGGAGCCAATGGCTTTAATTTTATCCAAAGTATTACCTTTGGTGGATAACCAAGTTTGTTTTACGACAGAAATGCCTTCATCATTGGAAGCCCAACAATTTTTGAATTTGAACGTGGTTGGTGGGGGACGGTGATCTGTTAGGGAAGGTGGATCCGTATTTAATAGTAGAAAGCAGTGATCTGATTTAGCATCAAAGTCTAAGGTGATGTTATACTTGGGGAAGGAAGCTTTCCATGCCATATTCCCAACAAAACGATCTAATCTTTCAAATAAGGTAGGGGTTTTGGGCCCCGTTTTGGACCAGGTGAACCAACCCGATGTAGGTTTGCAATCAAAAAGGTTATTACGAGAGAGACAATGGCGAAAATTGTTAATTTGGGATCTAGGCCGGCGGCAGCCTCCTTGTTTTTCATTATCCGATAGAATTTTGTTAAAGTCACCACCGATGAGCCAGGGTTGATCATCATTAGTATTGAGTGAATCAATTAGATCCCAAGTTTTAGGTTTATTACATGTTTCAGAGAAACCATGAATACCGGTGAAATAAAATGAAGAATGATTGCAATTAACATAAGTATGAATAAAGCGATCCGAATAAGCAAGCATATTAATATTATTATTATTATTCAAAGTAAATAAAGCAAGTCCAGAGCATTTATCAGAAAAATCAACAGAAAAAGCTAGGGCCATCCCTAGCAAAGAACCAAGACGGCTATAAGTCGTATTTTTGAGTTTAGTTTCGCATAAAAAAAGTAAATCAGGTTTATGAAGCTTAACATAATGCTGGAGATGTTGAACTGCCTGGACCTTCCCTAGGCCCTGACAGTTCCAACATAAAATGATCATTTTCCTCGGCGGGGCTGTGCATCAGCCGCCGCCGGAGAGTTTTTTCCGCTGCTCATCCCAGCTTTCATGGTAGGAGAAGGAGAGGGTCTAGACTTTTTGGGCTGCAGGACCACATGGATGGGGGAGCGTCTCTTGGTACCTCGGTTAGGAGGAATGGGAATAGGGGCCGGAGCAGAGACTGCAACATTGGGATAATGCTTAAGTAGCCATGAATCAAAATCATCAAATAATGAGATACCGGTTTGGAGGAATGGCTTACTGAGTTGTTCATCTAGTTTCCTCACTTGTTGAGCGGTAGAGTTTGGCATTCCATCATCTTGACCATCCAGATCGATTTGAACAGGGTAAATGGTGTTCAAGGGTTTAGGAGAAATGACTCTTGAAGGCATTGGCGCACTTGGGGGCTGCTGGGGGTTGGCATTTGTAGGAGGCAAATCCGAGGATTCCTCCCCCACCACTACATCGTTGTTGTTGTTTTCCTCAGTAGGAAGATCTGCAAAGGACGCAGCATCCCCTTCATTGAGGTTCCCTATAAATTCAGTAAAAGGGGAGATAAGATTTAAATGTTTGAAATGATGGAGGAATAGAAAATGATGGTGTTTAATAGAGTTTAGACCCGAATCTTGTGCAGAAGTGACAGGAGCTTTCCCTTTGTCCATAGTTTCTGATAAGGAAAGGAGATCAATAAAGCAACAGAGAAAGAAGTGATAAATATGATAAAACCAAAATAAAAATTGTATAGTACCTAGCGGTGGGTTTTGATCAACATTAGTAGAGGATTCAACATTTTTGCCCTTGTCCAAAGGAGCTGTACATAATAACAATTTATAATATAATCTATGAGAAAGACAGAAAATCAGATGAATGTATTGAAAAATTTTTAAGGTACCTAGTGGTGGTTTGCAGTCAGTAGAAGAGGATTGCTCAAAATTGCGAATTCGGCCACGTGGTCCCTGGTCACGGCGACGCGGGGGAAGCCAGCGGAGCCATTCACCGTATTGGAACTTTGTTGGATCAATCGTAGCCTTGTTAGGGCAGTGTTCGAAAATGTGGCTAATGAGACCACATCCATTACAGAGTAGGGGGAGACGCTCATATTGTAGTCGGCAGGAAGTTGTACGTGGACCTTTCCCAATAAGGAGAAATCGTCGGATCGGTTTGGATATGTCTAGAAGAATTTCCACTCGTAGGAATTCAGTCATATTCCCTCTTTCTTTGCGTGTATCAGTACGAAGTACAGTGCCTACCATGGCACCAAGTGACTGTCCCACGAGGTGAGCTCTGTCATGATCCTCTAGAAAGGGTTTGGGCGGAGAGTGAATACGAAACCAAATTCTCATGGGATTGAAGGAGTACTCGTCCATGCTTTTACCAGGTGTATAATCAGTTAGGGCCATCCATTCGTCTTTGTAGAGCCATGGGCCTCTCTCAAACACATCATCTTTGTCACTTAAAGTGGCAAATTCGATACGGAAAAAGGATTCTCTAACGATAGATATTGATTTGAGATGATTTTTCTTCCAGATGCCTTCAAAAACTGAGAGGACGGTCCAGTCGTCTATTGGCTTTGATGATATGAATTTGCCAATCAGGATGGTCTTAGGGTCTTCATCGAAAAAATCGAAATCAGGGGTATAGATAGTATTGGCTTCTTCGTTTGTTAAGTCCAAATCGGTGAAGTGGGGAAGAGAAGAAGAAGATGCCATTTGGTAGAAGTTGGGGGAATTCAGAGTAAAGAAGGATAAAGAATTGCAAGTGGGAAAAGTGGAAATAAGAGGAAGTGGAAACTTATAAGTGAGAGAATTGGTAGAAGAAAGGTTACGAATGGGGAAAAAATAAAGGAAAGAGTTAAAAGTGGAATGCATATTGTTAATATTCCCAAAATTTGGGAGTGAAATACGTGGGATAATATTGGAAAGGGAGAAAATTAAGGAGAAAAGGGATATGAGATTAAGGTATAGTAGAATGGAGTGAGGTAATGTGAGTAAGAAATATAGAAGAACATTTAAAGTAGAGATTAGAAATAGGTAAGATTTAAAGTAATATTGGATGTAAAAAGGAAAGAAAAAACTTTGATTATGGTAACTAGATAGAATAGAGAAATAAAATAAAGGAAAGAGATAAATTAGTAATAATATTACAATAAAAGGCGAGAGATAATAAGGAGATAAGGTAATATATAAAGTTAATGAAGGATATATTAAACAGTTGAAAATAGGAAATAAAGATAGGATAAAATTTGAGTAACATGGGTTGTGAAGAGGAAAGAGAGAGCTTTGATTATGGTAAAGATATCGGTTATTTATGGCAAATGGTAATTGAGAGAGATGATTTGGTGATAAATTGACACTAAAAGGCAAGTAGTATGAATTTAAGAGAGACAAATTAGAATAATATGAGCGAGATATTATGAGGTATATAGTTAGAATATGGTAATAATGGGAGAGGAAAGGGAAGATAAGATATTTTACTAGTGAATTTAAGAGTATATCATTTAGCTGTAGATTTAGTATTTTTGTAAATATAAGTTGATAAAGGAGAGAAATGGGAGATAATAGTTTAAAAAAACAAATAAGGAATGGATATATGAGAAGAGGCAGGTAGTAAATTGGAAGTATGATAAGATTTATAGTAAGGTAATGGTAATAGTGGAGAGAGGATGGACGGATAGTAGAAGTTTGCATGTTGAAAATATGATAGAGGCAGCCCCATAAGGTGGCGAAATATTTGTAGGAGGATATGGTTGGTGCAATGAATATATGGAAGATTAATCGGACAAGGATATTAAAATATATTATGTATATATAAAGTGTAATAATGGGAGTGGAGATAGTGAATTTTTTTGTTACTTTTTCCATACAGGCTTGTATTTGAGTAAAGTAATTCACCATAAAGGTGATCGAATTGATTTCCCCAAAAGGGGATGGTAGTAAAGCACCTAAAGAGGTGTAGTAAGATGCAAGAGTTGAATGGCATATAGAGAGTATGAATAAGACATTTTTTGATAAGATGGGCAACATGAAAAGAGTATAATAAATTATAAGAAGTTCACAAACAATAAACATTATAGTGGGTTGAATAGTAGACATAGAAGAAGAGAAAAGGAAATAATAGTTATGAATAAAGAGGGAGTAAAAGAATTTAAAGAAACAGCCATGAAGCGAGATAAAAAAACATGGTGAGTAACCAAAATGAATAAAGGGAAAAGCAAGGAAAAGGGCGAAAAACATACTAAGAAAGAAAAAAATAATAGAAGAAAAAAACCACAATAAAGGATGGAAAAGATAAGAGCATGCAAGGACATAAAAGAGAAGCAAAAGAGCATAAAAAATAAAATAATTACAAACCGGGGGTAGAAAGAGAAAGGGGGCTAAGAAATATAAGACAGACCAAAAGAGCAGAGAAAAATGGGGAATAAAACAGTACAAAGATAAAGCAAAATAATAAAAAAATAGAATGGCTTGGGCACTGGAGGATCCGCAAATGGAGGTTGGATGAAATTCTCGTTGGTTGCCGTCGGTGCAGTAGGTGAAGGATACATGCAAAACAGATTTATGAAGAGTTAGAGTCAAGAAAATTATGGTATAATTAGTGTTGCTAAAATATACTAGAGTAAAAGCAGGTATTAAGTTACAATAGAGAAGACGAATACTTGAGTTATGGAATAAGAGAAAGAAGAAAATGCAAATAATCGAATGAAACATAAGAATTCCATTGTAAGAAATGTTAGAGGAAAACATGATAGTAGAGAAGTATAAAATATCACTCAATATTTCAAAACAGAATAGAATCAAGAGAGAATAGAGAAAGATGGAAGACAACAGACAGCAGAATATGATAGTCACAAGTAATAGAAGATGAACATGGAACATTGTTGCATATTTAACGATATGGAAACATGTAGAAGACGTGTTTGTGCATAAGGAGAAATTCAAAGTGAAGAATCCAATGAAGGACCAAATAAACAGAATGTAAGTCATAAAGGTAAATACCACAAGGTGGTTCGATAAATTTCCCCTTAGAAGGGGTCGATAGTTCCTCAATTGGAGGATGGTAGTAAGAATATATAAAAGAGTTAAAAAATTTAGGTGATAAAAAAGAACCATAGATGGTTTTTGGATTACTACCCAATTGAACTTTGATACAACCTTCATGGATAATGTGAAATGAAGGGGTATAGAAATAAGCAAGCCGAATAAATTAGTAGAATAAACAAGAAAGTTAATTAACAAACAGCACAGAGACATTGATAAAAATAGTACATGTAATAGGGAATCAGAAAGCAATAGTCGAAAGATGGTAAAACAGAAAAAAGAGACTGAAATCTGAAAATAGAAAGGGACCTGATAGAAATGGTGGCTATTAGAAAATCTCCACCACTTCGGATAAAGGGTAGATCCCATAGCAAGGCATCGAATGAAAAAACACTCAGGGCAACCAAAATAATGTTGAATTATTATTTTAGCAATAACAGTAAAGCAGAAGCTGATTAAAAAATTTAGAAAAAAATAATATGATAGAAATAAAAGGAGATAATGCGAAAGTGAAGGAAAAAGAAATATCGGGTGTGAAAGATCTTTGCCGAACTGTTGATGGTGAAGAGGGTAGCTTTCCACATATTCCAGATCAGATAGGAAAAAACCTAAAAAAGATTAGGAACGAGATGTTAGATGATAAAAGCAAAATCGTAAAAAGAGAGTTAGAGAAAAAGGGATTAATAGTAGAAAAAATAAATGTGAATAAACCAAAGTTAAAAAAATGAAAGGGGAAAGCCAGGGATTGTTGCTGGGAGTCATGACAAGGGCGAGATCCATCGGAAAACATCCGATTCCAGGCTGATAAAATTAGACAGACCCATCGGAAGGGGCGGCCGATGAAGGTTGTAGATCTCGCAGAGAAAAGGAAAAAAATTAGTAATGATAAAAGATATAGTCTAAAAACAGATTTGAAAAAACATAAAAGAGAAAAGAGAGGATCTAAAAAAATGGAAAAGGAGAGAGAGAGTGGCCGGAACCATAGCCGGAATGGCCATGGTATCATCGTTGGACTCGGAAAAATACACGATCTCTGATGAGAACAAAAGGGAAACCAGAAGGAAGAAGAAAAACAAATTAATCCACAGGTTGCGGAACCCTTGTTGTAGTACGAAAAAAAAAACATCTGAGAAAACCAGATGATAGAAAGGCCTCGCATAACAAAGGAAAAACAAGATTGTTAGTAAAAATAACACAAAAATAGATGTAAAACTAAAGCCAAGACGTGAAAAAACAGATCTTAAAAATGGGGAAAACGGTATAGGGCTGGGAATGAAATCGACCATGCACAATGGGAATGCATCGATATTCCTCGCAAAACAGAAAAGATGCAAGATTAATATAAAAAATAAATTTAAATCAGAAAAAAATTAAGAACAAAACCAAGAAAGATCGATCTGGGAAAGGGGGGATCGGATCTGAGGAGAAAACATGCATGCTTAGAGTCGATACAACGATATTCCTCGCAAAACAGTAGAGAAGTAAGATTATGTGAGAAAATAAATCAGAATCAGAAAAAAAATAAAAACAAAATCATGATAAGCCGATCTAGGAATGGGGATCGAATTTGGGGCGGGATGGGGTCTCTTCGAATCTTTACCTTGTAACACATGGCTCTCGTGGTGAGGGTAAACGCCGGCTGGTGAGGGGGAAAGAGCAGAGGCGGACGGCATAGCGGGGGCAAATACGGCGGCAGAGAGCAACATAAGTGAAGGAGAGCTAGGGTGAAAAGAAGGAAGGGGAGAGGGTAAAGCGGCGGAGCAAATGAAAAAAGAAAAGGGAAAAGCAAAGAGACACGCTAAACCCCTAACGAGACCCGAGAGAGTTGAGAGAATTTTGAGAGACCCCATCCACACCCGTTGGAATTTTTTACCTGTTGGAATTTTTTTTGACAAATACCTGTTGGAATTTTAACTGAGTAAAAAGTACAGAAAATGAGGTTTTGCAATATAAGTGTGTTGAAAATCTCCTAATCAATTACATGATCTCCAAAATTTCGATTAAAACTTGTTTTGTGGTCCTTTTTGTAGAGGTTTCGGACGAGCAAGTCTAAATGGGCCTTATAATGGACCCGTTGGAATTTTCATTGAGTAAAAAGCATAAAAATTGAGGTTTTTCAATATAATTGTTTGAAAACTTCCTAATCAATTATTTGAACTCCTATAATTTGATTAAAACTTGTTTTGCGGTCCTTTTTGTCGAGGTTTCGGACGAGCAGGTCTAAATAGGCCTTTTAATAGACCCGTTGGAATTTTAACTAGGTAAAAAGTACAGAAATTGAGGTTTTGCAATATAATTGTGTTGAAAAGCTCCTAATCAATTATTTGAACTCCTAATATTTGAATAAAACTTTTTTGCGCTCATTTTTGTAGAGGTTTCGGACGAGAAGGTCTAAATGGGCCCGTTGGAATTTTAACTGACTAAAAAGTATAAAAATTGAGGTTTTTCAATATAATTTGGTTGAAAAGCTCATAATCAATTATTTGAACTCCTAAAATTTGATTAAAACTTGTTTTGCGGTCCTATTTGTCGAGGTTTCAAACGAGCAGGTCTAAATGGGCCTTTTAATGGACCCGTTGGAATTTTAACTGAGTAAAAAGTACAGAAATTGAGGTTTTGCAATATAATTTTGTTGAAAAGCTCCTAATCAATTATTTGAACTCCTAAAATTTTAATAAAACTTGTTTTGCGAACCTTTGTGTCGAGGTTTCGGACGAGCGGGCCTAAATGGGCCTTTCAATGGACCCGTTGGAATTTTAAATGAGTAAAAGGTACAGAAATTGAGGTTTTGCAATATAATTTTGTTGAAAAGCTCCTAATCAACTATTTGAACTCCTAAAATTTGAATAAAACTTGTTTTGCGGTCCTTTTTGTCAAGGTTTCGGATGAGTAGGTCTAAATGGGCCTTTCAATGGACCCGTTGGAATTTTAACTCAGTAAAAAGTATAGAAATTGAGGTTTTACAATATAATTGTGTTGAAAAGCTCCTAATAAATTACATGAACTCCTAAAATTTGATTAAAACCTGTTTTGCAGTCCTTTTCGTAGAGGTTTTAGACGAGCGGGTCGAAATGGGCCTTTCATTGGACTCGTTGGAATTTTAACTGAGTAAAAAGTACAGAAATTGAGGTTTTGCAATATAAGCGTGTTGAAAATCTCCTAATCAACTACATGATCTCTTAAAATTTGATTAAAACTTGTTTTGTGGCCCTTTTTGTAGAGGTTTCAGACGAGCATGTCTAAATGGGCCTTACAGTGGACCCGTTGGAATTTTAATTGAGTAAAAAGTACAAAAAATTGAGGTTTTGCAATATAATTGTGTTGAAAAGCTACTAATCAATTATTTGAACTCCTAATCAATTTTTTGAACTCGTAATATTTGAATAAAACGTTTTTGCAGTCCTTTTTGTAGAGGTTTCGGACGAGAATGTCTAAATGGGCCTTTCAATGGGCTCGTTGGAATTTTAATTGAGTAAAAAGTATAAAAATCAAGGTTTTTCAATATAATTGTGTTGAAAAGCTCCTAATTAATTATTTGAACTCCTAAAATTTGATTAAAACTTGTTTTGCGGTCCTTTTTGTCGAGGTTTCGGACGAGAAGTCTAAATGGGCCTTTCAAAGGACCCGTTGGAATTTTAACTGAGTAAAAAGTAAAGAAATTGTGGTTTGGCAATATAATTGTTTTGAAAATCTCCTAATCTATTACATGAACTCCTAAAATTTGATTAAAACTTGTTTTGCAGTCCTTTTTGTAGAGGTTTCGGACGAGCGGGTCAAAATGTGTCTTTCAATGGGCCCGTTGGAATTTTAACTGAGTAAAAAGTACAGAAATTGAGGTTTTGCAATATAATTGTGTTTAAATGCTCCTAATCAATTATTTCAACTCCTCAAATTTGAATAAAACTTTTTTGCGGTCATTTTTGTAGAGGTTTCAAACGAGCAGGTCGAAATGGGCCTTTCAATGGACCCGTTGGAATTTTAACTGAGTAAAAAGTACAGAAATTGAGGTTTTGAAATATAATTATGTTGAAAAGCTCCTAATCAATTATTTGAACTCCTAAAATTTGTTTAAAACTTGTTTTGCGGTCCTTTTTGTCGAGGTTTCGACGAGCAGGTCTAAATGGGCCTTTCAATGGACCCGTTGGAATTTTCACTGAGTAAAAAGTAAAGAAATTGAGGATTTGCAATATAAGTGTGTTCAAAATCTCCTAATCAATTACATGATCTCCTAAATTTTGATTAAAACTTGTTTTGTGGCCCTTTTTGTAGAGGTTTCGGACGAGCAGGTCTAAATGGGCCTTTCAATGGACCCGTTGGAATTTTAACTGAGTAAAAAGTACAGAAATTGAGGTTTTGCAATTTAATTGTGTTGAAAATCTACTAACCAATTATTTGAACCCCTAAAATTTTATTAAAACTTGTTTTGCGGTCCTTTTTGTCGAGGTTTCGGACGAGCTGGTCTAAATCGGCCATTCAATGGACCCGTTGGAATTTTAACTGAGTAAAAAGTACATAAATTGAGGTTTTTCATTATAATTGTGTTGAAAAGATCCTAATCAATTACATGAACTCCTAAAATTTGATTAAAACTTGTTTTGCATTCTTTTTTGTAGAGGTTTCGGACGAGTGGGTCGAAATGGGCCTTTCAATGGACTCCTTGGAATTTTAACTAATAAAAAGTACAGAAATTGAGGTTTTGAAATATAATTGTGTTGAAAAGCATCTAATCAATTATTTGAAGTCCTAAAATTTGAATAAAACTTTTTTGCGGTCCTTTTTGTAGAGGTTTCGGACTAGCAGGTCTAAATGGGCCTTTCAATGGGCTCGTTGGAATTTTAATTTTGTAAAAAGTATAATAATTGAGGTTTTTCATTATAATTTTGTTGAAAAGATCCTAATCAATTACATGAACTCCTAAAATTTGATTAAAACTTGTTTTGCAATCCTTTTTGTAGAGGTTTCGGACGAGTGGGTCGAAATGGGTCTTTCAATGGACTCCTTGGAATTTTAACTGCGTAAAAAGTATAGAAATTGAGGTTTTGCAATATAATTGTGTTGAAAAGCTCCTAATCAATTACATGAACTCCTAAAATTTGATTATAACTTGTTTTGCAGTCCTTTTTGAAGAGGTTTTGGACGAGCGGATCGAAATGGGCCTTTCAATGGACCCGTTGGAATTTTAACTGAGTAAAAAGTACAGAAATTGAGGTTTTGCAATATAATTGTGTTGAAAAGCTACTAATTAATTATTTGAACTCCTAAAATTTGATTAAAACTTGTTTTGCGGTCCTTTTTGTCAAGGTTTCGGACGAGCAGGTCTAAATGGGCCTTTCAACGGAACCGTTGGAATTTTAACTAAGTAAAAAGTACATAAATTGAGGTTTTGCAATATAATTGTGTTGAAAAGATCCTAATCAATTACATGAACTCCTAAAATTTGATTATAACTTGTTTTGCAGTCTTTTTTTAAGAGGTTTCAGACGAGCTGATCGAAATGGGCCTTTCAATGGACCCATTGGAATTTTAACTGAGTAAAAAGTATAAAAATTGAGGTTTTTCAATATAATTATGTTGAAAAGCTCCTAATAATTTATTTGAACTCCTAAAATTTGATTAAAACTTGTTTTACGGTCCTTTTTGTCGAGGTTTCGACGAGCAGGTCTAAATGGGCTTTTCAATGGACCCGTTGGAATTTTAATTGAGTAAAAAGTACAGAAATTGAGGTTTTGCATTATAAGTGTGTTCAAAATCTCCTAATCAATTACATGATCTCCTAAATTTTGATTAAAACTTGTTTTGTGGCCCTTTTTGTAGAGGTTTCGGACGAGCAGGTCTAAATGGGCCTTTCAATGGACCCTTTGGAATTTTAACTGAGTAAAAAGTACAAAAATTGAGGTTTTTCAATTTAATTGTGTTGAAAATCTACTAATCAATTATTTGAACTCCTAAAATTTTATTAAAACTTGTTTTGCGGTCCTTTTTGTCGAGGTTTCGGACGAGCTGGTCTAAATGGGCCATTCAATGGACCCCTTGGAATTTTTTTTTTGAAGAAAGCGGGCCTCGTTAAAACCCCTACTAAAATCCCCAAGCACAAGGCTTGGAAAAACCTAAAAGGGGAAAAGAGTACCCTTAAAATATTATTAAGATGAGGTTAAACCTCGCAAAGTACAACGTTTTTAATACAATCAGGATACATAGATCCAAAAGACATAGAAGACATGGATCTAAGGGCATGGGTAGCCAACGTATGAGCTACGAGATTAGCCTCACGGCAAACGTACTGTACATGTGCTACAGAAAAATCCTCCAAAGCAGTATGAGCCTGCAAAATCATCGGACCCATAATAGAAAGATCTGGCCCAAGGGAGTTGATCCTGTTCGCTAGGGATGCACAGTCTGTCTCAAAGATCAAATGGCTCCAACCCTTGGATAGGGCAAAAGTAATACCGGCAAGAAGACCTCTTCCTTCAGATGAAATAGCATCAGAACAACTGCCTAGCGGAAAAGCCAGGCCACCAACAACCGTCCCTGTGTCATCACGAGCGACAACTCCAACCGCCGCTGCACGAGTGGAAGGGTCAAAAGCCCCATCCACATTAACTTTAATAAAGCCACGAGGGGGATGCCTCCATCGAGAAGGAGGAGTCGATGATAAGGGGATGGAAGATGTAGGTGAGGATATAGAGTTAGAGTAGTCACGATGAAGACTAATAGAGTTGACGGCAATTAGCCATGGGGGTTGAAGATGTTTATTATGGATCCAGTTGTTACGCCTGTTCCAGATGTTCCAAAGGGTAGTCAAGAAAAGCCCAAATTGATCAGGAGAAAGAAGGGAAGCACCTTCCTCAAGCCATTGGAGGCCAGTGGAGGCAGAGCTATTAATAAGAGAAGAGGGTAGACCAATCAATTTATGGGACTCCGAAGCACCAGAGCAATCACGGAGAGCATGGAGAATCGACTCTGTACCAGAATTACAGATAGGGCAGGGACCGAAGTCTGGAACAAAAGTCTGAAGACGCGTCCCAACAGGTAGGGCCTCAGACCCCAGACGCCAACCAAAAGTTTTGACCTTAGGTAAAACCTTAAGCTTGGAAAGAAATTTCCATATACGTGGGGGACGATGTCTTGGCTCAGGGGGGCGTTGTAGGAAGAGGTAACCAGATCTGACAGAATAAACACCAGAATCGTTAGGCCTCCAGAGGATGGAGTCCCGAGTGTCATTGATGATAGGAACAGAGAGAATGGAATCGGCATCATCCGTAGTAAAGTATGCACGAACTTTGATAGGATCCCAAGATGGTTGGTTTCGCACCATAAAGTTACGACAACGAACGTGGACTTCC
Source organism: Hibiscus trionum (assembly GCA_030270665.1). Classification (NCBI taxonomy): domain Eukaryota; kingdom Viridiplantae; phylum Streptophyta; class Magnoliopsida; order Malvales; family Malvaceae; genus Hibiscus; species Hibiscus trionum. Next base: position 28,346,882 of record BSYR01000002.1, read on the forward strand.
TCAGATAGCTCATAGTCTCCGTAGAGATGAATAGACGAAGAGCCTCCCCAGTTATCATGATGGATACGTATGTTACTATTAATACTAGGCCGATAGAGGAAACCACCAAAAAGGTGTTGCATAGCATTATAAAGACCTTACCAAGCAAAGGATCCTCGAGAGGGTCGAGAGTCATTAATAATGTTTCCTGAGGGAAAGTATTTGAATTTATAGATTTGTCCCAAGAGGGAGTCAGGTTCACAAATAAGGCGCCATAATTGTTTACCGAGAAGTGCAATGTTAAAGTTGTTGAGGTCCCGGAAACCCAATCCTCCAACAGATTTAGGCAAGCACACTTGGTCCCATGGGAGCATATGCCATCCTTTCTTATTGGTTTTCCCAGACCACCAATATCGACGAATGGCAGATGTCATATCATCAATAATATTTTGGGGTAATAAGTAACAGGACATAACGTATTGGGGTAGAGATTGTAAAACGGCTTTAATAAAAATTTCCCTACCACTGAAGGAAAGAAGTTGTTTGTCCCATGTGGATAATCTTTCATGAACTTTATCGCGTATAAAACCTAAGGCTAGGGTCTTATTTTTACCAATAAGGAGAGGTACTCCAAGATAGACTCCAGGGTTGGAGACTTCACGTACTTGAAGATAGGAGTTAATAGTTTGACGAGTAGAAGTAGGACTACAGGGATTGTAAAAGATAGTAGACTTATCAAAGTTGACTGCTTGCCCAGAGGCAGAGGCATAAGTCAGGAGGGCTAACTTAAGGTGTTTAGCTTCATCGGATTTTGAATTAATGAAAACTATGCAACCATCCGCAAACAAAAGATGGTTGACCTTGGGACCATGCTTACATGCCCCTAGACCTGGGAGTAGGCCTTGATGTTTAGAGTCGGACAAAAAAGCTGAAAGCCCTTGGGTACAAAATAGGAAGAGGAAAGGAGATAAAGGGTCTCCTTGGCGGAGACCCCTTTGAGGTCGAAATAATGGGGAAAAGGAATTGTTGACCTTAACCGTAAAGGAAACTGAAGAAATACATCTCATGATAAGAGATACCCATGATGAGGCGAAACCCATACGGTTCATAACATTTTCAAGGAATGACCACTCGACCCTGTCAAAGGCCTTTTCCATATCAAGTTTAAGGGCAGCTCCATGAGAGGATTTAGAGGTACTAGTATTAATTGAGTGAATTATTTCGTGAGCAATAAGAATGTTATCTGTGATGTTACGCCCCTGAACAAAGGCAGCTTGATTGGAACTGATACAGAAGGGAATAGTATGTTTCATTCGATTAACTAAAACTTTAGCAATGATTTTATAAATTACAGTGCAGAGACTGATGGGTCGGAGATGCCTCATAGTAGTGGGGTCTTTGATTTTAGGTATGAGTACCAAAATAGTTTGATTAACTGAAGCCATATCAGCTGACCCTTTAAGGAGATTGAGGCAGAGTGATATGATGTCTGGTCCTACAGTATCCCAATGTTGACGAAAGAATCCGCTTGGTAAACCATCGATACCCAGGGCTTTCCTAGGATCGATGTCTCGAAAAGCAGTGATGATTTCTTCTGAAGTGAATTCCTTAGAAAGGGACTCATTCATAGCAGTCGTAATAGTATGAGTGATCTTTGATAGGATTTGTTCAGAAAAGCATGGGTTGGAGGAAGTAATGAGGTTGTGGAAGTATGAAGAAGCTATTTCCATTAGGTCGGTGTCGTTAGTACACCAAACATTATTGGAGTCGAAAAGACCAGAGATTGTGTTCTTCTTCTTTCTGCTAGAAGCTCGGGCATGAAAGAACCGAGTGTTTTTATCTCCTTGGGAGAGTCATAGATTGCGAGAACGCTGTGCCCAATATGCTTCTTGTACCTCAAGAAGTTTGTGAAGTTCAGATTTGGCAGAGATATATCTTTTTTCAGCCGAAGCTGAAAGAGGTCGTTGTAGAAGTTTATTAATTTTTGTTGTAAGAAGGTTGATACGACCATTGGTCTTAAATCTTTGTTGTGATTGCCATTCTCCTAGGCAGGATCCAATGGCTTTAATTTTATCCAAAGTGTTACCCTTGGTAGATGACCAAGTTTGTCTTACGACAGAAATACCTTCATCATTGGAAGCCCAGCAATTTTCAAATCTGAATTTGGATGATGGGGGACGATGATTTGTTAGAGAAGGAGGTTCCGTATTCAAGAGAAGAAAACAGTGATCTGATTTAGCGTCAAAGTCGGAAGTGATGCTATAATTGGGATAGGTGGATTTCCATGCCATATTCCCTACGAATCGATCTAATCTCTCAAATAAAGTAGGAGTTTTAGGCCCCGTTTTGGTCCAAGTAAACCAACCCGTTGTAGGTTTGCAATCAAAAAGGTAATTTCGTTAAAGTCCCCTTGGAATTTTAACTGAGTAAAAAGTACAGAAATTGAGGTTTTTCAATATAATTGTGTTGAAAAGATCCTAATCAATTACATGAACTCCTAAAATTTGATTAAAACTTGTTTTGCAGTCCTTTTTGTAGAGGTTTCCAACGAGTGGGTCGAAATGTGCCTTTCAATGGACTCCTTGGAATTTTAACTGAGTAAAAAGTACATAAATTGAGGTTTTGAAATATAATTTAGTTGAAAAGCTTCTAATCAATTATTTGAACTCCTAAAGTTTGAATAAAACTTTTTTGCGGTCCTTTTTGTAGAGGTTTCGGACTAGCAGGTCTAAATGGGCCTTTCAATGGCTCGATGGAATTTTAATTTTGTAAAAAGTATAAAAATTGAGGTTTTTCAATATAATTTTGTTGAAAAGATCCTAATCAATTACATGAACTCCTAAAATTTGATTAAAACTTGTTTTCCAATCCTTTTTGTAGAGGTTTCGGACGAGTGGGTAAAAATGGGCCTTTCAATGGACTCCTTGGAATTTTAACTGAGTAAAAAGTGTAGAAATTGAGGTTTTGCAATATAAGTGTGTTGAAAAGCTTCTAATCAATTACAACTCCTAAAATTTGATTATAACTTGTTTTGATGTCCTTTTTGAAGAGGTTTTGGACGAGCGGATCGAAATTGGCCTTTCAATGGACCCGTTGGAATTTTAACTGAGTATAAAGTACAGAAATTGAGGTTTTGCAACATAATTGTGTTGAAAAGCTACTAATTAATTATTTGAACTCCTAAAATTTGATTAAAACTTGTTTTGCGGTCCTTTTTATCGAGGTTTCGGACGAGCAGGTCTAAATGGGCCTTTCAACGGAACCATTGGAATTTTAACTGATTAAAAAGTATAAAAATTGAGGTTTTTCAATATAATGATGTTGAAAAGCTCCTAATCAATTTTTTGAATTCCTAAAATTTGATTAAAACTTGTTTTGCGGTCCTTTTTGTCGAGGTTTCGACGAGCAGGTCTAAATGGGCCTTTCAATGGACCCGTTGGAATTTTAACTGAGTAAAAAGTACAGAAATTGAGGTTTTGCAATATAAGTGTGTTGAAAATCTCCTAATCAATTACATGATCTCCTAAATTTTGATTAAAACTTGTTTTGTGGCCCTTTTTGTAGAGGTTTCGGACGAGCAGGTCTAAATGGGCCTTTCAATGGACCCGTTGGAATTTTAACTGAGTAAAAAGTACAGAAATTGAGGTTTTGCAATATAATTGTGTTGAAAATCTCCTAATCAATTATTTGAACACCTAAAAATTGATTGAAACTTGTTTTGCGGTCCTTTTTGTCGAGGTTACGGACGAGCAGGTCTAAATGGGCCTTTCAATGGACCCGTTTGAATTTTAACTGAGTAAAAACTACAGAAATTGAGGTTTTGCAAAATAATTCTGTTGAAAAGCTCCTAATCAATTACATGAACTCCTAAATCTTGATTAAAACTTGTTTTGCTATCCTTTTTGTAGAGGTTTCGGACGAGCATATCGAAATGGGCCTTTCAATGAACCCGTTGGAATTTTAAATGAGTAAAAAGTACATAAATTGAGGTTTTGCAATATAATTGTGTTGAAAAGCTCCTAATCAATTATTTGAACTCCTAAAATTTGAATAAAACTTTTTTGCGGTCCTTTTTGTAGAGGTTTCGAACGAGCATGTCTAAATGGGCCTTTCAATGGGCCCGTTGGAATTTTAACTAAGTAAACAGTATAAAAATTGAAATTTTTGAATATAATTATGTTGAAAAGCGCCTAATCAATTATTTGAACTCATAGAATTTGTTTAAAACTTGTTTTGCGGTCCTTTTGTCGAAGTTTCGGACGAGGAGGTCTAAATGGACCTTTCAATGGACCCGTTGGAATTTTAACTGCGTAAAAAGTACAGAAATTAAGGTTTTGCAATATAAGTGTGTTGAAAATCTCCTAATCAATTACATGATCTCCTAAAATTTGATTAAAACTTGTTTTGTGGCCCTTTTTGTAGAGGTTTCGGACGAGCAGGTCTAAATGGTCCTTTCAATGGATAACTGAGTAAAAAGTACAGAAATTGAGGTTTTGCAATTTAATTGTGTTGAAAATCTACTAATCATTTATTTGAAGTCCTAAAATTTTATTAAAACTAGTTTTGCGGTCCTTTTTGTCGAGATTTCGGACAAGCTGCTCTAAATGGGCCATTCAATGGACCCGTTGGAATTTTAACTAAGTAAAAAGTACATAAATTGAGGTTTTTCAATATAATTGTGTTGAAAAGATCCTAATCAATTACATGAACTCCTAAAATTTGATTAAAACTTGTTTTGCAGTCCTTTTTGTAGATGTTTCTGAGGAGTGGGTCGAAATGGGCCTTTCAATGGACTACTTGGAATTTTAACTGAGTAAAAAGTACAGAAATTGAGGTTTTGAAATATAATTATGTTGAAAAGCTTCTAATCAATTACTTGAACTCCTAAAATTTGAATAAAACTTTTTTGCGGTCCTTTTTGTAGAGGTTTCGGACTAGCAGGTCTAAATGGGCCTTTCAATGGGCTCGTTGGAATATTAATTTTGTAAAAAGTATAAAATTGAGGTTTTTCAATATAATTATGTTGAAAAGCTCCTAATCAATTACATGAACTCCTAAAATTTGATTAAAACTTGTTTTGCAATCCTTTTTGTAGAGGTTTCAGACGAGTGGGTCGAAATGGGCCTTTCAATGGACTCCTTGGAATTTTAACTGAGTAAAAAGTATAGAAATTGAGGTTTTGCAATATAATTGTGTTGAAAAGCTCCTAATCAATTACATGAACTCCTAAAATTTGATTATAACTTGTTTTGCAGTCCTTTTTGAAGAGGTTTTGGACGAGCGGATCGAAATGGGCCTTTCAATGGACCCGTTGGAATTTTTGAGGAAAGGGCCTCATTAAAAACACCACTAATCCTTACTGGGCTGGCCCAGCAAGGGTCCTAAGAGGGGAAAGGAGTGCCCAAAATATATTATAAATCATGGTGGTTGGTAAAAAACCGGTACAAATGTTCGCAAAGCATCGGGCAAGCCCGGCCCGAAATACAAAGAGGATTTAGAATGAAGGGCCCAATTGGCTACATAGTGAGCTAAAACATTAGCTGTGCGTGGTACATAAAGTAAACATAAACCAGGTACAGTATCGAGGAAAGATCTAGTGGTTTGAATCTGCCGCTGAAGGGTGGAGGCATCCTCGCCGGCGTGACACAGCCGATTGACCAACAGGGCCGCATCCGACTCAAGAAGAAACCCTTGCCATCCAGCATCTACACCGAGTTTGACACCATCGGTGATAGCGTGAAGTTCCGCTGATGGAGAATCTGCGGTAGCGTCCAAGTAAATAGCCCGTCCGAGCAAGATAGCACCAGTGGCGTCACGAGCGACTATGCCAATACTAGCGGATCCCGTAGCTGGGTTGAAAGCGCCCTCGACATTGATTTTGATCGTCCCAGTCGGTGGCGGTCTCCATACAGGTTGGGAAAGTGCTGGCTCCGTCTACTACCGCGTCGTGGTATTGTGTGAGTTGGCCGAGATGTAGTCGCGAAGTAGTTCCTGGGAGTTCATCAGAGTAAGCCAAGGGGGCTGTAATCGCTGAGAATGGACCCAATCATTCCTCCTGTTCCAAAGATTCCACAAGGTAGTCAGGAGGAGATCAAATTGTGCGCGAGAGAGAAGCATAGCTCTCTGTTCTAGCCAGAGGGGAACTGAAGTGGCTGTGCGATCGCGAAATGCACCGGGGAAGCCGGCAAGGCCGAGCACCTCGGCAGCGCCCGGATAGTCCCGAAATGGGTGAGTCGCAGTTTCAAGAATCGAGGGACAGAACGGGCACATGCCAGTGCCCATTCCAAGAGCCGCAAGCCGGTCACCAGTGGGTAATGCACCCCGTCCTACCCGCCACCCAAAGGTGTGAACCTTCGGAAGTGTATTGGATTTAGCAATGATATTCCAGAGTGGACACGGACGCTCAAGGGGCCGTGGGGGCCTACGTAGGAAAAGGTAGCCGGAGCGTACAATATATATATTAGTATCATGAAAACCCCATAGTAAAGTATCACGACGTACATCGGATATTGGTACGTGCAATATGTTGGCAGCATCATCCTCGTCAAGGTATTGACGAACTTTATTTTCGTCCCAAGAATTGTGATGTCGGATCATAAAATCTCCGCAGCGCAAGGGTATCTCCTCATTATCCTGATAATTACCAAACAAGGAGAGAATAGCTGACCCACCCCAATGTTCACGATGGATACGTATATGACTATCAACACCAGGCCTCCAGAAAAAACCCGGCTGCAAGCGTTGCAAGGCTTGCGATATACCTCGCCAAGCAAATGAGGCGCGCTGGTCAGCCTTTGCATCCAGAATATTTCCGGAGGGGTAATAGCGTGATCGCAGGACTCTTGCAAGCAGGGAATCAGGCGAGTGAACCAGTCGCCAGATTTGCTTCCCAAGAAGAGCAATATTAAAGTCCCGTAAGTCACGGAATCCCATACCCCCAGCGGCTTTGGGTGTACACATGGTATTCCAGGATAGCATTGGCCATCCTTTTTTGTTACTCCTGCCCGACCACCAGTAACGGCGAATTGAGCGTGTTGCGTCGTCCACAATGTTTTGCGGATGCAAATAGCATGACATGACGTACTGAGGTAAAGCTTGCGCCACTGATTTTATTAGAACTTCACGCCCACTATATGAAAGCAAGTTAGTATTCCATTTAGCCATGCGTGAATTGACTTTGTCACGAATAAACCCAAGACTGGCCGTTCGGTTCCTCCCAACGAGAAGAGGGACCCCCAGATAAGTTCCAGGGTCGTCAACCAAATGGATTCCAAGAGTATGCTTAAGGGCTTGTTAGAATTCCGTCGAGCAGGAAGAGCTACAAAAGGCAGTCGACTTAGAAAAGTTGACAGATTGGCCTGAGGATGATTCATACAAACGAAGAATCTCCATCAATAGCTCTACTTCCGTTGGGCAATTACGGACGAAGACAATACTGTCGTCCGCAAAGAGCAGATGATTAATCCTTGGTCCACGACGATTGGCCTGTAATCCAACGAGTCGTCCCGCTTGCTGTTCGACCTCAAGAGCCGCTGAAAGCCCTTGGGAGCATATTGAGAAGAGGAAAGGCGAGAGAGGGTCGCCTTGCCGAATTCCCCTAGTCGGAAAGAACTCTTGGGATAGAGTGCCATTAGGACAGACTGAGAAGGAAACAGTTGATACGCAACGGAGCAGTAACTGTACCCAGTCGGGCGCAAATCCCATACGTAGCATCACGTCTTTAAGAAAAGACCATTCAACCTTATCGAAGGCCTTCTCCATATCTAATTTTAACTGAGTATAAAGTACAGAAATTGAGGTTTTGCAATATAACTGTGTTGAAAAGCTACTAATTAATTATTTGAAATCTGAAATTTTGATTAAAACTTGTTTTGCGGTCCTTTTTGTCGAGGTTTCGGATGAGCATGTCTAAATGGGCCTTTCAACGGAACCGTTGGAATTTTAACTAAGTAAAAAGTACATAAATTGAGGTTTTGCAATATAATTGTGTTGAAAAGCTCCTAATCAATTACATGAACTCCTAAAATTTGATTATAACTTGTTTTGCAGTCCTTTTTGAAGAGGTTTCAGACGAGCGGATCGAAATGGGCCTTTCAATGGACCCGTTGGAATTTTAACTGTGTAAAAAGTATAAAAATTGAGGGTTTTTCAATATAATAATGTTGAAAAGCTCCTAATCAATTATTTGAACTCCTAAAATTTGATTAAAACTTGTTTTGCGGTCCTTTTTGTCGAGGTTTCGACGAGCAAGTCTAAATGGGCCTTTCAATGGACCCGTTGGAATTTTAACTGAGTAAAAAGTACAGAAATTGAGGTTTTGCAATATAAGTGTGTTGAAAATCTCCTAATCAATTACATGATCTCCTAAATTTTGATTAAAACTTGTTTTGTGGCCCTTTTTGTAATGGTTTCAGACGAGCAGGTCTAAATGGGCCTTTCAATGGACCCGTTGGAATTTTAACTGAGTAAAAAGTACAGAAATTGAGGTTTTGCAATATAATTGTGTTGAAAAGCTCCTAATCAATTATTTGAACACCTAAAAATTGATTGAAACTTGTTTTGCAGTCCTTTTTGTCGACGTTACGGACGAGCAGGTCTAAGTGGGCCTTTCAATAGACCCGTTGTAAATTTAACTGAGTAAAAACTATAGAAATTGAGGTTTTGCAAAATAATTCTGTTGAAAAGCTCCTAATCAATTACATGAACTCCTAAATCTTGATTAAAACTTGTTTTGCTATCCTTTTTGTAGAGGTTTCGGACGAGCAGATCGAAATGGGCCATTCAATGAACCTGTTGGAATTTTAACTGAGTAAAAAGTACATAAATTGAGGTTTTGCAATATAATTGTGTTGAAAAGCTCCTAATCAATTATTTGAACTCCTAAAATTTGAATAAAACTTTTTTGCGGTCCTTTCTGCAGAGGTTTCAAACGAGCATGTCTAAATGGGACTTTCAATGGGCCCGATGGAATTTTAACTGAGTAAACAGTATAAAAATTGAGGTTTTTGAATATAGTTATGTTGAAAAGTGCCTAATCAATTATTTGAACCCATAGAATTTGTTTAAAACTTGTTTTGCGGTCCTTTTTGTCGAAGTTTCGGACAAGGAGGTCTAAATGGGCCTTTCAATGGACCCGTTGGAATTTTAACTGAGTAAAAAGTACAGAAATTGAGGTTTTGCAATATAAGTGTGTTGAAAATCTCCTAATCAATTACATGATCTCCTAAAATTTGATTAAAACTTGTTTTGTGGCCCTTTTTGTAGAGGTTTCGGATGAGTAGGTCTAAATGGGCCTTTCAATGGACCCGTTGGATTTTTACCTAAGTTAAAAGTACAAAAATTGAGGTTTTGCAATTTAATTGTGTTGAAAATCTACTAATCAATTATTTGAACTCCTAAAATTTTATTATAACTTGTTTTGCGGTCCTTTTTGTCGAGGTTTCGGACGAGCTGGTCTAAATGGGCCATTCAATGGACCCGTTGGAATTTTAACAGAGTAAAAAGTACATAAACTGAGGTTTTTCAATATAATTGTGTTGAAAAGATCCTAATCAATTACATGAACTCCTAAAATTTGATTAAAACTTGTTTTGCAGTCCTTTTTGTAGATGTTTCTGAGGAGTGGGTCGAAATGGGCCTTTCAATGGACTCCTTGGAATTTTAACTGAGTAAAAAGTACAGAAATTGAGGTTTTGAAATATAATTATGTTGAAAATCTCCTAATCAATTATTTGAACTCCTAAAATTTGTTTAAAACTTGTTTTACGGTCCTTTTTGTCGAGGTTTCGACGAGCAGGTCTAAATGGGCCTTTCAATGGACCCGTTGGAATTTTAACTGAGTAAAAAGTAAAGAAATTGAGGTTTTGCAATATAAGTGTGTTGAAAATCTCCTAATCAATTACATGATCTCCTAAATTTTGATTAAAACTTGTTTTGTGGCCCTTTTTGTAGAGGTTTCGGACGAGCAGGTCTAAATGGGCCTTTCAATGGACCCGTTGGAATTTTAACTGAGTAAAAAGTACAGAAATTGAGGCTTTTCAATTTAATTGTGTTGAAAATCTACTAGTCAATTATTTGAACCCCTAAAATTTTATTAAAACTTGTTTTGCGGTCGTTTTTGTCAAGGTTTAGGACAAGCTGGTCTAAATCGGCCATTCAATGGAGCCGTTGGAATTTTAACTGAGTAAAAAGTACAGAAATTGAGGTTTTTCAATATAATTGTGTTGAAAATATCCTAATCAATTACATGAACTCCTAAAATTTGATTAAAACTTGTTTTGGATTCTTTTTTGTAGAGGTTTCGGACGAGTGGGTCGAAATGGGCCTTTCAATGGACTCCTTGGAATTTCAACTAATAAAAAGTACAGAAATTGAGGTTTTGAAATATAATTGTGTTGAAAAGCTTCTAATCAATTATTTTAAGTCCTAAAATTTGAATAAAACTTTTTTGCGGTCCTTTTTGTAGAGGTTTCGGACTAGCAGGTCTAAATGGGCCTTTCAATGGGCTCGTTGGAATTTTAATTTTGTAAAAAGTATAATAATTGAGGTTTTTCAATATAATTTTGTTGAAAAGATCCTAATCAATTACATGAACTCCTAAATTTTGATTAAAACTTGTTTTGCAATCCTTTTTGTAGAGGTTTCGGACGAGTGGGTCGAAATGGGCATTTCAATGGACTCCTTGGAATTTTAACTGCGTAAAAAGTATAGAAATTGAGGTTTTGCAATATAATTGTGTTGAAAAGCTCCTAATCAATTACATGAACTCCTAAAATTTGATTATAACTTGTTTTGCAGTCCTTTTTGAAGAGGTTTTGGACGAGCGGATCGAAATGGGCCTTTCAATGGACCCGTTGGAATTTTAACTGAGTAAAAAGTACAGAAATTGAGGTTTTGCAATATAATTGTGTTGAAAAGCTACTAATTAATTATTTGAACTCCTAAAATTTGATTAAAACTTGTTTTGCGGTCCTTTTTGTCGAGGTTTCGGACGAGCAGGTCTAAATGGGCCTTTCAACGGAACCGTTGGAATTTTAACTAAGTAAAAAGTACATATATTGAGGTTTTGCAATATAATTGTGTTGAAAAGCTCCTAATCAATTATTTGAACTCCTAAAATTTGAATAAAACTTTTTTGCGGTCCTTTCTGCAGAGGTTTCGAACGAGCATGTCTAAATGGGACTTTCAATGGGCCCGATGGAATTTTAACTGAGTAAACAGTATAAAAATTGAGGTTTTTGAATATAGTTATGTTGAAAAGTGCCTAATCAATTATTTGAACCCATAGAATTTGTTTAAAACTTGTTTTGCGGTCCTTTTTGTCGAAGTTTCGGATGAGGAGGTCTAAATGGGCCTTTCAATGGACCCGTTGGAATTTTAACAGAGTAAAAAGTACAGAAATTGAGGTTTTGCAATATAAGTGTGTTGAAAATCTCCTAATCAATTACATGATCTCCTAAAATTTGATTAAAACTTGTTTTGTGGCCCTTTTTGTAGAGGTTTCGGATGAGTAGGTCTAAATGGGCCTTTCAATGGACCCGTTGGATTTTTAACTAAGTTAAAAGTACAAAAATTGAGGTTTTGCAATTTAATTGTGTTGAAAATCTACTAATCAATTATTTGAACTCCTAAAATTTTATTATAACTTGTTTTGCGGTCCTTTTGTCGAGGTTTCGGACGAGCTGGTCTAAATGGGCCATTCAATGGACCCGTTGGAATTTTAACAGAGTAAAAGCTACATAAATTGAGGTTTTTCAATATAATTGTGTTGAAAAGATCCTAATCAATTACATGAACTCCTAAAATTTGATTAAAACTTGTTTTGCAGTCCTTTTTGTAGATGTTTCTGAGGAGTGGGTCGAAATGGGCCTTTCAATGGACTCCTTGGAATTTTAACTGAGTAAAAAGTACAGAAATTGAGGTTTTGAAATATAATTATGTTGAAAATCTCCTAATCAATTATTTGAACTCCTAAAATTTGTTTAAAACTTGTTTTACGGTCCTTTTTGTCGAGGTTTCGACGAGCAGGTCTAAATGGGCCTTTCAATGGACCCGTTGGAATTTTAACTGAGTAAAAAGTAAAGAAATTGAGGTTTTGCAATATAAGTGTGTTGAAAATCTCCTAATCAATTACATGATCTCCTAAATTTTGATTAAAACTTGTTTTATGGTCCTTTTTGTAGAGGTTTCGGACGAGCAGGTCTAAATGGGCCTTTCAATGGACCCGTTGGAATTTTAACTGAGTAAAAAGTACAGAAATTGAGGTTTTTCAATTTAATTGTGTTGAAAATCTACTAGTCAATTATTTGAACCCCTAAAATTTTATTAAAACTTGTTTTGCGGTCCTTTTTGTCGAGGTTTAGGACAAGCTGGTCTAAATCGGCCATTCAATGGAGCCGTTGGAATTTTAACTGAGTAAAAAGTTCAGAAATTGAGGTTTTTCAATATAATTGTGTTGAAAATATCCTAATCAATTACATGAACTCCTAAAATTTGATTAAAACTTGTTTTGGATTCTTTTTTGTAGAGGTTTCGGACGAGTGGGTCGAAATGGGCCTTTCAATGGACTCCTCGGAATTTTAACTAATAAAAAGTACAGAAATTGAGGTTTTGAAATATAATTGTGTTGAAAAGCTTCTAATCAATTATTTTAAGTCCTAAAATTTGAATAAAACTTTTTTGCGGTCCTTTTCGTAGAGGTTTCGGACTAGCAGGTCTAAATGGGCCTTTCAATGGGCTCGTTGGAATTTTAATTTTGTAAAAAGTATATTAATTGAGGTTTTTCAATATAATTTTGTTGAAAAGATCCTAATCAATTACATGAACTCCTAAATTTTGATTAAAACTTGTTTTGCAATCCTTTTTGTAGAGGTTTCGGACGAGTGGGTCGAAATGGGCATTTCAATGGACTCCTTGGTATTTTAACTCCGTAAAAAGTATAGAAATTGAGGTTTTGCAATATAATTGTGTTGAAAAGCTCCTAATCAATTACATGAACTCCTAAAATTTGATTATAACTTGTTTTTGCAGTCCTTTTTGAAGAGGTTTTGGACGAGGGGATCGAAATGGGCCTTTCAACGGACCCGTTGGAATTTTAGCTGAGTAAAAAGTACAGAAATTGAGGTTTTGCAATATAATTGTGTTGAAAAGCTACTAATTAATTATTTGAACTCCTAAAATTTGATTAAAACTTGTTTTGCGGTCCTTTTTGTCGAGGTTTCGGACGAGCAGGTCTAAATGGGCCATTCAACGGAACCGTTGGAATTTTAACTAAGTAAAAAGTACATATATTGAGGTTTTGCAATATAATTGTGTTGAAAAGCTCCTAATCAATTATTTGAACTCCTAAAATTTGAATAAAACTTTTTTGCGGTCCTTTCTGCAGAGGTTTCGAACGAGCATGTCTAAATGGGACTTTCAATGGGCCCGATGGAATTTTAACTGAGTAAACAGTATAAAAATTGAGGTTTTTGAATATAGTTATGTTGAAAAGTGCCTAATCAATTATTTGAACCCATAGAATTTGTTTAAAACTTGTTTTGCGGTCCTTTTTGTCGAAGTTTCGGACGAGGAGGTCTAAATGGGCCTTTCAATGGACCCGTTGGAATTTTAACTGAGTAAAAAGTACAGAAATTGAGGTTTTGCAATATAAGTGTGTTGAAAATCTCCTAATCAATTACATGATCTCCTAAAATTTGATTAAAACTTGTTTTGTGGCCCTTTTTGTAGAGGTTTCGGATGAGTAGGTCTAAATGGGCCTTTCAATGGACCCGTTGGATTTTTAACTAAGTTAAAAGTACAGAAATTGAGGTTTTGCAATTTAATTGTGTTGAAAATCTACTAATCAATTATTTGAACTCCTAAAATTTTATTATAACTTGTTTTGCGGTCCTTTTTGTCGAGGTTTCGGACGAGCTGGTCTAAATGGGCCATTCAATGGACCCGTTGGAATTTTAACAGAGTAAAAAGTACATAAATTGAGGTTTTTCAATATAATTGTGTTGAAAAGATCCTAATCAATTACATGAACTCCTAAAATTTGATTAAAACTTGTTTTGCAGTCCTTTTTGTAGATGTTTCTGAGGAGTGGGTCGAAATGGGCCTTTCAATGGACTCCTTGGAATTTTAACTGAGTAAAAAGTACAGAAATTGAGGTTTTGAAATATAATTATGTTGAAAATCTCCTAATCAATTATTTGAACTCCTAAAATTTGTTTAAAACTTGTTTTACGGTCCTTTTTGTCGAGGTTTCGACGAGCAGGTCTAAATGGGCCTTTCAATGGACCCGTTGGAATTTTAACTGAGTAAAAAGTAAAGAAATTGAGGTTTTGCAATATAAGTGTGTTGAAAATCTCCTAATCAATTACATGATCTCCTAAATTTTGATTAAAACTTGTTTTGTGGCCCTTTTTGTAGAGGTTTCGGACGAGCAGGTCTAAATGGGCCTTTCAGTGGACCCGTTGGAATTTTAACTGAGTAAAAAGTACAGAAATTGAGGTTTTTCAATTTAATTGTGTTGAAAATCTACTAGTCAATTATTTGAACCCCTAAAATTTTATTAAAACTTGTTTTGCGGTCCTTTTTGTCGAGGTTTAGGACAAGCTGGTCTAAATCGGCCATTCAATGGAGCCGTTGGAATTTTAACTGAGTAAAAAGTATAGAAATTGAGGTTTTTCAATATAATTGTGTTGAAAATATCCTAATCAATTACATGAACTCCTAAAATTTGATTAAAACTTGTTTTGGATTCTTTTTTGTAGAGGTTTCGGACGAGTGGGTCGAAATGGGCCTTTCAATGGACTCCTTGGAATTTTAACTAATAAAAAGTACAGAAATTGAGGTTTTGAAATATAATTGTGTTGAAAAGCTTCTAATCAATTATTTTAAGTCCTAAAATTTGAATAAAACTTTTTTGCGGTCCTTTTTGTAGAGGTTTCGGACTAGCAGGTCTAAATGGGCCTTTCAATGGGCTCGTTGGAATTTTAATTTTGTAAAAAGTATAATAATTGAGGTTTTTCAATATAATTTTGTTGAAAAGATCCTAATCAATTACATGAACTCCTAAATTTTGATTAAAACTTGTTTTACAATCCTTTTTGTAGAGGTTTCGGACAAGTGGGTCGAAATGGGCATTTCAATGGACTCCTTGGAATTTTAACTGCGTAAAAAGTATAGAAATTGAGGTTTTGCAATATAATTGTGTTGAAAAGCTCCTAATCAATTACATGAACTCCTAAAATTTGATTATAACTTGTTTTTGCAGTCCTTTTTGAAGAGGTTTTGGACGAGCGGATCGAAATGGGCCTTTCAACGGACCCGTTGGAATTTTAGCTGAGTAAAAAGTACAGGAATTGAGGTTTTGCAATATAATTGTGTTGAAAAGCTACTAATTAATTATTTGAACTCCTAATATTTGATTAAAACTTGTTTTTCGGTCCTTTTTGTCGAGGTTTCGGACGAGCAGGTCTAAATGGGCCTTTCAACGGAACCGTTGGAATTTTAACTAAGTAAAAAGTACATATATTGAGGTTTTGCAATATAATTGTGTTGAAAAGATCCTAATCAATTACATGAACTCCTAAAATTTGATTATAACTTGTTTTGCAGTCCTTTTTAAGAGGTTTCAGACGAGCGGATCGAAATGGGCCTTTCATTGGACCCATTGGAATTTTAACTGAGTAAAAAGTATAAAAATTGAGGTTTTTCTATATAATTATGTTGAAAAGCTCCTAATCAATTATTTGAACTCCTAAAATTTGATTAAAACTTGTTTTGCGGTCCTTTTTGTCGAGGTTTCGACGAGCATGTCTAAATGGGCCTTTCAATGGAACCGTTGGAATTTTAACTGAGTAAAAAGTACAGAAATTGAGGTTTTGCAATATAAGTGTGTTCAAAATCTGCTAATCAATTACATGATCTCCTAAATTTTGATTAAAACTTGTTTTGTGGCCCTTTTTGTAGAGTTTTCGGACGAGCAGGTCTAAATGGGCCTTTCAATGGACCCGTTGGAATTTTAACTGAGTAAAAAGTACAGAAATTGAGGTTTTTAAATTTAATTGTGTTGAAAATCTACTAATCAATTATTTGAACTCCTAAAATTTTATTAAAATTTGTTTTGTGGTCCTTTTTGTCGAGGTTTTGGACGAGCTGGTCTAAATGGGCCATTCAATGGACCCCTTGGAATTTTAACTGAGTAAAAAGTACAGAAATTGAGGTTTTTCAATATAATTGTGTTGAAAAAATCCTAATCAATTACATGAACTCCTAAAATTTGATTAAAACTTGTTTTGCAGTCCTTTTTGTAGAGGTTTCCGACGAGTGGGTCGAAATGTGCCTTTCAATGGACTCCTTGGAATTTTAACTGAGTAAAATGTACATAAATTGAGGTTTTGAAATATAATTGTGTTGAAAAGCTTCTAATCAATTATTTGAACTCCTAAAGTTTGAATAAAACTTTTTTGCGGTCCTTTTTGTAGAGGTTTCGGACTAGCAGGTCTAAATGGGCCTTTCAATGGGCTCGTTGGAATTTTAATTTTGTAAAAAGTATAAAAATTGAGGTTTTTCAATATAATTTTGTTGAAAAGATCCTAATCAATTACATGAACTCCTAAAATTTGATTAAAACTTGTTTTGCAATCCTTTTTGTAGAGGTTTCGGACCAGTGGGTCGAAATGGGCCTTTCAATGGACTCCTTGGAATTTTAACTGAGTAAAAAGTATAGAAATTGAGGTTTTGCAATATAATTGTGTTGAAAAGCTCCTAATCAATTACAACTCCTAAAATTTGATTATAACTTGTTTTGCTGTCCTTTTTGAAGAGGTTTTGGACGAGCGGATCGAAATGGGCCTTTCAATAGACCTGTTGGAATTTTAACTGAGTATAAAGTACAGAAATTGAGGTTTTGCAACAAAATTGTGTTGAAAAGCTACTAATTAATTATTTGAACTCCTAAAATTTGATTAAAACTTGTTTTGCGGTCCTTTTTGTCGAGGTTTCGGACAAGCAGGTCTAAATGGGCCTTTCAACGGAACCGTTGGAATTATAACTAAGTAAAAAGTACATAAATTGAGGTCTTGCAATATAATTGAGTTGAAAAGCTCCTAATCAATTACATGAACTCCTAAAATTTGATTATAACTTGTTTTGCAGTCCTTTTTGAAGAGGTTTCAGACGAGCGGATCGAAATGGGCCTTTCAATGGACCCGTTTGAATTTTAACTGAGTAAAAAGTATAAAAATTGAGGTTTTTCAATATAATAATGTTGAAAAGCTCCTAATCAATTATTTTAACTCCTAAAATTTGATTAAAACTTGTTTTGTTGTCCTTTTTGTCGAGGTTTCGACGAACAGGTCTAAATGGGCCTTTCAATGGACCCGTTGGAATTTTTTTTTGAAGAAAAAGTACAGAAATTGAGGTTTTGCAATATAAGTGTGTTGAAAATCTCCTAATAAATTACATGATCTCCTAAATTTTGATTAAAACTTGTTTTGTGGCCCTTTTTGTAGAGGTTTCGGATGAGCAAGTCTAAATGGGCCTTTCAATGGACCCGTTGGAATTTTAACTGAGTAAAAAGTAAAAAAAAAATTAAGGTTTTGCAATATAATTGTGTTGAAAATCTCTTAATCAATTACATGAACTCCTAAAATTTGATTAAATCTTGTTTTGCAGTCCTTTTTGTAGAGGTTTCGGACGAGCGGGTCGAAATGGGCCTTTAAGTGGACCCGTTGGAATTTTAACTGAGTAAAAAGTACAAAAATTAAGGTTTTTCAATATAATTGTGTTGAAAAGATTCTAATCAATTACACAAACTACTAAAATTTGATTAAAACTTGTTTTGTAGTCCTTTTTGTAGAGGTTTCCGAAGAGTGGGTCGAAATGGGCCTTTCAATGGACTCCTTGGAATTTTAACTGTGTAAAAAGTACATAAATTGAGGTTTTGAAATATAATTGTGTTGAAAAGCTTCTAATCAATTATTTGAACTCCTAAAATTTGAATAAAACTTTTATGCGGTCCTTTTTGTAGAAGTTTCGGACTAGCAGGTCTAAATGGGACTTTCAATGGGCTCGTTGGAATTTTAATTTTGTAAAAAGTATAAAAATTGAGGTTTTTCAATATAATTTTGTTGAAAAGATCCTAATCAATTACATGAACTCCTAAAATTTTATTAAAACTTGTTTTGCAATCCTTTTTGTAGAGGTTTCGGACGAGTGGGTCGAAATGGGCCTTTCAATGGACTCCTTGGAATTTTAACTGAGTAAAAAGTATATGAATTGAGGTTTTGCAATATAATTGTGTTGAACAGCTCCTAATCAATTACATGAACTCCTAAAATTTGATTATAACTTGTTTTGCTGTCCTTTTTGAAGAGGTTTTGGACGAGCGGATCGAAATGGGCTTTCAAGGGACCCGTTGGAATTTTAACTGAGTAAAAAGTACAGAAATTGAGGTTTTGCAATATAATTGTGTTGAAAAGCTCCTAATCAATTATTTGAACTCCTAAAATTTGATTAAAACTTGTTTTGCGGTCCTTTTTGTCGAGGTTTCGACGAACAGGTCTAAATGGGCCTTTCAATGGATCCGTTTGAATTTTAACTGAGTAAAAAGTAAAGAAATTGAGGTTTTGCAATATAAGTGTGTTGAAAATCTCCTAATCAATTACATGATCTCCTAAATTTTGATTAAAACTTGTTTTGTGGCCCTTTTTGTAAAGGTTTCGGACGAGAAGGTCTAAATGGGCCTTCCAATGGACCCGTTGGAATTTTAACTGAGTAAAAAGTACAAAAATTGAGGTTTTGCAATTTAATTGTGTTGAAAATCTACCAATCAATTATTTGAACTCCTAAAATTTTATTAAAACTTGTTTTGCGGTCCTTTTTGTTGAGGTTTCGGACGAGCTGGTCTAAATGGGCCATTCAATGGACCCGTTGGAATTTTAACTGAGTAAAAAGTAAAGAAATTGAGGTTTTTCAATATAATTGTGTTGAAAAGATCCTAATCAATTACATGAACTCCTAAAATTTGATTAAAACTTGTTTTGCAGTCCTTTTTGTAAAGTTTTCTGACGAGTGGGTCGGAATGGGCCTTTCAATGGACTCCTTGGAAATTTAACTGAGTAAAAAGTACAGAAATTGAGGTTTTGAAATATAATTGTGTTGAAAAGCTTCTAATCAATTATTTGAACTCCTAAAATTTGAATAAAACTTTTTTGCGGTCCTTTTTGTAGAGGTTTCGGACTAGCAGGTCTAAATGGGCCTTTCAATGGGCTCGTTGAAATTTTATTTTGTAAAAAGTATAAAAATTTAGGTTTTTCAATATATAGTGTTGAAAAGCTCCTAATCAATTATTTTAACTCCTAAAGTTTGATTAAAACTTGTTTTGCGGTCCTTTTTGTCGAGGTTTCGGACGAACAGGTCTAAATGGCCCTTTCAATGGACCCGTTGGAATTTTAACTAAGTAAAAAGTATAGAAATTGAGGTTTTGCAATATAATTGTGTTGAAAAGGTCCTAATAAATTTCCTGATCTCCTAAATTTTGATTAAAACTTGTTTTGTAGCCCTTTTTGTAGAGGTTTCGGACGAGCAGGTCTAAATGGGCCTTTCAATGGACCCGTTGGAATTTTAACTGAGTAAAAAGTACAGAAATTGAGGTTTTTCAATTTAATTGTGTTGAGAATCTACTAATCAATTATTTGAACTCCTAAAATTTTATTAAAACTTGTTTTGCGGTCCTTTTTGTCGAGGTTTCGGACAAGCTGGTCTAAATGGGCCATTCAATGGACCCGTTGGAATTTTAACTGAGTAAAAAGTACAGAAATTGAGGTTTTTCAATATAATTTTGTTGAAAAGGTACTAATCAATTATTTGAACTCCTAAATTTTTGATTAAAACTTGTTTTGCGGCCCTTTTTGTGGAGGTTTCGGACGAGCAAGTTTAAATGGGCCTTTCAATGGACCCGTTGGAATTTTAACTGAGTAAAAAGTAAAAAAAAATTAAGGTTTTGCAATATAATTGTGTTGAAATGCTCTTAATCAATTACATGAACTCCTAAAATTTGATTAAAACTTGTTTTGTAGTCCTTTTTGTAGAGGTTTCGGACGAGCGGGTCGAAATGGGCCTTTCAGTGGACCCGTTGGAATTTTAACTGAGTAAAAAGTATAGAAATTAAGGTTTTTCAATATATTTGCGTTGAAAAGATCCTAATCAATTACATGATCTCCAAAATTTTGATTAAAACTTGTTTTTCGGCCCTTTTTGTAGAGGTTTCGGACGAGCAGGTCTAAATGGGCTTTACAATGGACCCGTTGAATTTTAACTGAGTAAAAGGTACAGAAATTGAGGTTTTGCAACATAACTGTGTTGAAAAGCTCCTAATAAATTATTTGAACTCCTAAAATTTGATTAAAACTTGTTTTGCGGTCTTTATTGTGAGGTTTCGGACGAGCTGGTCTAAATGGGCCTTTCAATGGCCAGTTGGAATTTTAACTGAGTAAAAAGTACATAAATTGAGGTTTTGCAATATAAGTGTGTTGAAAATCTCCTAATCAATTACATGATCTCCAAAATTTTGATTAAAACTTGTTTTTCGGCCCTTTTTGTAGAGGTTTCGGACGAGCAGGTCTAAATGGGCTTTACAATGGACCCGTTGAATTTTAACTAAGTAAAAGGTACAGAAATTGAGGTTTTGCAACATAACTGTGTTGAAAAGCTCCTAATAAATTATTTGAACTCCTAAAATTTGATTAAAACTTGTTTTGCGGTCTTTATTGTCGAGGTTTCGGACGAGCTGGTCTAAATGGGCCTTGCAATGGACCCGTTGGAATTTTAACTGAGTAAAAAGTATAGAAATTGAGGTTTTGGAATATAATTGTGTTGAAAAGCTCCTAATCAATTACATGAAATCGTAAAATTTGATTAAAAATTGTTTAGCATTCCTTTTTGTAGAGGTTTCGGACGAGCGGGTCTAAATGGGCCTTTCAATGGACCAGTTGGAATTTTAACTGAGTAAAAAGTACATAAATTGAGGTTTTGCAATATAATTGTGTTGAAAAAATCCTAATCAATTACATGAACTCCTAATATTTGATTAAAACTTGTTTTGCAATCCTTTTTGTAGAGGTTTCAGACGAGCGGATCGAAATGGGCCTTTCAATGGACCCGTTGGAATTTTAACTGAGTAAAAAGTATAGAAATTGAAGTTTTGCAACATAATTGTGTTGCAAAGCTCCTAATCAATTATTTGAACTCCTAAATTTTGATTAAAATTTGTTTTGCGGTCCTTTTTGTTGAGGTTTCAGACGAGCAGGTCTAAATGGGCCTTTCAATGAACCCGTTGGAATTTTAACTAGGTAAAAAGTGCAGAAATTGAGGTTTTGCAATATAATTGTGTTGAAAAGCTCCTAATAAATTACATGAACTCCTAAAATTTGATTAAAACTTGCTTTGCAGTCCTTTTTGTAGAGGTTTCGGACGAGCAGGTCGAAATGGGCCTTTCATTGGACCCGTCGAATTTTAACTGAGTAAAAGGTACAGAAATTGAGGTTTTGCAACATAATTGTGTTGAAAAGCTCCTAATCAATTATTTGAATTCCTAAATTTTGATTAAAGTTTGTTTTGCGGTCCTTTTTGTTGAGGTTTCGGGCGAGCTGGTATAAATGGGACTTTCAATGGACCCGTTGGAATTTTAACTAAGTAAAAATACATAAGTTGAGGTTTTGCAATATAATTGTGTTGAAATGCTTCTAATAAATTACATGAACTCCTAAAATTTGATTAAAACTTGTTTTGCAGTCCTTTTTGTAGAGGTTTCGGACGAACGGATCGAAATGGGCCTATCATTGGACCCGTTGGAATTTTAATTGAGTAAAAGGTACAGAAATTGAGGTTTTGCAACATAATTGTGTTGAAAAGCTCCTAATAAATTATTTGAACTCCTAAAATTTGATTAAAACTTGTTTTGCGGTCTTTATTGTGAGGTTTCGGACGAGCTGGTCTAAATGGGCCTTTCAATGGCCAGTTGGAATTTTAACTGAGTAAAAAGTACAGAAATTGAGGTTTTGCAATATAATTGTGTTGAACAGCTCCTAATCAATTACATGAAATCGTAAAATTTGATTAAAAATTTATTTGCATTCCTTTTGGTAGAGGTTTCGGACGAGCGGGTCTAAATGGGCCTTTCAATGGACCAGTTGGAATTTTAACTGAGTAAAAAGTACTTAAATTGAGGTTTTGCAATATAATTGTGTTGAAAAAATCCTAATCAATTACATGAACTCCTAAAATTTGATTAAAACTTGTTTTGCAGTCCTTTTTGTAGAGGTTTCGGACGAGCGGATCGAAATGGGCCTTTCAATGGACCCGTTGGAATTTTAACTGAGTAAAAAGTACAGAAATTGAGGTTTTGCAACATAATTGTGTTGCAAAGCTCCTAATCAATTATTTGAACTCCTAAATTTTGATTAAAATTTGTTTTGTGGTCCTTTTTGTTGAGGTTTCGGACGAGCAGGTCTAAATGGACCTTTCAATGGACTCGTTGGAATTTTAACTAGGTAAAAAGTTGTAACACCCGTGTTTTGGGCCTAGGAGTTAACCAGGTTATAGTTCGAGTCAAATAAAATTTAATTAAAACAATCCAACTTCAGATAATGACCAAATTGAGCTTTAATAAAAAGGGAGGGACCTATGTTGCAATTTTACCAAAAACTTTTAAAAAGCTAGACCACTTTATAGAAAAAGTTGTCTTCCCCCTTTTCCCATCTCCCTTTCACGTTGGAAACCCTCCCCACCATTTCAAACCCTTTCAAACCTTAGTTACTATTCCATTGGATTGCTACTTCGATTCAAGGTGTTTTTCAAAGGTAAATATGTTTTCTTAATCTCCTCTTTATCCCCTATCCAACCATTGTCTTAGATTTCAAAAATATGGGGTTTTGGAAATTAGGGTTTATGTTAAAGTTTGGGTTTTTAAAGGGGTTCTTCAACTTGTTTTGATTAATTGTGTTGGGGTTTTATTTAATCATAACGAAATACACATTATATATCAATTTGGATGAGTTTTGATGAAAATTCGTAGTATGGTCTTAGGGCAAATTTTAAGGTATTAAAACTTGAGTTTTTGGGAGGTTTAATGTTGAAATTGAAGGGCTGTTGGTCTACCTATGATATGAGGGTGTTTTGGAAGTCATTTGAGTGTTTGGAAATGGGTGTTTCAGCCATGGGTTGTTGGAGTACGAAAATGGGATTTTTGAGATATTATGTGGTTTGGGAAATTGTGGAAATTGGGGTTGTGTTTGCAAAGTAAGTTGATAGTTGAGTTAGCATTGAATTGGGAAGTAATGTATGTGTTTTGTTTGACTTGAAACAAGAGGAAACGTTGAGGAGGCTTTGGGACCGAATCCGGGTTCGTAGGAGGATTGGTTCGAATTGCTAAGGAAGGGCGGTGAGTGGTCTTAACTTGCTTTAAAGTTTGGTTCGAGCATGAGTAGTGTCTGTGTGTAAAGTGTGCTTGGTAGGCCACTTCCTTACGACCCGAGTAGTTAATTTAGTCTTGTACTCCTTAAATGACAATGTGCTTAATGACTATGCTCTTGTACTTGTGATTATATGGTGCATGTATATTATATCATGATGTGGATATACGTGGTGAGCATGAGTGTGGTTGATGACATGTGATTGATGTTGATAATTGGCACTAAATAATTACCGGTTGTAAATGGGCCTTTCAATGGACCCGTTGGAATTTTAACTAGGTAAAAAGTGCAGAAATTGAAGTTTTGCAATATAATTGTGTTGAAAAGCTCCTAATCAATTACATGAACTCCTAAAATTTGATTAAAACTTGTTTTGCAGTCCTTTTTGTAGAGGTTTCGGACGAGCAGGTCGAAATGGGCCTTTCATTGGACCCGTTGGAATTTTAACTGAGTAAAAGGTACAGAAATTGAGGTTTTGCAACATAATTGTGTTGAAAAGCTCCTAATAAATTATTTGAACTCCTAAAATTTGATTAAAACTTGTTTTGCGGTCCTTTTTGTCAAGGTTTCGGACGAGCTGGTCTAAATGGGCCTTTCAATGGACCCGTTGGAATTTTAACTGAGTAAAAAGTACAGAAATTGAGGTTTTGCAATATAATTGTGTTGAAAAGCTCCTAATCAATTACATGAAATCGTAAAATTTGATTAAAAATTGTTTTGCAATCCTTTTTGTAGAGGTTTCGGACGAGCGGGTCTAAATGGGCCTTTCAATGGCCAGTTGGAATATTAACTGAGTAAAAAGTACATAAATTGAGGTTTTGCAATATAATTGTGTTGAAAAAATCCTAATCAATTACATGAACTCCTAAAATTTGATAAAAACTTGATTTGCAGTCCTTTTTGTAGAGGTTTCGGACGAGCGGATCGAAATGGGCCTTTCAATGGACCCGTTGGAATTTTAACTGAGTAAAAAGTACAGAAATTGAGGTTTTGCAACATAATTGTGTTGCAAAGCTCCTAATCAATTATTTGAACTCCTAAATTTTGATTAAAATTTGTTTTGCGGTCCTTTTTGTTGAGGTTTCGGACGAGCAGGTCTAAATGGGCCTTTCAATGGACCCGTTGAAATTTTAACTAGGTAAAAAGTGCAGAAATTGAGGTTTTGCAATATAATTGTGTTGAAAAGCTCCTAATCAATTACTTGAACTCCTAAAATTTGATTAAAACTTGCTTTGCAGTCCTTTTTGTAGAGGTTTCGGACGAGCAGGTCGAAATGGGCCTTTCATTGGACCCGTTGGAATTTTAACTGAGTAAAAGGTACAGAAATTGAGGTTTTGCAACGTAATTGTGTTGAAAAGCTCCTAATCAATTATTTGAACTCCTAAATTTTGATTAAAATTTGTTTTGCGGTCCTTTTTGTTGAGGTTTCGGGCGAGCTAGTATAAATGGGCCTTTCAATGGACCCGTTGGAATTTTAACTGAGTAAAAATACAGAAATTAAGGTTTTGCAATATAATTGTGTTGAAATGCTTCTAAAAAATTACATGAACTCCTAAAATTTGATTAAATCTTGTTTTTCAGTCCTTTTTGTAGAGGTTTCGGACGAGCGGATCGAAATGTGCATTTCATTGTACCCGTTGGAATTTTAATTGAGTAAAAGGTACAGAAATTTAGGTTTTGCAACATAATTGTGTTGGAAAGCTCCTAATCAATTATTTGAACTTCTAAATTTTGATTAAAATTTGTTTTGCAGTCCTTTTTGTTGAGGTTTAGGGCGAGCAGGTCTATATGGGCCTTTCAATGGACCCGTTGGAATTTTAACTGAGTAAAAAGTACATAAATTGAGGTTTGGCAATATAATTGTGTTGAAAATCTCCTAATCAATTACATGATCCCCTAAAATTTGATTAAAACTTGTTTTTCGGCCCTTTTTGTAGAGGTTTCGGATGAGGAGGTCTAAATGGGCCTTTAAATGGACCCGTTGGAATTTTAACCGAGTAAAAAGTATAAAAATTGAGGTTTTACAATATAATTGTGTTGAAAATCTCCTAATCAATTATTTCAACTCCTAAAATTTGAATAAAACGTTTTTGTTGTCCTTTTTGTAAAGGTTTCGGACGAGCAAGTCTAAATGGGCCTTTTAATGGACCCGTTGGAATTTTAACTGAGTAAAAAGTACAAAAAATACGGTTTTGCAATATAAGTGTGTTGAAAATATCCTAATCAATTACATGATCTCCTAAATTTTGATTAAAACCTGTTTTACGGCCCTTTTGTAGAGGTTTCGGACGAGTTGGTCAAAAAGGGCCTTATAATGGACCCGTTGGAATTTTAACTGAGTAAAAAGTACAGAAATTGAGGTTTTGCAATATAATTGTTTTGAAAAGCTACTAATCAACTATTTGAACTCCTAAAATTTGATTAAAACTTTTTTTTGCGGTCCTTTTTTGTCGAGGTCTCGGACGAGCAGGTCTAAATGGGCCTTTCAATGGACCCGTTGGAATTTTAACTAGGTAAAAAGTGCAGAAATTGAGGTTTTGCAATATAATTGTGTTTAAAAGCTCCTAATCAATTACATGAACTCCTAAAATTTGATTAAAACTTGTTTTGCAGTCCTTTTTGTAGAGGTTTTGGACGAGCTGGTCGAAATGGGCCTTGAAATGGACCTGTTGGAATTTTAACTAAGTAAAAAGTACATAAATTGAGGTTTTGCAATATAAGTGTGTTGAAAATCTCCTAATCAACTACATGATCTCCTAAAATTTGATTAAAACTTGTTTTGCGGTGCTTTTTGTAGAGGTTTCGGACAAGTGGGTCGAAATGGGACTTTCATTGGACCCGTTGGAATTTTAATTGAGTAAAAAGTACAGAAATTGAGGTTTTGCAATATAATGGTGTTGAAAAGCTACTAATCAATTATTTGAACTCCTAAAATTTGATTAAAACTACTTTTGCGGTCCATTTTTGTAGAGGTTTCGGACGAGCAGGTCTAAATGAGCCTTTCGATGGATCCGTTGGAATTTTAACTAAGTAAAAAGTACAGAAATTGAGGCTTTGCAATATAAGTGTGTTGAAAATCTCCTAATCAATTACATGATCTCCTAGAATTTGATTAAAACTTGTTTCGCTGCCCTTTTTGTAGAGGTTTCGAACGAGCAGGTCTAAATGGGCCTTACAAAGGACCCGATGGAATTTTAACTGAGTAAAAAGTACAGAAATTGAGGTTTTGCAATATAATTGTGTTGAAAAGCTACTAATAAATTATTTGAACTCCTAAAATTTGATTAAAACTTGTTTTGCGGTCCTTTTTGTCGAGGTTTCGGACGAGCTGGTCTAAATGGGCCTTTCAATGGACCCGTTGGAATTTAAACTGAGTAAAAAGTACAGAAATTAAAGTTTTGCAATATAATTGTGTTTAAAAGCTCCTAATAAATTACATGAACTCCTAAAATTTGATTAAAACTTGTTTTGCGGTCCTTTTTGTAGAGGTTTCGGACGAGCGGGTCGAAATGTGCCTTTCATTTGACCCGTTGGAATTTTAATTGAGTAAAAAGTACAAAAATTGATGTTTCGCAATATAATGGTGTTGAAAAGCTACTAATCAATTATTTGAACTCCTAAAATTTGATTAAAACTTCTTTTGTGGTCCTTCTTTGTAGAGGTTTCAGACGAGCAGGTCCAAATGGGCCTTTCAATGGACCCGTTGGAATTTTAACTGAGTAAAAAGTACAGAAATTGAGGTTTTGCAATATAAGTGTGTTAAAAATATCCTAATCAATTACATGATCTCCTAAAATTTGATTAAAACTTGTTTCGCGGCCCTTTTTGAAGAGGTTTCGGACGAGCAGGTCTAATTGGGCCTTACAATGGACCAGTTTGAATTTTAACTGAGTAAAAAGTACATAATTGAGGTTTTGCAATATAATTGAGTTGAAAATCTACTAATAAATTACATGAACTCCTAAAATTTGATTAAAACTTGTTTTGTTGTCCTTTTTGTAGAGGTTTCGGACGAGCGGGTCGAAATGTGCCTTTCATTGGACCCGTTGGAATTTTAATTTAGTAAAAAGTACAAAAATTGATGTTTCGCAATATAATGGTGTTGAAAAGCTACTTATCAATTATTTGAACTCCTAAAATTTGATTAAAACTTCTTTTGCGGTCCTTTTTTGTAGAGGTTTCAGACGAGCAGGTCCAAATGGGCCTTTCAATGGACCCGTTGGAATTTTAACTGAGTAAAAAGTACAGAAATTGAGGTTTTGCAATATAAGTGTGTTGAAAATATCCTAATCAATTACATGATCTCCTAAAATTTGATTAAAACTTGTTTTGCGGCCCTTTTTGAAGAGGTTTCGGACGAGCAGGTCTAATTGGGCCTTACAATGGACCAGTTTGAATTTTAACTGAGTAAAAAGTACATAATTGAGGTTTTGCAATATAATTGAGTTGAAAATCTACT
Source organism: Hibiscus trionum (assembly GCA_030270665.1). Taxonomy (NCBI): domain Eukaryota; kingdom Viridiplantae; phylum Streptophyta; class Magnoliopsida; order Malvales; family Malvaceae; genus Hibiscus; species Hibiscus trionum. The sequence goes on from BSYR01000002.1 coordinate 28,374,785, forward strand.
AATAAATTACATGAACTCCTAAAATTTGATTAAAACTTGTTTTGCTGTCCTTTTTGTAGAGGTTTCAGACGAGCGTGTCTAAATGGGCCTTTCAATAGACCCATTGGAATTTTAACTGAGTAAAAAGTACATAAACTGAGGTTTTGCAATATAAGTATGCTGAAAATCTCGTAATCAATTACATGATCTCCTAAATTTTGATTAAAACTAGTTTTGTGGCCCTTTTTGTAGAGGTTTAGGACGAAAAGATCTAACTGGGCCTTACATTGGACCCGTTGGAATTTTAACTTAGTAAAAAGTACAGAAAATGAGGTTTTGCAATATAATTGTGTTGAAAAGCTCCTAATCAATTACATGAACTCCTAAAATTTGATTAAAACTTGTTTTGCTGTCCTTTTTGTAGAGGTTTCAGACGAGCTGGTCGCAATGGGCCTTTCAAAGGATCCGTTGAAATCTTAACTGAGTAAAAAGTACAGAAATTGAGGTTTTGCAATATAATTGTGTTGGAAAGCTGCTAAACAATTATTTGAACTCCTAAAATTTGATTAAAACTTGTTTTGCGGTCCTTTTTGTAGAGGTTTCGGACGAGCGAGTCTAAATGGGCCTTTCAATGGACCCGTAGGAATTTTAACTGTGTAAAAGTACAGAAATTGAGGTTTTGCAATATAATGGTGTTGAAAAGCTACTAATCAATTATTTGAACTCCTAAAATTTGATTAAAACTTTTTTTGCGGTCCTTTTTTGTAGAGGTTTCAGACGAGCAGGTCTAAATGGGCCTTTGAATGCACCCGTTCGAATTTTAACTAAGTAAAAAGTACAGAAATTAAGGCTTTTCAATTACATGATCTCCTAAATTTTGATTAAAACTTGTTTTGTGGCCCTTTTTGTAGAGGTTTCGGACGAAAAGGTCTAAATGGGCCTTACATTGGCCCCTTGGAATTTTAACTGAGTAAAAAGTACAGAAAATGAGGTTTTGCAATATAGTTGTATTGAAAAGCCCCTAATGAATTACATGAACTCCTAAAATTTGATTAAAACTTGTTTTGCAGTCCTTTTTGTAGAGGTTTCGGACGAGCGGGTCGAAATGGGCCTTTCAATGGATCCGTTGAAATTTTAACTGAGTAAAAAGTACATAAATTGAGGTTTTTCAATATAATTGTGTTAAAAAGCTCCTAATAAATTACATGAACTCCTAAAATTTGATTAAAACTTGTTTTGCGGTCCTTTTTGTAGAGGTTTCGGACGAGCGGGTCGAAATGTGCCTTTCATTTGACCCGTTGGAATTTTAATTGAGTAAAAAGTACAAAAATTGATGTTTCGCAATATAATGGTGTTGAAAAGCTACTAATCAATTATTTGAACTCCTAAAATTTGATTAAAACTTCTTTTGCGGTCCTTCTTTGTAGAGGTTTCAGACGAGCAGGTCCAAATGGGCCTTTCAATGGACCCGTTGGAATTTTAACTGAGTAAAAAGTACAGAAATTGAGGTTTTGCAATATAAGTGTTTTGAAAATCTCCTAATCCATTACATGATCTCCTAAAATTTGATTAAAACTTCTTTCGCGGCCCTTTTTGTAGAGGTTTCGGACGAGCAGGTCTAAATGGTCCTTACAATGGACCAGTTTGAATTTTAACTGAGTAAAAAGTACATAATTGAGGTTTTGCAATATAATTGTGTTGAAAAGCTACTAATAAATTACATGAACTCCTAAAATTTGATTAAAACTTGTTTTGCTGTCCTTTTTGTAGAGGTTTCAGACGAGCGTGTCTAAATGGGCCTTTCAATAGACCCATTGGAATTTTAACTGAGTAAAAAGTACATAAATTGAGGTTTTGCAATATAAGTGTGTTGAAAATCTCGTAATAAATTACATGATCTCCTAAATTTTGATTAAAACTAGTTTTGTGGTCCTTTTTGTAGAGGTTTAGGACGAAAAGATCTAAATGGGCCTTACATTGGACCCGTTGGAATTTTAACTTAGTAAAAAGTACAGAAAATGAGGTTTTGCAATATAATTGTGTTGGAAAGCTGCTAAACAATTATTTGAACTCCTAAAATTTGATTAAAACTTGTTTTGCGGTCCTTTTTGTAGAGGTTTCGGACGAGCGAGTCTAAATGGGCCTTTCAATGGACCCGTTGGAATTTTAACTGTGTAAAAGTACAGAAATTGAGGTTTTGCAATATAATGGTGTTGAAAAGCTACTAATCAATTATTTGAACTCCTAAAATTTGATTAAAACTTCTTTTGCGGTCCTTTTTTGTAGAGGTTTCAGACGAGCAGGTCTAAATGGGCCTTTGAATGCACCCGTTCGAATTTTAACTAAGTAAAAAGTACAGAAATTAAGGCTTTTCAATTACATGATCTCCTAAATTTTGATTAAAACTTGTTTTGTGGCCCTTTTTGTAGAGGTTTCGGACGAAAAGGTCTAAATGGGCCTTACATTGGCCCCTTGGAATTTTAACTGAGTAAAAAGTACAGAAAATGAGGTTTTGCAATATAGTTGTATTGAAAAGCCCCTAATGAATTACATGAACTCCTAAAATTTGATTAAAACTTGTTTTGCAGTCCTTTTTCTAGAGGTTTCGGACGAGCGGGTCGAAATGGGCCTTTCAATGGATCCGTTGAAATTTTAACTGAGTAAAAAGTACCGAAATTGGGGTTTTGCAATATGATTGTGTTGAAAAGCTCCTAATCAATTGTTTGAACTCCTAAAATTTGAAGAAAACTTTTTGCGGTCCTTTTTGTAGAGGTTTCGGACGAGCAGGTCTAAATGGGCCTGTCAATGGGCCCGTTGGAATTTTAACTGAGTAAAAAGTACATAAATTGAGGTTTTTCAATATAATTGTGTTAAAAAGCTCCTAATAAATTACATGAACTCCTAAAATTTGATTAAAACTTGTTTTGCGGTCCTTTTTGTAGAGGTTTCGGACGAGCGGGTCGAAATGTGCATTTCATTTGACCCGTTGGAATTTTAATTGAGTAAAAAGTACAAAAATTGATGTTTCGCAATATAATGGTGTTGAAAAGCTACTAATCAATTATTTGAACTCCTAAAATTTGATTAAAACTTCTTTTGCGGTCCTTCTTTGTAGAGGTTTCAGACGAGCAGGTCCAAATGGGCCTTTCAATGGACCCGTTGGAATTTTAACTGAGTAAAAAGTACAGAAATTGAGGTTTTGCAATATAAGTGTTTTGAAAATCTCCTAATCAATTACATGATCTCCTAAAATTTGATTAAAACTTCTTTCGCGACCCTTTTTGTAGAGGTTTCGGACGAGCAGGTCTAAATGGTCCTTACAATGGACCAGTTTGAATTTTAACTGAGTAAAAAGTACATAATTGAGGTTTTGCAATATAATTGTGTTGAAAAGCTACTAATAAATTACATGAATTCCTAAAATTTGATTAAAACTTGTTTTGTTGTCCTTTTTGTAGAGGTTTCAGACGAGCGTGTCTAAATGGGCCTTTCAAAAGACCCATTGGAATTTTAACTGAGTAAAAAGTACATAAATTGAGGTTTTGCAATATAAGTGTGTTGAAAATCTCGTAATAAATTACATGATCTCCTAAATTTTGATTAAAACTTGTTTTGTGGCCCTTTTTGTAGAGGTTTCGGACGAAAAGATCTAAATGGGCCTTACATTGGACCCGTTTGAATTTTAACTGAGTAAAAAGTACAGAAAAGGAGGTCTTGCAATATAATTGTAGTGAAAAGCCCCTAATAAATTACATGAACTCCTAAAATTTGATTAAAACTTATTTTGCAGTCCTTTTTGTAGAAGTTTCGGACGAGCGGGTCGAAATGGGACTTTCACTGGATCTGTTGAAATTTTAACTGAGTAAAAAGTACCGAAATTGAGGTTTTGCAATATGATTGTGTTGAAAAGCTCCTAATCAATTGTTTGAACTCCTAAAATTTGAAGAAAACCTTTTTGCGGTCCTTTTTGTAGAGGTTTCGGACGAGCAGGTTTAAATGGGCCTTTCAATGGGCCTGTTGGAATTTTAACAGAGTAAAAAGTATAAAAATTGAGGTTTTTCAATATAATTGCGTTGAAAAGGTCCTAATCAATTATTTGAACTCCTAAAATTTGACGAAAACATGTTTTGCAGTCCTTTTTGTCGAGGTTTCGGACGAGCAGGTCTAAATGGGCCTTTCAATGGGCCTGTTGGAATTTTAACCGAGTAAAAAGTATAAAAATTGAGGTTTTTCAATATAATTGTGTTGAAAAGGTCCTAATAAATTAATAGAACTCCTAAAATTGGAATAAAACTTTTTTACGGTCCTTTTTGTAGAGGTTTCAGACGAGTAGGTCTAAATGGGCCTTTCAATGGGCCCGTTGGAATTTTAACTGAGTAAAAAGTATAAAAATTGAGGTTTTTCATTATAATTGTGTTGAAAAGGTCCTAATCAATTATTTGAACTCCTAAAATTTGATTAAAACTTGTTTTGCGTTCCTTTTTGTCGAGGTTTCGGACGAGCAGGTCTAAATGGTCCTTTCAATGGACCCGTTCGAATTTTAACTGAGTAAAAAGTACAGAAATTGAGGTTTTGCAATATAATTGTGTTTAAAAGCTCCTAATCAATTATTTGAACTCCTAAAGTTTGATTAAAACTTGTTTTGCGGTACTTTTTGTCGAGGTTTCGGACGAGCAGGTCTAAATGGGCCTTTCAATGGACCCGTTGGAATTTTAAGTGAGTAAAAAGTACAAAAATTGAGGTTTTGCAATATAATTGTGTTGAAAATCTCTTAATCAATTACATGATCTCCTAAAATTTGATTAAAACTTATTTTGCGGCCCTTTTGTAGAGGTTTCGGACGAGGAGGTCTATATGGGCCTATCAATGGACCCGATGGAATTTTAACTGAGTAAAAAATATAAAAATTGAGGTTTTGCAATATAATTGTGTTGAAAATCTCCTAATCATTTTTTTGAAATCTTAAAGTTTGATTAAAACTTGTTTTGCGGTCCTTTTTGTCGAGGTTTCGGACGAGTAGGTCTAAATTGGCATTTCAATGGACCCGTTGGAATTTTAACTGAGTAAAAAGTATAAAAATTGAGGTTTTCCAATATAATTGTGTTGAAAAGCTCCTAATAAATTACATCAACTCCTAAAATTTGATTAAAACTTGTTTTGCGGTCCTTTTTGTCGAGGTTTCGGACGAGCGAGTCTAAATGGGCCTTTCAATGGACCCGTTGGAATTTTAACTGAGTAAAAAGTATAGAAATTGAGGTTTTGCAATATAATGGTGTTGAAAAGCTACTAATCAATTATTTGAACTACTAAAATTTGATTAAAACTTCTTTTGGGTCCTTTGTTGTAGAGGTTTCGGACGAGCGGGTCTAAATGGGCCTTTCAATGGACCCGTTGGAATTTTAACTGAGTAAAAAGTACATAAATTGAGTTTTTTCAATATAATTGTGTTGAAAAGCTCCTAATAAATTACATCAACTCCTAAAATTTGATTAAAACTTGTTTTGCGGTCCTTTTTGTCGAGGTTTCGGACGAGCGAGTCTAAATGGGCCTTTCAATGGACCCGTTGGAATTTTAACTGAGTAAAAAGTATAGAAATTGAGGTTTTGCAATATAATGGTGTTGAAAAGCTACTAATCAATTATTTGAACTACTAAAATTTGATTAAAACTTCTTTTGCGGTCCTTTTTTGTAGAGGTTTCGGACGAGCAGGTCTAAATGGGCCTTTCAATGGACCCGTTGGAATTTTAACTGAGTAAAATGTATAGAAACTGAGGTTTTTCAATTACATGATCTCCTAAATTTTGATTAAAACTTGTTTTGTGGCCCTTTTTGTAGAGGTTTCGGACGAAAAGGTCTAAATGGGCCTTACATTGGACCCGTTTGAATTTTAACTGAGTAAAAAGTACAGAAAAGGAGGTCTTGCAATATAATTGTAGTGAAAAGCCCCTAATAAATTACATGAACTCCTAAAATTTGATTAAAACTTATTTTGCAGTCCTTTTTGTAGAAGTTTCGGACGATCGGGTCGAAATGGGACTTTCACTGGATCCGTTGAAATTTTAACTGAGTAAAAAGTACCGAAATTGAGGTTTTGCAATATGATTGTGTTGAAAAGCTCCTAATCAATTGTTTGAACTCCTAAAATTTGAAGAAAACCTTTTTGCGGTCCTTTTTGTAGAGGTTTCGGACGAGCAGGTTTAAATGGGCCTTTCAATGGGCCTGTTGGAATTTTAACTGAGTAAAAAGTATAAAAATTGAGGTTTTTCAATATAATTGCGTTGAAAAGGTCCTAATCAATTATTTGAACTCCTAAAATTTGATGAAAACATGTTTTGCAGTCCTTTTTGTCGAGGTTTCGGACGAGCAGGTCTAAATGGGCCTGTTGGAATTTTAACCGAGTAAAAAGTATAAAAATTGAGGTTTTTCAATATAATTGTGTTGAAAAGGTCCTAATAAATTAATAGAACTCCTAAAATTGGAATAAAACTTTTTTACGGTCCTTTTTGTAGAGGTTTCAGACGAGTAGGTCTAAATGGGCCTTTCAATGGGCCCGTTGGAATTTTAACTGAGTAAAAAGTATAAAAATTGAGGTTTTTCATTATAATTGTGTTGAAAAGGTCCTAATCAATTATTTGAACTCTAAAATTTGATTAAAACTTGTTTTGCGTTCCTTTTTGTCGAGGTTTCGGACGAGCAGGTCTAAATGGTCCTTTCAATGGACCCGTTCGAATTTTAACTGAGTAAAAAGTACAGAAATTGAGGTTTTGCAATATAATTGTGTTGAAAAGCTCCTAATCAATTATTTGAACTCCTAAAGTTTGATTAAAACTTGTTTTGCGGTCCTTTTTGTCGAGGTTTCGGACGAGCAGGTCTAAATGGGCCTTTCAATGGACCCGTTGGAATTTTAAGTGAGTAAAAAGTACAAAAATTGAGGTTTTGCAATATAATTGTGTTGAAAATCTCTTAATCAATTACATGATCTCCTAAAATTTGATTAAAACTTATTTTGCGGCCCTTTTGTAGAGGTTTCGGACGAGGAGGTCTATATGGGCCTATCAATGGACCCGATGGAATTTTAACTGAGTAAAAAATATAAAAATTGAGGTTTTGCAATATAATTGTGTTGAAAATCTCCTAATCAATTTTTTGAAATCTTAAAGTTTGATTAAAACTTGTTTTGCGGTCCTTTTTGTCGAGGTTTCGGACGAGTAGGTCTAAATTGGCATTTCAATGGACACGTTGGAATTTTAACTGAGTAAAAAGTATAAAAATTGAGGTTTTCCAATATAATTGTGTTGAAAAAATCCTAATCAATTACATGAACTCCTAAAATTTGATTAAAACTTGTTTTGCAGTCCTTTTTGTAGAGGTTTCGGACGAGCGGATCGAAATGGGCCTTTCAATGGACCCGGTGGAATTTTAACTGAGTAAAAAGTACATAAATTGAGGTTTTGCAACATAATTGTGTTTAAAAGCTCCTAATCAATTATTTGAACTCGTAAATTTTGATTAAAATTTGTTTTGAGGTCCTTTTTAATGAGGTTTCGGACGAGCAGGTCTAAATGGGCCTTTCAATGGACCCGTTGGAATTTTAACTGAGTAAAAAGTACAGAAATTGAGGTTTTGCAGTATAATTGTGTTGAAAAGCTACTAATCAATTATTTGATCTCCTAGAATTTGATTAAAATTTGTTTTGCGGTCCTTTTTGGTAGAGGTTTCGGACGAGCATGTCTAAATGGGCCTTTCAATGGACCCGTTGGAATTTTAACTGAGTAAAAAGTACAGAAATTGAGATTTTGCAATATAAGTGTGTTGAAAATCTCGTAATCAATTACATGATCTCCTAAATTTTGATTAAAACTTGTTTTGTGGCCCTTTTTGTAGAGGTTTCGGACGAAAAGATCTAACTGGGCCTTACATTAGACCCGTTCGAATTTTAACTTAGAAAAAAGTACAGAAAATGAGGTTTTGCAATATAATTGTGTTGAAAAGCTCCTAATCAATTACATGAACTCCTAAAATTTGATGAAAACTTGTTTTGTAGTCCTTTTTGTAGAGGTTTCAGACGAGCGGGTCGAAATGGGCCTTTCAATGGATCCGTTGAAATTTTAACTGAGTAAAAAGTACAAAAATTGAGGTTTTGCAATATAATTTTGTTGGAAAGCTGCTAAACAATTATTTGAACTCCTAAAATTTTATTAAAACTTGTTTTGCGGTCCTTTTTGTAGAGGTTTCGGACGAGCGAGTCTAAATGGGCCTTTCAATGGACCCGTTGGAATTTTAACTGTGTAAAAGTACAGAAATTGAGGTTTTGCAATATAATGGTGTTGAAAAGCTACTAATCAAATATTTGAACTCCTAAAATTTGATTAAAACTTCTTTTTCGGTCCTTTTTTGTAGAGGTTTCAGACGAGCAGGTCTAAATGGGCCTTTGAATGCACCCATTCGAATTTTAACTAAGTAAAAAGTACAGAAATTGAGGTTTTTCAATTACATGATCTCCTAAATTTTGATTAAAACTTGTTTTGTGGCCCTTTTGTAGAGGTTTCAGACGAAAAGTTCTAATTGGGCCTTACATTGGACCCATTGGAATTTTAACTAAGTAAAAAGTACAGAAAATGAGGTTTTGCAATATAATTGTATTGAAAAGCCCCTAATGAATTACATGAACTCCTAAAATTTTATTAAAACTTGTTTTGCAGTCCTTTTTGTTGAGGTTTCAGACGAGGGGATCGAAATGGGCCTTTCAATGGATCCGTTGAAATTTTAACTGAGTAAAAAGTACCGAAATTGGGGTTTTGCAATATGATTGTGTTGAAAAGCTCCTAATCAATTGTTTGAACTCCTAAAATTTGAAGAAAACTTTTTGCGGTCCTTTTTGTAGAGGTTTCGGACGAGCAGGTCTAAATGGGCCTTTCAATGGGCCCGTTGGAATTTTAACTGAGTAAAAAGTACATAAATTGAGGTTTTTCAATATAATTGTGTTAAAAAGCTCCTAATAAATTACATGAACTCCTAAAATTTGATTAAAACTTGTTTTGCGGTCCTTTTTGTAGAGGTTTCGGACGAGCGGGTCGAAATGTGCCTTTCATTTGACCCGTTGGAATTTTAATTGAGTAAAAAGTACAAAAATTGATGTTTCGCAATATAATGGTGTTGAAAAGCTACTAATCAATTATTTGAACTCCTAAAATTTGATTAAAACTTCTTTTGTGGTCCTTCTTTGTAGAGGTTTCAGACGAGCAGGTCCAAATGGGCCTTCCAATGGACCCGTTGGAATTTTAACTGAGTAAAAAGTACAGAAATTGAGGTTTTGCAATATAAGTGTTTTGAAAATCTCCTAATCAATTACATGATCTCCTAAAATTTGATTAAAACTTCTTTCGCGGCCCTTTTTGTAGAGGTTTCGGACGAGCAGGTCTAAATGGTCCTTACAATGGACCAGTTTGAATTTTAACTGAGTAAAAAGTACATAATTGAGGTTTTGCAATATAATTGTGTTGAAAAGCTACTAATAAATTACATGAATTCCTAAAATTTGATTAAAACTTGTTTTGTTGTCCTTTTTGTAGAGGTTTCAGACGAGCGTGTCTAAATGGGCCTTTCAAAAGACCCATTGGAATTTTAACTGAGTAAAAAGTACATAAATTGAGGTTTTGCAATATAAGTGTGTTGAAAATCTCGTAATAAATTACATGATCTCCTAAATTTTGATTAAAACTTGTTTTGTGGCCCTTTTTGTAGAGGTTTCGGACGAAAAGATCTAAATGGGCCTTACATTGGACCCGTTTGAATTTTAACTGAGTAAAAAGTACAGAAAAGGAGGTCTTGCAATATAATTGTAGTGAAAAGCCCCTAATAAATTACATGAACTCCTAAAATTTGATTAAAACTTATTTTGCAGTCCTTTTTGTAGAAGTTTCGGACGAGCGGGTCGAAATGGGACTTTCACTGGATCTGTTGAAATTTTAACTGAGTAAAAAGTACCGAAATTGAGGTTTTGCAATATGATTGTGTTGAAAAGCTCCTAATCAATTGTTTGAACTCCTAAAATTTGAAGAAAACCTTTTTGCGGTCCTTTTTGTAGAGGTTTCGGACGAGCAGGTTTAAATGGGCCTTTCAATGGGCCTGTTGGAATTTTAACAGAGTAAAAAGTATAAAAATTGAGGTTTTTCAATATAATTGCGTTGAAAAGGTCCTAATCAATTATTTGAACTCCTAAAATTTGACGAAAACATGTTTTGCAGTCCTTTTTGTCGAGGTTTCGGACGAGCAGGTCTAAATGGGCCTTTCAATGGGCCTGTTGGAATTTTAACCGAGTAAAAAGTATAAAAATTGAGGTTTTTCAATATAATTGTGTTGAAAAGGTCCTAATAAATTAATAGAACTCCTAAAATTGGAATAAAACTTTTTTACGGTCCTTTTTGTAGAGGTTTCAGACGAGTAGGTCTAAATGGGCCTTTCAATGGGCCCGTTGGAATTTTAACTGAGTAAAAAGTATAAAAATTGAGGTTTTTCATTATAATTGTGTTGAAAAGGTCCTAATCAATTATTTGAACTCCTAAAATTTGATTAAAACTTGTTTTGCGTTCCTTTTTGTCGAGGTTTCGGACGAGCAGGTCTAAATGGTCCTTTCAATGGACCCGTTCGAATTTTAACTGAGTAAAAAGTACAGAAATTGAGGTTTTGCAATATAATTGTGTTTAAAAGCTCCTAATCAATTATTTGAACTCCTAAAGTTTGATTAAAACTTGTTTTGCGGTACTTTTTGTCGAGGTTTCGGACGAGCAGGTCTAAATGGGCCTTTCAATGGACCCGTTGGAATTTTAAATGAGTAAAAAGTACAAAAATTGAGGTTTTGCAATATAATTGTGTTGAAAATCTCTTAATCAATTACATGATCTCCTAAAATTTGATTAAAACTTATTTTGCGGCCCTTTTGTAGAGGTTTCGGACGAGGAGGTCTATATGGGCCTATCAATGGACCCGATGGAATTTTAACTGAGTAAAAAATATAAAAATTGAGGTTTTGCAATATAATTGTGTTGAAAATCTCCTAATCAATTTTTTGAAATCTTAAAGTTTGATTAAAACTTGTTTTGCGGTCCTTTTTGTCGAGGTTTCGGACGAGTAGGTCTAAATTGGCATTTCAATGGACCCGTTGGAATTTTAACTGAGTAAAAAGTATAAAAATTGAGGTTTTCCAATATAATTGTGTTGAAAAGCTCCTAATAAATTACATCAACTCCTAAAATTTGATTAAAACTTGTTTTCGGTCCTTTTTGTCGAGGTTTCGGACGAGCGAGTCTAAATGGGCCTTTCAATGGACCCGTTGGAATTTTAACTGAGTAAAAAGTATAGAAATTGAGGTTTTGCAATATAATGGTGTTGAAAAGCTACTAAACAATTATTTGAACTACGAAAATTTGATTAAAACTTCTTTTGGGTCCTTTTTTGTAGAGGTTTCGGACGAGCGGGTCTAAATGGGCCTTTCAATGGACCCGTTGGAATTTTAACTGAGTAAAAAGTACAGAAATTGAGTTTTTTCAATATAATTGTGTTGAAAAGCTCCTAATAAATTACATCAACTCCTAAAATTTGATTAAAACTTGTTTTGCGGTCCTTTTTGTCGAGGTTTCGGACGAGCGAGTCTAAATGGGCCTTTCAATGGACCCGTTGGAATTTTAACTGAGTAAAAAGTATAGAAATTGAGGTTTTGCAATATAATGGTGTTGAAAAGCTACTAATCAATTATTTGAACTACTAAAATTTGATTAAAACTTCTTTTGCGGTCCTTTTTTGTAGAGGTTTCGTACGAGCAGGTCTAAATGGGCCTTTCAATGGACCCGTTGGAATTTTAACTGAGTAAAATGTATAGAAACTGAGGTTTTTCAATTACATGATCTCCTAAATTTTGATTAAAACTTGTTTTGTGGCCCTTTTTGTAGAGGTTTCGGACGAAAAGGTCTAAATGGGCCTTACATTGGACCCGTTTGAATTTTAACTAAGTAAAAAGTACAGAAAAGGAGGTCTTGCAATATAATTGTAGTGAAAAGCCCCTAATAAATTACATGAACTCCTAAAATTTGATTAAAACTTATTTTGCAGTCTTTTTTGTAGAAGTTTCGGACGAGCGGGTCGAAATGGGACTTTCACTGGATCCGTTGAAATTTTAACTGAGTAAAAAGTACCGAAATTGAGGTTTTGCAATATGATTGTGTTGAAAAGCTCCTAATCAATTGTTTGAACTCCTAAAATTTGAAGAAAACCTTTTTGCGGTCCTTTTTGTAGAGGTTTCGGACGAGCAGGTTTAAATGGGCCTTTCAATGGGCCTGTTGGAATTTTAACTGAGTAAAAAGTATAAAAATTGAGGTTTTTCAATATAATTGCGTTGAAAAGGTCCTAATCAATTATTTGAACTCCTAAAATTTGATGAAAACATGTTTTGCAGTCCTTTTTGTCGAGGTTTCGGACGAGCAGGTCTAAATGGGCCTGTTGGAATTTTAACCGAGTAAAAAGTATAAAAATTGAGGTTTTTCAATATAATTGTGTTGAAAAGGTCCTAATAAATTAATAGAACTCCTAAAATTGGAATAAAACTTTTTTACGGTCCTTTTTGTAGAGGTTTCAGACGAGTAGGTCTAAATGGGCCTTTCAATGGGCCCGTTGGAATTTTAACTGAGTAAAAAGTATAAAAATTGAGGTTTTTCATTATAATTGTGTTGAAAAGGTCCTAATCAATTATTTGAACTCTAAAATTTGATTAAAACTTGTTTTGCGTTCCTTTTTGTCGAGGTTTCGGACGAGCAGGTCTAAATGGTCCTTTCAATGGACCCGTTCGAATTTTAACTGAGTAAAAAGTGCAGAAATTGAGGTTTTGCAATATAATTGTGTTGAAAAGCTCCTAATCAATTATTTGAACTCCTAAAGTTTGATTAAAACTTGTTTTGCGGTCCTTTTTGTCGAGGTTTCGGACGAGCAGGTCTAAATGGGCCTTTCAATGGACCCGTTGGAATTTTAAGTGAGTAAAAAGTACAAAAATTGAGGTTTTGCAATATAATTGTGTTGAAAATCTCTTAATCAATTACATGATCTCCTAAAATTTGATTAAAACTTATTTTGCGGCCCTTTTGTAGAGGTTTCGGACGAGGAGGTCTATATGGGCCTATCAATGGACCCGATGGAATTTTAACTGAGTAAAAAATATAAAAATTGAGGTTTTGCAATATAATTGTGTTGAAAATCTCCTAATCAATTTTTTGAAATCTTAAAGTTTGATTAAAACTTGTTTTGCGGTCCTTTTTGTCGAGGTTTCGGACGAGTAGGTCTAAATTGGCATTTCAATGGACACGTTGGAATTTTAACTGAGTAAAAAGTATAAAAATTGAGGTTTTCCAATATAATTGTGTTGAAAAAATCCTAATCAATTACATGAACTCCTAAAATTTGATTAAAACTTGTTTTGCAGTCCTTTTTGTAGAGGTTTCGGACGAGCGGATCGAAATGGGCCTTTCAATGGACCCGGTGGAATTTTAACTGAGTAAAAAGTACATAAATTGAGGTTTTGCAACATAATTGTGTTTAAAAGCTCCTAATCAATTATTTGAACTCGTAAATTTTGATTAAAATTTGTTTTGAGGTCCTTTTTGTTGAGGTTTCGGACGAGCAGGTCTAAATGGGCCTTTCAATGGACCCGTTGGAATTTTAACTGAGTAAAAAGTACAGAAATTGAGGTTTTGCAGTATAATTGTGTTGAAAAGCTACTAATCAATTATTTGATCTCCTAGAATTTGATTAAAATTTGTTTTGCGGTCCTTTTTGGTAGAGGTTTCGGACGAGCATGTCTAAATGGGCCTTTCAATGGACCCGTTGGAATTTTAACTGAGTAAAAAGTACAGAAATTGAGGTTTTGCAATATAAGTGTGTTGAAAATCTCGTAATCAATTACATGATCTCCTAAATTTTTATTAAAACTTGTTTTGTGGCCCTTTTTGTAGAGGTTTCGGACGAAAAGATCTAAATGGGCCTTACATTGGACACGTTGGAATTTTAACTGAGTAAAAAGTACATAAATTAAGGTCTTGCAATATAATTGTGTTGAAAAGCTACTAATCAATTATTTGATCTCCTAAAATTTGATTAAAACTTGTTTTGCGGTCCTTTTTGGTAGAGGTTTCAGACGAGCATGTCTAAATGGGCCTTTCAATGGACCCGTTGGAATTTTAACTGAGTAAAAAGTACAGAAAACGAGGTTTTGCAATATAATTATGTTGAAAAGCTCCTAATCAATTACATGAACTCCTAAAATTTCATTAAAACTTGTTTTGCTGTCCTTTTTGTAGAGGTTTCAGACGAGCGGGTCGAAATGGGCCTTTCAATGGATCCGTTGAAATTTTAACTGAGTAAAAAGTACAGAAATCGAGGTTTTGCAATATAATTGTGTTGGAAAGCTGCTAAACAATTATTTGAACTCCTAAGATTTGATTAAAACTTGTTTTGCGGTCCTTTTTGTCGAGGTTTCGGACGAGCGGGTCTAAATGGGCCTTTCAATGGACCCGTTGGAATTTTAACTTTGTAAAAACTACAAAAATTGAGGTTTTGCAATATAATGGTGTTGAAAAGCTACTAATCAATTATTTGAACTCCTAAAATTTGATTAAAACTTCTTTTGCGGTCCTTTTTTGTAGAGGTTTCGGACGAGCAGGTCTAAATGGGCCTTTGAATGCACCCGTCAGAATTTTAACTAAGTAAAAACTACAGAAATTGAGGTTTTTCAATTACATGATCTCCTAAATTTTGATTAAAACTTGTTTTGTGGCCCTTTTTCTAGAGGTCTAAATGGGCCTTACATTGGACCCGTTGGAATTTTAACTTAGTAAAAAGTACAGAAAATGAGGTTTTGCAATATAATTGTGTTGAAAAGCTCCTAATCAATTACATGAACTCCTAAAATTTGATTAAAACTTGTTTTGCAGTCCTTTTTGTAGAGGTTTCAGACGAGCGGGTCGAAATGGGCCTTTCAATGGATCCGTTGAAATTTTAACTGAGTAAAAAGTACAAAAATTGAGGTTTTGCAATATAATTTTGTTGGAAAGCTGCTAAACAATTATTTGAACTCCTAAAATTTTATTAAAACTTGTTTTGCGGTCCTTTTTGTAGAGGTTTCGGATGAGCGAGTCTAAATGGGCCTTTCAATGGACCCGTTGGAATTTTAACTATCTAAAAGTACAGAAATTGAGGTTTTGCAATATAATGGTGTTGAAAAGCTACTAATCAAATATTTGAACTCCTAAAATTTGATTAAAACTTCTTTTCCGGTCCTTTTTTGTAGAGGTTTCGGACGAGCAGGTCTAAATGGGCCTTACAGAAATTGAGGTCTTGCATTATAATTGTGTTGAAAAGCTACTAATCAATTATTTGATCTCCTAAAATTTGATTAAAACTTGTTTTGCGGTCCTTTTTGGTAGAGGTTTCAGACGAGCATGTCTAAATGGGCCTTTCAATGGACCCGTTGGAATTTTAACTGAGTAAAAGGTACAGAAATTGAGGTTTTGCAATATAAGTGTGTTGAAAATCTCGTAATCAATTACATGATCTCCTAAATTTTTATTAAAACTTGTTTTGTGGCCCTTTTTGTAGAGGTTTCGGACGAAAAGATCTAAATGGGCCTTACATTGGACACGTTGACTGAGTAAAAAGTTCAGAAATTGAGGTCTTGCAATATAATTGTGTTCAAAAGCTACTAATCAATTATTTGATCTCCTAAAATTTGATTAAAACTTGTTTTGCGGTCCTTTTTGGAAGAGGTTTCAGACGAGCATGTCTAAATGGGCCTTTCAATGGACCCGTTGGAATTTTAACTGAGTAAAAAGTACAGAAATTGAGGTTTTGCAATATAAGTGTGTTGAAAATCTCGTAATCAATTACATGATCTCCTAAATTTTTATTAAAACTTGTTTTGTGGCCCTTTTTGTAGAGGTTTCGAACGAAAAGATCTAAATGGGCCTTACATTGGACACGTTGGAATTTTAACTGAGTAAAAAGTACAGAAATTAAGGTCTTGCAATATAATTGTGTTGAAAAGCTACTAATCAATTATTTGATCTCCTAAAATTTGATTAAAACTTGTTTTGCGGTCCTTTTTGGTAGAGGTTTCAGACGAGCATGTCTAAATGGGCCTTTCAATGGACCCGTTGGAATTTTAACTGAGTAAAAAGTACAGAAAACGAGGTTTTGCAATATAATTATGTTGAAAAGCTCCTAATCAATTACATGAACTCCTAAAATTTCATTAAAACTTGTTTTGCTGTCCTTTTTGTAGAGGTTTCAGACGAGCGGGTCGAAATGGGCCTTTCAATGGATCCGTTGAAATTTTAACTGAGTAAAAAGTACAGAAATCGAGGTTTTGCAATATAATTGTGTTGGAAAGCTGCTAAACAATTATTTGAACTCCTAAGATTTGATTAAAATTTGTTTTGCGGTCCTTTTTGTCGAGGTTTCGGACGAGCGGGTCTAAATGGGCCTTTCAATGGACCCGTTGGAATTTTAACTTTGTAAAAACTACAAAAATTGAGGTTTTGCAATATAATGGTGTTGAAAAGCTACTAATCAATTATTTGAACTCCTAAAATTTGATTAAAACTTCTTTTGCGGTCCTTTTTTGTAGAGGTTTCGGACGAGCAGGTCTAAATGGGCCTTTGAATGCACCCGTCAGAATTTTAACTAAGTAAAAACTACAGAAATTGAGGTTTTTCAATTACATGATCTCCTAAATTTTGATTAAAACTTGTTTTGTGGCCCTTTTTGTAGAGGTCTAAATGGGCCTTACATTGGACCCGTTGGAATTTTAACTTAGTAAAAAGTACAGAAAATGAGGTTTTGCAATATAATTGTGTTGAAAAGCTCCTAATCAATTACATGAACTCCTAAAATTTGATTAAAACTTGTTTTGCAGTCCTTTTTGTAGAGGTTTCGGACGAGCGGTTCGAAATGGGCCTTTCAATGGATCCGTTGAAATTTTAACGAGTAAAAAGTACCGAAATTGAGGTTTTGCAATATGATTGTGTTGAAAAGCTCCTAATCAATTGTTTGAACTCTTAAAATTTGAAGAAAACTTTTTTGTGGTCCTTTTTGTAGAGGTTTCGGACGAGCAGGTCTAAATGGGCCTTTCAATGGCCCCGTTGGAATTTTAACTGAGTAAAAAGTATAAAAATTGAGTTTTTTCATTATAATTGTGTTGAAAAGGTCCTAATCAATTATTTGAACTCCTAGAATTTGATTAAAACTTGTTTTGCAGTCCTTTTTGTCGAGGTTTCGGACTAGCAGGTCTAAATGGGCCTTTTAATGGGCCCGTTGGAATTTTAACTTAGTAAAAAGTATAAAAATTGAGGTTTTTCAATATAATTGTGTTGAAAAGGTCCTAATAAATTAATAGAACTCCTAAAATTTGATTAAAACTTGTTTTGCGGTCCTTTTTGTCGAGGTTTCAGACGAGCTGGTCTAAATGGTCCTTTCAACAGACCCGTTGGAATTTTAACTGAGTAAAAAGTACAGAAATTGAGGTTTTGAAATATAATTGTGTTGAAAAGCTGCTAATCAATTATTTGAACTCCTAAAATTTGATTAATACTTGTTTTGCGGTCCTTTTTGTAGAGGTTTCGGACAAGCTGGTCTAAATGGGCCTTTCAATGGACCCGTTGGAATTTTAACTGAGTAAAAAGTACAGAAATTGAGGTTTTCCAATGTAATTGTGTTGAAAAGCTCCTAACCAATTATTTGAACTCCTAAATTTTGATTAAAACTTGTTTTGCGGTCCTTTTTGTCGAGATTTCGGACGAGCGGGTCTAATTGGGCCTTTTAATGGACCCGTTGGAATTTTAACTGAGTAAAATGTACAGAAACTGAGGTTTTTCAATTACATGATCTCCTAAATTTTGATTAAAACTTGTTTTGTGGCCCTTTTTGTAGAGGTTTTACATTGGACCCGTTGGAATTTTACATTGGACCCGTTGGAATTTTAATTGAGTAAAAAGTACAGAAAATGAGGTTTTGCAATATAATTGTATTGAAAAGCCCCTAATCAATTACATAAACTCCTAAAATTTGATTAAAACTTATTTTGCAGTCCTTTTTGTAGAGGTTTCGAACGAGCGGGTCGAAATGGGCCTTTCACTGGATCCGTTGAAATTTTAACTGAGTAAAAAGTACCAAAATTGAGGTTTTGCAATATGATTGTGTTGAAAAGCTCCCAATCAATTGTTTGAACTCCTAAAATTTGAAGAAAACCTTTGTGCGGTCCTTTTTGTAGAGGTTTCGGACGAGCAAGTCTAAATGGGCCTTTCAATGGGACCGTTGGAATTTTAACTGAGTAAAAAGTATAAAAATTGAGCCTTTTCAATATAATTGTGTTGAAAAGGTCCTAATCAATTATTTGAACTCCTAAAATTTGATGAAAACTTGTTTTGCAGTCCTTTTTGTCGAGGATTCGGACGAGCAGGTCTAAATGGGCCTTTCAATGGGCCCGTTGGAATTTTAACCGTGTAAAAAGTATAAAAATTGAGGGTTTTCAATATCATTGCATTGAAAAGGTCCTAATAAATTAATAGAACTCCTAAAATTTGAATAAAACTTTTTTGCGGTCCTTTTTGTAGAGGTTTCGGACGAGCAAGTCTAAATGGGCCTTTCAATGGGCCCGTTGGAATTTTAACTGAGTAAAAAGTATAAAAATTGAGGTTTTTCATTATAATTGTGTTGAAAAGGACCTAATCAAATATTTGAACTCTTAAAATTTGATTAAAACATGTTTTGCGGTCCTTTTTGTCGAGGTTTCGGACGAGTAGGTCTAAATGGTCCTTTCAATGGACCCGTTGAAATTTTAACTGAGTAAAAAGTACAGAAATTGAGGTTTTGCAATATAATTGTTTTGAAAAGCTCCTAATCAATTACATGAACTCGTAAAATTTGATTAAAAATTGTTTTACATTCCTTTTTGTAGAGGTTTCGGACGAGCGGGTCGAAATGTGCCTTTCATTGGACCCGTTGGAATTTTAATTGAGTAAAAAGTACAAAAATTGATGTTTCGCAATATAATGGTGTTGAAAAGCTACTTATCAATTATTTGAACTCCTAAAATTTGATTAAAACTTCTTTTGCGGTCCTTTTTTGTAGAGGTTTCAGACGAGCAGGTCCAAATGGGCCTTTCAATGGACCCGTTGGAATTTTAACTGAGTAAAAAGTACAGAAATTGAGGTTTTGCAATATAAGTGTGTTGAAAATATCCTAATCAATTACATGATCTCCTAAAATTTGATTAAAACTTGTTTCACGGCCCTTTTTGTAGAGGTTTCGGACGAGCAGGTCTAATTGGGCCTTACAATGGACCAGTTTGAATTTTAACTGAGTAAAAAGTACATAATTGAGGTTTTGCAATATAATTGAGTTGAAAATCTACTAATAAATTACATGAACTCCTAAAATTTGATTAAAACTTGTTTTGCTGTCCTTTTTGTAGAGGTTTCAGACGAGCGTGTCTAAATGGGCCTTTTAATAGACCCATTGGAATTTTAACTGAGTAAAAAGTACATAAACTGAGGTTTTGCAATATAAGTGTGTTGAAAATCTCGTAATCAATTACATGATCTCCTAAATTTTGATTAAAACTAGTTTTGTGGCCCTTTTTGTAGAGGTTTAGGACGAAAATATCTAAATGGGCCTTACATTGGACCCGTTGGAATTTTAACTTAGTAAAAAGTACAGAAAATGAGGTTTTGCAATATAATTGTGTTGAAAAGCTCCTAATCAATTACATGAACTCCTAAAATTTGATTAAAACTTGTTTTGCTGTCCTTTTTGTAGAGGTTTCAGACGAGCTGGTCGCAATGGGCCTTTCAAAGGATCCGTTGAAATCTTAACTGAGTAAAAAGTACAGAAATTGAGGTTTTGCAATATAATTGTGTTGGAAAGCTGCTAAACAATTATTTGAACTCCTAAAATTTGATTAAAACTTGTTTTGCGGTCCTTTTTGTAGAGGTTTCGGACGAGCGAGTGTAAATGGGCCTTTCAAGGAACCCGTTGGAATTTTAACTGTGTAAAAGTACAGAAATTGAGGTTTTGCAATATAATGGTGTTGAAAAGCTACTAATCAATTATTTGAACTCCTAAAATTTGATTAAAACTTCTTTTGCGGTCCTTTTTAGTAGAGGTTTCAGACGAGCAGGTCTAAATGGGCCTTTGAATGCACCCGTTCGAATTTTAACTAAGTAAAAAGTACAGAAATTAAGGCTTTTCAATTACATGATCTCCTAAATTTTGATTAAAACTTGTTTTGTGGCCCTTTTTGTAGAGGTTTCGGACGAAAAGGTCTAAATGGGCCTTACATTGGCCCCTTGGAATTTTAACTGAGTAAAAAGTACAGAAAATGAGGTTTTGCAATATAGTTGTATTGAAAATCCCCTAATGAATTACATGAACTCCTAAAATTTGATTAAAACTTGTTTTGCAGTCCTTTTTGTAGAGGTTTCGGACGAGCGGGTCGAAATGGGCCTTTCAATGGATCCGTTGAAATTTTAACTAAGTAAAAAGTACCGAAATTGGGGTTTTGCAATATGATTGTGTTGAAAAGCTCCTAATCAATTGTTTGAACTCCTAAAATTTGAAGAAAACTTTTTGCGGTCCTTTTTGTAGAGGTTTCGGACGAGCAGGTCTAAATGGGCCTTTCAATGGGCCCGTTGGAATTTTAACTGAGTAAAAAGTACAGAAATTGAGGTTTTTCAATATAATTGTGTTGAAAAGCTCCTAATAAATTACATGAACTCCTAAAATTTGATTAAAACTTGTTTTGCGGTCCTTTTTGTAGAGGTTTCGGACGAGCGGGTCGAAATGTGCCTTTCATTGGACCCGTTGGAATTTTAATTGAGTAAAAAGTACAAAAATTGATGTTTCGCAATATAATGGTGTTGAAAAGCTACTAATCAATTATTTGAACTCCTAAAATTTGATTAAAACTTCTTTTGCGGTCCTTCTTTTTAGAGGTTTCAGACGAGCAGGTCCAAATGGGCCTTTCAATGGACCCGTTGGAATTTTAACTGAGTAAAAAGTACAGAAATTGAGGTTTTGCAATATAAGTGTTTTGAAAATCTCCTAATCAATTACATGATCTCCTAAAATTTGATTAAAACTTCTTTCGCGACCCTTTTTGTAGAGGTTTCGGACGAGCAGGTCTAAATGGGCCTTACAATGGACCAGTTTGAATTTTAACTGAGTAAAAAGTACATAATTGAGGTTTTGCAATATAATTGTGTTGAAAAGCTACTAATAAATTACATGAACTCCTAAAATTTGATTAAAACTTGTTTTGCTGTCCTTTTTGTAGAGGTTTCAGACGAGCGTGTCTAAATGGGCCTTTCAATAGACCCATTGGAATTTTAGCTGAGTAAAAAGTACATAAATTGAGGTTTTGCAATATAAGTGTGTTGAAAATCTCGTAATAAATTACATGATCTCCTAAATTTTGATTAAAACTAGTTTTGTGGCCCTTTTTGTAGAGGTTTAGGACGAAAAGATCTAAATGGGCCTTACATTGGACCCGTTGGAATTTTAACTTAGTAAAAAGTACAGAAAATGAGGTTTGCAATATAATTGTGTTGAAAAGCTCCTAATCAATTACATCAACTTCTAAAATTTGATTAAAACTTGTTTTGGTGTCCTTTTTGTAGAGGTTTCAGACGAGCTGGTCGAAATAGGCCTTTCAAAGGATCCGTTGAAATTTTAACTGAGTAAAAAGTACAGAAATTGAGGTTTTGCAATATAATTGTGTTGGAAAGCTGCTAAACAATTATTTGAAATCCTAAAATTTTATTAAAACTTGTTTTGCGGTCCTTTTTGTAGAGGTTTCGGACGAGCGAGTCTAAATGGGCCTTTCAATGGACCCGTTGGAATTTTAACTGTGTAAAAGTACAGAAATTGAGGTTTTGCAATATAATGGTGTTGAAAAGCTACTAATCAATTATTTGAACTCCTAAAATTTGATTAAAACTTCTTTTGCGGTCCTTTTTTGTAGAGGTTTCAGACGAGGGGATCGAAATGGGCCTTTCAATGGATCCGTTGAAATTTTAACTGAGTAAAAAGTACGGAAATTGAGGTTTTGCAATATGATTGTGTTGAAAAGCTCCTAATCAATTGTTTGAACTCCTAAAATTTGAAGAAAACTTTTTTGCGGTCCTTTTTGTAGAGGTTTCGGACGAGCAGGTCTAAATGGGCCTTTCAATGGGCCCGTTGGAATTTTAACAGAGTAAAAAGTACAGAAATTAAGGTTTTTCAATATAATTGTGTTGAAAAGCTCCTAATAAATTACATGGACTCCTAAAATTTGATTAAAACTTGTTTTGCGGCCCTTTTTGTAGAGATTTCGGACGAGCGGGTCGAAATGGGCCTTTCATTGGACCCGTGGAAATTTTAATTGAGTAAAAAGTACAAAAATTGAGGTTTTGCATTATAATGGTGTTGAAAAGCTATTAATCAATAATTTGAACTCCTAAAATTTGATTAAAACTTCTTTTGAAGTCCTTTTTTGTAGAGGTTTCAGACGAGCAGGTCTAAATGGGCCTTTCAATGGACCCGTTAGAATTTTAACTAAGTAAAAAGTACAGAAATTGAGGTTTTGCAATATAAGTGTGTTGAAAATCTTCTAATCAATTCCATGATCTCCTAAAATTTGATTAAAACTTGTTTCGTGGCCCTTTTTGTAGAGGTTTCAGACGAGCAGGTTTAAATGGGCCTTACAATGGACCAGTTTGAATTTTAACTGAGTAAAAAGTACAGAAATAGAGGTTTTGCAATATATTTGTGTTGAAAAGCTACTAATAAATTATTTGAACTCCTAAAATTTGATTAAAACTTGTTTTGCGGTCCTTTTTGTCGAGCTTTCGGACGAGCTGGTCTAAATGGGCCTTACAATGGACCCGTTGGAATTTTAACTGAGTAAAAAGTACAGAAATTGAGGTTTTACAACATAATTGTGTTGAAAAGCTCCTAATCAATTATTTCAACTCCTAAATTTTGATTAAAATTTGTTTTGCGGTCCTCTTTGTTGAGATTTCGGACGAGCAGGTCTAAATGGGCCTTTCAATGGACCCGTTGGAATTTTAACTGAGTAAAAAGTACAGAAATTGAGGTTTTGCAGTATAATTGAGTTGAAAACCTACTAATCAATTATTTGATTTCCTAAAATTTGATTAAATTTTGTTTTGCGGTTCTTTTTGGTAGAGGTTTCTGACGAGCATGCCTAAATGGGCCTTTCAATGGACCCGTTGGAATTTTAACTAAGTAAAAAGTACAGAAATTGAGGTTTTGCAATATAATTGTGTTGAAAAAATCTTTATCAATTACATGAACCCCTCAAATTTGATTAAAACTTGTTTTGCGGTCCTTTTTGAGGAGGTTTCGGACGAGCGGCTCGAAATGGGCCTTTCAATGGACCCGTTGGAATTTTAACTGAGTAAAAAGTACAGAAATTTGGGTTTTGCAACATAATTGTGTTGAAAAGCTACTAATCAATTATTTGAACTCCTAAATTTTGATTAAAATTTGTTTTGCGGTCCTTTTTGTTGAGGTTTCGAACGAGCAGGTCTAAATGGGCCTTTCAATGGACCTGTTGGAATTTTAACTGAGTAAAAAGTACAGAAATTGAGGTTTTGCAATATAATTGTGTTGAAAAGCTCCTAATCAATTTTTTGAACTCCTAAAATTTGATTAAAACTTGTTTCGCGACCCTTTTTTTAGAGGTTTCGGACGAGCAGGTTTAAATGGGCTTTTTAATGGACCCGTTGGAATTTTAACTAAGTAAAAAATACAGAAATTGAGGTTTTGCAATATAATTGTGTTGAAAAGCTACTAATTAATTATTTGAACTCTTAAAATTTGATTAAAGCTTGTTTTGCGGTCCTTTTTGTAGAGGTTTCGGACGAGCTGGTCTAAATGGGCCTTTCAATGGACCCGTTGGAATTTTAACTGAGTAAAAAGTACAGAAATTGAGGTTGTGCAATATAATTGTGTTGAAAAGCTCCTAATCAATTATTTGAACTCCTACAATTTGATTAAAACTTGTTTTGCGGTCCTTTTTGTCGAGGTTTCGGATGAGCGGGTCTAAATGGGCCTTTCAATGGACCCGTTGGAATTTTAACTGAGTAAAAAGTACAGAAATTGAGTTTTTTCAACATAATTGTGTTGAAAAGCTCCTAATAAATCACATCAACTCCTAAAATTTGATTGAAACTTGTTTTGCGGTCCTTTTTGTCAAGGTTTCGGACGAGCGAGTCTAAATGGGCCTTTCAATGGACCCGTTGGAATTTTAACCGAGTAAAAAGTATAGAAATTGAGGTTTTGCAATATAATGGTGTTGAAAAGCTTCTAATCAATTATTTGAACTACTAAAATTTGATTAAAACTTCTTTTGCGGTCCTTTTTTGTAGAGGTTTCGGACGAGCAGGTCTAAATGGGCCTTTCAATGGACCCGTTGGAATTTTAACTGAGTAAAATGTATAGAAACTGAGGTTTTTCAATTACATGATCTCCTAAATTTTGATTAAAACTTGTTTTGTGGCCCTTTTTGTAGAGGTTTCGGACGAAAAGGTCTAAATGGGCCTTACATTGGACCCGTTCGAATTTTAACTGAGTAAAAAGTGCAGAAAAGGAGGTCTTGCAATATAATTGTAGTGAAAAAGCCCCTAATAAATTACATGAACTCCTAAAATTTGATTAAAACTTATTTTGCAGTCCTTTTTGTAGAAGTTTCGGACGAGCGGGTCGAAATGGGACTTTCACTGGATCCGTTGAAATTTTAACTGAGTAAAAAGTACCGAAATTGAGGTTTTGCAATATGATTGTGTTGAAAAGCTCCTAATCAATTGTTTGAACTCCTAAAATTTGAAGAAAACCTTTTTGCGGTCCTTTTTGTAGAGGTTTCGGACGAGCAGGTTTAAATGGGCCTTTCAATGGGCCTGTTGGAATTTTAACTGAGTAAAAAGTATAAAAATTGAGGTTTTTCAATATAATTGCGTTGAAAAGGTCCTAATCAATTATTTGAACTCCTAAAATTTGATGAAAACATGTTTTGCAGTCCTTTTTGTCGAGGTTTCGGACGAGCAGGTCTAAATGGGCCTTTCAATGGGCCTGTTGGAATTTTAACCGAGTAAAAAGTATAAAAATTGAGGTTTTTCAATATAATTGTGTTGAAAAGGTCCTAATAAATTAATAGAACTCCTAAAATTGGAATAAAACTTTTTTATGGTCCTTTTTGTAGAGGTTTCAGACGAGTAGGTCTAAATGGGCCTTTCAATGGGCCCGTTGGAATTTTAACTGAGTAAAAAGTATAAAAATTGAGGTTTTTCATTATAATTGTGTTGAAAAGGTCCTAATCAATTATTTGAACTCCTAAATTTGATTAAAACTTGTTTTGCGTTCCTTTTTGTCGAGGTTTCGGACGAGCAGGTCTAAATGGTCCTTTCAATGGACCCGTTCGAATTTTAACTGAGTAAAAAGTACAAAAATTGAGGTTTTGCAATATAATTGTGTTGAAAAGCTCCTAATCAATTATTTGAACTCCTAAAGTTTGATTAAAACTTGTTTTGCGGTCCTTTTTGTCGAGGTTTCGGACGAGCAGGTCTAAATAGGCCTTTCAATGGACCCGTTGGAATTTTAAGTGAGTAAAAAGTACAAAAATTGAGGTTTTGCAATATAATTGTGTTGAAAATCTCTTAATCAATTACATGATCTCCTAAAATTTGATTAAAACTTATTTTGCGGCCCTTTTGTAGAGGTTTCGGACGAGGAGGTCTATATGGGCCTATCAATGGACCCGATGGAATTTTAACTGAGTAAAAAATATAAAAATTGAGGTTTTGCAATATAATTGTGTTGAAAATCTCCTAATCAATTTTTTGAAATCTTAAAGTTTGATTAAAACTTGTTTTGCGGTCCTTTTTGTCGAGGTTTCAGACGAGTAGGTCTAAATTGGCATTTCAATGGACCCGTTGGAATTTTAACTGAGTAAAAAGTATAAAAATTGAGGTTTTCCAATATAATTGTGTTGAAAAAATCCTAATCAATTACATGAACTCCTAAAATTTGATTAAAACTTGTTTTGCAGTCCTTTTTGTAGAGGTTTCGGACGAGCGGATCGAAATGGGCCTTTCAATGGACCCGGTGGAATTTTAACTGAGTAAAAAGTACATAAATTGAAGTTTTGCAACGTAATTGTGTTTAAAAAGCTCCTAATCAATTATTTGAACTTGTAAATTTTGATTAAAATTTGTTTTGAGGTCCTTTTTGTTGAGGTTTCGGACGAGCAGGTCTAAATGGGCCTTTCAATGGACCCGTTGGAATTTTAACTGAGTAAAAAGTACAGAAATTGAGGTTTTGCAGTATAATTGTGTTGAAAAGCTACTAATCAATTATTTGATCTCCTAGAATTTGATTAAAATTTGTTTTGCGGTCCTTTTTGGTAGAGGTTTCGGACGAGCATGTCTAAATGGGCCTTTCAATGGACCCGTTGGAATTTTAACTGAGTAAAAAGTACAGAAATTGAGATTTTGCAATATAAGTGTGTTGAAAATCTCGTAATCAATTACATGATCTCCTAAATTTTGATTAAAACTTGTTTTGTGGCCCTTTTTGTAGAGGTTTCGGACGAAAAGATCTAACTGGGCCTTACATTAGACCCGTTCGAATTTTAACTTAGTAAAAAGTACAAAAAATGAGGTTTTGCAATATAATTGTGTTGAAAAGCTCCTAATCAATTACACGAACACCTAAAATTTGATGAAAACTTGTTTTGCAGTCCTTTTTGTAGAGGTTTCAGACGAGCGGGTCGAAATGGGCCTTTCAATGGATCCGTTGAAATTTTAACTGAGTAAAAAGTATAGAAATTGAGGTTTTGCAATATAATTTTGTTGGAAAGCTGCTAAACAATTATTTGAACTCCTAAAATTTGATTAAAACTTGTTTTGCGGTCCTTTTTGTCGAGGTTTCGGACGAGCAGGTCTAAATGGGCCTTTCAATAGACCCGTTGGAATTTTAACTAGGTAAAAAGAACATAAACTGAGGATTTGCAAAATAATTGTATTGAAAAGCTCCTAATCAATTATTGGAACTCCTAAAATTTGAATAAAACTTTTTTGCGGTCCTTTTTGTAGAGGTTTCGGACGAGAAGGTCTAAATGGGCCTTTCAATGGGCCCGTTAGAATTTTAACTGAGTAA
Organism: Hibiscus trionum; assembly: GCA_030270665.1. Lineage (NCBI taxonomy): Eukaryota > Viridiplantae > Streptophyta > Magnoliopsida > Malvales > Malvaceae > Hibiscus > Hibiscus trionum. The sequence continues at coordinate 28,402,016 of BSYR01000002.1, forward strand.
AAAGTATAAAAAATGATGTTTTTCATTATAATTGTGTTGAAAAGGTCCTAATCAATTATTTGAACTCCTAAAATTTGATTAAAACTTGTTTTGCGGTCCTTTTTGTCGAGGTGTCGGACGAGCAGGTCTAAATGGTCCTTTCAATGTACCCGTTGTAATTTTAAATGAGTAAAAAGTATAGAAATTGAGGTTTTGCAATATAATTGTGTTGAAAAGCTCCTAATCAATTACATGAACTCGTAAAATTTGATTAAAAATTATTTTGCATTCCTTTTTGTAGTGGTTTCGGACGAGCAGGTCTAAATGGGCCTTTCAATGGACCCGTTGGAATTTTAACTGAGTAAAAAGTACGAAAATTGAGGTTTTGCAATATAATTGTGTTGAAAAAATCCTAATCAATTACATGAACTCCTCAAATTTGATTAAAACTTGTTTTGCAGTCCTTTTTGTAGAGGTTTCGGACGAGCGGATCGAAATGGGTCGTTAAATGGACCCGGTGGAATTTTAACTGAGTAAAAAGTACAGAAATTGAGGTTTTGCAACATAATTGTGTTGAAAACCTCCTAATCAATTATTTGAACTCCTAAATTTTGATTAAAATTTGTTTTGCGGTCCTTTTTGTTGAGGTTTCAAACGAGCAGGTCTAAATGGGCCTTTCAATGGACCCGTTGGAATTTTAACTGAGTAAAAAGTACAGAAATTGAGGTTTTGCAATATAATTGTGTTGAAAAGCTACTAATCAATTATTTATCTCCTAAAATTTGATTAAAACTTGTTTTGCGGTCCTTTTTGGTAGAGGTTTCGGACGAGCATGTCTAAATGGGCCTTTCAATGGAGCCGTTGGAATTTTAACTGAGTAAAAAGTACAGAAATTGAGGTTTTGCAATATAAGTGTTTTGAAAATCTCGTAATCAATTACAGGATCTCCTAAATTTTGATTAAAACTTGTTTTGTGGCCCTTTTTGTAGAGGTTTCGGACGAAAAGATCTAAATGGGCCTTACATTGGACCCGTTGGAATTTTAACTTAGTAAAAAGTACATAAAATGAGGTTTTGCAATATAATTGTGTTGAAAAGCTCCTAATCAATTACATGAACTCCTAAAATTTCATTAAAACTTGTTTTGCAGTCCTTTTTGTAGAGGTTTCGGACGAGCGATTCGAAATGGGCCTTTCAATGGGCCTGTTGGAATTTTAACTGAGTAAAAAGTATAAAAAATTGAGGTTTTTCAATATAATTGTGTTGAAAAGGTCGTAATCAATTATTTGAACTCCAAAATTTGATGAAAACATGTTTTACAGTCCTTTTTGTCGAGGTTTCGGACGAGCAGGTCTAAATGGGCCTTTCAATGGGCCCGTTAGAATTTTAACCGAGTAAAAAGTATAAAAATTAAGGTTTTTCAATATAATTGTGTTGAAAAGGTCCTAATAAATTAATAGAACTCCTAAAATTGGAATAAAACTTTTTTGCGGTCCTTTTTGTAGAGGTTTCGGACGAGTAGGTCTAAATGGGCCTTTCAATGGGCCCGTTGGAATTTTAACTGAGTAAAAAGTATAAAAATTGAGGTTTTTCATTATAATTGTGTTGAAAAGGTCCTAATCAATTATTTGAACTCCTAAAATTTGATTAAAGCTTCTTTTGCGGTCGTTTTTTGTAGAAGTTTCGGACGAGCAGGTCTAAATGGGCCTTTGAATGCACCCGTTGGAATTTTAACTGAGTAAAACGTACAGAAACTGAGGTTTTTCAATTACATGATCTCCTAAATTTTGATTAAAACTTGTTTTGTGGCCCTTTTTGTAGTGGTTTCGGACGAAAAGGTCTAAATGGGCCTTACAGAAATTGAGGTCTTGCAATATAATTGTGTTGAAAAGCTACTAATCAATTATTTGATCTCCTAAAATTTGATTAAAACTTGTTTTGCGGTTCTTTTTGGTAGAGGTTTCAGACGAGCATGTCTAAATGGGCCTTTCAATGGACCCGTTGGAATTTTAACTGAGTAAAAAGTACAGAAATTGAGGTTTTGCAATATAAGTGTGTTGAAAATCTCGTAATCAATTACATGATCTCCTAAATTTTGATTAAAACTTGTTTTGTGGCCCTTTTTGTAGAGGTTTCGGACGAAAAGATCTAAATGGGCCTTACATTGGACCCGTTGGAATTTAGCGTTAGTAAAATGTACAGAAAATGAGGTTTTGCAATATAATTGTGTTGAAAAGCTCCTAATCAATTACATGAACTCCTAAAATTTCATTAAAACTTGTTTTGCAGTCCTTTTTGTAGAGGTTTCGGACGAGCGGTTCGAAATGGGCCTTTCAATGGGCCTGTTGGAATTTTAACTGAGTAAAAAGTATAAAAAATTGAGGTTTTTCAATATAATTGTGTTGAAAAGGTCCTAATCAATTATTTGAACTCCTAAAATTTGATGAAAACATGTTTTGCAGTCGTTTTTGTCGAGGTTTCGGACGAGCAGGTCTAAATGGGCCTTTCAATGGGCCCGTTGGAATTTTAACCGAGTAAAAAGTATTAAAATTGAGGTTTTTCAATATAATTGTGTTGAAAAGGTCCTAATAAATTAATAGAACTCCTAAAATTGGAATAAAACTTTTTTGCGGTCCTTTTTGTAGAGGTTTCGGACGAGTAGGTCTAAATGGGCCTTTCAATAGGCCCGTTGCAATTTTAACTTAGTAAAAAGTATAAAAATTGAGGTTTTTCATTATAATTGTGTTGAAAAGGTCCTAATCAATTATTTGAACTCCTAAAATTTGATTAAAACTTTTTTTGCGGTCGTTTTTTGTAGAGGTTTCGGATGAGCAGGTCTAAATGGGCCTTTGAATGCACCCGTTGGAATTTTAACTGAGTAAAACGTACAGAAACTGAGGTTTTTCAATTACATGATCTCCTAAATTTTGATTAAAACTTCTTTTGTGGCCCTTTTTGTAGTAGTTTCGGACGAAAAGGTCTAAATGGGCCTTACAAAAATTGAGGTCTTGCAATATAATTGTGTTGAAAATCTACTAATCAATTATTTGATCTCCTAAAATTTGATTAAAACTTGTTTTGCGGTCCTTTTTGGTAGAGGTTTCAGACGAGCATGTCTAAATGGGCCTTTCAATGGACCCGTTGGAATTTTAACTGAGTAAAAGGTACAGAAATTGAGGTTTTGCAATATAAGTGTGTTGAAAATCTCGTAATCAATTACATGATCTCCTAAATTTTTATTAAAACTTGTTTTGTGGCCCTTTTTGTAGAGGTTTCGGACGAAAAGATCTAAATGGGCCTTACATTGGACACGTTGGAATTTTAACTGAGTAAAAAGTACAGAAATTGAGGTCTTGCAATATAATTGTGTTGAAAAGCTACTAATCAATTATTTGATCTCCTAAAATTTGATTAAAACTTGTTTTGCGGTCCTTTTTGGTAGAGGTTTCAGACGAGCATGTCTAAATGGGCCTTTCAATGGACCCGTTGGAATTTTAACTGAGTAAAAAGTACAGAAATTGAGGTTTTGCAATATAAGTGTGTTGAAAATCTCGTAATCAATTACATGATCTCCTAAATTTTTATTAAAACTTGTTTTGTGGCCCTTTTTGTAGAGGTTTCGGACGAAAAGATCTAAATGGGCCTTACATTGGACCCGTTGGAATTTAGCGTTAGTAAAATGTACAGAAAATGAGGTTTTGCAATATAATTGTGTTGAAATGCTCCTAATCAATTACATGAACTCCTAAAATTTCATTAAAACTTGTTTTGCAGTCCTTTTTGTAGAGGTTTCGGACGAGCGGTTCGAAATGGGCCTTTCAATGGGCCTGTTGGAATTTTAACTGAGTAAAAAGTATAAAAAATTGAGGTTTTTCAATTTAATTGTGTTGAAAAGGTCCTAATCAATTATTTGAACTCCTAAAATTTGATGAAAACATGTTTTGCAGTCGTTTTTGTCGAGGTTTCGGACGAGCAGGTCTAAATGGGCCTTTCAATGGGCCAGTTGGAATTTTTACCGAGTAAAAAGTTTTAAAATTGAGGTTTTTCAATATAATTGTGTTGAAAAGGTCCTAATAAATTAATAGAACTCCTAAAATTGGAATAAAACTTTTTTGCGGTCCTTTTTGTAGAGGTTTCGGACGAGTAGGTCTAAATGGGCCTTTCAATAGGCCCGTTGCAATTTTAACTTAGTAAAAAGTATAAAAATTGAGGTTTTTCATTATAATTGTGTTGAAAAGGTCCTAATCAATTATTTGAACTCCTAAAATTTGATTAAAACTTCTTTTGCGGTCGTTTTTTGTAGAGGTTTCGGATGAGTAGGTCTAAATGGGCCTTTGAATACACCCGTTGGAATTTTAACTGAGTAAAACGTACAGAAAATGATGTTTTTCAATTACATGATCTCCTAAATTTTGATTAAAACTTCTTTTGTGGCCCTTTTTGTAGTAGTTTCGGACGAAAAGGTCTAAATGGGCCTTACAAAAATTGAGGTCTTGCAATATAATTGTGTTGAAAATCTACTAATCAATTATTTGATCTCCTAAAATTTGATTAAAACTTGTTTTGCGGTCCTTTTTGGTAGAGGTTTCAGACGAGCATGTCTAAATGGGCCTTTCAATGGACCCGTTGGAATTTTAACTGAGTAAAAGGTACAGAAATTGAGGTTTTGCAATATAAGTGTGTTGAAAATCTCGTAATCAATTACATGATCTCCTAAATTTTTATTAAAACTTGTTTTGTGGCCCTTTTTGTAGAGGTTTCGGACGAAAAGATCTAAATGGGCCTTACATTGGACACGTTGGAATTTTAACTGAGTAAAAAGTACAGAAATTGAGGTCTTGCAATATAATTGTGTTGAAAAGCTACTAATCAATTATTTGATCTCCTAAAATTTGATTAAAACTTGTTTTGCGGTCCTTTTTGGTAGAGGTTTCAGACGAGCATGTCTAAATGGGCCTTTCAATGGACCCGTTGGAATTTTAACTGAGTAAAAAGTACAGAAATTGAGGTTTTGCAATATAAGTGTGTTGAAAATCTCGTAATCAATTACATGATCTCCTAAATTTTTATTAAAACTTGTTTTGTGGCCCTTTTTGTAGAGGTTTCGGACGAAAAGATCTAAATGGGCCTTACATTGGACACGTTTGAATTTTAACTGAGTAAAAAGTACAGAAATTGAGGTATTGCAATATAATTGTGTTGAAAAGCTACTAATCAATTATTTGATCTCCTAAAATTTGATTAAAACTTGTTTTGCGGTCCTTTTTGGTAGAGGTTTCAGACGAGCATGTCTAAATGGGCCTTTCAATGGACCCGTTGGAATTTTAACTGAGTAAAAATTACAGAAAATGAGGTTTTGCAATATAATTATGTTGAAATGCTCCTAATCAATTACATGAACTCCTAAAATTTCATTAAAACTTGTTTTGCTGTCCTTTTTGTAGAGGTTTCAGACAAGCGGGTCGAAATGGGCCTTTCAATGGATCAGTTGAAATTTTAACTGAGTAAAAAGTACAGAAATTGAGGTTTTGCAATATAATTGTGTTGGAAAGCTGCTAAACAATTATTTGAACTCCTAAGATTTGATTAAAACTTGTTTTGCGGTCCTTTTTATCGAGGTTTCGGACGAGCGAGTCTAAATGGGCCTTTCAATGGACCCGTTGGAATTTTAACTTTGTAAAAACTACAAAAATTGAGGTTTTTCAATATAATGGTGTTGAAAAGCTACTAATCAATTATTTGAACTCCTAAAATTTGATTAAAACTTCTTTTGCGGTCCTTTTTTGTAGAGGTTTCGGACGAGCAGGTCTAAATGGGCCTTTGAATGCACCCGTCAGAATTTTAACTAAGTAAAAAGTACAGAAATTGAGGCTTTTCAATTACATGATCTCCTAAATTTTGATTAAAACTTGTTTTGTGGCCCTTTTTGTAGAGGTTTCGGACGAAAAGGTCTAAATCGGCCTTACATTGGACCCGTTGGAATTTTAACTTAGTAAAAAGTACATAAAATGAGGTTTTGCAATATAATTGTGTTGAAAAGCTCCTAATCAATTACATGAACTCCTAAAATTTGATTAAAACTTGTTTTGCAGTCCTTTTTGTAGAGGTTTCGGACGAGCGGTTCGAAATGGGCCTTTCAATGGATCCGTTGAAATTTTAACGAGTTAAAAGTACCGAAATTGAGGTTTTGCAATATGATTGTGTTGAAAAGCTCCTAATCAATTGTTTGAACTCTTAAAATTTGAAGAAAACTTTTTTGTGGTCCTTTTTGTAGAGGTTAAAGACGAGCAGGTCTAAATGGGCCTTTCAATGGCCCCGTTGGAATTTTAACTGAGTAAAAAGTATAAAAATTGAGTTTTTTCATTATAATTGTGTTGAAAAGGTCCTAATCAATTATTTGAACTCCTAGAATTTGATTAAAACTTGTTTTGTAGTCCTTTTTGTCGAGGTTTCGGACGAGCAGGTCTAAATGGGCCTTTTAATGGGCCCGTTGGAATTTTAACTTAGTAAAAAGTATAAAAATTGAGGTTTTTCAATATAATTGTGTTGAAAAGGTCCTAATAAATTAATAGAACTCCTAAAATTTGAATAAAACTTTTTTGCGTTCCTCTTTGTAGAGGTTTCGGACTAGCAGTCTAAATGGGACTATCAATGAGCCCGTTGGAATTTTAACCGAGTAAAAAGTATAAAAATTTGAGGTTTTTCATTATAATTGTGTTGAAAAGGTCCTAATAAATTATTTGAACTCCCAAAATTTGATTAAAACTTGTTTTGCGGTCCTTTTTGTCGAGGTTTCGGACGAGCTGGTCTAAATGGGCCTTTCAATGGACCCGTTGGAATTTTAACTGAGTAAAAAGTACAGAAATTGAGGTTTTCCAATATAATTGTGTTGAAAAGCTCCTAATCAATTATTTGAACTCCTAAATTTTGATTAAAACTTGTTTTGCGGTCCTTTTTGTCGAGGTTTCGGACTAGCGGGTCTAATTTTGATTAAAACTGAGGTTTTTCAATTACATGATCTCCTAAATTTTGATTAAAACTTGTTTTGTGGCCCTTTTTGTAGAGGTTTCGGATGAAAAGGTCTAAATGGGCTTTACATTGGACCCGTTGGAATTTTAATTGAGTAAAAAGTACAGAAAATTAGGTTTTGCAATATAATTGTATTGAAAAGCCCCTAATCAATTACATAAACTCCTAAAATTTGATTAAAACTTATTTTGCAGTCCTTTTTGTAGAGGTTTCGAACGAGCGGGTCGAAATGGGCCTTTCACTGGATCCGTTGAAATTTTAACTGAGTAAAAAGTACCGAAATTGAGGTTTTGCAATATGATTGTGTTGAAAAGCTCCCACTCAATTGTTTGAACTCCTAAAATTTGAAGAAAACCTTTGTGCGGTACTTTTTGTAGAGGTTTCGGACGAGCAAGTTTAAATGGGCCTTTCAATGGGACCGTTGGAATTTTAACTGAGTAAAAAGTATAAAAATTGAGGTTTTTCAATATAATTGTGTTGAAAAGGTCCTAATCAATTATTTGAACTCCTAAAATTTGATGAAAACTTGTTTTGCAGTCCTTTTTGTCGAGGATTCGGACGAGCATGTCTAAATGGGCCTTTCAATGGGCCCGTTGGAATTTTAACCGTGTAAAAAGTATAAAAACTGAGGGTTTTCAATATCATTGTGTTGAAAAGGTCCTAATAAATTAATAGAACTCCTAAAATTTGAATAAAACTTTTTTGCGGTCCTTTTTGTAGAGGTTTCGGACGAGCAGGTCTAAATGGGCCTTTCAATGGGCCCGTTGGAATTTTAACTGAGTAAAAAGTATAAAAATTGAGGTTTTTCATTATAATTGTGTTGAAAAGGACCTAATCAAATATTTGAACTCCTAAAATTTGATTAAAACATGTTTTGCGGTCCTTTTTGTCGAGGTTTCGGACGAGTAGGTCTAAATGGTCCTTTCAATGGACCCGTTGAAATTTTAACTGAGTAAAAAGTACAGAAATTGAGGTTTTGCAATATAATTGTTTTGAAAAGCTCCTAATCAATTACATGAACTCGTAAAATTTGATTAAAAATTGTTTTGCATTCCTTTTTGTAGAGGTTTCGGACGAGCGGGTCTAAATGGGCTTTTCAATGGACCCGTTGGAATTTTAACTGAGTAAAAAGTCCAGAAATTGAGGTTTTGCAATATAATTGTGTCGAAAAAATCCTAATCAATTACATCAACTACTAAAATTTGATTAAAACTTGTTTTGCAATCCTTTTTGTAGAGGTTTCGGACGAGCGGATCGAAATGGGCCTTTCAATGGACCCGTTGGAATTTTAACTGAGTAAAAAGTACAGAAATTTAGGTTTTGCAACATAATTGTGTTGAAAAGCTCCTAATCGATTATTTGAACTTTTAAATTTTGATTAAAATTTGTTTTGCCGTCCTTTTTGTTGAGCTTTCGGACGAGCAGGTCTAAATGGGCCTTTCAATGGACCCGTTGGAATTTTAACTGAGTAAAAAGTACAGAAATTGAGGTTTTTCAATATAATTGTTTTGAAAAGCTCCTAATCAATTATTTGAACTCCTAAATTTTGATTAAAACTTGTTTTGTGGTTCTTTTTGAAGAGGTTTCGGACGAAAAGATCTAAATGGGCCTTTCAATGGACCCATTGGAATTTTAACTGAGTAAAAAATACAGAAATTGAGGTTTTGCAATATAATTGTGTTGAAAAGCTACTAATTAATAATTTGAACTCTTAAAATTTGATTAAAGCTTGTTTTGCGGTCCTTTTTGTAGAGGTTTCGGACGAGCTGGTCTAAATGGGCCTTTCAATGGACCCGTTGGAATTTTAACTGAGTAAAATGTAAAGAAATTGAGGTTTTTCAATTACATGATCTCCTAAATTTTGAATAAAACGTGTTTTGTGGCCCTTTTTGTAGAGGTTTCGGACGAAAAGGTCTAAATGTGCCTTACATTGGACCCGTTGGAATTTTAACTGAGTAAAAAGTACAGAAAATGAGGTTTTGCAATATAATTGTATTGAAAAGCCCCTAATCAATTACATGAACTCCTAAAATTTGATTAAAACTTGTTTTGCAGTCCTTTTGTAGAGGATTCGGACGAGCGGATCGAAATGGGCCTTTCAATGGATCCGTTGAAATTTTAACTGAGTAAAAAGTACCGAAATTGAGGTTTTGCAATATGATTGTGTTGAAAAGCTCCTAATCAATAGTTTGAACTCCTAAAATTTGAAGAAAACTTTTTTGCGGTCCTTTTTGTAGAGGTTTCAGACGAGCAGGTCTAAATGGGCCTTTCAATGGGCCCGTTGGAATTTTAACTGATTCAAAAGTATAAAAATTGAGTTTTTTCAATATAATTGTGTTGAAAAGGTCCTAATCAATTATTGGAACTCCTAAAATTTGATTAAAACTTATTTTGCAGTCCTTTTTTGGAGATTTCGGACGAGCATGTCTAAATGGGCCTTTTAATGGGTCCGTTGGAATTTTAACTTAGTAAAAAGTATAAAAACTGAGGGTTTTCAATATAATTGTGTTGAAAAGGTCCTAATAAATTAATAGAACTCCTAAAGTTTGAATAAAACTTTTTTGCGGTCCTTTTTGTAGATGTTTCGGACTAGCAGGTCTAAATGGGCCTTTCAATGGGCCCGTTGGAATTTTAACTGAGTAAAAAGTATAAAAATTGAGGTTTTTCATTATAATTGTGTTGAAAAGGACCTAATCAAATATTTGAACTCCTAAAATTTGATTAAAACATGTTTTGCGGTCCTTTTTGTCGAGGTTTCGGACGAGTAGGTCTAAATGGTCCTTTCAATGGACCCGTTGAAATTTTAACTGAGTAAAAAGTACAGAAATTGAGGTTTTGCAATATAATTGTTTTGAAAAGCTCCTAATCAATTACATGAACTCGTAAAATTTGATTAAAAATTGTTTTGCATTCCTTTTTGTAGAGGTTTCGGACGAGCGGGTCTAAATGGGCTTTTCAATGGACCCGTTGGAATTTTAACTGAGTAAAAAGTCCAGAAATTGAGGTTTTGCAATATAATTGTGTCGAAAAAATCCTAATCAATTACATCAACTACTAAAATTTGATTAAAACTTGTTTTGCAATCCTTTTTGTAGAGGTTTCGGACGAGCGGATCGAAATGGGCCTTTCAATGGACCCGTTGGAATTTTAACTGAGTAAAAAGTACAGAAATTTAGGTTTTGCAACATAATTGTGTTGAAAAGCTCCTAATCGATTATTTGAACTTTTAAATTTTGATTAAAATTTGTTTTGCCGTCCTTTTTGTTGAGCTTTCGGACGAGCAGGTCTAAATGGGCCTTTCAATGGACCCGTTGGAATTTTAACTGAGTAAAAAGTACAGAAATTGAGGTTTTTCAATATAATTGTTTTGAAAAGCTCCTAATCAATTATTTGAACTCCTAAATTTTGATTAAAACTTGTTTTGTGGTTCTTTTTGAAGTGGTTTCGGACGAAAAGATCTAAATCGGCCTTTCAATGGACCCATTGGAATTTTAACTGAGTAAAAAATACAGAAATTGAGGTTTTGCAATATGATTGTGTTGAAAAGCTACTAATTAATAATTTGAACTCTTAAAATTTGATTAAAGCTTGTTTTGCGGTCCTTTTTGTAGAGGTTTCGGACGAGCTGGTCTAAATGGGCCTTTCAATGGACCCGTTGGAATTTTAACTGAGTAAAATGTAAAGAAATTGAGGTTTTTCAATTACATGATCTCCTAAATTTTGAATAAAACGTGTTTTGTGGCCCTTTTTGTAGAGGTTTCGGACGAAAAGGTCTAAATGTGCCTTACATTGGACCCGTTGGAATTTTAACTGAGTAAAAAGTACAGAAAATGAGGTTTTGCAATATAATTGTATTGAAAAGCCCCTAATCAATTACATGAACTCCTAAAATTTGATTAAAACTTGTTTTGCAGTCCTTTTGTAGAGGATTCGGACGAGCGGATCGAAATGGGCCTTTCAATGGATCCGTTGAAATTTTAACTGAGTAAAAAGTACCGAAATTGAGGTTTTGCAATATGATTGTGTTGAAAAGCTCCTAATCAATAGTTTGAACTCCTAAAATTTGAAGAAAACTTTTTTGCGGTCCTTTTTGTAGAGGTTTCAAACGAGCAGGTCTAAATGGGCCTTTCAATGGGCCCGTTGGAATTTTAACTGATTCAAAAGTATAAAAATTGAGTTTTTTCAATATAATTGTGTTGAAAAGGTCCTAATCAATTATTGGAACTCCTAAAATTTGATTAAAACTTATTTTGCAGTCCTTTTTTGGAGATTTCGGACGAGCATGTCTAAATGGGCCTTTTAATGGGTCCGTTGGAATTTTAACTTAGTAAAAAGTATAAAAATAGAGGTTGTTCAATATAATTGTGTTGAAAAGGTCCTAATAAATTAATAGAACTCCTAAAGTTTGAATAAAACTTTTTTGCGGTCCTTTTTGTAGATGTTTCGGACTAGCAGGTCTAAATGGGCCTTTCAATGGGCCCGTTGGAATTTTAACTGAGTAATAAGTATAAAAATTGAGGTTTTGCAATATAATTGTGTTGAAAAGCTCCTAATCAAATATTTGAACTCCTAAATTTTGATTAAAACTTTTTTTGCGGTCCTTTTTGTCGAGGTTTCGGTCGAGCAGGTCTAAATGAGCCTTTCAATGGACCCGTTGGAATTTTAACTAAGTAAAAAGTATAAAAATTGATGTTTTTCAATATAATTGTGTTGAAAAGCTCCTAATCAGTTAATTGAACTCCTAAATTTTGATTAAAACTTGTTTCGCGACCCTTGTTTTAGAGGTTTCGGACGAGCAGTTCTAAATGGGTCTTTCAATGGACCCCTTGGAATTTTAACTGAGTAAAAATTACAGAAATTGAGGTTTTGCAATATAATTGTGTTGAAAGGCTACTAATTAATTATTTGAACTCTTAAATTTTGATTAAAGCTTGTTTTACGGTCCTTTTTGTAGAGGTTTCAGACGAGTAGGTCAAAATGCTCCTTTCAATGGACCCGTTGGAATTTTAACTGAGTAAAAAGTACAGAAATTGAGGTTTTGCAATATAATTGTGTTGAAAAGCTCCTAATCAATTATTTGAACTCCTAAAATTTGATTAAAACTTGTTTTGCGGTCCTTTTTGTCGAGGTTTCGGACGAGCGGGTCTAAATGGGCCTTTCAATGGACCCGTTGGAATTTTAACTGAGTAAAAAGTATAGAAATTGTGTTTTTTCAATATAATTGTGTTGAAAAGCTCCTAATAAATTACATGAACTCCTAAAATTTGATTAAAACTTGTTTTGCGGTCCTTTTTGTCGAGGTTTCGGACGAGCGAGTCTAAATGGGCCTTTCAATGGACTCGTTGGAATTTTAACTGAGTAAAAAGTATAGAAATTGAGGTTTTGCAATATGATGGTGTTGAAAAGCTACTAATCAATTATTTGAACTCCTAAAATTTGATTAAAACTTCTTTTGCGGTCCTTTTTTGTAGAGGTTTCGGACGAGCAGGTCTAAATGGGCCTTTGAATGGACCCGTTGGAATTTTAACTGAGTAAAACGTACAGAAACTGAGGTTTTTCAATTACACGATCTCCTAAATTTTGATTAAAACTTGTTTTGTGGCCCTTTTTGTAGAGGTTTCGGACGAAAAGGTCTAAATGGGCCTTACATTGGACCCGTTGGAATTTTAACTGAGTAAAAAGTATAGAAAATGAGGTCTTGCATTATAATTGTATTGAAAAGCCCCTAATCAATTACATGAACTCCTAAAATTTGATTAAAACTTATTTTGCAATCCTTTTTGTAGAGGTTTCGGACGAGTGGGTCGAAATGGGCCTTTCAATGGACCCGTTGGAATTTTAACTGAGTAAAAAGTACAGAAATTGAGGTTTTTCAATATGATTGTGTTGAAAAGCTCCTAATCAATTGTTTGAACTCCTAAAATTTGAAGAAAATCTTTTTGCGGTCCTTTTTGTAGAGGTTTCGGACGAGCAGGTCTAAATGGGCCTTTCAATGGGCCCGTTGGAATTTTAACTGAGTAAAAAGTATAAAAATTGAGGTTTTTCAATATAATTGTGTTGAAAAGGTCCTAATCAATTATTTGAACTCCTAAAATTTGATGAAAACTTGTTTTGAAGTCCTTTTTGTCGAGGTTTCGGACGAGCAGGTCTAAATGGGCCTTTCAATGGGCCCGTTGGTATATTAACCGAGTAAAAAGTATAAAAATTGAGGTTTTTCAATATAATTGTGTTGAAAAGGTCCTAATAAATTAATAGAACTCCTAAAATTTGAATAAAACGTTTTTGCAGTCATTTTTGAAGAGGTTTCGGACGAGCATGTCTAAATGGGCCTTTCAATCGGCCCGTTGGAATTTTAACTGAGTAAAAAGTATAAAAATTGAGGTTTTTCATTATAATTGTGTTTAAAAGGACCTAATCAAATATTTGAACTCCTAAAATTTGATTAAAGCATGTTTTGCGGTCCTTTTTGTCGAGGTTTCGGGCGAGTAGTTCTAAATGGTCCTTTCAATGGACCCGTTGGAATTTTAACTGGGTAAAAAGTACAGAAATTGAGGTTTTGCAGTATAATTGTGTTGAAAAGCTCCTAATCAATTACATGAACTCGTAAGATTTGATTAAAAATTGTTTTGCATTCCTTTTTGTAGAGGTTTCGGACGAGCGGGTCTAAATGGGCCTTTCAATGGACCCGTTGGAATTTTAACTGAGTAAAAAGTACAGAAATTGAGGTTTTGCAATATAATTTTGTCGAAAAAATCGTTATCAATTACATCAAGTACTAAAATTTGATTAAAACTTGTTTTGCTGTCCTTTTTGTAGAGGTTTCGGACGAGCGGATCGAAATGGGACTTTCAATGGACCCGTTGGAATTTTAACTGAGTAAAAAGTACAGAAATTGAGGTTTTTCAATGGGTCTTACATTGGACTCGTTGAAAACTTGTTTTGCAGTCCTTTTTGTCGAGGTTTCGGACGAGCAGGTCTAAATGGGCCTTTCAATGGGCCCGTTGGAATTTTAACCGTGTAAAAATTATAAAAATTGAGGTTTTTCAATATAATTGTGTTGAAAAGGTCCTAATAAATTAATAGAACTCCTAAAATTTGAATAAAATTTTTTTGCGGTCCTTTTTGTAGAGGATTCGGACGAGCAGGTCTAAATTGAGGTTTTTCATTATAATTGTGTTGAAAAGGTCCTAATCAATTATTTGAACTCCTAAAATTTGATTAAAACTTGTTTTGCGGTCCTTTTTGTCGAAGTTTCGGACGAGCAGGTCTACATGGTCTAAAAAGTACAGAAATTGAGGTTTTGAAATATAATTGGGTTGAAAAAATCCTAATCAATTACATGAACTCCTAAATTTTGATTAAAACTTGTTTTGCAGTCCTTTTTGTAGAGGTTTCGGACGAGCGGATCGAAATGGGCCTTTCAATGGACCCGTTGGAATTTTAACTTAGTAAAAAGTACAGAAATTGAGGTTTTGCAACATAATTGTGTTGAAAAGCTCCTAATCAATTATTTGAACTCCTAAATTTTGATTAAAATTTGTTTTGCAGTCCTTTTTGTTGAGGTTTCGGACGAGCAGGTCTAAATGGGCCTTTCAATGGACCCGTTGGAATTTTAACTGAGTAAATAGTACAGAAATTGAGGTCTTGCAATATAATTGTGTTGAAAAGCTACTAATCAATTATTTTATCTCCTAAAATTTGATTAAAACTTGTTTTGCGGTCCTTTTTGGTAGAGGTTTCAGACGAGCATGTCTAAATGGGCCTTTCAATGGACCCGTTGGAATTTTAACTGAGTAAAAAGTACAGAAATTGAGGTTTTGCAAAATAAGTGTGTTGAAAATCTCGTAATCAATTACATGATATCCTAAATTTTGATTAAAACTTGTTTTGTGGCCCTTTTTGTAGAGGTTTCGGACGAAAAGATCTAAATGGGCCTTACATTGGACACGTTGGAATTTTAACTTAGTAAAAAGTACAGAAAATGAGGTTTTGCAATATAATTGTGTTGAAAAGCTCCTAATCAATTATATGAACTCCTAAAATTTCATTAAAACTTGTTTTGATGTCCTTTTTGTAGAGGTTTCAGACGAGCGGGTCGAAATGGGCCTTTCAATGGATCTGTTGAAATTTTAACTGAGTAAAAGTACAAAAATTGAGGTTTTGCAATATAATTGTGTTGGAAAGCTGCTAAACAATTATTTGAACTCCTAAGATTTGATTAAAACTTGTTTTGTGGTCCTTTTTGTCGAGGTTTCGGACGAGCGGGTCTAAATGGGCCTTTCAATGGACCCGATGGAATTTTAACTGAGTAAAAAGTACATAAATTGAGTTTTTTCAATATAATTGTGTTAAAAAGCTCCTAATAAATTACATGAACTCCTAAAATTTGATTAAAACTTGTTTTGCGGTCCTTTTTGTAGAGGTTTCGGACGAGCGAGTCTAAATGGGCCTTTGAATGGACCCGTTGGAATTTTAACTTTGTAAAAAGTACAGAAATTGAGGTTTTGCAATATAATGGTGTTGAAAAGCTACTAATCAATTATTTGAACTCCTAAAATTTGATTAAAACTTCTTTTGCGGTCCTTTTTTGTAGAGGTTTCGGACGAGCAGGTCTAAATGGGCCTTTGAATGCACCCGTTGGAATTTTAACTAAGTAAAAAGTACAGAAATTGAGGTTTTCAATTACATGATCTCCTAAATTTTGATTAAAACTTGTTTTGTGGCCCTTTTTGTAGAGGTTTCGGACGAAAAGGTCTAAATGGGCCTTACATTGGACCCGTTGGAATTTTAACTTAGTAAAAAGTACAGAAAATGAGGTTTTGTAATATAATTGTGTTGAAAAGCTCCTAATCAATTACATGAACTCCTAAAATTTGATTAAAACTTATTTTGCAGTCCTTTTTGTAGAGGTTTCGGACGAGCGGTTCGAAATGGGCCTTTCAATGGATCCGTTGAAATTTTAACTGAGTAAAAAGTACCGAAATTGAGGTTTTGCAATATGATTGTGTTGAAAAGCTCCTAATCAATAGTTTGAACTCCTAAAATTTGAAGAAAACTTTATTGCGGTCCTTTTTGTAGAGGTTTCGAACGAGCAGGTCTAAATGGGCCCGTTGGAATTTTAACTGAGTAAAAAGTATAAAAATTGAGTTTTTTCAATATAATTGTGTTGAAAAGGTCCTAATCAATTATTTGAACTCCTAAAATTTGATTAAAACTTGTTTGGAGTCCTTTTTGTCGAGGTTTCGGACGAGCAGGTCTAAATGGGCCTTTTAATGGGCCCGTTGGAATTTTAACTTAGTAAAAAGTATAAAAATCGAGGTTTTTCAATATAATTGTGTTTAAAAGGTCCTAATAAATTAATAGAAATCCTAAAATTTGAATAAAACTTTTTTGCGTTCCTATTTGTAGAGGTTTCGGACTAGCAGGTCTAAATGGGACTTTCAATGAGCCCGTTGGAATTTTAACCGAGTAAAAAGTATAAAAATTGAGGTTTTTCATTATAATTGTGTTGAAAAGGTCCTAATCAATTATTTGAACTCCCAAAATTTGATTAAAACTTGTTTTGCGGTCCTTTTTGATGAAGTTTCGGACGAGCTGGTCTAAATGGTCCTTTCAATGGACCCGTTGGAATTTTAACTGAGTAAAAAGTACAAAAATTGAGGTTTTCAATATAAGTGTGTTGAAAAGCTACTAATCAATTATCTGAACTCCTAAATTTTGATTAAAACTTGTTTTGCGGTCCTTTTTGTCGAGGTTTCGGACGAGCGGGTCTAAATGGGCCTTTCAATGGACCCATTGGAATTTTAACTGAGTAAAAAATACAGAAATTGAGGTTTTGCAATATAATTGTTTTGAAAAGCTACTAATTAATTATTTGAACTTTTAAAATTTGATTAAAGCTTGTTTTGCGGTCCTTTTTGTAGAGGTTTCGGACGAGCTGGTCTAAATGGGCCTTTCAATGGACCCGTTGGAATTTTAACTGAGTAAAAAGTACAGAAATTGAGGTTTTCCAATATAATTGTGTTAAAAAGCTCCTAATCAATTATTTGAACTCCTAAAATTTGATGAAAACTTGTTTTGAAGTCCTTTTTGTCGAGGTTTCGGACGAGCAGGTCTAAATGGGCCTTTCAATGGGCCCGTTGGTATATTAACCGAGTAAAAAGTATAAAAATTGAGGTTTTTCAATATAATTGAGTTGAAAAGGTCCTAATAAATTAATAGAAATCCTAAAATTTGAATAAAACTTTTTTGCGTTCCTCTTTGTAGAGGTTTCGGACTAGCAGGTCTAAATGGGACTTTCAATGAGCCCGTTGGAATTTTAACCGAGTAAAAAGTATAAAAATTGAGGTTTTTCATTATAATTGTGTTGAAAAGGTCCTAATCAATTATTTGAACTCCCAAAATTTGATTAAAACTTGTTTTGCGGTCCTTTTTGTCGAGGTTTCGGACGAGCTGGTCTAAATGGTCCTTTCAATGGACCCGTTGGAATTTTAACTGAGTAAAAAGTACAGAAATTGAGGTTTTGCAATATAATTGTGTTGAAAAGCTACAAATCATTTATTTGAACTCCGAAAATTTGATTAAAACTTGTTTTGCGGTCCTTTTTGCCGAGGTTTCGGACTAGCGAGTCTAAATGGGCCTTTCAATGAACCCGTCGGAATTTTAACTGAGTAAAAAGTATAGAAATTAAGGTTTTGCAATATAATGGTGTTGAAAAGCTACTAATCAATTATTTGAACTCCTAAAATTTGATTAAAACTTCTTTTGCGGTCCTTTTTGTAGAGGTTTCGGACGAGCAGGTCTAAATGGGCCTTTGAATGGACCCGTTGGAATTTTAACTGAGTAAAAAGTACAGAAATTGAGGTTTTTCAATTACATGATCTCCTAAATTTTGATTAAAACCTGTTTTGTGGCCCTTTTTGTAGAGGTTTCGGACGAAAAGGTCTAAATGGGCCTTACATTGGACCCGTTGGAATTTTAACTGAGTAAAAAGTACAGAAAATGAGGTTTTGCAATATAATTGTATTGAAAAGCCCCTAATCAATTACATAAACTCCTAAAATTTGATTAAAACTTATTTTGCAGTCCTTTTTGTAGAGGTTTCGGACGAGCGGGTCGAAATGGGCCTTTCACTGGATCCGTTGTAATTTTAACTGAGTAAAAAGTACCGAAATTGAGGTTTTGCAATATGATTGTGTTGAAAAGCTCCTAATCAATTGTTTGAACTCCTAAAATTTGAAGAAAACCTTTTTGCGGTCCTTTTTGTAGAGGTTTCGGACGAGCAAGTCTAAATGGGCCTTTCAATGGGCCCGTTGGAATTTTAACTGAGTAAAAAGTATAAAAATTGAGGTTTTTCAATATAATTGTGTTGAAAAGGTCCTAATCAATGATTTGAACTCCTAAAATTTGATGAAAACTTGTTTTGCAGTCCTTTTTGTCGAGGATTCGGACGAGCAGGTCTAAATGGGCCTTTCAATGGGCCCGTTGGAATTTTAACCGAGTAAAAAGTATAAAAATTGAGGTTTTTCAATATAATTGTGTTGAAAAGGTTCTAATAAATTAATAGAACTCCTAAAGTTTGAATAAAACTTTTTTGCGGTCCTTTTTGTAGAGGTTCAGACGAGCAGGTCTAAATGGGCCTTTCAATGGGCCTGTTGGAATTTTAACTGAGTAAAAAGTATAAAAATTGAGGTTTTCAATTATAATTGTGTTGAAAAGGACCTAATCAAATATTTGAACTCCTAAAATTTGATTAAAACATGTTTTGCGGTACTTCTTGTCGAGGTTTCGGACGAGTAGGTCTAAATGGTCCTTTCAATGGACCCGTTGGAATTTTAACTGAGTAAAAAGTACAGAAATTGAGGTTTTGCAATATAATTGTATTGAAAAGCCCCTAATCAATTACATAAACTCCTATAATTTGATTAAAACTTATTTTGCAGTCCTTTTTGTAGAGGTTTCGGACGAGCGGGTCGAAATGGGCCTTTCACTGGATCCGTTGTAATTTTAACTGAGTAAAAAGTACCGAAATTGAGGTTTTGCAATATGATTGTGTTGAAAAGCTCCTAATCAATTTTTTGAACTCCTAAAATTTGAAGAAAACCTTTTTGCGGTCCTTTTTGTAGAGGTTTCGGACGAGCAAGTCTAAATGGGCCTTTCAATGGGCCCGTTGGAATTTTAACTGAGTAAAAAGTATAAAAATTGAGGTTTTTCAATATAATTGTGTTGAAAAGGTCCTAATCAATGATTTGAACTCCTAAAATTTGATGAAAACTTGTTTTGCAGTCCTTTTTGTCGAGGATTCGGACGAGCAGGTCTAAATGGGCCTTTCAATGGGCCCGTTGGAATTTTAACCGAGTAAAAAGTATAAAAATTGAGGTTTTTCAATATAATTGTGTTGAAAAGGTCCTAATAAATTAATAGAACTCCTAAAGTTTGAATAAAACTTTTTTGCGGTCCTTTTTGTAGAGGTTTCGGACGAGCAGGTCTAAATGGGCCTTTCAATGGGCCCGTTGGAATTTTAACTGAGTAAAAAGTATAAAAATTGAGGTTTTCAATTATAATTGTGTTGAAAAGGACCTAATCAAATATTTGAACTCCTAAAATTTGATTAAAACATGTTTTGCGGTACTTCTTGTCGAGGTTTCGGACGAGTAGGTCTAAATGGTCCTTTCAATGGACCCGTTGGAATTTTAACTGAGTAAAAAGTACAGAAATTGAGGTTTTGCAATATAATTGTATTGAAAAGCCCCTAATCAATTACATAAACTCCTATAATTTGATTAAAACTTATTTTGCAGTCCTTTTTGTAGAGGTTTCGGACGAGCGGGTCGAAATGGGCCTTTCACTGGATCCGTTGTAATTTTAACTGAGTAAAAAGTACCGAAATTGAGGTTTTGCAATATGATTGTGTTGAAAAGCTCCTAATCAATTTTTTGAACTCCTAAAATTTGAAGAAAACCTTTTTGCGGTCCTTTTTGTAGAGCTTTCGGACGAGCAAGTCTAAATGGGCCTTTCAATGGGCCCGTTGGAATTTTAACTGAGTAAAAAGTATAAAAATTGAGGTTTTTCAATATAATTGTGTTGAAAAGGTCCTAATCAATGATTTGAACTCCTAAAATTTGATGAAAACTTGTTTTGCAGTCCTTTTTGTCGAGGATTCGGACGAGCAGGTCTAAATGGGCCTTTCAATGGGCCCGTTGGAATTTTAACCGAGTAAAAAGTATAAAAATTGAGGTTTTTCAATATAATTGTGTTGAAAAGGTCCTAATAAATTAATAGAACTCCTAAAGTTTGAATAAAACTTTTTTGCGGTCCTTTTTGTAGAGGTTTCGGACGAGCAGGTCTAAATGGGCCTTTCAATGGGCCCGTTGGAATTTTAACTGAGTAAAAAGTATAAAAATTGAGGTTTTCAATTATAATTGTGTTGAAAAGGACCTAATCAAATATTTGAACTCCTAAAATTTGATTAAAACATGTTTTGCGGTACTTCTTGTCGAGGTTTCGGACGAGTAGGTCTAAATGGTCCTTTCAATGGACCCGTTGGAATTTTAACTGAGTAAAAAGTACAGAAATTGAGGTTTTGCAATATAATTGTGTTGAAAAGCTCCAAATCAATTACATGAACTCGTAAAATTTGATTAAAAATTGTTTTGCATTCCTTTTTGTCGAGGTTTCGGACGAGCGGATCGAAATGGGCCTTTCAATGGACCCGTTGGAATTTTAACTGAGTAAAAAGTACCGAAATTGAGGTTTTGCAACATAATTGTGTTGAAAAGCTCCTAATCAATTATTTGAACTCCTAAATTTTGATTAAAATTTGTTTTGCGGTCCTTTTTGTTGAGGTTTCGGACGAGCAGGTCTAAATGGGCCTTTCAATGGGCCCGTTGGAATTTTAACTAAGTAAAAAGTCTAAAAATTGAGGTTTTTCAATATAATTGTGTTGAAAACCTCCTAATCAATTATTTGAACTCCTAAAATTTTATTAAAACTTGTTTCGCGACCCATTTTTAGAGGTTTCGGACGAGCAGGTCTAAATGGGCCTTTCAATGGACCCATTGGAATTTTAACTGAGTAAAAAATACAGAAATTGAGGTTTTGCAATATAATTCTGTTGAAAAGCTACTAATTAATAATTAGAACTCTTAAAATTTGATTAAAGCTTGTTTTTGCGGTCCTTTTTGTAGAGGTTTCGGACGAGCAGGTCTAAATGGGACTTTCAATGGGCCCGTTGGAATTTTAACTTAGTAAAAAGTATAAAAAATGAGTTTTTTCAATATAATTGTGTTGAAAAGGTCCTAATCAATTATTTGAACTCCTAAAATTAGATTAAAACTTGTTTTGCAGTCCTTTTTGTGGAGGTTTCGGACGAGCAGGTCTAAATGGGCCCGTTGGAATTTTAACTTAGTAAAAAGTATAAAAATTGAGGTTTTTCAATATAATTGTGTTGAAAAGGTCCTAATAAATTAATAGAACTCCTAAAATTTGAATAAAACTTTTTTGCGGTCCTTTTTGTAGAGGTTTCGGACTAGCAGGTCTAAATGGGCCTTTCAATGGGCCCGTTGGAATTTTAACTGAGTAAAAAGTATAAAAATTGAGGTTTTTCATTATAATTGTGTTGAAAAGGTCCTAATCAATTATTTGAACTCCTAAAATTTGATTAAAACATGTTTTGCGGTCCTTTTTGTAGTGGTTTCGGACAAGCGAGTCTAAATGGGCCTTTCAATGGACCCGTTGGAATTTTAACTGAGTAAAAAGTACAGAAATTGAGGTTTTGCAATATAATTGTGGTGAAAAGCTCCTAATCAATTACATGAACTCGTAAAATTTGATTAAAAATTGTTTTGCATTCCTTTTTGTAGAGGTTTCAGACGAGCGGATCGAAATGGGTCTTTCAATGGACCCGTTCGAATTTTAACTGAGTAAAAAGTACAGAAATTGAGGTTTTGCAATATAATTGTGTTGAAAAAATCTTAATCAACTACATGAACTCCTACAATTTGATTAAAACTTGTTTTGCGGTCCTTTTTGTAGAGGTTTCAGACGAGCGGCTCGAAATGGGCCTTTCAATGGACCCGTTGGAATTTTAACTGAGTAAAAAGTACAGAAATTGAGGTTTTGCAATATAATTGTGTTGATAAGCTACTAATAAATTATTTGATCTCCTAAAATTTGATTAAAACTTGTTTTGCGGTCCTTTTTGGTAGAGGTTTCGGACGAGCAGGTCTAAATGGGCCTTTCAATGGACCCGTTGGAATTTTAACTGAGTAAAGAGTACAGAAATTGAGGTTTTGCAATATACGTGTGTTGAAAATCTCGTAATCAATTACATGATCTCCTAAATTTTGATTAAAACTTGTTTTGCTGTCCTTTTTGTAGAGGTTTCAGACGAGCGGGTCAAAATGGGCCTTTCAATGGATCCGTTAAAATTTTAACTGAGTAAAAAGTACAGAAATTGAGGTTTTGCAATATAATTGTGTTGGAAAGCTGCTAAACAATTATTTGAACTCCTAAAATTTTATTAAAACTTGTTTTGCGGTCCTTTTTGTCGAGGTTTCGGACGAGCGGATCTAAATGGGCCTTTCAATGGACCCGTTGGAATTTTAACTGTGTAAAAAGTACATAAATTGAGTTTTTTCAATATAATTGTATTGAAAAGCTCCTAATAAATTACATGAACTCCTAAAATTTGTTTAAAACTTGTTTTCCTGTCCTTTTTGTTGAGGTTTCGGACGAGCGAGTCTAAATTGGGCTTTCAATGGACCCGTTGGAATTTTAACTGTGAAAAAAGTACAAAAATTTTGGTTTTGCAATATAATGGTGTTGAAAAGCTACTAATCAATTATTTGAACTCCTTAAATTTGATTAAAACTTCTTTTGCGGTCCTTTTTTGTATAGGCTTCGGACGAGCAGGTCTAAATGAGCCTTTGAATGCACCCGTTGGAATTTTAACTATGTAAAAAGTATAAAAATTGAGGTTTTTCAATATAATTGTGTTGAAAAGGTCCTAATCAATTATTTGAACTCCTTAAATTTGATTAAAGCTTGTTTTGCAGTCTTTTTTGTCGAGCTTTTGGACGAGCAGGTCTAAATGGGCCTTTTAATGGGCCCGTTGGAATTTTAACTTAGTAAAAAGTATAAAAATTGAGGTTTTTCAATATAATTGTGTTGAAAAGGTCCTAATGTATTAATAGAACTCCTAAAATTTGAATAAAACTTTTTTGCGGTCCTTTTTGTAGAGGTTTCGGACTAGCAGGTCTAAATGGGCCTTTTAATGGGCCCGTTGGAATTTTAACTGAGTAAAAAGTACAAAAATTGAGGTTTTACATTATAATTGTGTTGAAAAGGTCCTTATCAATTATTTGAACTCCTAAAATTTGATTAAAACTTGTTTTGAGGTCCTTTTTGTCGACGTTTCGGACGAGCGGGTGTAAATGGTCCTTCCAATGGACCCGTTGAAATTTTAATTGAGAAAAAGTACAGAAATTGAGGTTTTGCAATATAATTGTGTTGAAAAGCTCCTAATCAATTACATGAACTCGTAAAATTTGATTAAAAATTGTTTTGCATTCCTTTTTGTAGAGGTTTCGGACGAGCGGGTCTAAATGGGCCTTTCAAAGGACCCGTTGGAATTTTAACTGAGTAAAGAGTACATAAATTGAGGTTTTGCAATATAATTGTGTTGAAAAGCTCCTAATCAATTACATGAACTCGTAAAATTTGATTAAAAATTGTTTTCTCATTCCTTTTTGTAGAGGTTTCGGACGAGCGGATCGAAATGGGCCTTTCAATGGACCCGTTGGAATTTTAACTGAGTAAAAAGTACAGAAATTGAGGTTTTGCAAAATAATTGTGTTGAAAAAATCTTTATCAATTACATGAACTCCTAAAATTTGATTAAAACTTGTTTCGCGACCCTTTTTTTAGAGGTTTCGGACGAGCAATTCTAAATGTGCCTTTCAATGGACCCGTTGAAATTTTAACTGAGTAAAAAATACAGAAATTGAGGTTTTGCAATATAATTGTGTTGAAAAGCTACTAATTAATTATTTGAACTCTTAAAGTTTCATTAAAGCTTGTTTTGTGGTCCTTTTTGTAGAGGTTTCGGACGAGCTGGTCTAAATGGGCCTTTCAATGGACCCGTTGGAATTTTTACTGAGTAAAAAGTACAGAAATTGAGGATCTGCAATATAATTATGTTGAAAAAATCCTAATCAATTACATGAACTACTAAAATTTGATTAAAACTTGTTTTGCAATCCTTTTTGTAGAGGTTTCAGACGAGTGGATCGAAATGGGCCTTTCAATGGACCCGTTGGAATTTTAACTGAGTAAAAAGTACAGAAATTGAGGTTTTGCAACATAATTGTGTTGAAAAGCTCCTAATCAGTTATTTGAACTCCTAAATTTTCATTAAAATTTGTTTTGCGGTCCTTTTTGTTGAGGTTTCGGACGAGCAGGTCTAAATGGGCCTTTCAATGGACCCGTTGGAATTTTAACTGAGTAAAAAGTACAGAAATTGAGGTTTTGCAATATAATTGTGTTGATAAGCTACTAATAAATTATTTGATCTCCTAAAATTTGATTAAAACTTGTTTTGCGGTCCTTTTTGGTAGAGGTTTCGGAAGAGCATGTCTAAATGGGCCTTTCAATGGACCCGTTGGAATTTTAACTGAATAAAAAGTACAAAAATTAAGGTTTTGCAATATACGTGTGTTGAAAATCTCGTAATCAATTACATGATCTCCTAAATTTTGATTAAAACTTGTTTTGCTGTCCTTTTTGTAGAGGTTTCAGACGAGCGGGTCGAAATGGGTCTTTCAATGGATCCGTTAAAATTTTAACTGAGTAAAAAGTACAGAAATTGAGGTTTTGCAATATAATTGTGTTGGAAAGCTGCTAAACAATTATTTGAACTCGTAAAATTTGATTAAAACTTGTTTTGCGGTCCTTTTTGTCGAGGTTTCGGACGAGCGGATCTAAATGGGCCTTTCAATGGACTCGTTGGAATTTTAACTGTGTAAAAAGTACATAAATTGAGTTTTTTCTATATAATTGTATTGAAAAGCTCCTAATAAATTACATGAACTCCTAAAATTTGTTTAAAACTTGTTTTGCTGTCCTTTTTGTTGAGGTTTCGGACGAGCGAGTCTAAATGGGCCTTTCAATGGACCCGTTGGAATTTTAACTCTGTAAAAAGTACAAAAAATTTGGTTTTGCAATATAATGGTGTTGAAAAGCTACTAATCAATTATTTGAACTCCTTAAATTTGATTAAAACTTCTTTTGCGGTCCTTTTTTGTATAGGTTTCGGACGAGCAGGTCTAAATGGGCCTTTGAATGCACCCGTTGGAATTTTAACTAAGTAAAAAGTACAGAAATTGAGGTTTTTCAATTACATGATCTCCTAAATTTTGATTAAAACTTGTTTTGTGGCCCTTTTTGTAGAGGTTTCGGACGAAAAGGTCTAAATGGGCCTTGCATTGGACCCGTTGGAATTTTAACTCAGTAAAAAGTACAGAAAATGAGGTTTTGCAATATAATTGTATTGAAAAGCGCCTAATCAATTACATGAACTCCTAAAATTTGATTAAAACTTGTTTTGCAGTCCTTTTTGTAGAGGTTTCGGACGAGCGGGTCGGAATGGGCCTTTCAATGGATCCGTTGAAATTTTAACTGAGTAAAAAGTTCCGAAATTGGGGTTCAATATGATTGTGTTGAAAAGCTCCTAATCGATTGTTTGAACTCCTAAAATTTGAAGAAAACTTTTTTGCGGTCCTTTTTGTAGAGGTTTCGGACGAGCATGTCTAAATGGACCTTTCAATGGGCCCGTTGGAATTTTAACTATGTAAAAAGTATAAAAATTGAGGTTTTTCAATATAATTGTGTTGAAAAGGTCCTAATCAATTATTTGAACTCCTTAAATTTGATTAAAACTAGTTTTGCAATCTTTTTTGTCGAGGTTTTGGACGAGCAGGTCTAAATGGGCCTTATAATGGGCCCGTTGGAATTTTAACTTAGTAAAAAGTATAAAAATTGAGGTTTTTCAATATAATTGTGTTGAAAAGGTCCTAATAAATTAATAGAACTCCTAAAATTTGAATAAAACTTTTTTGCGGTCCTTTTTGTAGAGGTTTCGGACTAGCAGGTCTAAATGGGCCTTCCAATGGGCCCGTTGGAATTTTAACTTAGTAAAAAGTACAAAAATTGAGGTTTTACATTATAATTGTGTTGAAAATGTCCTTATCAATTATTTGAACTCCTAAAATTTGATTAAAACTTGTTTTGAGGTCCTTTTTGTCGAGGTTTCGGACGAGCGGGTGTAAATGGTCCTTCCAATGGACCTGTTGAAATTTTAATTGAGTAAAAAGTACAGAAATTGAGGTTTTGCAATATAATTGTGTTGAAAAGCTCCTAATCAATTACATGAACTCGTAAAATTTGATTAAAAATTGTTTTGCATTCCTTTTTGTAGAGGTTTCGGACGAGCGGGTCTAAATGGGCCTTTCAAAGGACCCGTTCGAATTTTAACTGAGTAAAAAGTACAGAAATTGAGGTTTTGCAATATAATTGTGTTGAAAAGCTCCTAATCAGTTACATGAACTCGTAAAATATGATTAAAAATTGTTTTGCATTCCTTTTTGTAGAGGTTTCGGACGAGCGGATCGAAATGGGCCTTTCAATGGACCCGTTGGAATTTTAACTGAGTAAAAAGTACAGAAATTGAGGTTTTGCAATATAATTGTGTTGAAAAAATCTTTATCAATTACATGAACTCCTAAAATTTGATTAAAACTTGTTTCACGACCCTTTTTTTAGAGGTTTCGGACGAGCAATTCTAAATGTGCCTTTCAATGGACCCGTTGAAATTTTAACTGAGTAAAAAATACAGAAATTGAGGTTTTGCAATATAATTGTGTTGAAAAGCTACTAATTAATTATTTGAACTCTTAAAGTTTCATTAAAGCTTGTTTTGTGGTCCTTTTTGTAGAGGTTTCGGACGAGCTGGTCTAAATGGGCCTTTCAATGGACCCGTTGGAATTTTAACCGAGTAAAAGTGCAGAAATTGAGGTTTTGCAATATAATTGTGTTGAAAAGCTCCTAATCAATTATTTGAACTCCTAAAATTTGATTAAAACTTGTTTTGCGGTCCTTTTTGTCGAGGTTTCGGACG
Source organism: Hibiscus trionum (assembly GCA_030270665.1). Classification (NCBI taxonomy): domain Eukaryota; kingdom Viridiplantae; phylum Streptophyta; class Magnoliopsida; order Malvales; family Malvaceae; genus Hibiscus; species Hibiscus trionum. The sequence goes on from BSYR01000002.1 coordinate 28,429,196, forward strand.
AGCGGGTCTAAATGGGCCTTTCAATGGACCCGTTGGAATTTTAACTGTGTAAAAAGTACAAAAATTTTAGTTTTGCAATATAATTGTGTTGAAAAGCTACTAATCAATTATTTGAACTCCTTAAATTTGATTAAAACTTCTTTTGCGGTCCTGTTTTGTAGAGGTTTCGGACGAGCAGGTCTAAATGGGCCTTTGAATGGACCCGTTTGAATTTTAACTGAGTAAAATGTACAGAAACTGAGGTTTGTCAATTACATGATCTCCTAAATTTTGATTAAAACTGAGGTTTCGGACGAGCAGGTCTAAAAGGTCTAAATGGGCCTTACATTGGACCCGTTGGAATTTTAACTGAGTAAAAAGTACAGAAAATGAGGTCTTGCAATATAATTGTATTGAAAAGCCCCTAATCAATTACATGAACTCCTAAAATTTGATTAAAACTTATTTTGCAGTTCTTTTTGTAGAGGTTTCGGACGAGCGGGTCGAAATGGGCCTTTCACTGGATCCGTTGAAATTTTAACTGAGTAAAAAGTTAGGAAATTGAGGTTTTGCACTATGATTGTGTTGAAAAGCTCCTAATCAATTGTTTGAATGGGCCTTTCAATGGGCCCGTTGGAATTCTAACTGAGTAAAAGTATAAAAATGTAGGTTTTTCAATATAATTGTGTTGAAAAGGTCCTAATAAATTATTTGAACTCCTAAAATTTGATAAAAACGTGTTTTGCAGTCATTTTTGTCGAGGTTTCGAACGAGCAGGTCTAAATGGGCCTTTCAATGGGCCTGTTGGAATTTTAACTGAGTAAAAAGTACAAAAATTGAGGTTTTCAATATAATTGTGTTGAAAAGGTCCTAATAAATTAATAGAACTCCTAAAATTTGAATAAAACCTTTTTGCGGTCCTTTTTGTAGAGGTTTCGGACGAGCAGGTCTAAATGGGCCTTTCAATGGGCCCGTTGGAATTTTAACTGAGTAAAAAGTCTAAAAATTGAGGTTTTTCATTATAATTGTGTTGAAATGGACCTAATCAAATATTTGAACTCCTAAAATTTGATTAAAACATGTTTTGCGGTCCTTTTTGTCGAGGTTTCAGACGAGTAGGTCGAAATGGTCCTTTCAATGCACCCGTTGGAATTTTAACTGAGTAAAAAGTACAGAAATTGAGGTTTTGCAATATAATTGTGTTGAAAAGGACCTAATCAATTATTTGAACTCCTAAATTTTGATTAAAAATTTTTTTGCGGTCCTTTTTGTTGAGGTTTCGGACGAACATGTCTAAATGGGCCTTTCAATGGACCCATTGGAATTTTAACTCAGTAAATGTAACCCCCTTAACCCGGCCTAGACGGTTGACCCGAATTAAGAAAGTCACACGGGGAAAACCAAAGTCAACCCGAAAGTCAACCTTGATTAACGACCCTTTTTTTTCTTTTTAAACTTGTCTAGATGCATATTAATCCTTAGATATAACCATACAACAGCATACTCAAAGATCATAACATCAAAGATCAAACAGGGACCCAATTGAACAAATTACAACTTTAGGGACCAAATTGTAATTTCTGATATATATGAGGACTTAACCCAAACTAAAGTTACCAACTTGAAATTAATCAGGTTTCATGCTTCTCTGTGAAATTTCAGCTCAAAAGGACTTCCCAAACTCATACAATTGCACAAACAAGATTCAGGACCAAAACGCAAACAATTCAAAACATTTAACTGCCAATGTCAGCCCCTAACGGTCACCCGTTCCGAAACGGGCAGAGCCCGTTTCGAAACGCGGGGCCGTTCCGCAACGCGTACCGCAACACGGGCTGGCAGTAGCCAAACCGTTTCGGAACGGTCCCTCCCGTTTCGGACGCCTGGGCTTGTTTAAGGCACCCGTTCCGAAACGGTAGGTGCTGTTCCGAAACACCCTACACAGATTACCCCAAAATGCACACTTTAACATGCAATTAAACATCCAATCATGCTCCAAATGTCACCAAACTTTACCAACATGCAATTCAACATATAAGAGACATACTTGCATCAACAAATCATCAAAACATCCAAATATATGAAAAGCCCCAAATCTATAGGCATGCGGATGATCACCAGCCAACCTAGGACAATCTCGCCTCAAATGGTCTGCGGATCCACAATTCCAACACCCATGACCAGTTGCCGCAACAGGAGCTTGCACCTCTCTCACAGCACGAGGACAGTCACGCTTCATGTGACCACGTGAACCACAGATCCAACAAGCACTCGGATCAACTCGAGCATTGCCTCCTCTAGCAGGTGCACCACCACCTCTCTTAGCTGAAGACTGATACTTCTGATCACGTCCCCTCTTGTTCCGTCCACCTCCGGAACTATACTCAGCAACTCGCTTGCCAGCACTCTTAGCAGATAAACTCAGGTTCATCTCAATATCCTTGGCTCGGCCCACCAACACATCAAAATCATCATACTCGGTAGCCAGCACATACATCTTTACATCCGTCTCCAAACCATAACGGAACCTTTCACACCTCTCTCGCTCATCAGGTACCAGCTCAGGTGCATACTGACTGAGTCGAACAAACTGCACTTCATACTCAGCCACACTCATGCTCCCTTGGGTAAGAGACATGAATTCACGCTTCTTCTCATCTAGGTACCTCACACCCAGATACATTCTCTTGAACACATTCTGAAAGAATGTCCAAGTCACATCCGCTTCTGCCATCCCAGCAATAGTGGTTGTCCACCACGTATATGCATCCTTCTGCAGCAAGGACACAACACAGCCAAGCTTCTGCACATCAGTGCAACTCATCTGACCCAAGATTCGCTTGGTACTCTCTAGCCAAGCTTCAGAACTCTCAGCAGACATACCCCTGAACTCAGTCCCACCAAGACTGCGCAGACGCTCCAAAGGTAGTCTAACTCCAGCATCTTCCTGATGCCCCGCTCCACGAGCCCCAGCTACTGCTGCTTGAAAAGCACCAGCAAATAGCTTGCACTAACATAGACATATCAGGCATAGCTTGCCCCTGACCAACTTCTGGTCCAGCAGCTCCAGCACCAGCTGCAGCTCCAGCTTCCTCAGCCCCAGCACCACCACCACCAGGTGGAGGAGGTAACACCGCACTACCCGTGTTTTCCTCATTCTCGTTCTCATTAGGAGCCGTAGCTCGCACATTACCTCGTAACTCTCTACGTGGTGCCATACTTTTACCATGCAATCACAATACAAATAAAACGAAGTCAGGCCCAGCAAGGTAAGCAATCCAAGTATTCAAGCTCAATTTCATTCAAAATCAACACCATTTCATTAGCTTTTATTTGGCAATGGGTACCCACAACATACTACACCACAACATACATCTCAATTGCAACATACATGCAATTCACTCAACAAGCATACAAGCATACATACTTCAATCATGCACACACTCATTCCCAATACTCGAGAACTCAGCTCTGATACCACCAAATGTAACCCCCTTAACCCGGCCTAGACGGTTGACCCGAATTAAGAAAGTCACACGGGGAAAACCAAAGTTAACCCGAAAGTCAACCTTGATTAACGACCCTTTTTTTCTTTTTAAACTTGTCTAGATGCATATTAATCCTTAGATATAACCATACAACAGCATACTCAAAGATCATAACATCAGAGATCAAACAGGGACCCAATTGAACAAATTACAACTTTAGGGACCAAATTGTAATTTCTGATATATATGAGGACTTAACCCAAACTAAAGTTACCAACTTGAAATTAATCAGGTTTCATGCTTCTCTGTGAAATTTCAGCTCAAAAGGACTTCCCAAACTCAAACAATTGCACAAACAAGATTCAGGACCAAAACGCAAACAATTCAAAACATTTAACTGCCAATGTCAGCCCCTAACGGTCACCCGTTCCGAAACGGGCAGAGCCCGTTTCGAAACACGGGGCCGTTCCGCAACGCGTACCGCAACACGGGCTGGCAGTGGCCAAACCGTTTCGGAACGGTCCCTCCCGTTTCGGACGCCTGGGCTTGTTTAAGGCACCCGTTCCGAAACGGTAGGTGCTGTTCCGAAACACCCTGCACAGATTACCCCAAAATGCATACTTTAACATGCAATTAAACATCCAATCATGCTCCAAATGTCACCAAACTTTACCAACATGCAATTCAACATATAAGAGACATACTTGCATCAACAAATCATCAAAACATCCAAATATATGAAAAGCCCCAAAATCTATAGGCATGCTTCCTACACAAGCAACCATTCAAGCATAAACTTTCAATTCAAGCATATAATGGCCAACCACAAAAACCAGCAACCTCAACAACATTCAAAATACTTAGGGAGTTCAAAACATCTCCCAAAACATACACATAGGTCCCCCATTGCCAAATTACCAAAAGCTAAATGTACTTAAGAAAACCTTCCATACTTTGAGCTTTACTTCCACTTGAATGCTTGCCTTCCTTGCTGCCCTCAAGTACTTTAATGTTCTGCATTATTGATTTGAGAAAACAAAGAGAGCGTAAGCAAAAGCTTAGTGAGGAATGCTGAATAAAACCATTCAATAATGCATTTATAAACACTTTATAAATCATGCTTCAAATCATCATTTACACATGCTCAAAGGCATACTTAAACATGCATCTCATGCATCATATCACAACATGTCATATTGGCCACAAAGTGATAAGTTCCATTTCTTTAAAAACAAGTTCATCAACTTTCACCCCAAGGACTTTTAAACACCTTGGCCCCAAGGACTTTTAAACACCTTGGCCCATGGACTTTTAAACACCATGGCAAGGACCACACAAGGACTTTTAAACACCTTTGTGTCCTTAACAAGTTCACCTCAAGGACTTTTAAACACCTTGACCCCAAGGACTTTTAAACACCTTGGCCATGGACTTTTAAACACCATGATAATAATCACCCCAAGGACTTTTAAACACCTTGGCCCCAAGGACTTTTAAACACCTTGGCCCATGGACTTTTAAACACCATGGAAAGGACCACACAAGGACTTTTAACCACCTTTGTGTCCATAGCAAGAATCATCCAAGGACTTTTAACCACCTTGATGTTCTTAAGTAAACAAGGCTCACTCAAGGACTTTTAACCACCTTAGTGACCTTAACCTTTTCAAAACATCACTTGCCAATATACATCATTATCATCATTTTATCCACTGTTTTAAAGCATTAAACCAAGCCATATTCATCATGCATTCAAAAGCATCAAACCACATTTAATCAATGTTCAAAAACAAGGAACTCTTACCTTGAGCTTCCTTCAACATATGGCTTACAAAAACAGCATTAACCATGCTAAATCATGCTTTCAAAACAGAGTTTAAAACATGCAATAAACCACATTGCACAACAACCAAATCATGGCCACCACTAGAGAGTATTTCCGAAAACTTACACTTGAGCTTAGCAAAGTTGTTTAGACTTAAACTAAGCTCCCAAGACATTGGTTTCAAAGCCGAAAACCCAATTTCACTCACCAATTCCACTTCGCCTCTTGCCGAAGCACCAAAACAAGCCTCCGGATCACCACCACTTGGATCCAAAGATGACTCCCCTGTTTTAACACATTAAAACAGTAGATTAATGCATCATCATGCATTAATAGCTTCAATGAAAGCACCTAAACTCGCTGCTCTCATCCACACTCCATTTTCGGCCACCAAACACAACCGAAAATGCATCCAAACCACTTCTCAACAAAGCCCAGCCATAAACCATCAAAACCTAACATCCTTTAGCACCATTTAACATCTAAAAAGAACTTATTAACATCCTTATATCTCCAGCAACATCAGATCCACAAGATCACCTCAAAAACAACCAAGAATCATAAGCTAAACTTAGGAAATTCAACCTATCCGGGATTGCATTAATCAAAACTCAATTCCTTATCAAATTAACATTCATTAAACATCAAAAACACATCTCAAATCACAGATTTAACAGATCAAACGAAAATCATCAAAAATCACCAAATCTTGCATTATAAGCCAAGATCCATTTCACAACTTAAAAGCCTTTAATAAAACATCAATTAAGGATTGAAAACTTAGGAATTTCAGTAAAGAACTGATAGTTTAGAGGAGAAGGATGTTCTTACCTCCAAACTTGAGTTTCTCCTCTTTTTGGAATCAAAAACCTTGATGAATCAAGTAGCGAATGATGAGGTTTTGTAGATATGATGATTAGGAATCAAAAGAGAGTTGAAAGGAGAGATTTAGGTGAGAAAATCAGAAACAATTCTCTGGAAAGAAAGTGTTTGGGTTGAGAGAAAATGAGAGAAAAGAAAATAGGAAGTTAGTTATCAAAATGGCCAAAATGGCTTTCCCTCCTCTTTTGATATGTTTTAAAATCATAATATAGCTTAAAATATCTTAGAAAATCTGGAGAAACTACTTTTGGAATAATAGCTCCTTAAAGATTCAAAGTTTCAACCCTTTCGAAAACAGTCACAAAACTTTCAAAAATTACATTTTGGTCACTAGCCAAAATGTCACCCTTCCACAACTCATTTTCCAAAATTGATTTCACAGTTCACTTAGTTATATTAAAAGATGATTTTAGAACATTTTTCCATATTTTTAATGCAACCCGAACTAGGCTTCCCTAATTTCACCTTTTTAGATCGAACAACACTTTGACCAAACCGGTCAACGCCCAAAACTCCTAAGCCCAAAACCGGGGCGTTACAACTCTCCCCCCCTTAAGAAATTTCGTCCTCGAAATTTACCTGAAGGAAAGAGATAAGGAAACTGCTTCAGCATGTCTTCCTTCCGCTCCCACGTGGCTTCCTCAACACCTCGATGCTTCCACAGCACCTTCACCAACTCAATGGTCTTGCCACGAAGAACCTTGCTATTCGAATCCAGAACCTTCACCGGTTCCTCATCATAGGTCAAATCCGGATTCAAAACCACTTCCTCCACAGGCAACACATGCGAAGGATCAGATCTATACTTCCGGAGCATAGAAACATGGAACACATCATGAATCTTCTCCAACTCTTGAGGTAACCTCAACCGATACGCAACAGGACCCACACGCTCAACCACCTCGTATGGTCCAATGTACCTAGGGCTCAACTTACCCTTCCGGCCAAACCTCATCACCTTCTTCCAAGGTGAAACCTTCAGAAACACACGGTCACCCACCGCATACTCAATCTCCTTACGCTTCAAATCCGCGTAAGACTTCTGCCGATCAGAAGCTGCCTTCAAACGCTCACAAATGAGCTTCACCTTCTCGGTAGTTCCCTTCAACAAAGCCGGCATCGAAACCAACTTCTGACCCGTTTCAGCCCAACAAAGAGGAGTCCTACACTTCCTCCCGTACAAAGCCTCATAAGGTGCCATCTGTATACTTGCCTGATAACTATTGTTATAAGCGAACTCAACCAAAGGCAAATGCTTCTCCCAAGAACCTTGGAACTCAATCACGCAGCACCTCAACATATCCTCCAAAATCTGGATAACTCGCTCAGACTGACCATCCGACTGAGGATGATATGATATACTGAAATTCAACCTCGTACCCAGAGCTTGATGCAAACACTGCCAGAACCGCGATGTGAACCTCGGATCCCTATCCGACACAATCGACTTAGGCACACCATGCAACCGCACAATCTCAGCAATGTACAGCTCCGCAAGCTTATCCAAAGAGAACGTAGTATGCACAGGCAAGAAATGCGCACACTTCGTCAGGCGATCCACAATCACCCAAACAGAATTCTTCTTCGAGGGAGACAAAGGTAAACCAGATACAAAATCCATGGTAACCCTTTCCCACTTCCATTCAGGGATTTTCAATGGTTGTAACAACCCTGAAGGAACCTGATGCTCAGCCTTAACTCGCTGACACACCAAACACCTGCTCACAAACTCCGCAACATCTTTCTTCAAACCCACCCAATAGTACTCATCACGAAGATCACGATACATCTTGGTACTACCAGGGTGCATAGCAAAAGAACTACTATGACCTTCAGTCAGAATAGCACGCCTCAACTCAGCATCAGCAGGCACTACTATCCGACTCCCAAAACACAACACACCATCATCATTAAAGCAGAAATCCGAAGGTCTACCTTCCGCGATATCCTGAACATGAGACACCAAGGAATCATCCAGCAACTGCTTATCCTTGATCAACTGAACCAAAGATGGTTTCACTTGCAACTCCGCAACAAGACCACCATCTTGCGATATGCTCAAGCTAGCAAACATAGCCCTCAGCTCAACAGCTACTTTCCTACTCAAGGCATCTGCTACAACATTAGCTTTTCCCGGATGATACTCAATCGTCAGATCATAATCCTTGAGCAACTCCAACCAACGCCGCTGCCTAAGATTCAACTCCTTCTGAGACATCAAATACCTCAAACTCTTGTGATCTGTGTACACAGTACACTTCTCACCATACAGATAATGTCTCCAGATCTTCAGAGCAAAAACCACTGCAGCCAGCTCAATATCATGCGTAGGGTAATTGCGCTCATGCACTTTCAACTGCCGCGATGCATAAGCCACCACCTTACCCTCCTGCATCAGCACACACCCCAAACCAACATAGGATGCATCACTGTAAACCACAAACTCTTTCCCTGATTCAGGCTGAATCAAGATAGGAGCTTGCGTCAAAGCCGCCTTAAGCTTCTCAAAAGCCTGCTGTCTCGCTTCCGTCCACTCATATTTAACATCCTTTTGCAACAACTTCGTCAAAGGAGCAGCAATCTTGGAAAAACCATCCACAAACCTTCGGTAGTATCCCGCCAAACCAAGGAAACTACGGACCTCATGAACAGACTTAGGAACTTTCCAATTCATCATCGCCTTAATCTTCTGAGGATCAACACGAATCCCCTCAGCAGAAACCACATGCCCAAGGAATACCACCTCCCTTAACCAGAACTCACACTTGCTCAGCTTAGCATAAAGCTGATTCTCCAACAAAGCCTGCAAAACAATCCTCAAATGCTCTTCATGCTCCTCCTCAGTACGCGAGTACACGAGGATATCATCAATGAACACCACAACGAACTTGTCCAGGTATTCATGAAACACACGATTCATCATGTCCATGAAAGCAGCAGGAGCATTTTTCAAACCAAACGGCATCACAAGAAACTCATAATGCCCATATCTTGTCTTGAAAGTTGTCTTAGGCACATCCACATCCTTCACCTTCAACTGATAATACCCTGACCTCAAGTCAATCTTAGAGAACACAGCAGCTCCCCGAAATTGATCAAAGAGATCATCAATTCTCGGCAAAGGATACCGATTCTTGATAGTCAACTTGTTCAGCTGACGGTAATCAATGCACATTCTCATAGAGCCATCCTTCTTCTTCACAAACAAGACCGGTGCTCCCCAAGGTGACACACTCGGTCGGATGAAACCACGATCAAGCAACTCTTGCAACTGCGTCTTCAGCTCCTTCAGCTCCTTAGGTGCCATTCTATAAGGGGTAATGGACACAGGAGTTGTATTCTCATACAGCTCAATTCCAAACTCCACCTCGCGGTTAGGAGGTAAACCAGGCAACTCCTCAGGAAAAACACCAGGAAACTCCTTCACAACTCTGATATCTTGCACCCTCAACTCCTTAGAGCTAGGATTCATCACAAAAGCTAGATAGGCTTCGCAACCTTGCCTCAGCATCCTGATCGCCTCCAAGGTAGACACCACATTGGCAAGAAACTTCACATTCTCACCAACCACAACAACTTCATAATCATCCGCAAGCTTAAGCGAAACTCGCTTGTTTTCACAATCCACAACAGCACGATGCTCAGCAAGCCAATCCATACCAAAGATTACATAAAAACCATAAAAGGGCAACTCCATAAGATCAACATGAAAAACATGTTCTTGAACAACCAAGTGACACCTTCTATAAAGCTTTCGAGTCACAACAGTCTCACCAAAAGAACTAGTGACACGAACACCGACATCCAAAGACTCAACAGGCAAACCAAGCAATTCAGCATGCTCACGCAAAATGTATGAATGCGTAGATCCAGAATCTATCAAAGAAAGCAATGACAAGGATTGCAAAGTAAAGGTACCTGCAATCACATCCGCATCATTCCTTCCCTCACGCTGAGCATACACCCTTGCTTGGCCTCCACCTTCAGGCTGAATAGCCACAACATGGGCCACTCCACGACCACCTTCCTCTCTCCTCTGGAAATTACCATGGCCGCGCCCACGACCTCTCTGCGGTGCAGCAACAACAGGAGCACGCACCTGATCACCAGCCAACCTAGGACAATCTCGCCTCAAATGGTCTGCGGATCCACAATTCCAACACCCATGACCAGCTGCCGCAACAGGAGCTTGCACCTCTCTCACAGCACGAGGACAGTCACGCTTCATGTGACCACGTGAACCACAGATCCAACAAGCACTCGGATCAACTCGAGCATTGCCTCCTCTAGCAGGTGCACCACCACCTCTCTTAGCTGAAGACTGATACTTCTGATCACGTCCCCTCTTGTTCCGTCCACCTCCGGAACTATACTCAGCAACTCGCTTGCCAGCACTCTTAGCAGATAAACTCAGGTTCATCTCAATATCCTTGGCTCGGCCCACCAACACATCAAAATCATCATACTCGGTAGCCAGCACATACATCTTTACATCCGTCTCCAAACCATAACGGAACCTTTCACACCTCTCTCGCTCATCAGGTACCAGCTCAGGTGCATACTGACTGAGTCGAACAAACTGCACTTCATACTCAGCCACACTCATGCTCCCTTGGGTAAGAGACATGAATTCACGCTTCTTCTCATCTAGGTACCTCACACCCAGATACCTTCTCTTGAACACATTCTGAAAGAATGTCCAAGTCACATCCGCTTCTGCCATCCCAGCAATAGTGGTTGTCCACCACATATATGCATCCTTCTGCAGCAAGGACACAACACAGCCAAGCTTCTGCACATCAGTGCAACTCATCTGACCCAAGATTCGCTTGGTACTCTCTAGCCAAGCTTCAGAACTCTCAGCAGACATACCCCCAAACTCAGTCCCACCAAGACTGCGCAGACGCTCCAAAGGTAGTCTAACTCCAGCATCTTCCTGATGCCCCGCTCCACGAGCCCCAGCTACTGCTGCTTGAAAAGCACCAACAATAGCTTGCACTAACATAGACATATCAGGCATAGCTTGCCCCTGACCAACTTCTGGTCCAGCAGCTCCAGCACCAGCTGCAGCTCCAGCTTCCTCAGCCCCAGCACCACCACCACCAGGTGGAGGAGGTAACACCACACTACCCGTGTTTTCCTCATTCTCGTTCTCATTAGGAGCCGTAGCTCACACATTACCTCGTAACTCTCTACGTGGTGCCATACTTTTACCATGCAATCACAATACAAATAAAACGAAGTCAGGCCCAGCAAGGTAAGCAATCCAAGTATTCAAGCTCAATTTCATTCAAAATCAACACCATTTCATTAGCTTTTATTTGGCAATGGGTACCCACAACATGCTACACCACAGCATACATCTCAATTGCAACATACATGCAATTCACTCAACAAGCATACAAGCATACATACTTCAATCATGCACACACTCATTCCCAATACTCGAGAACTCAGCTTTGATACCACCAAATGTAACCCCCTTAACCCGGCCTAGACGGTTGACCCGAATTAAGAAAGTCACACGGGGAAAACCAAAGTCAACCCGAAAGTCAACCTTGATTAACGACCCTTTTTTTTCTTTTTAAACTTGTCTAGATGCATATTAATCCTTAGATATAACCATACAACAGCATACTCAAAGATCATAACATCAGAGATCAAACAGGGACCCAATTGAACAAATTACAACTTTAGGGACCAAATTGTAATTTCTGATATATATGTGGACTTAACCCAAACTAAAGTTACCAACTTGAAATTAATCAGGTTTCATGCTTCTCTGTGAAATTTCAGCTCAAAAGGACTTCCCAAACTCATACAATTGCACAAACAAGATTCAGGACCAAAACGCAAACAATTCAAAACATTTAACTGCCAATGTCAGCCCCTAACGGTCACCCGTTCCGAAACAGGCAAAGCCCGTTTCGAAACACGGGGCCGTTCCGCAACGCGTACCGCAACACGGGCTGGCAGTAGCCAAACCATTTCGGAACGGTCCCTCCCGTTTCGGACGCCTGGGCTTATTTAAGGCACCCGTTCCGAAACGGTAGGTGCTGTTCCGAAACACCCTGCACAGATTACCCCAAAATGCATACTTTAACATGCAATTAAACATCCAATCATGCTCCAAATGTCACCAAACTTTACCAACATGCAATTCAACATATAAGAGACATACTTGCATCAACAAATCATCAAAACATCCAAATATATGAAAAGCCCCAAAATCTATAAGCATGCTTCCTACACAAGCAACCATTCAAGCATAAACTTTCAATTCAAGCATATAATGGCCAACCACAAAAACCAGCAACCTCAACAACATTCAAAATACTTAGGGAGTTCAAAACATCTCCCAAAACATACACATAGGTCCCCCATTGCCAAATTACCAAAAGCTAAATGTACTTAAGAAAACCTTCCATACTTTGAGCTTTACTTCCACTTGAATGCTTGCCTCCTTGCTGCCCTCAAGTACTTTAATGTTCTGCATTATTGATTTGAGAAAACAAAGAGAGCGTAAGCAAAAGCTTAGTGAGGAATGCTCAATAAAACCATTCAATAATGCATTTATAAACACTTTATAAATCATGCTTCAAATCATCATTTACACATGCTCAAAGGCATACTTAAACATGCATCTCATGCATCATATCACAACATGTCATATTGGCCACAAGTGATAAGTTCCATTTCTTTAAAAACAAGTTCATCAACTTTCACCCCAAGGACTTTTAAACACCTTGGCCCCAAGGACTTTTAAACATCTTGGCCCATGGACTTTTAAACACCATGGCAAGGACCGCACAAGGACTTTTAAACACCTTTGTGTCCTTAACAAGTTCACCTCAAGGACTTTTAAACACCTTGACCCAAGGACTTTTAAACACCTTGGCCATGGACTTTTAAACACCATGATAATAATCACCCCAAGGACTTTTAAACACCTTGGCCCCAAGGACTTTTAAACACCTTGGCCCATGGAATTTTAAACACCATGGAAAGGACCACACAAGGACTTTTAACCACCTTTGTGTCCATAGCAAGAATCATCCAAGGACTTTTAACCACCTTGATGTTCTTAAGTAAACAAGGCTCACTCAAGGACTTTTAACCACCTTAGTGACCTTAACCTTTTCAAAACATCACTTGCCAATATACATCATTATCATCATTTTATCCACTGTTTTAAAGCATTAAACCAAGCCATATTCATCATGCATTCAAAAGCATCAAACCACATTTAATCAATGTTCAAAAACAAGGAACTCTTACCTTGAGCTTCCTTCAACATATGGCTTACAAAAACAGCATTAACCATGCTAAATCATGCTTTCAAAACAGAGTTTAAAACATGCAATAAACCACATTGCACAACAACCAAATCATGGCCACCACTAGAGAGTATTTCCGAAAACTTACACTTGAGCTTAGCAAAGTTGTTTAGACTTAAACTAAGCTCCCAAGACATTGGTTTCAAAGCCGAAAACCCAATTTCACTCACCGATTCCACTTCGCCTCTTGCCGAAGCACCAAAACAAGCCTCCGGATCCCCACCACTTGGATCCAAAGATGACTCCCCTGTTTTAACACATTAAAACAATAGATTAATGCATCATCATGCATTAATAGCTTCAATGAAAGCACCTAAACTCGCTGCTCTCATCCACACTCCATTTTCGGCCACCAAACACAACCGAAAATGCATCCAAACCACTTCTCAACAAAGCCCAGCCATAAACCATCAAAACCTAACATCCTTTAACACCATTTAACATCTAAAAAGAACTTATTAACATCCTTATATCTCCAGCAACATCAGATCCACAAGATCACCTCAAAAACAACCAAGAATCATAAGCTAAACTTAGGAAATTCAACCTATCCGGGATTGCATTAATCAAAACTCAATTCCTTATCAAATTAACATTCATTAAACATCAAAAACACATCTCAAATCACAGATTTAACAGATCAAACGAAAATCATCAAAAATCACCAAATCTTGCATTATAAGCCAAGATCCATTTCACAACTTAAAAGCCTCTAATAAAACATCAATTAAGGATTGAAAACTTAGGAATTTCAGTAAAGAACTGATAGTTTAGAGGAGAAGGACGTTCTTACCTCCAAACTTGAGTTTCTCCTCTTTTTGGAATCAAAAACCTTGATGAATCAAGTAGCAAATGATGAGGTTTTGTAGATATGATGATTAGGAATCAAAAGAGAGTTGAAAGGAGAGATTTAGGTGAGAAAATCAGAAACAATTCTCTGGAAAGAAAGTTTTTGGGTTGAGAGAAAATGAGAGAAAAGAAAATAGGAAGTTAGTTATCAAAATGGCCAAAATGGCTTTCCCTCCTCTTTTGATATGTTTTAAAATCAGAATATAGCTTAAAATATCTTAGAAAATCTGGAGAAACTACTTTTGGAATAATAGCTCCTTAAAGATTCAAAGTTTCAACCCTTTCGAAAACAGTCACAAAACTTTCAAAAATTACATTTTGGTCACTAGCCAAAATGTCACCCTTCCACAACTCATTTTCCAAAATTGATTTCACAGTTCACTTAGTTATATTAAAAGATGATTTTAGAACATTTTTCCATATTTTTAATGCAACCCGAACTAGGCTTCCCTAATTTCACCTTTTTAGATCGAACAGCACTTTGACCAAACCGGTCAACGCCCAAAACTCCTAAGCCCAAAACCGGGGCATTACAGTAAAAAGTACAGAAATTGAGGTTTTGCAATATAATTGTGTTGAAAATCTACTAATCAATTATTTGATCTCCTAAAATTTGATTAAAACTTGTTTTGCGGTCCTTTTTGGTAGAGGTTTCGGACGAGCATGTCTAAATGGGCCTTTCAATGGACCTGTTGGAATTTTAACTAGGTAAAAAGTACAGAAATTGAGGTTTTTCAATATAAGTGTGTTGAAAATCTCGTAATCAATTACATGATCTCCTAAATTTTGATTAAAACTTGTTTTGTGGCCCTTTTTGTAGAAGTTTCGGACGAAAAGATCTAAATGGGCCTTACATTGGACCCGTTGGAATTTTAACTTAGTAAAAAGTACAGAAAATGAGGTTTTGCAATATAATTGTGTTGAAAAGTTCCTAATCAATTACATGAACTCCTAAAATTTGATCAAAACTTTTTTTGTAGTTCTTTTTGTAGAGGTTTTGACGAGCGGGTCGAAATGGGCCTTTCAATGGATCCGTTGAAATTTTAACTGAGTAAAAAGTACATAAATTGAGGTTTTGCAATATAATTGTGTTGCAAAGCTGCTAAACAATTATTTGAACTCCTAAAATTTGATTAAAACTTGTTTTGCGGTCCTTTTTGTCGAGGTTTCGGACGAGCAGGTCTAAATGGGCCTTTCAATAGACCCGTTGGAACTTTAACTCTATAAAAAGAACAGAAATTGAGGATTTGCAAAATAATTGTGTTGAAAAGCTCCTAATCAATTATTTGAACTCCTAAAATTTGAATAAAACTTTTTTGCGGTCCTTTTTGTAGAGGTTTCGGACGAGCAGGTCTAAATGGGCCTTTCAATGGGCCCGTTGGAATTTTAACTAAGTACAAAGTATAAAAATTGAGGTTTTTCAATATAATTGTGTTGAAAAGCTCCTAATCAATTATTTGAACTCTGAAAATTTGATTAAAACTTGTTTCGCGACCCTTTTTTTAGAGGTTTCGGACGAGCGAGTTTAAATGGGCCTTTCAATGGACCCGTTGGAATTTTAACTGAGTAAAAAGTACAGAAATTGAGGTTTTGCAATATAATGGTGTTGAAAAGCTACTAATCAATTATTTGAACTCCTAAAATTTGATTAAAACTTCTTTTGCGGTCCTTTTTTGTAGAAGTTTCGGACGAGCAGGTCTAAATGGGCCTTTGAATGGACCCGTTGGAATTTTAACTGAGTAAAAAGTACAGAAATTGAGGTTTTGCAATATAATTGTATTGAAAAGCCCCTAATCAATTACATGAACTCCTAAAATTTGATTAAAACTTGTTTTGCAGTCCTTTTTGTAGAGGTTTCGGACGAGCGGGTCGAAATGGGCCTTTCAATGGATCCGTTGAAATTTTAACTGAGTAAAAAGTACCGAAATTGAGGTTTTGCAATATGATTATGTTGAAAAGCTCCTAATCAATTGTTTTATCTCCTAAAATTTGATTAAAACTAATTTTGCGGTCCTTTTGTCGATGTTTCGGACGAGCAGGTCTAAATGGTCCTTTTAATGGACCCGTTGGAATTTTAACTGAGTAAAAAGTACATAAATTGAGGTTTTGCAATATAATTGTGTTGAAAAGCTCCTAATCAATTACATGAACTAGTAAAATTTGATTAAAAATTGTTTTGCAATCCTTTTTGTAGAGGTTTCGGACGAGCGGGTCTAAATGGGCTTTTCAATGGACCCGTTGGAATTTTAACTGATTAAAAAGTACAGAAATTTAGGTTTTTCAATATAATTGTGTTGAAAAAATCCTAGTCAATTACATGAAATCCTAAAGTTTGATTAAAACTTGTTTTGCAGTCCTTTTTGTAGAGGTTTCAGACGAGCGGATCGAAATGGGCCTTTCAATGGACCCATTGGAATTTTAACTGAGTAAAAAGTATAGAAATTGAGGTTTTGCAATATAATTGTGTTGATAAGCTACTAATCAATTATTTGAACTCCTAAAATTTGATTAAAACTTGTTTTGCGGTTCTTTTTGTTAGAGGTTTCAGACGAGCATGTCTAAATGGGCCTTTCAATGGACCCGTTGGAATTTTAACTGAGTAAAAAGTACAGAAATTGAGGTTTTGCAATATAAGTGTGTTGAAAATCTCGTAATCAATTACATTATCTCCTGAATTTTGATTAAAACATGTTTTGCGGCCCTTTTTGTAGAGGTTTCGGACGAAAAGATCTAAATGGGCCTTACATTGGACCTGTGGGAATTTTAACTTGGTAAAAAGTACAGAAAATGAGGTTTTGCAATATAATTGTGTTGAAAAGCTCCTAATCAATTACATGAACTCCTAAAATTTGATTAAAACTTGTTTTGCCGTCCTTTTTGTAGAGGTTTCAGATTAGCGGGTCGAAAGGGGCCTTTCAATGGATCCGTTGAAATTTTAACTGAGTAAAAAGTACAGAAATTGATGTTTTGCAATATAATTGTGTTGGAAAGCTGCTAAACAATTATTTGAACTCCTAAGATTAAAACTTGTTTTGCGGTCCTCTTTGTCGAGGTTTCGGACGAGCAGGTCTAAATGAGCCTTTCAATAGACCCGTTGGAATTTTAACTAGGTAAAAAGAACAGAAATTGAGGATTTGCAAAATAATTGTGTTGAAAAGCTCCTAATAAATTATTTGAACTCCTAAAATTTGAATAAAACTTTTTTGCAGTCTTTTTTGTCGAGGTTTCGGACGAGCAGGTCTAAATGGGCCTGTTGGAATTTTAACTGAGTAAAAAGTATAAAATCTGAGGTTTTTCAATATAATTGTGTTGAAAAGGTTGTAATAAATTATTAGAACTCCTAAAATTTGAATAAAACTTTTTTGCGGTTCCTTTTGTAGAGGTTTCGGACGAGCAGGTCTAAATGGGCCTTTCAATGGGCCCATTAGAATTTTAACTGAGTAAAAAGTATAAAAATTGAGGTTTTTCATTATAATTGTGTTGAAAAGGTCCTAATCAATTATTTGAACTCCTAAAATTTGATTAAAACTTGTTTTGCGGTCCTTTTGTCGATGTTTTGGACGAGCAGGTCTAAATGGTCCTTTTAATGGACCCGTTGGAATTTTAACTGAGTAAAAAGTACATAAATTGAGGTTTTGCAATATAATTGTGTTGAAAAGCTCCTAATCAATTACATGAACTAGTAAAATTTGATTAAAAATTGTTTTGCATTCCTTTTTTGTAGAGGTTTCGGACGAGCGGGTCTAAATGGGCTTTTCAATGAACCCGTTGGAATTTTAACTGAGTAAAAAGTACAGAAATTGAGGTTTTGCAATATAATTGTGTTGAAAAAATCCTAATCAATTACATGAACTCCTAAAATTTGATTAAAACTTGTTTTGTAGTCCTTTTTGTAGAGGTTTCGGACGAGTGGATTGAAATGGGCCTTCCAATGGACCCATTGGAATTTTAACTGAGTAAAAAGTACAGAAATTGAGGTTTTGGAACATAATTGTGTTGAAAAGTTCCTAATCAATCATTTGAACTCCTAAATTTTGATTAAAATTTGTTATGCGGTCCTTTTTGTTGAGATTTCCGACGAGCAGGTCTAAATGGGCCTTTCAATGGACTCGTTGGAATTTTAACCGAGTAAAAAGTACAGAAATTGAGGTTTTGCAATATAATTGTGTTGATAAGCTACTAATCAATTATTTGATCTCCTAAAATTTGATTAAAACTTGTTTTGCGGTCCTTTTTGGTAGAGGTTTCGGACGAGCGAGTCTAAATGGGCCTTTCAATGGACCCGTTGGAATTTTTTTTTGAAGAAAGGGTCTCATTTAAAACCCCACTAATCCCTACTGGGTTGGCCCAGTTAGGGTCCTAGGAGGGGAAAAGAGTACCCAAATATATTATAAATCATGGTGGTTGGTGATCAACCAGTACAAAAGAACGCAATTCATCGGGCAAGCTCGGTCCGAAATACAAAGAGGATTTAGAATGAAGGGCCCAATTGGCTACACAATGAGCTAAAACATTAGCCGTACGCGGTACATAATGTAAACATAAACCAGTGACAGTATCAAAGAAAGATCGAGCTGCCTGAATCTACTGCTAAATGGGAGATGCATCTTGGCCGACTTGACGTAGCCTATTGACTATCAGGGCCGCGTCCGACTCAAGATGAAAACCTTGCCATCCAGCGTCTGCACCGAGGTTGACTCCTGCGATGATAGCATGGAGTTCCGTGGATGGAGAATCTGCGGTGTCATCCGTGAAGAATGCCCGTCCTAGCAAGATAGCTCCACTGGTGTCACGAGCCACAATACCATTGTCGGCAGAACCTGTAGCTGTGTTGAAAGCGCCATCGACATTGATTTTGATCGTCCCAGCCGATGGTGGTCTCCAAACAGGTTGGGAAAGGGCTGGCTCCGTCTGCGGTCGCGTCGTGTTATAGTCTGATTGGCCGAGCTGTAGTCGTGAAGTAGTTCCTGGGAGTTCATCAGAATAAGCCAAGGGGGCTGCAGGCGCTGAGTATGGACCCAGTCATTTCTCATGTTCCAAAGATTCCACAAAGTAGTCAGGAATAGGTCGAACTGCGCGCGAGAGAGAAGCGTTGCCCCCTGTTCTAGCCAGATGGATACCGAGGCGGCCGTGCTATCGCATAACGCGCGGGGGAAGCCAGCAAAGCTGAGTACCTCGGCGGCACCAGGGCAATCTCAAAATGCATGAATCGCAGTTTCAAGAACCAAGGGACAGAACGAGCACATACCATTGCCCATCCCCAGAGTGGCAAGACGGTCACCAGTTGGTAAAGCATTCCGCCCCGCCCGCCATCCAAAGGTTCGGATCTTTGGGAGTGTATTGGATTTAGTTATGATCTTCCAGAGTGGACAATGGCGCTCAAGGGGCCTTGCGGGAATACGCAGGAAGAGGTATCCTGAGTGGACTGTATAAATATTTGTATCATGAAAGCCCCACAGTAAAATATCCCGACGCTCAGCGGAGATTGGGACATGCAGGATATTGGCAGCATCATCCCAGTCAAAATATTGACGAATCTTATATTCGTCCCAAGAGTTTTGATGGCGGATCATGAAGTCACTGCAACGCAGGGGTATCTCCTCATTATCTTGATAGTTACCAAAGAAAGAGAGACCAACGGATCCACCCCATTGTTCTCGGTGGATACGTATGCGACTATCAACGCCAGGCCGCCAGAAAAAACTTAGCAGCAAACGTTTCATGGCTTTCCAGATACCACGCCATGCAAATGAGGCGCGCTGATCGGCTTTCGCGTCCAAAATGTTGCCGGAGGGGTAGTAGCGTGAACGCAGGACCCGTGCAAGTAGGGAATCAGGAGAGTGAATCAGCCGCCAAATTTGTTTCCCGAGAAGTGCAACGTTAAAGTCGCGTAAGTCACGGAAGCCCATTCCCCCAGTGGCTTTGGGCGTACAAATGGTATCCCAGGACAGCACCTAGGATAGTATACAATCCCAGTATGCACTAGCAGAGCAAAGCTGATATACTCGAAAATGCATTTCAATAACAAAAGTGAAGTAAAGATATAAATACCAAATGAAAAGAAAGAAAAGCGAATTCTAAAGCATTCAGAAAGAAAATAAACTGAAATCTAATAAACGGTGCAGCTGGGGTTGATATTTTTGTTAGAACCTTACTGAGTAAAAAGTAAAGAAATTGAGGTTTTGCAATATAAGTTTGTTGAAAATCTCGTAATCAATTACATGATCTCCTAAATTTTGATTAAAACTTGTTTTGTGGCCCATTTTGTAGAGGTTTCGGACGAAAAGATCTAAATGGTCCTTACATTGGACCCGTTGGAATTTTAACTTAGTAAAAAGTACAGAAAATGAGGTTTTGCAATATAATTGTGTTGAAAAGCTCCTAATCAATTACATGAACTCCTAAAATTTGATTAAAACTTGTTTTGCAGTCCTTTTTGTAGAGGTTTCAGACGAGCGGGTCGAAATGGGCCTTTCAATGGATCCGTTGAAATTTTAACTGAGTAAAAAGTACAGAAATTGAGGTTTTGCAATGTAATTGTGATGGAAAGCTGCTAAAAAATTATTTGAACTCCTAAAATTTGATTAAAACTTGTTTTGCGGTCCTTTTTGTCGAGGTTTCGGACAAGCATGTCTAAATGGGCCTTTCAATGGACCCGTTGGAATTTTAACTAGGTAAAATGTACATAAATTGAGGATTTGCAAAATAATTGTGTTGAAAAGCTACTAATCAATTATTTGAACTCCTAAAATTTGAATAAAACTTTTTTGTGGTCCTTTTTGTTGAGGTTTCGGACGAGCAGGTCTAAATGGGCCTTTCAATGGGCCCGTTGGAATTTTAACTAACTAAAAAGTATAAAAATTGAGGTTTTTCAATATAATTGTGTTGAAAAGCTCCTATATTTGAACTCCTAAAATTTGATTAAAACTTGTTTCGCGACCCTTTTTTTAGAGGTTTCAGACGAGCAGGTCTAAATGGGCCTTTCAATGGACCCGTTGGAATTTTAACTGAGTAAAAAATACAGAAATTGAGGTTTTGCAATATAATTGTGTTGAAAAGCTACTAATTAATTATTTGAACTCTTAAAATTTGATTAAAGCTTGTTTTGCGGTCCTTTTTGTAGAGGTTTCGGACGAGCTGGACTAAATGGGCCTTTCAATGGACCCGTTGGAATTTTAACTGAGTAAAAAGTACAGAAATTGAGGTTTTACAATATAATTGTTTTGAAAAGCTCCTAATCAATTATTTGAACTCCTAAAATTTGATTAAAACTTGTTTTGCGGTCCTTTTTGTCGAGGTTTCGGACGAGCGGGTCTAAATGGGCCTTTCAATGGACCCGTTGCAATTTTAACTAAGTAAAAAGTACATAAATTGAGTTTTTTCAATATAATTGTGATGAAAAGCGCCTTATAAATTACATGAACTCATAAAATTTGATTAAAACTTGTTTTGCGGTCCTTTTTGTCGAGGTTTCGGACGAGCGAGTCTAAATGAGCCTTTCAATGGACCCGTTGGAATTTTAACTGAGTAAAAAGTACATAAATTGAGGTTTTTGCAATTTAATGGTGTTGAAAATCTACTAATCAATTATTTGAACTCCTAAAATTTGATTAAAACTTATTTTGCGGTCCTTTTTTGTAGAGGTTTCGGACGAGCAGGTCTAAATGGGCCTTTAAATGGACCCGTTGGAATTTTAGCTGAGTAAAAAGTACAGAAATTGAGGTTTTTCAATTACATGATCTCCTAAATTTTGATTAAAACTTGTTTTGTGGCCCTTTTTGTAGAGGTTTCGGACGAAAAGGTCTAAATGGGCCTTACATTGGACCCGTTGGAATTTTAACTGAGTAAAAATTACAGAAAATTAGGTTTTGCAATATAATTGTATTGAAAAGCCCCTAATCAATTACATGAACTCCTAAAATTTGATTAAAACTTGTTTTGTAGTCCTTTTGTAGAGGATTCGGACGAGCGGGTCGAAATGGGCCTTTCAATGGATCCGTTGAAATTTTAACTAAGTAAAAAGTACCGAAATTGAGGTTTTCCAATATAATTGTGTTGAAAAGCTCCTAATCAATTGTTTGAACTCCTAAAATTTGAAGAAAACCTTTTTGCGGTCCTTTTTGTAGAGGTTTCGGACGAGCAGGTCTAAATGGGACTTTTAATGGGCCCGTTGGAATTTTAACAGAGTAAAAAGTATAAAAATTGAGGTTTTGCAATATAATTGTGTTGAAAAGGTCCTAATCAATTATTTGAACTCCTAAAATTTGATGAAAACTTGTTTTGCGGTCCTTTTTGTAGAGGTTTCGGACGAGCAGATCTAAATGGGCCTTTCAATGAGCCCGTTGGAATTTTAACCGAGTAAAAAGTATAAAAATTGAGGTTTTTCATTATAATTGTGTTGAAAAGGTCCTAATCAATTATTTGAACTCCTAAACTTTGATTAAAACTTGTTTTGCGTTCCTTTTTGTCGAGGTTTCGGACGAGCAGGTCTAAATGGTCCTTTCAATGGACCCGTTGGAATTTTAACAGAGTAAAAAGTACAAAAATTGAGGTTTTGCAATATAATTGTGTTTAAAAGCTACTAATTAATTATTTGAACTTTTAAATTTTGATTAAAGCTTGTTTTGCGGTCCTTTTTGTAGAGGCTTCGGACGAGCTGGACTAAATGGGCCTTTCAATGGACCCGTTGGAATTTTAACTGAGTAAAAAGTACAGAAATTGAGATTTTGCAATATAATTGTGTTGAAAAGCTCCTAATCAATTATTTGAATTCCTAAAATTTGATTAAAACTTGTTTTGCGATTCTTTTTGTCGAGGTTTCGGACCAGCGGGTCGAAATGGGCTTTTCAATGGACCCGTTGGAATTTTAACCGAGTAAAAAGTATAAAAATTGAGGTTTTTCATTATAATTGTGTTGAAAAGGTCCTAATCAATTATTTGAACTCCTAAACTTTGATTAAAACTTATTGTGCGTTCCTTTTTGTCGAGGTTTCGGACGAGCAGGTCTAAATGGTCCTTTCAATGGACCCGTTGGAATTTTAACAGAGTAAAAAGTACAAAAATTGAGGTTTTGCAATATAAGTGTGTTGAAAATCTCCTAATCAATTACATGATCCCCTAAAATTTGATTAAAACTTGTTTCGCGGCCCTTTTTGTAGAGGTTTCGGACGAGCAGGTCTAAATTGGCCTTACAATGGACCCGTAGGAATTTTAACTGAATAAAAAGTACAGAAATTGAGGTTTTGCAATATAATTGTGTTGAAAAGCTACTAATTAATTATTTGAACTCCTAAAATTTGATTAAAACTTGTTTTGCGGTCCTTTTGTCTAGGTTTTGGACGAGCTAGTCTAAAAGGGCCTTTCAATGGACCCGTTAGAACTTTAACTGAGTAAAAAGTACATAAATTGAGGTTTTGCAATATATTTGTGTTGAAAATCTCCTAATCAATTACATGAACTCCTAAAATTTGATTAAAACTTGTTATGCAGTTCTTTTTGTAGAGGTTTCGGACGAGCGGATCGAAATGGGCCTATCAATGGTCCCGTTGGAATTTTAACTGAGTAAAAAGTACAGAAATGGAGGTGTTGAAATATAATTGTGTTGAAAAGCTCTTAATCAATTATTTGAACTGCTAAAATTTGAATAAAACTTTTTTGCGGTCCTTTTTGTAGAGGTTTCGGACGAGCAGGTCTAAATGGGTCTGTCAATGGGCCCGTTGGAATTTTAACTGAGTAAAAAGTATAAAAATTGAGGTTTTTCAATATAATTGCGTTGAAAAGGTCCTAATCAATTACTTGATCTCCTGAAGTTTCATTAAAACTTATTTTGCGGTCCTTTTTGTCGAGGTTTCGGACGAGCAGGTCTAAATGGGCCTTTCAATGGACCCGTTGCAATTTTAACTGAGTAAAAAGTACATAAATTGAGGTTTTGCAATATAATTGTGTTGAAAAGCTCCTAATCAATTATTTGAACTCCTAAAATTTGATCAATACTTGTTTTGAGGTCCTTTTTGTCGAGGTTTCGGACAAGCAGGTCTAAATGGGCCTTTCAATGGACCCGTTGGAATTTTAACTGAGTAAAAAGTACATAAATTGCGGTTTTTCAATATAAGTGTGTTGAAAATCTCCTAATCAATTACATGATCTCCTAAATTTTGATTAAAACTTGTGGCCCTTTTTGTAGAGGTTTCGGACGAAAAGGTCGAAATGGGCCTTACATTGGACCCGTTGGAATTTTAACTGAGTAAAAAGTACAGAAATTGAGGTTTTGCAATATGATTGTGTTGAAAAGCTCCTAATCAATTATTTGAACTCCTAAAATTTGAATAAAACCTTTTTGCGGTCCTTTTTGTAGAGGTTTCGGACGAGCGGGTCTAAATGGGCCTTACAATGGACCCGTTGGAATTTTAACTGAGTAAAAAGTACAGAAATTGTTGTTTTGCAATATAATTGTGTTGAAAAGCTCCTAATCAATTACATGAACTCCTAAAATTTGATTAAAACTTGTTTTGAAGTCCTTTTTGTAGAGGTTTCGGACGAGCAGGTCTAAATGGGCCTTTCAATGGACCCGTTGGAATTTTTTTTGAAGAAAAAAGCCTCATTAAAAACCCCTACTAATGTCCTTCAATCAGAGCTAGAGAACCCTAAAAAGGGGAAAAGAGTGCCTTAAGTTTATTAATTCGAAGAGTAGCTCTTTACAAGGTGATTAATACACGGTGGAATGTTAGAGCTAAAGGACATGGAAGACATAGATACTAGAGCATTAGCGGCAAAAGTATGAGCCACAGAATTTGCCTCACGGCGTACATAAGTTACAATAGCAAAAGGCAAAGTTTGAAGAGACTCTCGAAGCCTGAGAAGAAGAGGTTCCAACGTAGATAGGTCGTGTCCTGGATTGTTGAGCCTATTAGCAAGAGAGGCACAATCCGTTTCGAACAAAATCCGTTGTCAGCCTTGAGATTGAGCAAAGGTAATTCCCGCAAGAAGGCCTTCACCTTCACAAGTGACTGCATCCAAACAACTGCCTAACAGGTAAGCAAGGCCCCCGACGACCGCACCTGTAGCATCACGTGCCACGACACCAACAGCCGCTGCACGGGTGGTAGGGTCAAAAGCCCCATCCACATTTATCTTGATGTGATCATGTAGGGGAGGTCTCCAACATGGAGGAGAGAGAATAGATGATGACGGATGGGATGAAGGGGTGGCTTTGCAAAAGTCATCTTGTAGGCTGATCAAATTAATAGCAGTAAGCCACGGTGGTTGTAGATGGCGGTTATGAACCCAGTCGTTACGCCTATTCCAAATGTTCCAAATGGTTGTAAGGAATAGACCAAATTAATCAGTAGTTAAGAGATGAGCAGCCTCCTCTAACCATTGAATAGAGGTGATAGCTGAGCTCCTAGAGAGAACGGTGGGAACTCCTGAGAGCTGAAGGGCCTCGGAGGCCCCAGCACAGTCACGAAGAGCATGAAGGGTAGATTTCGAGGAGGACCCGCAAACTGGACAAGGCTCAGAATTTGGGGAGAAAACCCGCATTTTGGAACCAATAGGTAGGGCTTCAAATGCCACTCGCCATCCAAAAGTTTTAACCTTTGGAAGGGCTTTGACTTTAGAAAGAAACTTCCAAAACCGCGTCGAGGAGGTACGTGATTCCGAAGTTCGTTGTAGAAATAAGTAGCCAGAGCGTACTGAGTAAATACCAGAGTCGTTAGGAGCCCATAGAATAGAATCACAGTAGTCATTAATAATAGGAATGTGGAGAATGGCATCGGCATCAACCGGGTTAAAATAGCTTCGGACCTTTGCAGGATCCCAAGCAGTCTGATTACGAACCATGAAGTCACGACATCGAATATGGACTTCATCCGAGACTTCATAGTCCCCAGAAAGGTTAACAGGAGAGGAGCCTCCCCAAATGTCTTTATGGACACGTATGTTACTATTAATACCCGGTCGGTATAGAAAACCCTGGAAAAGGCGTTGTAGAGCATTATAGAGTCCTTGTCAAGCAAAGGAACCTCGGATAGGTCGGGAAGCATCTAAAATATTCCCAGAAGGGAAGTATTTGGAACGATAGATTTGGCCCAATAAGGAGTTCGGTTCACAAATGAGTCGCCATAGTTGCTTACCCAGGAGGGCAATGTTAAAATCATTCAGGTCTTTGAATCCCATGCCCCCTGTTGTTTTAGGTAGAAAAACTCGATTCCAGGGAAGCAAGTGCCAACCCTCCTTGTTAGATTTGCCAGACCACCAATATTGTCGAATGGCAGAGGTCATATCATCAATAATGTTTTGCGGTAGTAGATAACAGGACATGACATATTGAGGTAGTGATTGTAGGACTGCTTTAATGAAAATTTCACGTCCACTAAAAGAAAGAAGTTGTTTATCTCAATTAGATAGGCGGTCGTGGACTTTCTCACGAACGAAACCTAAAGACTCAATTTTATTTTTCCCAATGAGTAGTGGAACGCCTAAGTAGACACCAGGGTTGGAGACCTCACGTACTTGCAAGAGATTGTTAATCGCAGTTCTTGTTGAATGTGGGGTGCGCGGGTTATAAAAGATGGTCGATTTCTCAAAATTTACTGCTTGACCAGAAGCTTCAGCATAGGTTTGTAGTGCCCTTTTTAGTTGGGTTGCTTCATCAGGGTTAGTGTTGAGTTGATCAAACAATTGCAAATGGCCAAGAGGGGGGTGAATTGGCAATTAAAATTTTTGTGAAGAGAATATTGGAAAATAAAATGACACAAGGGGTTATAGTGGTTCAAGTTCAACAACCGAACTCTACATCCACTACCTTAGCTCCCACTAAGGATTTTCCAAAACAATTCACTACTTGAATTCGTCCCCTTTTCTTGGATGAGGAGGAAACCTTACAATATCGATTAAGCTTTTCAACCCCAAGCTTAATCCACTCAAATACAAAGAAGATTTTTGGTAAACTCAAGTATTTCCTCTCAAAGGATGATTGTCTACCCACTTACAATTACAGCAACCCAAAAACTCTCAATAATATGACAAAATGAAATACAAAGAGTTGGGCACAAGAATATAGCTTTGAATAGCTCTAGGATTTGGATTTTTGCTTTGATGATGCTTGAATGTGTATTGTTGATCTTCCTGGTGAAATGAAGCTTGTATTTATACCCTTGAATCAGTTTCTAGCCGTTTGGATCTTTTGACTTATTGAAGGAGCCGTTGGGAACATTTTTCCAGCTATTAAGGCAGCTCCCCAGCACCGCGTATCGATACACGACAAGGCTGTATCGATACGCTAGTTTAAATTCAAACTAGCCGTTGTGCGTAAAAACAGGGCGTATCGATACACTAGGCGTATCGATACGGTCCAAACTCTCTGTTAAGTTTGTTGCATCAAAGCGTATCGATACGGGGGTCGTATCGATACGGTCCAAACTCTCTGTTAAAACCATTTAATTTGTTGCATCAAAGTGTATCGATACTGTGACCAAGAGTATCGATACGTCATAACGGTCAAAACAAATTTTCAAATAATTATGCTTGGCGTATCGATACGGTTATTAAGCGTATCGGTACGGTTGCCCAGATGAACACTGTATCGATACGTATGAAGTGAGTATCGATACGCTATGTTCATTCAGAATTACAGTAAGTTTCAAGTGTATCGATACAGTGAGTGTATCGATACGCAAGGCCATTTTTGCATAATTTGGTTTTGAAAATCATGAAAAAGGTTTGAGAAACTTAATGTTTTGAGATCCAATCTTCAAACAATATTTTATACAAAACATTTTGTTAATATTTGAACCTTTAAAGAGTTCTTAAAAATTTATTTATTTTGCAATTTGGTCCTTAAATTTTTATGTTATATCAAAATCAATTTTAGTTTTACAATCTCCCCCTTTTTGATATAACAAAACCATAATAAATTTTTAAGTTTTTGAAAACTTTGAAAAAGGCTTTTCTCCCCCTTGCTTTAAGATAAATGTTTCAAAACAAATTTGTTTCTCCCCCTTACTTAAAGATATAGAATTTTTGAAAAATTTTGACCTTTACACAATGAATCCTTCTCCCCCTTTTTGTTAGATCAAAAAGAAACACAAGGATTAGAATAATCAAGCATAGGAATATCAATCATAAGAATAAACATAAAGCTCCAAATTCATAAACCAAGCAAGCAAGCATAATAATCCAAACCTTTTAAAAATCCTAAAACATAGAAAATAGGCATAATTCAAGTTCTAATAAAAATGCAATGAAATCCTAAAAAGTCCTAATATGAGATGCATCTACGCGTCTCCACCATCATCATGGTCATCCTCATCATCTTCTTCCTCGTCTTCGTCTTCTCGAGGTGTTTGGTTTCTTTGGTTTTGGTTGATCCAAGCACCATGGAAAGCTGTAAGAGAAAGATCCATTGAGTCTTGGCGAGCACTCAAGGTATCTATTTTCTTGTCCATGCCTTGGAGTCGTTCTTCCATTGATGTAAACCGATTATCTATAGCAGTGAAGCGACCGTCCATAGCATTGAACTTCTCATTGAGGAAAGTCATGAGATTTGCCATGGAGGAGGAGTCATGAGAAGCACGGCTAGAGGATGCGCGAGAGGCATTGACCGGGGCAGCGGGAGGATCAGCTTGAGGATTGCGAACCCATTCATTACCAACAAAAGAGAAACCAGAGCGAGAAAGGGAATGCTCATCAATGGGTTGGCCAAGTTTTTCGGGAAGGTCATGTGTGCAGTCAACACCAAGGGAATGAAATAGACAACTCAAGGCCGAAGTGTAGTAAAAAGATTGAACAAGTTTGGTGTAACGGTTTTGAACCAAAAACACAAGATCGGCAAACATGATTTGACAAAGATTTGGTCGTTTACCCTCCCTAAAGCATGTAAGCCAAAAATCATCAATTTGACGAATGGTAGAATATCTACCACCCGAGGGACGAATAAACCAAGAGATAATAAGATGAAGTATACGATCATGAGCATCTAAAACTTTTGCCGGACCTATGTAACCCGAACCTAAAGAGTGTTCATCATCAATCCCGACATCCTCAAAACCAAAAACAGTGCATAAGACTTTTTGATCAATTCGAATAGGAGTTCCCATAACCGAGGATTCAATGGCAATAACATGCTCATTGGCGTCATCATTGACACAATAAGCATTTGAAAAGAAGACAATGACAAGATTCCTATATAAAATAGGAGGAATGTTTAAAAAGGTTAAAAGTTTCCATTGCCTAATTAAAGGGAGATATTTAAATTTGAATTTAGCAGAGTTTAAAAACGGAATAGACACGATTCGTTCTTCCCTAAGATTGATTCCCATACAAAGCTTATAGGCTTCTCTAGCTAGGGCTGTGGGAAAACTAGTTTGGATAATATGAGGAAGGTTAGGAGTAGGATTACCCTCATCCTCATTAGAAACGGAAGCGGTGCGATGTCTCTTATTCCCTTTTTTAGGTGCCATAATCCTGAAAATACATCAAAAAAGGATTCGAATATGTATGCAATTAACATCCAATTTAATCCAATAGATTCTAATAATTCAAGGTAATTTGTTTTTTTTTTTAAAAAAAATTGTTTTAAAGAATATTTACAACAAATTTTAGTTTTAAAAAAATTTTATCGAATATAAAATATATTCGAACAAAAAAAAAATTTATTTTTGAAAAATTTTATGAACAATATGAAACCCATAGTAAGTTAATCATAATGTATATAAAAATCAGTTGAAATAATAATTGAAAATTGACGAAATTTAAAGAAATCGAAAAAGAAAAAATTTACCTTGATTTCTTAGAGTGGATGAAAGAGGGTGTGTTAGTGCACAAGATTGATGCCCAAGGATAGCCTTGATGTATGAAGTAAAATCCCTCAAGAAATTTTGAAGATTTGTGTAAAATTTTGAAGAATTTAGAGGGTTTTTATAGGGGTTTTCGGTTAGGGTTTTTGAAGAAGAGAAGAGGAGTTTTAAAATTGTGGGATTTTGATTAAAACAGCCCTAAATAGGCTCTCCGTCTGTCGAGTATCGATACGCTATGCATGCGTATCGATACGCTATAACCTAATTTTATCTTTGTCGTTTTATGTGTATCGATACCGTTGACGTATCGATACGCATAGGTGTTGACTTTTTCCCTTGACTCTTACCGTATCGATACACTATTCTGTATCGATACGCATTCATCTGCAAAAATCCCAGATTTGAATACCGTATCGATACGCTGATATGCAGTATCGATACACGCTTGCCTGTTTCTGCAATTTTGGTATTTTTATGTGCAAAAATCCAATTTGAAACGCCCCTAAATGCATGTATGTGTTATATGAACAAGTTTTAATGAATTAACATGATACATACTTCCCTTAGCAATATGTGTAGGAGCAAAAAGAACAAAAAGAACATAAACATGAATCACAAACAATCTCAAGCAAATTTTTGTCATTTTGGGACCAAAAAAAAATTAAGAGAGACAAGTTAGACCTAACTCTCTTCTAAGTGTCCAAAAGCGCTCTTTATCTAAAGGTTTAGTAAATATGTATGCTAATTGGTTTAAGGTGTCAACAAATTCTATAACAACATCATTTTTCGAAACATGATCTCTAATAAAATGATGTCTAATTTCTATGTGTTTAGTTCGAGAGTGTTGAATGGGATTCTTAGTGAGACAAATGGCACTAGTGTTGTCACACCTAAGGGGTATGGTTTCCATTTTAACACCATAGTCTAAGAGTTGTTGCTTCATCCAAAGGACTTGAGCACAACAACTCCCTAAGGATATATACTCCGCTTCGGTGGTAGATAAGGCTACGCTATTTTGTTTCCTAGAGAACCAAGATACGAGCATACTACCTAAGAATTGACATGTACCGGAAGTACTTTTTCTATCTATCTTACATCCCCCATAATCCGCATCCGAAAAAGCATGAAGACTAAAAGTTGAATCCTTAGGATACCAAAGACCTAAGGTCGGTGTGTCTATTAGGTATCTAAAAATTCTTTTAATGGCAACAAGGTGTGATTCTTTAGGACTAGCTTGAAACCTTGCACACAAGCAAACACTAAACATAATATCCGGTCTACTTGCGGTAAGATAAAGCAAAGAACCTATCATGGATCTATAAAGCTTAGAATCAACACATTTACCTCCTTCATCTTTGTCAAGCTTTATGGAAGAACTCATAGGTGTGGCTTGAGGTTTTGCATTCTCTAAGCCAAACTTCTTGAGCATATCACTTACGTATTTAGCTTGATTTATGAAGGTGCCATCACTCATTTGTTTGATTTGGAGTCCCAAAAAGAATGAGAGCTCCCCCATCATGCTCATCTCGAACTCACCTTGCATTAGCTTAGAAAAATCCTTACAATAACACTCATTAGTAGAACCAAAAATAATATCATCAACATAAATTTGAACTACTAAGATGTCATTGTTATATCTTTTTATGAAGAGTGTTGTATCCACCTTTCCTTTTTCAAAACCCTTTTCAATTAAGAAAGTTGAAAGTCTCTCATACCAAGCTCTTGGAGCTTGTTTTAAACCATAGAGAGCTTTTGTAAGTTTAAACACATGGTTTGGAAATTTTGAATCCTCAAAACCTGGTGGTTGTTCAACATATACCTCTTCATTTATAAAACCATTTAAAAAGGCACTTTTTACATCCATTTGAAAAAGCTTGAAATCATGATAACATGAAATGCAAGTAACATTCTAATAGCTTCCATTCTTGCTACGGGTGCATAAGTCTCATCAAAATCAATTCCCTCTTCTTGAGTATAGCCTTGAGCAACAAGCCTAGCCTTGTTTCTCACTATATTACCGTTTTCATCTAATTTATTCCTAAAAACCCATTTTGTACCTATAGTAGATTGATTATTAGGCCTTTCTACTAATGTCCAAACTTTACTTCTCTCAAATTGGTTTAATTCCTCTTGCATGGCCAAAATCCAAAAATCATCTTTTAAAGCTTCTTTAATGTTTTTAGGCTCAATGCATGAAAGAAACGCAACATGATTCATTAATTTGAGAGAGGATCTAGTGGTTACCCCCTTGGATGGATCACCCAAGATTTCACCATCTTTGACATAGTTTAACTCCCTTGGGTAAGATACCTCTTTTTCTTCATGAGCTAAGTCTTTTAAGCCTTCAAGAGGAGGTTCTTGTGAGTCTTCTTCTTTAGTTGGAATCTTATCCTCTTTTGATGTTTGTCCTCCATCAATAGTATCAATGATTCCTACATCATCATCATCACAAGATTCCTTTCTCGAAAGGAGGTTATCATCGAAAACAACATGTATTGACTCTTCAACAACTAGAGTTCTTTTATTAAATACACGGTAGGCTTTAGAGTTTGAAGAATACCCTAAGAAAATGGCTTCATCACTTTTAGCATCAAATTTACCTAAGTTTTCTTTACCATTATTTAAAACAAAACACTTACATCCAAAAGGATGAAAATAGCTAATGTTAGGCTTTTTGGACTTTAAAATCTCATAAGATGTCTTCTTTAAGATTGGCCTAATCATTACTCGATTTATTATATAGCAAGCGGTATTTGTAGCTTCTGCCCAAAAATATTTAGGTAAATTATTTTCGCAAAGCATGGTTCTAGCCATTTCTTCTAAAGTTCGATTTTTCCTCTCAACTACCCCATTTTGTTGAGGAGTGCGAGGTGCAGAAAAATTATGGCTAATCCCATTTTCATTTAAAAATTCATCAAAACCCAAATTTTGAAATTCAGGTCCATGATCACTTCTAATATGAGAAATTTTAAGTTCAAGATCATTTTGAGTTATTTTAGAAAATGTGATGAATTTTTCTAAAGCCTCATCTTTTGTACTTAAGAATAGAACCCAAGTATATCTAGAATAGTCATCTACAAGCACAAATGCATATGATTTTCCACCCAAGCTCATTGTCCTAATTGGCCCAAAAAGATCCATATGAATCAATTGTAAACATCTACTAGTAGAGACATCATTTATGGATTTAAAAGAACTCCTATGTTGTTTACCTTTTGAACATGCATCACAAATTTTATCATTTGAAAAATTAAGTTTGGGTAAACCTCTAACTAGATTAAGGGAATTTAATTTTTCTAGAACACTCATGCTTGCATGTCCTAACTTTCTATGCCATAGCCATGAGTCATGTTCATCATGTGCAACTAAACATGCATGGGATGAATGGATGTCTTCTAAATGCACCATGTAAATATTGCCTATTCTATGTCCTATGAGCATTGTTTGATTTGTTTTAATGTTTACAATTTTACAACCACTTTTATCAAATAAAACATTAAAACCTTTATCACATAACTGACTAATGCTCAACAAATTATGTTTAAGACCGTTGACATACAAAACATCTTTAATGTAGATAGAAGAGTGATTACCAATAGAGCCTATTCCTTCAATGAGTCCTTTTGAGTTATCACCGAAGGTTACTACTCCACCACTCTTAGGCTTTATTTCCACAAATCTACTTTTGTCACCGGTCATATGTCTTGAGCATCCACTATCAAGGTACCAAGAATTTTTGCTTGAAGCTTTAGCCTTGAAGCAATGCTCCCCCTACAAACAAAGAATTTAGGCCTTGGTTTTTGGTACCCAAATCATCTTGGGTCCATGAGTGTTAGCCTTTAACAATTTGGTTCCCTTGGGAATCCAAGAAGCAATAGCATTTAAGTTATTAGAAGTGATAAGTTCTTTAGGAACCCAAACATTTCTAATTTTATGACTTTTAGTTTGCTTATAAAAATTTCTTTGTTTAGGTAAAAAATATTTTCTTTTTGTATATTGGGGTTTAAAATAATTTTCTTTCTCAAAATTCTTTTTCCCAATATCAAAAGATGTTTTAAGATTATCTACTTCCTTTGTGTGATAATCTTGAAAATCGGAAAGAAGTTTTTCAAGTTCAAGATTTTTAGTTTTAAGATCATTTGAAAAATTAACTAAAGATAAAACTTTCTTTTCCAATTCGGAGTTATTTTTTAAAAATGTCTCATTTTGAATTTTTAAATCAGAAATTATTTTCTTGTTTTTCAAAATGGACTCCTTGTATTTTTCTACCAACTCATCATACACTTCTTGAAGTTCATCATAAGCATCTTGAAGTTCTTCAATAGAAAAATCTAAATTGTATGAATTAGAGGTTACCTTTGATTCATCATCGATGGCCATGAGACATAGGTTGGCCACTTCTTCCTCTTCCTCGGAAGACTCATCATCACTCCAAGTTGCAATTTGTGCTTTGAGCTTGTTCTTCCTCCCAAAGCTTTTCTTTTTCAATTGAGGACACTCGGAACGAATGTGACCCGGTTTGTTGCATTCATAGCAAGTAATTGGGTCTATTTCGTCTTCCTTGTTTTTACTCTTGAAGTCCCTTCTTCTCATGAATTTTCTTCCACGATTTGACTTCATAAACTGAGTAAATCGTTTGGCCAACATAGCCATTTCCTCTTCTTCATCCTCACTAGAATCGTTTTCTAACTGTGAAGCCTTTAATGCGATTCCAACTTTCTTTTTCTCAGCTTCCTTCTTTTCTACTATCTTCTTCTCTTGTTCTCTTCCCTTTCTCATAATCTCATGTGTGAGTAGAGATCCAACAAGAGCATCTAATTTAAGAGTCTTCAAATCTTTGGCTTCAATTATGGCCGTTCTCTTGCTATCCCATGATTCAGGAAGAGAGTATAACAACTTTCTCACTAGCTTGTCTTCGGGAATGATTTCTCCGAAACCCTTTAAACCGTTGATAATGACCGAGAATCGATCAAACATTTGGGAAACACTTTCATCGGGATCCATCTTGAAGTTCTCATAGTTTAGATTGAGTAGTCCAATCTTTGTCTCCTTTACATCGCTAGTCCCTTCATATGTTGTCTCGAGAGTGTCCCAAACCTCCTTGGCATTTTCGATTGAAGACACCTTAGAGTAGATATCCGGACCAAGTGCACAAAATATTACATGAAGAGCTTTGTCGTTCACTTGCATCCTTCTTCTTTCATCATCGGTCATTTCGGCTTTGATTTTTGGAACAAGCCTTTCTCCATCTCTCCTCATGGGAATGTATGGACCTTCCTCAACTACATCCCACACCATAAAGTCGGTAGATTTAATGAAGAGCCTCATCCTATTCTTCCAATAAAGATAGTTATCCCCATTGAAGAATGGTGGCTTGGTGGTGGATTGAGATTCATAGTTGGAGGTGGATGCCATTGCTTGACTTGTTGTTGATCAAACTTTCAACTTTCCAAGGATCGACTCGAGAGGGTTGTAATCCTTCTAATGAGTGTAGCTCTGATGCCAATTGTTGAGTTGATCAAACAATTGCAAATGGCCAAGAGGGGGGTGAATTGGCAAATAAAATTTTTGTGAAGAGAATATTGGAAAATAAAATGACACAAGGGGTTATAGTGGTTCAAGTTCAACAACCGAACTCTACATCCACTACCTTAGCTCCCACTAAGGATTTTCCAAAACAATTCACTACTTGAATTCGTCCCCTTTTCTTGGATGAGGAGGAAACCTTACAATATCGATTAAGCTTTTCAACCCCAAGCTTAATCCACTCAAATACAAAGAAGATTTTTGGTAAACTCAAGTATTTCCTCTCAAAGGATGATTGTCTACCCACTTACAATTACAGCAACCCAAAAACTCTCAATAATATGACAAAATGAAATACAAAGAGTTGGGCACAAGAATATAGCTTTGAATAGCTCTAGGATTTGGATTTTTGCTTTGATGATGCTTGAATGTGTATTGTTGATCTTCCTGGTGAAATGAAGCTTGTATTTATACCCTTGAATCAGTTTCTAGCCGTTTGGATCTTTTGACTTATTGAAGGAGCCGTTGGGAACATTTTTCCAGCTATTAAGGCAGCTCCCCAGCACCGCGTATCGATACACGACGCGTATCGATACGGTCCAAACTCTCTGTTAAGTTTGTTGCATCAAAGCGTATCGATACGGGGGTCGTATCGATACGGTCCAAACTCTCTGTTAAAACCATTTAATTTGTTGCATCAAAGTGTATCGATACTGTGACCAAGAGTATCGATACGTCATAACGGTCAAAACAAATTTTCAAATAATTATGCTTGGCGTATCGATACGGTTATTAAGCGTATCGGTACGGTTGCCCAGATGAACACTGTATCGATACGTATGAAGTGAGTATCGATACGCTATGTTCATTCAGAATTACAGTAAGTTTCAAGTGTATCGATACAGTGAGTGTATCGATACACAAGGCCATTTTTGCATAATTTGGTTTTGAAAATCATGAAAAAGGTTTGAGAAACTTAATGTTTTGAGATCCAATCTTCAAACAATATTTTATACAAAACATTTTGTTAATATTTGAACCTTTAAAGAGTTCTTAAAAATTTATTTATTTTGCAATTTGGTCCTTAAATTTTTATGTTATATCAAAATCAATTTTAGTTTTACAGTTAGTACTAATGAAAACCATGCAGTCATCTGCAAAGATGAGATGGTTGACTTTAGGACCGTATCTACATGCCCCAAGCCCAGGTAGGATGTTTGTCTATTGGGCGGCAGATAGACCTTGCGTGCAAAAGAGGAAAAGAAAAGGTGATAGGGGATCACCTTGACGAAGGCCACGTTGTGGTTGAAAAAATGGTGACAAAGAATTGTTAATTTTGACTGAAAAGGAAACGGAGGAAATGCACTGCATGATAAGAGAGACCCATGCAGGTGCAAAGCCCATTCGGTCCATTACATTATCCAAAAAAGACCATTCGACTCTATCAAAAGCTTTTTCCATGTCTAGTTTTAGAGCAGCACCATGGGCAGATTTTGTAAAACCATAATTGATATTGTGAATAATTTCATGGGTGACAAGGATATTATCCGAAATATTACGACCCTGAACAAAGGCTGCCTGGTTAGAACTGATACAACGGGGTATTGTTTGTTTCATTCTATTGACAATAGTTTTAGCTACTATTTTATAAATAACAATGCACATGCTAATAGGTCTGAGGTGTCTCATAGAAGTGGGATCCTTGATTTTAGGAATAAGAACTAGGATAGTCTTGTTAACCGAGGCCATATCTGCAGTGCCATTGAGTAGATTAAGGCATATGGTAGTAACATCATCGCCTACTGTGTCCCAGTGTTGTCTAAAGAAACTGCTTGGCAATCCGTCAATACCAGGTGCCTTCTGTGGGTCAATGTCCCGGAAAGCATGAACAATTTCCTCTTTTGTGAAGGTCTTCAAGAGAGTATCATTCATAGATTGTGTTATAGAAGGTGGGATTTTATCAAGAATTTGTTCGGAAAACTGTGGACTGGAGGACGTAAAAAGATTTTTGAAATAGTCAGAAGCAATTGACATTAGATCATTTTCGTCAGTACACCAATTCAGGTTAGAGTCGAAAATACCATTGATTGAATTTTTTTCCTTCTATTATTCGCTCGGGCATGAAAGAATCTTGTGTTTTTATCCCCTTGAGTAAGCCATAAGTTTCTAGATCTTTGCGCCCAATATATTTCTTGTTCCATTAGGAGCTTATTGAGTTCAGCTCTGTATTTGAGATAGGAGTCTTCATTCGTTGATGTTAATGGACGACACAAAAACTTATTACTCCCTCCGTCCCATAAAATATGTCCCTTATTGACTTTTTGAAAGTCAAAATTTTTAAACTTTGACTATTATTATATTGAATATTTTAAATAATTAATTTTTATAAAATATATATTTGAAAAATACTCGATTAGAGGTTTTTAAAATATATTTTTTTCATATTTTTATCAATTATACATTTTAAATAATTATGAGTCAAAGTTAAAAAAAATTGACCAAAAAAAAGTCAATAAGGGACAAAAATTATGGGACGGAGGGAGTAATTTTTTTGGTAAGAAAATTGATGCCCCCCGAGGTCTTAAATCTTTGTTGGTTTTGCCAGTCTTCTAGACATACACCAATTGCTTGTATTTTCTCTAGGGTTGTCCCATTTGTATTATCCCAAGTGCGTTGGATAATTGAGATATTGTCCGCACGGTTTGCCCAACAATTTTCGAATCGAAAAGCATTGGGGAAGCGATGAAGTGGAGTTGTTGGCGTAGGAGATGTATCAAGGAGTAGAAAGCAATGATCAGATTTGGCCACATAATCCGTAGTAATTCGATGCGAGGGATGTAGGTCTTTCAAAGCCGAGTTGGCAATGAAACGATCTGATCGCTCATGGATAGTTGGGGTTAGAGGCCCAACTTTCGTCCAAGTAAACCATCCGGATGAAGGTTTACAATCATAGAGGTTGTTGCGGGAAAGGCATTGACGAAAGTTGTTAATTTGTGATCTAGCACGACGGCTACCACCCTGTTTTTCATTATCGGATAATATTTCATTAAAATCCCCGCCAAGGAGCCAAGGAATATTATTATTATTTGTGTTTAAAGAATCAATAATATCCCAGGTTTTATATTTTTGACTAGTTTCAGAATAACCATGCATGCCCGTGAAATACATAGTGCATGAATCCAAATGAATTTGAGTATGTATGAAGCGATTCGAATACGAAAGAAAACTAAGATTAATATTATTCGAAATAAAAAGTGCCATACCAGAACAACCATCATTCGGAGGAATAATTATAATTTCTATCATGCCTAGAGAGAGACAAAGTCGGCTACATGCCGCATTATTTATCTTAGTTTCACAAATAAAAATAATATCCGGGGTGGATTGTTGGATATAGTTCTGAAAATATTGAACTACCTGGACTTGTCCTAAACCCTGGCAGTTCCAACAAAGGATCCTCATTTTGCTCGGCGGGGCTGAGAGTCAGCCGCCGCTAGAGAGTTTTTTGAGCTACTCATCCCAGCCTTAGGAGTGGAGCCGGAGGGTTTGGAGTTCTTGGGTTGGAGAACCACTTGGATGGGTGAGTGGCGTTTAGTACCTCGATTTGGAGGGGCTGGAACAGAGGCAGAAGCTGCATCATTCGGGTAAGTTTTTAAAAGCCAAAGGTTAAAATCATGGAAAGTGGATTCGGTATTAACAGGAGGCTTACGTAGATCAGCTTCAATCTTCTTGATTTGTTGAGCAATGGGGCTAGGAATACTGTCATCATTGGCATCCCAATCATCGTCCGAAGCATCCTCCGGAATAGGATAGATTGTGTTCAAAGGTTGTGGCTCAAGAGGCCTTGGAGTATGTTGAGGATTTTTTTTGCTTTGACTCCGAAGCTGAAGGCTCCTTAGGGAGAGGAACGTCACCCATAGTGGTGTCGGTGTTGGGTGCTTCCTCAGTGGGCTGTTCAGAGAATGATGCAGCGTCACCCTCATTCAGAGAGCCTGTGAATGGTTGGGAATTAGTAATTGATTCAGAGGTTGGGTACCGGAAAAAATAGAGCAATAAATTGAGATAACAGTTCGTGGAGTAACCTATAGTGTTCGGATCATTGGCCGCAGGGGCATTAGCAGTAGGGACTGTGAGAAGTAGAAGAAGGATTGATGATAAAGTCAGACTAATGGTATAATGTAATTTAAATAAAACAATTATAGGAGAAAGAAATAAATTACCAGATGGCAAGGGATTATCTTGATTGAGTTTAGGTTCAACATTGCGGATTCACCCACGTGTACCGATTGGACGACGTCTTGGGGGAAGGTAACGAAGCCACTCCCCATATTGCAACTTGCTTAAATCTAGAGATGAACAAATTGGACAATTTTCAATGGTATGGCTAACTATACCACAGCCAGGGCATAAGGTAGGGAGACGTTCGTACTGTAAGTGACACATGGTCTTATCAGCTCCATTCCCAATAAAGAGGAATCGGGTGACCGGACGGGTGATATCGAGCATAATTTCTACACGCAGAAATTCTTTCATATTGCCTTCAAGCTCTCGAGTATCAGTGCGCAGGACATTGCCTACCATGGAACCTAGAGCATGTCCCACAAGGTGTGAACGATCGACATCCTCAAAGAGTGAGGTAGGCAGACCGAAAATGCGGATCCAGATGCGCATGATATTGAAAGAATACTCACCAATGGTTTTTGAGGGGTTGTATTCTGTGAGAGCTAACCATTCGTCCTTATACAACCAGGAACCACGGTTGAGAACTTCATAGCAGGATTTGACCTCCTTAAATTTAATCTTGAGGAAATTATCCTAGAGGATAGATATAGATGCCAGGTTGCTAGGCTTCCAAATTCCTTCAAAAGTGCTAAGGACATCGTATATATCAATTGGTTTCGAAGAAATAAAGCAGCCTATAAGGAACAGTTTGGGGTCTTCCTTAACGAAATCCCAGCCAAAATCTGGGGTATAAAGAAGTTCTGCTTCTTCGTTAGTGAGAGCAATAGAGCTAAACTGGGGGATAGAAGAGGAAGCCGTGAGGGAAGAAAAAAGAGCAATGAAGCAAGGAGATTGAGAGAAAGTTTGTAGACCAGTATAGGTTTGTGGTTCGCATAAATAATAGGTGCCAATGTTAATTAGGTTATAGGAAGTATGGAGAAAAAGAAAGAAGATTGAAAACATATCCCTAATAATTAGGGAGGATTGATTAACAGAATAGATTACTCGACATAAAAAAGAAGATTCCGAAAGTAAAATAGTTGGAAAAGGGGAAAGAGTAATAAGGGCATGATATAATAAAGGAAATTCAGTAAGCAAAATAGTTGGAAAAAGAAAACAGTAATAAAAGTTAAAGAGTAACAAGAGTAGTACTTAGCTGGTAGAATTTGCAAAGATAGATTGATGGTAAGAAATTCCGTAATATGCGTGACCAATAAAATTTCGAAGAAAGTTGAGAATATATTAAATATGGTCATGATGGAATATAATTGGAGGTAATTAAGGAGATATGAAAATAGATACGTTTTTAAGGAAACAAAGAGAAATAATACTATATAGTAGGGAAAAATATGGTAGGAAAATTGTTTTCCATTAGCATAATGGTTGTGTTGAAATCCCTGAGAAGGGATAGATTTGAGGCACCTGATAAGGCGTAGAGTTGAGGAAATCCCGTTGTAGTTATGGTGTAAGTACTATGAGAAAACTTGTACAAGATGAAATTTTTTTCAATAATAGTAAAGACAGTACGCAGAGAGAAAAAATAAAACCATACAATCATCGAACAGAGATAAAAGCATCCATAAAATAAAAACAAAAGAGGAAAGCAAGCAGGAAATAAGAGCAGAAAGGAAAAGCAGAAAATAATAAAAATTATAGACCAAGGGATAGAAAGAAGGGGGGCCAAGAAATTAAATACATACCAAAAGAGCAAATAAAAGGGATAATTAATAGCCACAAAAAAATAATTACATGCCCAGTAAAAAGTAAACCAGGAGAAGATGTACCGAATGAAAGACCAGCACCCCATGCTTCCTTGTTTGTAGCATCAGTTAGGTGAAGAGGGTGTTTCCAAATATTTCCAGAATCCATGTTTAGAGACAAAAATTTAAAATTCGAGAAAAGCATATGCTAGCTAAGAACAAGCATAGGCTTGGGATAAGCAACCAAATGTAATAACCAAAACAAAAAGCAACCAGAGGGCGCAAAGCCGCAAATATATGAATAACAGAGGTAGACTGAACAGTAGCAAGCATAAGGTAATGTAAAGAATGCAGAGAAGCTTAGAAAATGTATGCAAGAAAATAAGCAATTAAGATTCCAAGGAGAAGTGCATAAAAGCGCAAAATTGTACTCCAATTTCATATCATAGGAAGAAAAAAACTTGTTAAGATCGAACTTATTCATAAAAGAGACAAAGAATAACATAAACAATAGCAAAATGTAGCAATAGGAAACGAAAATTAAGACCCGCAGGCAAGTTAGAACCTGAGGAAGGAAAGAGATAGTACCGGGAAGTTGGAGATGAGAGGTACATAAAACAACATGATATAGGTTGGAAGAAAGATAGACCGAGTTATTGCACATTTTGGAGAGTGTGAGAAATAGAATGCAGAATAGAATAGGCATGCATAACAACAAGAACCAATTATGCTAGGGAGGAGCGCATAAAAACAAAATTATGTAGCATTGCCTTATACATGAGGCAAACTCTAAATAATAAACCAGGAGGTTGTAAGGGAGCTTAATGGGAAATATGAAAGGGTGTAAGATGATTATAGTATGTTCAGAAGAGGATACGAAATCCAATTGTATAACATATTGTATGTGACTGTTTAAAACAAAATACCTTGGTTTTTGGCTGGAGAGTAATCTAATGTGAAAAGAGAGATTTAACCAAAGATATTCATAGTGAAAAAAATAAGGACGAACAAAATTACAGAGTTCAAGAAATACATATGTATAGAAACAGATGCAACCGTAATTATTGGTATTTGCAAAATAATAAATAGGGTAAACTATACTAATGACCACCGAACTATGGGGTTGGTGTCGATTTGACCACTATATTTTTAATTGTGTTAAATATACCACATAACTATTTAATTGGTTCCAATGTAGCCACCTACCGTTAAAAAAACGAAAAAGTTAACGGGACTGTTAAAATAATTGGTATAATTACACATTTAGTCCCTTTTATTTATACAATCATTCATTTTAGTCCTAATTTTAATCTAATCAAATAAATTAATTAATCTAATAATTGGTTGTTACACGTGTCTGATTTGATTTTTAAGCAATGATGAAGGCCATGGAAAGCAACTGCGCAAAGACTAAAACATGTTGAAAAATGAACAGAAATTTGAACTAACAGTAATCTCAATAAACGCTGCAATTTTTGGGGCCACCGGTCATCTTCCCCGTCAAAGCTGTAACCACCACGTCGTCACACCAAACCGTAAGAAACCTCCATCGACCCCTCCACCCACCGTATCGGAAATCCAGATCAGCTAACACCTTCAAGTTGAACTTCATCTCGCCACCCCTCCTCTCCTCGTTATCTCATCCACCACCTCCCCGTCCACGAAAGAATCCACCATCGAGTAGCTCGCCACCACCGCGCCCGAGCTGCGCGTGTCCTGTACGAACGGCCCAATCCTCGTCTCACTCAAGAAGCAGTCCTTGTGGAAAATCGACGAAAAGACTTCTCCATAAGAGATGGAAAGCTTCTTGTTGGGATTCGAGACTTGGATCTGTGTGTTCCACGTGGCATTGACGCGCTGGTTGGCGGCGTTGAAATTGGAAAGGGATAGGGATTGTATAGAGAAATCGGGGAGCTGGGGACGGAGTACGAGCCAGATGATGAAGAGGATGGTGCCGAAGATGATAAAGAAGACGGCGACCGCCGCAAAAATGCAACGGAGGAAGGTTGAGCGTGGGTCTTGAGGCGGCGGTGCTGGATAGTAAGGGTGTGTGATGGGGTTAACGCAAGCGTAGGCATAGCGGTTGCCGGAGAAGCGCATCCATTAAGGTTTTGGACTGGGTAACTTGTTACGGGCCTGGAAAATTCTTACTTTTTCTTCCCAAAAAAATATATTTCCTTTGCTTCGAATAAAAATCGAATCAGAACCGATTACATAAAGAAGTGGCAAAGAAGATGAAAATGGAAATGCGGATTTGGGTTATTAAAATCTTTCCTAATTTGAAATTTACAAACAATTATTAGATTAATTGATTTATTTTATTAGATTAAAATTAGGACTAAATTGAATGATTATATAAATAAAAGGGACTAAATGTGTAATTATACCAATTATTTTAACGGTTCACTTAACTTTTTCGTTTTTTTTAACGGCAAGTGGCTACATTGGAACCAAATAAATAGTTATGTGGTATATTTAACGAAATTGAAAATATAGTGGTCAAATCGACACCAACCCAATAGTTCGGTGGTCATTAATATAGTTTACCCTAATAAATAAGATAACAATAAGATAAGATCCCACAAAGTGGGTTGATAGCAATTTCCCTGAAAGGGCTCGAATAATGTTGTAGTAGTTAATAGCAATAGTAATGTAAACATTGTTGTTGGAAACTGAAAAAGCATCAGGATGTAAAATAATGGCTATGTCAGAACAAGGGCCATGAAAAAGTAAGAGGGATCTAATACACAAAACAGAAGAGATCATAAAAGACCAAGAAGTATATGGTTGCCCATAGGAAAAAAAGGATATCCAGGAGGCATTGGTTAAGCATAAGAAAGACGATAGAGCATGTATATAATTGAAGAAATAGAAAAAATAAGCAGGTATACTAAGGGGAAGCGTCAGAGGGACATAAATAATCCAAATCAACATTAATTTCATAGTGAAAAGTAAAGGGGAAAACCATCAATCAACCAAAGCAAACAGGGTAAAGTACGAATGATGTTAGGAATTAACGAAGGAAAGAAGAGATGGATAGGGGAAAGGTACCGTCTCTCCAAAAATCGAAGAGGGGATGGGGCAAGTATCCACAAACGGCTCACAATCATCGGATACATCCATGAAAGAACAAAACTCGTTCTTATCTGGAAAAAGGAGGAGAAAGAATCAGTAGTTAGGAAAAAAGAAAATAGCTCAATGGTAAATAAACAGAACAAATTTGAAAAAGGGAAACCAAAATTAAATGGAAATGAGAATAGAGCAGAGATAAGAGAGTAAAATAAAAAATAGAGGAAACCCAGATGGTGGGCAGAAACCCTAGAATGAAAAAGAAACGAAAAAAGAATCACATACGGGGGAC
Organism: Hibiscus trionum; assembly: GCA_030270665.1. Taxonomy (NCBI): domain Eukaryota; kingdom Viridiplantae; phylum Streptophyta; class Magnoliopsida; order Malvales; family Malvaceae; genus Hibiscus; species Hibiscus trionum. The sequence goes on from BSYR01000002.1 coordinate 28,474,158, forward strand.
GAACGTCTGATGAATTGCCCAGAATCTTCAAATGATTCTTGGGTCTCGAGAGGGTCCATGCATGAGCAATCATCTGAAACTGGGGAAGAGAGAGGGAAAAAAGATGTGAATAGATATAAAGGATCTGAAAAAAAACATAGAAACAAAACGGATGAAAAAAGAAGAACAAAGCAAGTGAAAACGAAACGACGATCGGGAATCCGAATATGAGACGGCGGGCAAGGGGAAAACCTAGAACAGATTGGTTTTTACAAACCCTAATCACGTTGAAAGAAAACTACAAAAAAAAGAAGAAGAGATTAACAAATAAATTAAAAATAAGGGGGAAAAAACAAAAACAGGAAACCAAAATTAAGGAAAGCCCTTGGATCGAAAAGGGAGAGCCCCAAAACCGAACGGGTAGATCTCAGACTCCCACCAAGAGCCCTATAGAACAAGGCTTTCCTCGAGGAGAGTAAAGAAATACTCCAAAGCGCCAGTGGATCCAGTGCTAAATCCAAAAAAATAGAGAAAAGAGTTAGATAAACCGTTAATGGAGAAAGAAATTGAAGGAAATAAAAATTAAAAAAATAAAAAGAACTGGGGTGGAATGACCCTCCAAAATCTCTTACCGTCGAAATCGTGAATCAAAAGATTATGGCTTGTCATGCGATAGAGAATGGTGAGCGGCTAGAGGAGGTTAAGAGCCGTGCAGGGAGAGGGGAAAGAGGGAGAGATGAAGATGAGTTAGAAACCGAAAAGGGGGGGGAGAAATGAAAAGACAAAACCAAATCCAGAGAAACACGGAGACAGAGAGAGAGAATCGAGAGCCATCCCCACCCGTTGGAATTTTAACTGAGTAAAAAGTACAGAAATTGAGGTTTTGCAATATAATTGTGTTGAAAATATCCTAATCAATTATTTGAACTCCTAAAATTTGATTAAAACTTGTTTTGCGGTCCTTTTTTCGAGGTTTTGGACGAGCGGGTCGAAATGGGCCTTTCATTGGACCCGTTGGAATTTTAACTGAGTAAAAAGTACAGAAAATGAGGTTTTGCAATATAATGGTGTTGAAAAGCTACTAATCAATTATTTGAACTCCTAAAATTTGATTAAAACTTCTTTTACGGTCCTTTTGTCGAGGTTTCGGACGAGCAGGTCTAAATGGGCCTTTCAATGGACCCGTTGGAATTTTAATTGAGTAAAAAGTACATAAATTTATGTTTTTCAATATAATTGTGTTGAAAAGATCCTAATAAATTACATGAACTCCTAAAATTTAATTAAAACTTGTTTTGCGGTCCTTTTTGTAGAGGTTTAGGACGAGCGGGTCCAAATTGGCCTTTCATTGGACCAGTTGGGATTTTAACTGAGTAAAAAGTATAGAAAATGAGGTTTTGAAATATAATTTTGTTGAAAAGCTTCTAATCAATTATTTGAACTCCTAAAATTTGATTAAAACTTCTTTTACGGTCCTTTTTTGTAGAGGTTTCGGATAAGCAGGTCTAAATGGGCCTTACATTGGACCCGTTGGAATTTTAACTGAGTAAAAAGTACAGAAATTGAGGTTTTGCAATATAATTGTGTTGAAAAGCTCCTAATAAATTACATGAACTCCTAAAATTTGATTAAAACTTGTTTTGCAGCCTTTTTTGTAGAGGTTTCGGACGAGCGGGTTGAAATGGGCCTTTCAATGGATCCGTTGAAATTTTAACTGAGTAAAAAGTACAGAAATTGAGGTTTTGCCATATGATTGTGTTGAAAAGCTCCTAATCAATTATTTGAACTCCTAAAATTTGAAGAAAACTTTTTTGCGGTCCTTTTTGTAGAGGTTTCGGACGAGCGAGTCTAAATGGGCCTTACAATGGACCCGTTGGAATTTTAACTGAGTAAAAAGTATAAAAATTGAGGTTTTTCAATATAATTGTGTTGCAAAGGTCCTAACCAATTATTTGAACTCCTAAAATTTGATTAAAACTTGTTTTGCGGTCCTTTTTGTCGAGGTTTCGGACGAGCAGTTCTAAATGGGCCCGTTGGAATTTTATGAAGAAAACGGGCCTCATTAAAAACCCCTACTAATATCCCCAGGCACAAGACCTGGAGAACCCTAAAAGGGGAAAAGAGTACCCAGAATTTATTTATAAATAACGAGGGGAAACCTCGCAAAGAACAAAGTTTTGAATACAATCATGATACATGGACCCAAAAGACATAGAAGTCGTGGTCCTAAGGGCATGGGTAGCCAACGTATGAGCAACAATATTAGCCTCACGGCAAACAAACTGAACATGAGCATAAGAAAAACAGTCCAGAGCAGCATGAGCTTGCAGAATCGTCGGTCCCAGAGGAGAAAGATCTGGGCCCAGGGAGTTGATCCTCTTTGCAAGAGAAGCACAGTCTGTCTCGAAAATCTAGTGGCTCCATCCTTGGGATTGAGCAAAAGTAATACCCGCAAGAAGTCCTCTCCCTTTGGATGTAAAAGCATCAGGGCTACTGCCTAAAGGGAAAGCCAGGCCGCCAACAACCATCCATGTTTCATCACGGGCTACAACACCAACCGCCGCTGCACGTGTGGAGGGATCAAAAGCCCCATCCACATTAACTTTAATATGACCCCGAGGGGGATGTCTCCAACGGGAAGAAGGAACCGACAAAGGGATAGAAGAGGTAGAAGAAGATATAGCACCGGAGTAGTCACGATGAAGACTGATGGAATTGACAGCAATTAGCCACGGGGGTTGAAGATGTCGATTATGGATCCAGTCATTACGCCTGTTCCAAATGTTCCATAGGGTAGTCAAGAAAATCCCGAAAAGGTCAGAAGAAAGGAGGGCAGCGCCTTCCTCAAGCCATTGAAGGCCGGTGGAAGCAGTGCTGTTAATAAGAGAAATAGGTAGACCAGTCAACTGAAGGGTCTCCGAAGCACCAGAGCAATCTCTGAGAGCATGGAGGATCGACTCCGGACCCGAATGACAAACGGGGCAGGGCCCTGAGTTTGGTGCAAAAGCCTGTAGGCGAACCCCGACAGGTAGAGCCTCAGATCCCAGGCGCCAGCCAAAAGTTTTGACTTTAGGTAAAACCTTAAGTTTAGAAAGAAATTTCCAAATCCGTGGAGGCCGAAATCTAGGCTCAGGGGGGCGTTGCAAAAAGAGATAGCCAGATCTGACAGAATAAATACCAGAATCATTAGGCCTCCAAAGGATGGAGTCACGAGTATCATTGATAATAGGCACTGATAAAACTGAGTCGGCATCGGCCATTGTAAAGTACGCACGGACTTTATCAGGGTCCCAAGATGCTTGGTTCCTAATCATGAAGTCACGACAACGAATGTGGACTTCATCCGATATCTCATAATCCCCGTAAAGGTGAATAGGCGAGGAGCCTCCCCAGTTATCTTGGTGGATACGTATGTTACTGTTAATACCACGTCGAAAGAGGAAACCTCCAAAAAGGTGTTGTATAGCATGATAAAGACCTTGCCAGGCAAAAGATCCACGAGAAGGCCGGGATGCATTAAGAATGTTACCTGAAGGAAAGTATTTGGATTTATAGATTTGACCCAGAAGGGAATCGGGTTCGCAGATAAGGCGCCATAATTGTTTACCAAGAAGCGCAATGTTAAAATTATTGAGATCCCTAAATCCCATACCTCCAATTGATTTAGGCAAGCACACCTGTTCCCAAGGGAGCATGTGCCAACCTTTCTTATTAGTTTTGCCAGGCCACCAATAGCGTCGAATGGCAGATGTCATATCATCAATAATGTTTTGGGGTAATAAATAACAAGACATAACATATTGAGGTAGAGATTGTAACACAACTTTAATGAAGATTTCCCTACCACTAAAGGAAAGGAGCTGTTTATCCCATTTGGATAATCTTTCATGAACTTTATCACGTATAAACCCTAAGGATAGGGTCTTATTTTTGCCAATAAGAAGAGGTACCCCCAGATAGACACCAGGGTTGGAGACCTCACGAACTTGAAGGTAGGAGTTAATAGCATGGCGAGTCGAACTGGGAGTACATGGATTGTAAAAAATAGTAGACTTGTCAAAATTAACTACTTGTCCAGAGGCAGAAGCGTATGTTTGGAGAGGTAATTTAAGATGTGCGGCTTCCTCTGTTTTCGAATTGAGGAAAACTATGCAATCATCTGCAAATAAAAGGTGGTTAAGCTTGGGACCATGCTTACTAGCACCAAGACCAGGAAGCAGACCATGTTGTTTAGCATCGGTCAAGAAAGCTGAAAGCCCTTGAGTGCAAAAAAGGAAGAGAAAGGGAGATAAAGGATCACCTTGGCGGAGACCCCGTTGAGGCCGAAAAAAGGGGGAGAAAGAGTTATTGACCTTAACCGTAAAAGAAACTGAGGAAATACATCTCATTATAAGAGATACCCATGATGGTGCAAAGCCCATGCGGTTCATGACATTTTCGAGGAAAGACCATTCAACGTTGTCGAAAGCCTTTTCCATATCAAGCTTAAGAACAGCACCTTGAGTAGACTTAGAAGTACCAGTGTTAATTTATCAAGCTTAAGAACAACACCTTGAGTAGCCTTTTCCATATCGGAGTCGGCAGTACACCAATTGTTGTTGGTATCAAAAAGGCCAGAGATGGTGTTCTTTTTTTTCCTGTTAGAAGCTCGAGCATGAAAAAAGCGAGTATTTTTATCTCCTTGAGATAACCATAGGTTGCGAGAGCGCTGCGCCCAATACACCTCCTGCTCATTTAGTAATTTATGAAGCTCAATTTTGGCAGCAATATATTTACTTTCAGCAGTAGCCGAAAGAGGATGCTGTAAATATTTGTTAATGCTTTTAGTGAGAAAATTGATACGACCAGAGGATTTGAACCTTTGTTGGGATTGCCAATCTCCTAGGCAGGAGCCAATGGCTTTAATTTTATCAAGGGTATCGCCCTTAGTAGAAGCCCAGGTTTGTTAGACAACAGAGATACCTTCATCATTGGTTGCCCAACAATTTTCAAAACGGAAGTTGGATGGCGGGGGTCGTTGGTTTGTTAGAGGTGGCGGTTCAGTATTCAATAAAAGAAAACAATGATCAGATTTAGCGTCAAAATTAGAGGTAATGTTATAGTTTGGATTATTTGCTTTCCATGCCATATTCCCTACAAAACGGTCTAACCTTTCAAATAAAGTAGGAGTGTTAGGTCCATGTTTAGACCAAGTGAACCAACCATTGGAAGGTTTACAGTCAAAGAGGTTATTACGGGAGAGACAATGACATAAATTATTAATTTGAGATCTAGCACGATGACAACCGCCTTGCTTCTCATTATCAGATAGGATTTCATTGAAATCACCACCGAGAAGCCAAGGTACACCATCGTTGTTGTTTAGCGAATCAATTAAATCCCAAGTTTTAGTTTTTTTTACTTGTTTCAGAAAAACCATGTATTCCAGTGAAATAAAACGAATAAGAATTGCAACTAATATGAGTATGAATGAAATGATCCGAGTAAGCAAGCATAGAAATATCATAATTATTTAAAGAAAATAAAGCAATCCCAGAGCAATTATCAGAGTAATCAATCGAAAAAACCAAATCCATTCCTAGCAGAGAACTAAGACGGCTATAAGCCGTATTTTTGAGTTTAGTTTCACATAAAAAAAGTAGATCAGGAGAATGAAGACGAACATATTGCTGGAGGTGTTGAACTGCCTGAATCTTCCCAAGACCCTGGCAGTTCCAGCATAAGATGATCATTTCCCTCGGCGGGGCTGTGAATCAGCCGCCGCCGGAGAGTTTTTTCCGCTGCTCATCCCAGCTTTCGAGGTTGGAGAATGAGAGGGCCTAGACTTCTTGGGCTGTAGGATCACGTGGATGGGGGAGCGTCTCTTAGTCCCTCGGTTGGGAGGAATAGGGATAGTAGCGGGAGCCGATGCTGCATCATTGGGATAGTTCTTAAGAAGCCAGGAGTCAAATGCATCAAAAAGGGAAATACCGGTTTGAAGGAAGGGCTTACTTAATTGAGCATTCAATTTCCAAACTTGTTGAGCAGTAGGGCTCGGTACTCTATCATCTTGGCCATCCAAGTCAACGTGTTCAGAATCCTCAGGGATAGGGTATATAGTATTCAGGGGTTGTGGCGATATAACCCGAGGAGGGAGTGGAGCACGTGTCTGCTGTTGGGATTCCAATTTAGTAGTGGGCGGCTCGGAGGATTCCTCCCCCAACATCTCATCATTATTGTTAATATCCTCGGTGGGAAGATCTGCAAAAGAGGCAGCATCCCCTTCATTGAGTTTTCCTAAAAATTCAGAAAAAGAGGAAGTGAAATTCAAATGTTGGAAACGTTGGATGAAAAGAAAGTGATAGTATTTAATAAGATTCAGACCTGAATCTTGCGCAGAGGCCACGAGTTCAGCGACAAATTTGCCATTGTCTTTAGGGTCTGTGGAGAAGGGGAAGTCAATAAAAATACATAAGAGAAAATAGCTAGATTGTATGAACCAGAAAAAAGGTGGCAAAATACCAATCGGTGGGTGATGGTTGGTATTGGTAGGGGCCTCAACAGATTTACCCTTATCCGTTGGATCTGTATCAATAAGAGAATCCGTATATGAATAAGGTGAAAATAAATCAATTTTAGGAACCAAAAGACAGTAGATAGAATACCTGTCGGTGGTTGGCGACAAGCAGTAGAGGGAGGCTCAACAGTTCGGATCCGGCCACGTGGTCCCTGTTCCCGACGACGTGGGGGAAGCCAACGGAGCCAATCACCATACTGAAGTTTAGCTGGATCAATTGTGGCTTTGTTGGGACAGTGTTCGAAGATATGACTGATGAGGCCACACCCGTGGCAAAGTAGAGGAAGACGCTCATATTGAAGACGGCAAGAAGTAGTACGTGTACCTTTCCCGATGAGTAGGAATCGACAGACAGGCTTAGAAATGTCAATGAGAATTTTGACTCTTAAGAATTCGGTCATATTGCCTCTTTCTCGTCGTGTATCAGTTCTTAAAACAGTGTGAACCATAGAACCAAGAGACTGGCCCACTAGGTGGGTCCTATCGGGATCTTCCAGAAAAGGTTTGGGTAGAGCTAGTATACGGAACCAAATCCGCATAGGATTAAAGGAATAATCATCCATGCTTTTTCCAGGGCTATATTCAGCAAGGGCCATCCATTCATCTTTATAAAGCCATGGGCCTCTTTCAAAGACATCATCTCTATCACTAATAGTTGCAAACTCAATTCTAAAAAAAGAATCTCGAATAATGGAAATTGACTTGAGATTATTCTTTTTCCAAATACCTTCAAAGGCTGAGAGAACCGCCCAATCATCGATCGGCTTTGTGGAGATGAATTTGCCAATAAGAATTGTTTTCGGGTCTTCCTCAAAGAAATCGAAGTCTGGAGTGTAGATAGCATTTGCTTCCTCATTTGTGAGGTCAAGATTGATGTAGTGGGGAAGGGAGGATGAAGAAGCCATTTGGGTGAAGAAGGGAGAGTGAAGAGTAAAAGCTGACGAATAATGAAAAACTGTGAAAAGGAAAATGAAGAAAAGAATTAACTTATAAAATATATTTGCATAAAAAAAGAGAGTAATTAAAGAATTAAAAGAAAGGAAAGAAATGTAATAGGAATGAAAGGGGATTGACTTTCTAAAGTTTAGGAAAAAATGTGTGGAATAATATTAATTGGAGAGAGAATCATGGAAAATTGAACTATTAATTTAATGAACTGGATTGTGGAAGAAAAGGAGGGATAGCTTCCAAAATTTGGATATGAAGATCGTATGCAATTAAGGAAGGAAAGAAAGAATAATAGAGGAATGAATATGGTAAAGAAAGGAAGGTTAAAAAGGAATTTATATAAGGTAAGACATGGAAAGAAATCCCTTGAATAATAGGAATAAATTGAGGGAGTAAATTTATAAATAGGGGAAGTGGAGGAATTAATTAAGGTAAGTGCTGGATACAATCTATAATTATTATAAGAATTAGGAAGAAAAATATTCAAATAATTGTATAGAACAGATAAGATAAAATGTAAAATCTTCCACAAGGAGAGTAGATTCGTAGATTTGATGGATAATATATTAATATTTACGGTAATAGTGATGAATGCTAGAGGAATGAGATAAAGAAGGAAATAAGTTGTGGAAATAATTAAAGGATAGGGGGTAAATGTCGGCATTGGTGTAAGGAATGAAAGATAGTAATTGTTGTAAAGAGGAGTTAGTAAGTCATAAATTATCACTATAAGGTGATAGATGGAAAAAGGTATTACGTAAGGAGAGCTGATTTTAAAGTTGGTGACAAACGATAGCCTAATTAATAGGAATTGAAGTTGAAGACTTGGATGTGATTTGATTGAAAGCATATAATATTGGTAGTATTTGACCTTTTGTCTAATAAACAAAGAGGGTAGAGTCTGATTGATAGCGTGTATTTTTTATGAAACTTGGGATCGTATTAAAGAAATGTCGGAGTACGACCTTACAGTTTTAACAAATTTAGTTAAAATATTGTAAGTTTTGTAAGGGGAAGATTGGAGAGAAAGAATGACAAAAAGATTGGGGATGAGACCGAGTAAAAGTTTTGTATGAGAGATTATTTCCACCTGGGAGGTGATCGTAATAAGGCCCCTAAAAAGGGTTCGATTAATGGCACCAAAATAGGTGTAGTGGGTAACATAAAAATGCAGCGATAACAAATTAAAGTTAAAAGAGATATGAATGACGTAATTGAGAATCGTAAGATTGTTAGGAGAAATAAAATAATCTAATGAGCTAACAAACTAGCTATAGTAAAAAAACAAAAAGAGAGTAAAAAGCATACTGAGCAAAGATAACAAAAAAGGCCAAAAATGAAGAAGGAAAATAGAATTGGTATAGGAGAATTTAATCAAAAGGAGAAAAACAACATCAAGCATTCCAACAAATAAAAAAGCTAAGCATGATAGAAAATTAAAAAAGAACGCAGAAAGCAAGATTAAAGAAGGAAGCAAGCAGAGAAAAGGCACACACAAAGAAAAAGGATTACAGACCATGGGATAGAGAGAAGGGGGGACAAGAAAATTAATACATACCAAATGAGCAAAAGAAAGGGGGTAAAAGAAAAATTACAGGCACTTGAGCAATAGAAGAAGAACATATAAAAAATAAAAGGTATTAAGTGTAACCCCCGTAGCCCGGTCTAGACGGTTGACCCGAACTACGAAGATTACACGGGGAAAACCAAAGTCAACCCGAAAGTCAACCTTGATTAACGACCCTTTTTTTCCTTTTTAGACTTGTCTAGATGCACACCAAACCTAGGCATACTCTTGAGATAAGCATACTCAAAAATCACAGCAATCGGAAAACAATAAGGGACCCAATTGCACAAAATACGAATTTAGGGACCAATTTGTAAATTCTGAAAATTAAGAAGACTTTACCAATTTTTAAGTTACCATTATGAAATTAGTCATGTTTCATGCCTCTCTGCCAAATTTCATCTCAAACGGACATCTCAAACTCAAGCAATTGCACATACAAGAATCGGGACTAAAACGTAAAGCTTGCAAACCTCAAAACATTCAAATTTTATGCCCAACGGTCAAGTGTTCCGAAACGGGTCTAGGCCGTTCAGGAACACCCCTTGGCAGTAGCCAAAGTGTTCAGAAACGGGTCTAGGCCGTTCAGGAACACCCTGGCCAAATCAAGGGCCTGTTTCGAAACAGGCAAGGGTGTTTCGAAACACCCTGCCCAGAAACAGCAGATAGGCATGTTTTAACATCTTTAAACCCCAACAAACATGCTCCAAACCATTCCACAATAAATCAACAACATGCCAAGCATCATACCTACCAATTTGCATCAAAATCTAGATACAAAACCACCCCTAGGTGCACCAACTCATTCAACACATCCAACACTCAATCATGCTTTTAAAACAAGAAGCATAGCATAACGACTTAAGAATAAGAAGATTCAAACGTTGCAAGCGTTAAACCACATAGTTCAAAATCATAAACCAAACTTGTCCAACATACACAATCACATTAAACATCAACATAAGAGATTCTCCCCCCATTGCCTTTATTATCTATAGCTATTAACCGAGACATACATCTCAAATGGAGCTCTCCTTGAATCCCTTGCTTCTCGCTGTCCCAACTTCAAATATCTGCATTGATGGACAAAAAGGAGCGTAAGCACATAATGCTTAGTGAGGAATGCTCAAAACCAAAACACCATCAATGCAGCGAGTCATAAAACCTCTTTTAAAAGTAAACACAATTCGATAAACAAAAGCAATGTTTGAAAACCCCTTTTAACAACATGCTTAAAATCATGCATTGCTCAAACATGGAAAACCAACCCTTAGCTTAGAAAAGCTAAGTAATTCACTTCAAAGCACAATCTTGCAAAACCAACAATTTAACCATTCCATGCATGAACATCGTATGCAAGTTAAATACAAAATCCTTGGAAAACACTTCCACTTCACCTCATACTTTTCTCATACATTGAAAATCATTTCAAAGCAAGAAACCTTTAAAAACCACTTACTCATTCAATATATATCATGCATTAAACAAACGCAACATACGAACCACAAAATCAATATTTGCATTTCATGCCTTCAAAAACAAGTCTTCGCAAGACTTCAATGCACTAAAGAGATTTCATGCACACATGCACCATTCTCATTAGAAAATAAACTCTTGTTCAAGCTAACAAGTAAACATGTATTCATAGAACATTATACACTTCTCATGCAATCATGCATCATTTCAAGCATCTCAAGCTTCATCATATTCAAGAACATTATATTGGCTTCCAAGTGATAATTCACAAACCTTCATAACGCAAGACACAATCGGATATGCGGATTACAAGCGTTGTCCCCACGCTTCATACACACTACCAATCTCAAGGTCCCCAAATGGAATTTAAACCACCATTATGACCTTACCATACACAAGGTCCTCAAATGGAATTTTAACCACCATTATGACCTTACCATCACTCATTGGTAGTTGTATAACATCACTAACGAGATCACGGGACATACACACAAGATCCACACATGGACTTTACACCACCATTGTGATCTTACCATACACAAGGTCTATAAATGGAATTTTAACCACCATTATGACCTTAACATACACAAGGTCCTCAAATGGAATTTTAACCACCATTATGACCTTAACATACACAAGGTCCTCAAATGGAATTTTAACCACCATATGACCTTAACACAAGACCCACCCATGGACTTTTAACCACCATGGTGTTCTTAACCATCTCGTTAGTGTACTTGGATGGAGTCACCGGTACAATCACAACCACTCCACATCCAAGGCGACTTTATTCACGGTGCACCCAATCCTATAGCCGGCTAACTATATCCGATTCAAGTAACCAAGAACCACTTACATCACTTGCCAATATAACCAATTTACCATATTAATCCATTGTTTTACAAGCATAACCAAAATGCCAAAACCACCAATTACAATCATCAATCCACTATTTTTGAAGCATTACACAAAGCCATTAAACAACATGCAACACTATGCAACAATTCCACAATTCCAATGTACAAAACCAAGGATCTCTTACCTTGAGCATCCTTCACACATGGCTTTCAAAACCAGCATTAAACCATGTTAGAATATGCTTCCAAAACAGAGTTTAAAACATGCAAATCACATGCGTTGCATCCAACAATCACAAGTGCTTTAAAAACCAATTCATAACACAACCAAGAGAGAAATTCCATTTACTTACTCTTGAGCTTAGCTAAGTTGTTTAGACTTAAACTAAGCTCCCAAAACCTTCAAACCTTGGTTTTAAAGCTGAAAACCCAACTTTACTCACCGATACACAAAGCAAGGCTAGCCAACAAGCCTTCCAAGCATCCGAAACCTTCAACGCCACCTCTATTGCTCACGGACCATTCTCCCCTGTTTCAAGCACATAACAATAGAGGATTAATGCATCATAATGCATTAAAACACCAGCAACACACCTAAACTCGCTGCTCTTTGCAAATCCAACATTTCGGCTACCAAACACAACCGAAATCACCTCCAAACACTTCCAAAACTTAACCCAGCCAAGATCCATCACTTCTAACCATTTTTAAACATCAATTAGCATCCAAAATGATCCCAAACACGTCCTTATACCTCCAGCATTAACAAAACACCAAGATCACCCCAAAAACCACCATTTTCACAAGTAGAAACTTAGGAAAATCAACCTATCTAGGATTGCATTGATTAAACCTCAATTTCTCATCAAATATACATCCATTTTACATTAAAAACACATCTCAAAACAGTACCCAACCATTTCATACGAATTCCATCACAAATTAACCAAATCTTGCATTTTAAAGCCAAGATCAAGAACACAATTGTAAAACCTTAAATAAAACACAAATCAAGGATTGAGAACTTGGGAATTTCAGTAAAGAACTGAGAATTTAGAGGAGAAGGACGTTCATACCTCTAAACTTAAGTTTCTCCCTTTTTGGAACCACAATTCTTGAAAATCCAATAAGCAAATGCTAAGGTTTTGTTGTGGAATTGATTAGAGATCAAATGAGGATTGAAATCTAATCTTTAGTTGTCAAAATCAGAGAGAATTTTGCTGGAGAAATGTGTTTGGGTTGAGAGAAAAGTTGAGAGAAAAGAAAATGGAAATTTAGAGAAAAGTTAGTTAAAATGCCAAAATATCTTTTCCCTCCTTTTGCACTTAATTAAAAACCATTAATTAAATTGATTAATATTCAGAAAAATCTGGAGAAACTCTTTTGGGTAAATAGCTCCTTAAAGATTCAAAGTTTCAATCCTTTTTAAAACAGTCACCCAGTTTTCAAAAATTACATTTTGGTCACTAACCCAAAATGTCACTCTCCCAAACCTCATTTTGTAAAATTGATTTCACCTTTCTCTTATATATAATAAAAGAGGATTTTAAGACATTTTTCCATATTTTTACTGCAACCCGAACTAGGCTTTCCTAAATTCACCCTTTTATATTCGAACCGCAACCCGACCGGTCCGGTCCAAACCAAAAACTTCTAAGCCCAAAATTGGGGTGTTACATTAAGACATGGGCGGAGACAGCAGACGCTGCAATGCGACCAGCTTAGAAGAACAGCAGCCTCATGGGTAGGGAATGTTACATGCAAAACAAGAAAAGAAATGTAAGATAACGAAAAGAGATTGAAACATAGAAGAAACCATACAGTGGTGCAAAAAATGAAAGAAACCAGAGGGTACCAATGTCTCATAGCAAAGAGGGTGGATAAGCAATATATAACAGAGTGATAAGAGTAGCGAAACACATCAGCCATAAAAGCACAGGTAAAGGAAGGCATAGAAATAAAACACGGTATGTAGGAAAAAGGAAGCATAATATTATAATGTAGAACATGTAACGAACGGAGACCGTTCTTGTAAACATTCAAGAAAACACAATAAACAGAAAGAGACAGTAATAATGTGAGAGAGCCAAAAAAGCAAAGCAAAACGATGCAGCGCCATAAAAAGCCAAATGGCCCGGTGAAGATGATACGTGCAGAAAAGAGACAATCAATGAGCACATTGTTCATAATTGTGTGATAGGAAATAGAAGATATGAGGAATCCAGCATGACGGGTCAAAGCAGAGTTCCTTTTAAGGGATCGAAAGAGACCAAAGTTCATAGTAATATTAATTAAATAGTAGAGGAAAAAACACCAAGGAGGAAATTGTATGAAAAAACACACTAAAAGCAATAAAAAAATTAAATATACAAATCAACATGAATAGATGAGAAGTGCAAGAACCAAAGTGTGAGAGACCATAAGTTTTGATGAAAAGAATGAAACAAATTAACAGAAGAGAAAGATAAGATTGTAAAAAGAAGATAACAAAATGACATGGAAATGTAATATTTAGGCTTACCCTGTGATGCAAAAGTAGAAAACACCTAAAATTAAAGAGATTACAGAGGAGAAATGTATATCCAAACAGAATGAAAGAAATTCCCACATGGGGGATCGAAAGAAATTTCCCAAGATGGGATCGATTGACATCAGCGAAATAACATATGAGAATAGATAACAATGGGAACATATCACAGTGAACATCAATAGAAATCAGATCATTAATTGAGGTTTTTCAATATAAATGTGTTGAAAAGGTCCTAATCAATTATTTGAACTCCTAAAATTTGAATAAAACTTTTTTGCTGTCCTTTTTGTAGAGGTTTCGGACGAGCAGGTCTAAATGGGCCTTTCAATGGGCCCGTTGGAATTTTAACTGAGTAAAAAGTATAAAAATTGAGGTTTTTCAGTATAATTGTGTTGAAAAGGTAGTAATCAATTATTTGAACTTCTAAAATTTGGTTAAAACTTGTTTTGCGGTCCTTTTTGTCGAGGTTTCGGACGAGCAGATCTAAATGGTCCTTTCAATGGACCCGTTGGAATTTTAACTGAGTAAAAAGTACAGAAATTGAGGTTTTGCAATATAATTGTGTTGAAAAGCTCCTAATCAATTACATGAGCTCCTAAAATTTGATTAAAACTTGTTTTGCAGTCCTTTTTGTAGAGGTTTTGGACGAGCAGGTCTAAATGGACCTTTCAATGGACCCGTTCGAATTTTAACTGAGTAAAAACTACAGAAATTGAGGTTTTGCAATATAATTGTGTTGAAAATATCCTAATCAATTATTTGAACTCCTAAAATTTAATTAAAACTTGTTTTGCGGTCCTTTTTGTCGAGGTTTCGGACGAGCAGGTCGAAATGGGCCTTTCATTGGACCCGTTGGAATTTTAACTGAGTAAAAAGTACAGAAAATGAGGTTTTGCAATATAATTTTTGTTAAAAACTCCTAATCAATTATTTGAACTCCTAAAATTTGATTAAAACTTGTTTTGCGGTCCTTTTGTCGAGGTTTCAGACGAGCATGTCTAAATGGGCCTTTCAACGGGCCCGTTGGAATTTTAACTGAGTAAAAAGTACAGAAATTGAGGTTTTACAATATAAGTGAGTTGAAAATCTCCTAATCAATTACATGATCTCCTAGAATTTGATTAAAACTTGTTTCGCGGCCCTTTTTGTAGAGGTTTCAGACGAGAAGGTCTAAATTGGCCTTACAATGGACCCGTTGGAATTTTATCTGAATAAAAAGTACAGAAAATGAGGTTTTGCAATATAATTGTGTTGAAAAGCTACTAATAAGTTATTTGAACTCCTAAAATTTGATTAAAACTTGTTTTGCGGTCCTTTTTGTCGAGGTTTCGGACGAGCTGGTCTAAATGGGCCTTTCAATGGACCCATTGGAAACTTAACTGAGTAAAAAGTATAGAAATTGAGGTTTTGCAATATATTTGTGTTGAAAAGCTCCTAATCAATTACATGAACTCCTAAATTTTGATTAAAACTTGTTTTGTAGTACTTTTTGTAGATGTTTCGGACAAGCGGATCGAAATGGGCCTTTCAATGGACCCGTTGGAATTTTAACTTAGTAAAAAGTACATAAATTGAGGTTTTGCAATATAATGGTGTTGAAAATCTACTAATCAATTATTTGAACTCCTAAAATTTGATTAAAACTTCTTTTGTGGTCCTTTTTTGTAGAGGTTTCGGACGAGCAGGTCTAAATGGGCCTTTCAATAGACCCGTTGGACTTTTAACTGAGTAAAAAGTACAGAAATTGGGATTTTTTAATATAAGTGTGTTGAAAATCTCCTAATCAATTACTTGATCTCCTAAATTTTGATTAAAACTTGTTTCGCGGCCCTTTTTTGTAGAGGTTTTGGACGAAAAGGTCTAAATGGGCCTTACATTGGACCCGTTGGAATTTTAACAGAGTGAAAAGTACAGAAATTGAGGTTTTGCAATATGATTGTGTTGAAAAGCTCCTAATCAATTGTTTGAACTCCTACAATTTGAAGAAAACTTTTTTGCGGTCCTTTTTCTAGAGGTTTTGGACGAGCAGGTATAAATGGGCCTTTCAATGGGCCGTTGGAATTTTAACTGAGTAAAAAGTATAAATATTGAGGTTTTTCAATATAATTGTGTTGAAAAGGTCCTAATCAATTATTTGAACTCCTAAAATTTGATTAAACCTTGTTTTGCGGTCCTTTTTGTCAAGGTTTCGGACGAGCAGGTCTAAATGGGCCTTTCAATGGGCCCGTTGGAATTTTAACAGAGTAAAAAGTATAAAAATTGAGGTTTTTCAATATAATTGTGTTGAAAAGGTCCTAATCAATTATTTGAACTCCTAAAGTTTGAATAAAACTTTTTTGCGGTCCTTTTTGTAGAGGTTTCGGATGAGCAGGTCTAAATGGGCCTTTCAATGGGCCCATTGGAATTTTTTTTTTGAAGAAAAGGCCTCATTAAATACCCCTACTACTGTCCTTCAAGCAGAGCTAGAGGACCCTAAAAAGGGGAAAAGAGTGCCCAAATATTTTTAATCAATAATGATTTGTTACAAATTGTTGTATACAATGTGGGATATCCGAATTAAATGATGTAGAAGTCATAGAATTCAGCGAAAAATTAGCCAAAGTATGGGCTATAATATTTGCCTCACGGCGTACAAAAGAAATAGAAATAAAGTCAAAGTCATGAAGAGCAGCTTGTATCTGAAGAATAATTGGACCCATAGTAGAGAGGTCCTGAGCAGGATTGTTGATCCTATTCGCCAGAGAAGCGCAGTCAGTTTCGATCAAGATACGAGTCCAGCCTTGAGATCGGGCAAAGGTGAGACCAGCTAGGATGCTTTCCCCTTCACTGGTGATAGCGTCCTAACAGCTACCAAGAGGGAAAGCAAGACCACCCACGACTGCTCCTGCAGAATCACGAGCAACAACGCCGACGGCTGCTGCACGAGTTGATGGGTTAAAGGCTCCGTCCACATTTATTTTGATATGATGAGGTGGAGGAAGTGTTTGGAAAGGATTAGAAAAGGTAGATGGAGTTAGGTCAATCGAATTTATAGATTTACAAAATTCATCATGTAAGCTAATTGAATTAACAGCAATTAGCCATGGAGGTTGTAGATGGTGGTTGTGAATCCAGTCATTTCGTCTGTTCCATATATTCCATAAAATAGTAAGGAAGAGACCAAATTTAACAGAGGAAATTGTAGAGGCTGCTTCCTCTAACCATTGCATGGGTGTAGGAGCTAAACTCTTATAGAGAGAGATAGGGATACCACTAATTTGGAGAGCTTCAGATGCCCCAGGGCAGTCACGAAGCGCATGAAGGATCGATTCCGAGTGGCTACCACAGATAGAGCAAGGCCCCGAGCTAGGGGAAAAGGCCTGCATTTTTGATTCGACTGGTAGAGCATCAGAAGCCATACGCCAGCCAAAAGTTTTAACTTTGGGTAAAGCTTTGATTTTGGATAAAAACTTCCAAAAGCGAGTTGGTGACGAAGGTGGGGTTATTGAACGTTGTAAGAAAATATATCCAGAACGGACTGAGTAAATACCCGAGTCTTTGGGAGACCAGAGTATTGAGTCACGTTGATCATTTATGATGGGGATACGGAGAATGGCATCGGCATCAATTGGATTGAAATAATTGTTTATCTTAGCCGTATCCCAGGCAGTTTGGTTACGGATCATAAAATCACGACATCGAATGTGAAATTCATCGGAGATTTCGTAATCCCCAGTAAGCTCAATCGGGGAAGACCCTCCCCATATATCTTTGTGTATTCTAATATTACTGTTTATACCAGGTCGGTGAAGAAAGCCAGGGAAAAGTCGCTGAAGAGTGTTATATATACCTTGCCAAGCGAAGGAGCCCCTGTTGGGTTTTGGTGCATCCAGAATGTTGCCTGAAGGAAAGTATTTAGACCGGTATATTTGTCCTAATAAGGAATCTGGTTCACAGATGAGTTTACAAATTTGCTTTCCCAAGAGAGCAATGTTAAAATCGTGTAAATCCTTAAAACCCATGCCGCCAGCAGATTTGGGTAAGCATATACGATTCCAAGGTAACATATGCCAACCTTTTTTGTTGGATTTACCAGTCCACCAGTATTGACGGATTGATGTAGTCATGTCATCGATGATATTATGTGGTAGAAGTTAGCAAGACATAACATATTGTGGGAGAGATTGTAAGACAGCTTTGATGAAAATCTCTCGGCCACTAAAGGATAGTAGATGTTTGTCCCAACTAGAGAGACGATCATGTACTTTATCACGTACAAAACCTAGTGATTCAGTTTTATTTTTCCCAATTAGGAGCGGGATGCCTAGGTATACTCCAGGGTTAGTAACCTCGCGTACTTGTAAAAGGCTGTTAATTGCATTTCTTGTTGCAGTTGGTGTACGTGGGTTATAGAAAATTGTTGATTTCTCAAAATTGACTGCTTGACCGGATGCATTAGCATACGTTTGAAGAGCATTTTTCAGAAGGGACGCTTCAGAGCGATTAGTATTAATAAATACCATACAATCATCAGCAAAAAGCAGGTGGTTGACTTTGGGCCCATGTTTACTTGCGCCTAGTCCTGGAAGTATTTTAGTTTGTTGAGCAGCAGCTAAGTAAGCCGAGAGGCCTTGAGTACAGAAGAGAAAGAGGAAAGGTGATAGGGGATCCCCCTGGCGAAGACCACGTTGAGGTTGAAAGGTGGGTGAGAACGAATTATTAATTTTAACTGAGAAAGATACTGTAGTAATACAACGCATTATAAGCTCGATCCATTCGGATGCAAAGCCCATGCTTTCCATTACATTTGCGAGAAAAGACCATTCTACTCTATCGAAAGCTTTCTCCATATCTAGCTTGAGTGCAGCTCCTTGAGAGGATTTAGTAGCTCCTGAGTTAATATTGTGAATAATTTCATGAGCAACAAGGATGTTGTCAGATATATTGCGTCCCTGGACAAAGGCTGCTTGATTAGGACTAATGCATAGAGGTATAGCCTGTTTCATTATGTTGACTATTGTTTTGGCAACTATTTTATAGAGTACAGTGCAGAGGCTGATTGGTCTAAGTTTTTTCATGGAGGTTGGGTCATGTACTTTGGGTATTAGTACCAATATAGTTTTGTTTACTGAGGCCATATTAGCGTTGCCGTTTAATAGGTTAATACAAAGATTGATAACATCGTCTCCCACTGTGTCCCAGTGTTGTCTAAAGAAGCTACTGGGTAGACCATCGGAACCAGGAGCTTTCCTAGGGTCAATATCTTTGAAAGCATGAAGAATTTCCTCTCTAGTGAACTCCTTTAATAGGTTTTCATTCATTGAAGAATTAATGGAAGGGTGAATTTTGTCAAGAATGATGTTCGAGATTTGGGGGTTAGATGTTGTGAACAAGTTTTGGAAATAATCAGAAGCGATATTCATAATGTCCGATTCAGAAGTGCACCAATTGGAATTGGCATCGTAAAGGCCTATGATTGAATTTTTCTTGTTCCTATTAGAAGCTCGGGCATGGAAGAACTTGGTATTTTTGTCCCCTTGGGAGAGCCAAAGAGTTCGGGATCTTTGAGCCCAATAAACTTCTTGCTCTGTTAAAAGTTTATTTAATTCAGTTCTATAATTTAAGTAAACTTGTTCATTTGTGGCTGTTAAGGGACGGTATAATAATTTATTTTTTTTAGTGAGGAACTTAATTCTTCCGGTTGATTTAAAACGTTGTTGGTTTTGCCATTCGTCTAGGTAAGTACCTACCGCTTCAATTTTGTTTATGGCTGTTCCGGGAGTGTCGGCCCATGCCCTTTTGATTGTTTGGATATTATCTATATTATTAGCCCAGCAACTTTCGAATCTGAAATTCTTGGGAGGTTGTATTTTGGATGTAGTAGTCGAAGTATCTAATTCGAGGAGAAGGAAACAATGATCAGATTTAGCAACATATTCTGTGGTGATTCGATGAGAAGGGTAGAGATCTTGCCATGCGGAATTAGCTATAAATCGATCTAGTCTTTCATGTATTACCGGGGTTAAGGGTCCTACTTTAGTCCATGTGAACCAACCCGAAGTTGGCTTACAATCAAAGAGGTTGTTTCAAGTTAAACAACTACGAAAGTTTTTAATTTGGGATCTAGCTCTACGGGGGCCTCCTTGTTTTTCCGAATCCGTTAAAATTTCATTGAAATCTCCGCCGAGAAGCCAAGGTTTATCTTTCATAGAAGGGTAAAATGAATCAATTAGCTCCCATGTTTTATATTTTTGGCTAGTTTCCGGAAAACCGTGCATACCAGTGAAAAACATTGTGGAGTTATTCTTTATAATTTGAATATGAATGAAACGCGATGAATATGAAATTAAACTTATATTAATGTTGTTTGCAGCGAATAAGGAAATTCCGGAACACCCTTCCGTAGGGGAAATAGAAATAATGTCTAACATACCTAATGAAAGACATAAGCGGTTACATTCCGCATTATTTAATTTAGTCTTGCATAAGAAAATGATATCGTGGTTGGTGCGTTGGACATAGGACCGGAAATGTTGAACCGTCGGGGTTTGTCCAAGACCCTGACAGTTCCAGCATAGGATCCTCATTTTGCTCGGCGGGGCTGGGAATCAGCCGCCGCCGGAGAGTTTTTAGAGCTGCTCATCCCAGCTTTTGGAGTAGATCCTGACTGTTTGGATTTTTTCGGCGGGAGCGATACTTGTATTGGGCTGAAGTTGCTGAAGTTGTACTCGCTTAAGGCTTTGGCTGGATCATATTCAGTAACTGCTAACCATACATCCTTGTACAGCCAAGGACCGCGGTTGATGATCTCATAGCAATTCTTGAATTCCTTAAACTTGATCTTGAGGAAGTTGTCTTGTATGACTGATATGGATATTACATCATTAGGTTTCCAGATTCCTTCGAATGCATTGATGACAGCATATATATCTAATACTTTAGACGATATGAAGCGTCCAATTACAATCAGCTTGGGGTCTTCATTGACAATATCCCAACCAAAGTCAGGTGTGTAGAGTAGTTCCGCTTCTTCGTTGGTGAGATTGATAGAGCTGAGCTGGGGGATAGAAGATGATGAAGCCATTGAGAGAGTTGGAGGGAATAAGAGAGTATAAAGATATTGATGGTTTTGTGGGTTGGAATAATGGTGATGTGCGTATATAAAGAGTACGGTTAAGAAGGATGAGATATGGAAAGTAGGGTGAAGAGAATTTCGAGAAATAAGAAACGATTGTGAAAGATTGGAACTATTAAAAGCATAATGTAAGATATAAAAGGTGCTTTCCTTAAAAGATCTATAAATTTTAATAATGGAGGTAATTTTGGAAGATATTAATAATTTATATTGTAAATACCTAAATAAAGTTAAATTAAAGTGTAATGGGAATATTGAAAGGAATTTATGGAAATAATGATTGTTAATAAAAGGGAATATTTTAACTAACAAAAATTTAAAACGGAGGGGAATTTTTTGAGAAACAAATAGTGGTGGGTAAGGTAAGTTAGAACCGAAAGATAATTTCATTAATGGTATTGATGGTGCAAAATAAGTGGCAAGATTTAATGAGAATAATTTAATAATAAAATTTGAATATATTAGATAGTATAAAAACGGAAATATATAATTCTTGTTAGCTGTATTAAAACCCTTTTTAAAAGGAAATTTATGGGTGTTTAGTAATTTATGAAACCGAAATGAGGAAAATTTGTACATAAAAGACGGTAATTGGTTTTTATTTTCTGTTAAAAAGGGAAGTAAGGCTGACTTTTTAAGTATAAATGTGTTCAGACTATATAGTAGGAAAATAATCATAGTTGAATAAATTAAAGGAATTTGAGAAGTTGAACACATTAATAGGTAATTAATAAATTTTGAAAAAAACGGAATAAGTAGATTGAAAGTAAGGTAAAACCATTTTTTTGAAGAAATAGAACTAGAGGTTATCAGGAAATTTGAAATATTAATATGTATTTTGTTTGAAAAGCACCTTTTAAAAAGGATTTGATATAGATCCCAAGTATGGGCTTGTAGTATTTCACCTAAAGAGGTGTAGTGGGAATAGATTTCTATCGGGCATAACATCAAGATAATGTAACAACATACAACTAAGGAAAAATATAAAACATGCATGGCAGTATTGAAGTAAACTGGAAAGCAGCTAAAAGCATAGGAAAAATAAAGGAAAAGCAGGAAAGAAAAAAGGCAATAAAAATTACAGACCCAGGGGAAGATAGAAGCGGGGATAAGAAAATAATTACAAACCAAAAGAGCAAAAAAATATAGGGGGAATGCAATGAAAATTAAATAAAATTAAATTAAATCTTAATCCAGGCTAAGAATAGGAGATCCAGCATTCATTGAGCAGCTGCTTAGTAACTTGAGTCATGGCGTCCATTATTGTTACATAATGAGAGGCACCAAAGAGAGGGACCAAAAGAAGACTCATACAGTCAGCTAATTGAGAGCATTTGATAATACAATTAGTACAAAAGGAAATAGAAGACATAGAGTTAGATGTCAAAATAGTCAAATGATAATCATAGAAAAGCATAAAAAAGGCCACTTCTGAGTTTGATGGATAGACAGGAATGATATTAAGGTAATTGGCAGAAATGAAATGGGTCTTGTACTGAATTATGTTATATAGAGTAGTCCTATATTTGAAGATGACAATATTGTAATCAGGAAAAGGCCAGCAAAAGAACATGTAGATTGCAGTAGATACAATTAACAGAATTATGATTGAATAAGTATGCATAATCGATGATATGAGGATTATAATATATAGTATATAAGTAAATTTTATATCATTATTTTTAGAGAAGTTATGAAAAGTACTTTTTAAAATTGAATTGGTAGCTTGTGATAGCAGCAGAAAGTTTGAAGGTAAGTAGATTTTTCCTAGATAAAATTTAATGTCATTGTTGATAACATAGTATAAGCCATTTGTGCATAATATGTTCCCCTGAAAAGAGTTGGCAGTACGTGGTGCCCACATGTTCACAAGAATTGAGATATAATATTTTAGAATATGTATAATTATAAAATTTCCCAATATGTGGGCTGGTAGTTGGTTCCCTGAAAGGGCTGGAAGATTATATGAATTATATATGACGGTATCAATGGTAACAGAGTTAGTAGAGAAAATGATTTTAAGAAGAGATATATGAAGGGGTCTGAAATGTATATAAAATGAATAACTAGAGACATTAGTATTTAGTAAGGCTTGAAAAGATCTATGTAAGCAACAAAAGAAACATATGATAAATTGTGACTGGTAACGAAAGTGGTGAAGATTTAGATAATAACACCAGAGTGATAATACAATCTAGAAAAAATACATTAAAGAGATTAAAACCCTAGAAAGCATAGGAACATACCTTCGAATTGAAAGCCAGACAAGACGAAAAGCCCAGAGGGTAAAGGAGATGCGGTCTATCTGAGAAGTATACAACAAGAAATTAAATAAAAAAATAGATAAATATGAATGAGAAAAAAAGAGGGGAGGGATGAAAGCCATGAAGGAACCCATAAGTCGGTCGAAAGAAGATTTGTGGGTTTGTGATGAAGAAATTAAACAAGCAGAGATGGTACGGAGCCCTAGAAGGTGAACCATATTCTTCAAGGGGGAGGCTCTATTGAAAAATCTCAGAACCAAACCCTCAAAAAGAATCTGAGGACTTAAGATAACAATAAGAAAAAGATATGAGAGGATTAATCTAGAGGAAAATCCTAAGAAGATTTTAAGCAAAAACCAGACAATAACAGAAATAAAAAATAAAAGAGAGAACATATAGTAATGAGGAAGCCGAAGGATAAAAAAGACTGCCGCCGCCGCAGACCACCGCCGGAAAGAGGGATCTCCGATGATGCAGCGAAGACAGGACATGAAAAGAGAAAGCCAGAACCCAAAGGTTATATAAAAGGTAAAAAATAAAAGAAATATAAAATTATAAACGAAAGAGGAAGATGCCCGGCCTGACATACCTTTAAAGACGATCGGAGCCCGGAGACAGAGGATCACCAGATCCGAAATGGTAAAGAGAGCGACACGGCCCATCGCCGGAAAGGGAACTCTCCGGTGAATCGAAACAAAACGGCACAAAAAAGGGGAAAACCAGCAGATAAAGGTTAGATCTAAAAAAGAAAAAGAGAAAGGGACATGTAAAGAGAAGGAACAAACAGCCAAACCTTGAAACCCAGATCTGGTTTTGCGAAGAAAACTGCTGTCTTTACAAACCGGATCTGTGGTTCTCAGATAGGGGCTCATCGGAGCCAAACGGTGATAACAAACACAATGGTAGAAGAAACTCGCAAAAAAAATAAGCAAATCTTGTGAACCAGAAATAGATCTCATGGGACAACCAAGAATCATAAAAAATGAAATGCTGCCAAACAGATATAAAACAATAAAAGGTAAAAAAAGAGATAGAGGGATAGATACAACCTGAAATCGGAGGTGGTTGGGTGAGTGGGATAGCTCTTGGGATTCTCATCCCGATTCCCAAGGAGATAAGGGGAACCGTGTAAATTGAATTGATATTGGCAAAAACGGCAGAAAGGGAAGAGTTGCCGTGAGGGGGAGGCGAATTGGTGAGAAAACTCACTGGAAAAAGAGGAAGCCAAAACCAAACAAAGAACCCGGAAAACATTGAGAGAGAATTGAGAGCTACCCCACCCGTTGGAATTTTAACTAAGTAAAAAGTATAAAAATTGAGGTTTTTCAATATAATTGTGTTGAAAAGGTAGTAATCAATTATTTGAACTTCTAAAATTTGATTAAAACTTGTTTTGCGGTCCTTTTTTGTCGAGGTTTCGGACGAGCAGATCTAAATGGTCCTTTCAATGGACCCGTTGGAATTTTAACTGAGTAAAGAGTACAGAAATTGAGGTTATGCAATATAATTGTGTTGAAAAGCTCCTAATCAATTACATGAGCTCCTAAAATTTGATTAAAACTTGTTTTGCGGTCCTTTTTGTAGAGGTTTCGGACGAGCAGGTCTAAATGGGCCTTTCAATGGACCCGTTCGAATTTGAACAGAGTAAAAACAACAGAAATTGAGGTTTTGCAATATAATTGTGTTTAAAATATCCTAATAAATTATTTGAACTCCTAAAATTTGATTCAAACTTGTTTTGCGGTCCTTTTTGTCGAGGTTTCGGACGAGCGCGTCGAAATGGGCCTTTCATTGGACCCGTTCGAATTTTTTTTGATGAAACCCGTTGGAATTTTAACTAAGTAAGAAGTATAGAAAATGAGGTTTTGCAATATAATTTTTGTTAAAAGCTCCTAATCAATTATTTGAACTCCTAAAATTTGATTAAAACTTGTTTTGCGGTCCTTTTGTCGAGGTTTCAGACGAGCAGGTCTAAATGGGCCTTTTAACGGGCCCGTCAGAACTTTAACTGAGTAAAAAGTACAGAAATTGAGGTTTTGCACTATAAGCGTGTTGAAAATCTCTTAATAAATTACATGATCTCCTAGAATTTGATTAAAACTTGTTTTGCGGCCCTTTTTGTAGAGGTTTCGGACGAGCAGGTCTAAATTGGCCTTACAATGGACCCGTTGGAATTTTATCTGAATAAAAAGTACAGAAATTGAGGTTTTGCAATATAATTGTGTTGAAAAGCTACTAATCAGTTATTTGAACTCCTAAAATTTGATTAAAACTTGTTTTGCGGTCCTTTTTGTGGAGGTTTCGGACGAGCTGGTCTAAATGGGCCTTTCAATGGACCCGTTGGAAATTTAACTGAGTAAAAAGTACAGAAATTGAGGTTTTGCAATATATTTGTGTTGAAAAGCTCCTAATCAATTACATGAACTCCTAAAATTTGATTAAAACTTGTTTTGCAGTACTTTTTGTAGAGGTTTCGGACAAGCGGATCGAAATGGGCCTTTCAATGGACCCGTTGGAATTTTAACTGAGTAAAAAGTACATAAATTGTGGTTTTGCAATATAATGGAGTTGAAAAGCTACTAATCAATTATTTGAACTCCTAAAATTTGATTAAAACTTCTTTTGCGGTCCTTTTTTGTAGAGGTTTCGGACGAGCAGGTCTAAATGGGCCTTTCAATAGACCCGTTGGAATTTTAACTGAGTAAAAAGTATAGAAATTGAGATTTTTAATACAAGTGTGTTGAAACTCTCCTAATCAATTACATGATCTCCTAAATTTTGATTAAAACTTGTTTCGCAGCCCTTTTTTGTAGAGGTTTTGGACGAAAATGTCTAAATGGGCCTTACATTGGACCCGTTGGAATTTTAGCTGAGTAAAAAGTACATAAATTGAGGTTTTGCAATATGATTGTGTTGAGAAGCTCCTAATAAATTGTTTGAACTCCTACAATTTGAAGAAAACTTTTTTGTGGTCCTTTTTGTAGAGGTTTTGGACGAGCAGGTATAAATGGGCCTTTCAATGGGCCCGTTGGAATTTTAACTAAGTAAAAAGTATAAAAATTGAGGTTTTTCAATATAATTGTGTTGAAAAGGTCCTAATCAATTATTTGAACTCCTAAAATTTGATTAAACCTTGTTTTGCGATCCTTTTTGTCAAGGTTTCGGACGAGCAGGTCTAAATGGGCCTTTCAATGGGCCCGTTGGAATTTTAACTAAGTAAAAAGTAAAAAAATTGAGGTTTTTCAATATAATTGTGTTGAAAAGGTCCTAATCAATTATTTGAACTCCTAAAATTTGAATAAAACTTTTTTGCGATCCTTTTTGTAGAGGTTTCGGATGAGCAGGTCTAAATGGGCCTTTCAATGGGCCCGTTGGAATTTTAACTGAGTAAAAAGTATAAAAATTGAGGTTTTTCAATATAATTGTGTTGAAAAGGTAGTAATCAATTATTTGAACTTCTAAAATTTGATTAAAACTTGTTTTGCGGTCCTTTTTGTCGAGGTTTTGGACGAGCAGATCTAAATGGTCCTTTCAATGGACCCGTTGGAATTTTAACTGAGTAAAGAGTACAAAAATTGAGGTTTTGCAATATAATTGTGTTGAAAGCTCCTAATCAATTACATGAGCTCCTAAAATTTGATTAAAACTTGTTTTGCAGAGGTTTCGGACGAGCAGGTCTAAATGGGCCTTTCAATGGACCCGTTCGAATTTTAACTGAGTAAAAACTACAGAAATTGAGGTTTTGCAATATAATTGTATTGAAAATATCCTAATCAATTATTTGAACTCCTAAAATTTGATTAAAACTTGTTTTGCGGTCCTTTTTGTCGAGGTTTCGGGCGAGCGGGTCGAAATGGGCCTTTCATTGGACCCGTTGGAATTTTTTTTGATGAAACCCGTTGGAATTTTAACTGAGTAAGAAGTATAGAAAACGAGGCTTTGCAATATAATTTTGGTTAAAAGCTCCTAATCAATTATTTGAACTCCTAAAATTTGATTAAAAATTGTTTTACGGTCATTTTGTCGAGGTTTCAGATGAGCAGGTCTAAATGGGCCTTTCAACGGGCCTGTCGGAATTTTAACTGAGTAAAAACTACGAAAATTGAGGTTTTACAATATAAGTGTGTTCAAAAACTCCTAATAAATTACATGATCTCCTAGAATTTCATTAAAACTTGTTTTGCGGCCCTTTTTGTAGAGGTTTCGGACGAGCAGGTCTAAATTGGCCTTACAATGGGCCCGTTGGAATTTTATCTGAATAAAAAGTACAGAAATTGAGGTTTTGCAATATAATTGTGTTGAAAAGCTACTAATCAGTTATTTGAACTCCTAAAATTTGATTAAAACTTGTTTTGCGGCCCTTTTTGTAGAGGTTTCGGACGAGCAGGTCTAAATTGGCCTTACAATGGACCCGTTGGAATTTTATCTGAATAAAAAGTACAGAAATTGAGGTTTTGCAATATGATTGTGTTCAAAAGCTCCTAATAAATTGTTTGAACTCCTACAATTTGAAGAAAACTTTTTTGCGGTCCTTTTTGTAGAGGTTTTGGACGAGCAGGTATAAATGGGCCTTTCAATGGGCCCGTTGGAATTTTAACTGAGTAAAAAGTATAAAAATTGAGGTTTTTCAATATAATTGTGTTGAAAAGGTCCTAATCAATTATTTGAACTCCTAAAATTTGATTAAACCTTGTTTTGCGGTCCTTTTTGTCAAGGTTTCGGACGAGTAGGTCTAAATGGGCCTTTCATTGGGCCCGTTGGAATTTTAACTAAGTAAAAAGTATAAAAATTAAGGTTTTTCAATATAATTGTGTTGAAAAGGTCCTAATCAATTATTTGAACTCCTAAAATTTGAATAAAACTTTTTTGCGGTCCTTTTTGTAGAGGTTTCGGACGAGCAGGTCTAAATGGGCCTTTCAATGGGCCCGTTGGAATTTTAACTGAGTAAAAAGTATAAAATTGAGGTTTTTCAATATAATTGTGTTGAAAAGGTAGTAATCAATTATTTGAACTTCTAAAATTTGATTAAAACTTGTTTTGCGGTCCTTTTTGTCGAGGTTTTGGACGAGCAGATCTAAATGGTCCTTTCAATGGACCCGTTGGAATTTTAACTGAGTAAAGAGTACAGAAATTGAGGTTTTGCAATATAATTGTGTTGAAAGCTCCTAATCAATTACATGAGCTCCTAAAATTTGATTAAACTTGTTTTGCAGTCCTTTTTGTAGAGGTTTCGGACGAGCAGGTCTAAATGGGCCTTTCAATGGACCCGTTCGAATTTTAACTGAGTAAAAACAACAGAAATTGAGGTTTTGCAATATAATTGTGTTTAAAATATCCTAATAAATTATTTGAACTCCTAAAATTTGATTAAAACTTGTTTTGCGGTCCTTTTTGTCGAGGTTTTGGACGAGCGCGTCGAAATGGGCCTTTCATTGGACCCTTTCGAATTTTTTTTTGATGAAACCCGTTGGAATTTTAACTGAGTAAGAAGTATAGAAAATGAGGTTTTGCAATATAATTTTTGTTAAAAGCTCCTAATCAATTATTTGAACTCCTAAAATTTGATTAAAACTTGTTTTGCGGTCCTTTTGTCGAGGTTTCAGACGAGCAGGTCTAAATGGGCCTTTTAACGGGCCCGTCAGAACTTTAACTGAGTAAAATGTACAGAAATTGAGGTTTTGCACTATAAGCGTGTTGAAAATCTCCTAATAAATTACATGATCTCCTAGAATTTCATTAAAACATGTTTTGCGGCCCTTTTTGTAGAGGTTTCGGACGAGCAGGTATAAATTGGCCTTACAATGGACCCGTTGGAATTTTATCTGAATAAAAAGTACAGAAATTGAGGTTTTGCAATATAATTGTGTTGAAAAGCTACTAATCAGTTATTTGAACTCCTAAAATTTGATTAAAACTTGTTTTGCGGTCCTTTTTGTGGAGGTTTCGGACGAGCTGGTCTAAATGGGCCTTTCAATGGACCCGTTGGAAATTTAACTGAGTAAAAAGTACATAAATTGAGGTTTTGCAATATATTTGTGTTGAAAAGCTCCTAATCAATTACATGAACTCCTAAAATTTGATTAAAACTTGTTTTGCAGTACTTTTTGTAGAGGTTTCGGACAAGCGGATCGAAATGGGCCTTTCAATGGACCCGTTGGAATTTTAACTGAGTAAAAAGTACATAAATTGTGGTTTTGCAATATAATGGAGTTGAAAAGCTACTAATCAATTATTTGAACTCCTAAAATTTGATTAAAACTTCTTTTGCGGTCCTTTTTTGTAGAGGTTTCGGACGAGTAGGTCTAAATGGGCCTTTCAATAGACCCGTTGGAATTTTAACTGAGTAAAAAGTACAGAAATTGAGATTTTTAATACAAGTGTGTTGAAAATCTCCTAATCAATTACATGATCTCCTAAATTTTGATTAAAACTTGTTTCGCAGCCCTTTTTTGTAGAGGTTTTGGACGAAAATGTCTAAATGGGCCTTACATTGGACCCGTTGGAATTTTAGCTGAGTAAAAAGTACATAAATTGAGGTTTTGCAATATGATTGTGTTGAAAAGCTCCTAATAAATTGTTTGAACTCCTACAATTTGAAGAAAACTTTTTTGCGGTCCTTTTTGTAGAGGTTTTGGACGAGCAGGTATAAATGGGCCTTTCAATGGGCCCGTTGGAATTTTAACTGAGTAAAAAGTATAAAAATTGAGGTTTTTCAATATAATTGTGTTGAAAAGGTCCTAATCAATTATTTGAACTCCTAAAATTTGATTAAACCTTGTTTTGCGGTCCTTTTTGTCAAGGTTTCGGACGAGCAGGTCTAAATGGGCCTTTTAATGGGCCCGTTGGAATTTTAACTAAGTAAAAAGTAAAAAATTGAGGTTTTTCAATATAATTGTGTTGAAAAGGTCCTAATCAATTATTTGAACTCCTAAAATTTGAATAAAACTTTTTTGCGGTCCTTTTTGTAGAGCTTTCGGAGCAGGTCTAAATGGGCCTTTCAATGGGCCCGTTGGAATTTTAACTGAGTAAAAAGTATAAAAATTGAGGTTTTTCAATATAATTGTGTTGAAAAGGTAGTAATCAATTATTTGAACTTCTAAAATTTGATTAAAACTTGTTTTGCGGTCCTTTTTTTGGACGAGCAGATCTAAATGGTCCTTTCAATGGACCCGTTGGAATTTTAACTGAGTAAAGAGTACAGAAATTGAGGTTTTGCAATATAATTGTGTTGAAAGCTCCTAATCAATTACATGAGCTCCTAAAATTTGATTAAAACTTGTTTTGTAGTCCTTTTTGTAGAGGTTTCGGACGAGCAGGTCTAAATGGGCCTTTCAATGGACCCGTTCGAATTTTAACTGAGTAAAAACTACAGAAATTGAGGTTTTGCAATATAATTGTATTGAAAATATCCTAATCAATTATTTGAACTCCTAAAATTTGATTAAAACTTGTTTTGCGGTCCTTTTTGTCGAGGTTTCGGACGAGCGGGTCGAAATGGGCCTTTCATTGGACCCGTTGGAATTTTTTTTTTTGATGAAACCCGTTGGAATTTTAACTGAGTAAGAAGTATAGAAAACGAGGTTTTGCAATATAATTTTGGTTAAAAGCTCCTAATCAATTATTTGAACTCCTAAAATTTGATTAAAAATTGTTTTACGGTCATTTTGTCGAGGTTTCAGACGAGCAGGTCTAAATGGGCCTTTCAACGGGCCCGTCAGAATTTTAACTGAGTAAAAACTACGAAAATTGAGGTTTTACAATATAAGTGTGTTGAAAATCTCCTAATAAATTACATGATCTCCTAGAATTTCATTAAAACTTGTTTTGCGGCCCTTTTTGTAGAGGTTTCGGACGAGCAGGTCTAAATTGGCCTTACAATGGGCCCGTTGGAATTTTATCTGAATAAAAAGTACAGAAATTGAGGTTTTGCAATATAATTGTGTTGAAAAGCTACTAATCAGTTATTTGAACTCCTAAAATTTGATTAAAACTTGTTTTGCGGCCCTTTTTATAGAGGTTTCGGACGAGCAGGTCTAAATTGGCCTTACAATGGACCCGTTGGAATTTTATCTGAATAAAAAGTACAGAAATTGAGGTTTTGCAATATGATTGTGTTCAAAAGCTCCTAATAAATTGTTTGAACTCCTACAATTTGAAGAAAACTTTTTTGCGGTCCTTTTTGTAAAGGTTTTGGACGAGCAGGTATAAATGGGCCTTTCAATGGGCCCGTTGGAATTTTAACTGAGTAAAAAGTATAAAAATTGAGGTTTTTCAATATAATTGTGTTGAAAAGGTCCTAATCAATTATTTGAACTCCTAAAATTTGATTAAACCTTGTTTTGCGGTCCTTTTTGTCAAGGTTTCGGACGAGCAGGTCTAAATGGGCCTTTCAATGGGCCCGTTGGAATTTCAACTGAGTAAAAAGTATAAAAAATGAGGTTTTTCAATATAATTGTGTTGAAAAGGTCCTAATCAATTATTTGAACTCCTAAAATTTGAATAAAACTTTTTTGCGGTCCTTTTTGTAGAGGTTTCGGACGAGCAGGTCTAAATGGGCCTTACAATGGACCCGTTGGAATTTTATCTGAATAAAAATTACAGAAATTGAGGTTTTGCAATATAATTGTGTTGAAAAGCTACTAATCAATTATTTGAACTCCTAAAATTTGATTAAAACTTGTTTTGCGGCCCTTTTTGTAGAGGTTTCGGACGAGCAGGTCTAAATTGGCCTTACAATGGACCCGTTGGAATTTTATCTGAAGAAAAAGTACAGAAATTGAGGTTTTGCAATATGATTGTGTTCAAAAGCTCCTAATAAATTGTTTCAACTCCTACAATTTGAAGAAAACTTTTTTGCGGTCCTTTTTGTAGAGGTTTTGGACGAGCAGGTATAAATGGGCCATTCAATGGGCCCGTTGGAATTTTAACTGAGTAAAAAGTATAAAAATTGAGGTTTTTCAATATAATTGTGTTGAAAAGGTCCTAATCAATTATTTGAACTCCTAAAATTTGAATAAAACTTTTTTGCGGTCCTTTTTGCAGAGGTTTCGGACGAGCAGGTCTAAATGGGCCTTTCAATGGGCCCGTTGGAATTTTAACTGAGTAAAAAGTATAAAAATTGAGGTTTTTCAATATAATTGTGTTGAAAAGGTCCTAATCAATTATTTGAACTCCTAAAATTTGATTAAACCTTGTTTTGCGGTCCTTTTTGTCAAGGTTTCGGACGAGTAGGTCTAAATGGGCCTTTCAATGGGCCCGTTGGAATTTTAACTGAGTAAAAAGTATAAAAATTGAGGTTTTTCAATTGTGTTGAAAAGGTCCTAATCAATTATTTGAACTCCTAAAATTTGAATAAAACTTTTTTGCGGTCCTTTTTGCAGAGGTTTCGGACGAGCAGGTCTAAATGGGCCTTTCAATGGGCCCGTTGGAATTTTAACTGAGTAAAAAGTATAAAAATTGAGGTTTTTCAATATAATTGTGTTGAAAATGTAGTAATCAATTATTTGAACTTCTAAAATTTGATTAAAACTTGTTTTGCGGTCCTTTTTGTCGAGGTTTTGGACGAGCAGATCTAAATGGTCCTTTCAATGGACCCGTTGGAATTTTAACTGAGTAAAGAGTACAGAAATTGAGGTTTTGCAATATAATTGTGTTGAAAGCTCCTAATCAATTACATGAGCTCCTAAAATTTGATTAAAACTTGTTTTGCAGTCCTTTTTGTAGAGGTTTCGGACGAGCAGGTCTAAATGGGCCTTTCAATGGACCCGTTCGAATTTTAACTGAGTAAAAACTACAGAAAATGAGGTTTTGCAATATAATTGTGTTGAAAATATCCTAATCAATTATTTGAACTCCTAAAATTTGATTAAAACTTGTTTTGCGGTCCTTTTTGTCGAGGTTTCGGACGAGCGGGTCGAAATGGGCCATTCATTGGACCCGTTGGAATTTTTTTTTTGTTGAAACCCGTTGGAATTTTAACTAAGTAAGAAGTATAGAAAACGAGGTTTTGCAATATAATTTTGGTTAAAAGCTCCTAATCAATTATTTGAACTCCTAAAATTTGATTAAAACTTGTTTTGCGGTCATTTTGTCGAGGTTTCAGACGAGCAGGTCTAAATGGGCCTTTCAACGGGCCCGTCAGAATTTTAACTGAGTAAAAAGTACAAAAATTGAGGTTTTACAATATAAGTGTGTTGAAAATCTCCTAATAAATTACACGATCTCCTAGAATTTCATTAAAACTTGTTTTGCGGCCCTTTTTGTAGAGGTTTCGGACGAGCAGGTCTAAATTGGCCTTACAATGGACCCGTTGGATTTTTATCTGAATAAAAAGTACAGAAGTTGAGGTTTTGCAATATAATTGTGTTGAAAAGCCACTAATCAGTTATTTGAACTCCTAAAATTTGATTAAAACTTGTTTTGCGGTCCTTTTTGTCGAGGTTTCGGACGAGCTGGTCTAAATGGGCCATTCAATGGACCCATTGGAAATTTAACTGAGTAAAAAGTACAGAAATTGAGGTTTTGCAATATATTTGTGTTGAAAAGCTCCTAATCAATTTCATGAACTCCTAAAATTTGATTAAAACTTAATTTAGCAGTACTTTTTGTAGAGGTTTCGTACAAGCGGATCGAAATGGGCTTTTCAATGGACCCGTTGGAATTTTAACTGAGTAAAAAGTACATAAATTGAGGTTTTGCAATATAATGGTGTTGAAAAGATACTAATAAATTATTTGAACTCCTAAAATTTGATTAAAACTTCTTTTGCGGTCCTTTTTTGTAGAGGTTTCGGACGAGCAGGTCTAAATGGGCCTTTCAATAGACCCGTTGGAATTTTAACTGAGTAAAAAGTACAAAAATTGAGGTTTTACAATATAAGTGTGTTGAAAATCTCCTAATAAATTACATGATCTCCTAGAATTTCATTAAAACTTGTTTTGCGGCCCTTTTTGTAGAGGTTTCGGACGAGCATGTCTAAATTGGCCTTACAATGGACCCGTTGGAATTTTATCTGAATAAAAAGTACAGAAGTTGAGGTTTTGCAATATAATTGTGTTGAAAAGCTACTAATCAGTTATTTGAACTCCTAAAATTTGATTAAAACTTGTTTTGCAGTCCTTTTTGTCGAGGTTTCGGACGAGCTGGTCTAAATGGGCCTTTCAATGGACCCATTGGAAATTTAACTCAGTAAAAAGTACAGAAATTGAGGTTTGGCAATATATTTGTTTTGAAAAGCTCCTAATAAATTACATGAACTCCTAAAATTTGATTAAAACTTGTTTTTGCTGTACTTTTTGTAGAGGTTTCGGAGAAGCGGATCGAAATGGGCCTTTCAATGGACCTGTTGGAATTTTAACTGAGTAAAAAGTACATAAATTGAGGTTTTGCAATATAATGGTGTTGAAAAGCTACTAATCAATTATTTGAACTCCTAAAATTTGTTTAAAACTTCTTTTGCGGTCCTTTTTTGTAGAGGTTTCGGACGAGCAGGTCTAAATGGGCCTTTCAATAGACCCGTTGGAATTTTAACTGAGTAAAAAGTACAGAAATTGAGATTTTGTAATATAAGTGTGTTGAAAGTCTCCTAATCAATTACATGATCTCCTAAATTTTGATTAAAACTTGTTTCGCGGCCCTTTTTTGTAGAGGTTTTGGACGAAAAGGTCTAAATGGGCCTTACATTGGACCCGTTGGAATTTTTTTTGAAGAAAAAGGCCTCATTAAAAACCCCTACTAATGTCCTTCAAGTAGAGCTAGAGGACCCTAAAAAGGGGAAAAGAGTGCCTAAATTTTATTAGATATTAGAGAAATTCGTTACAAGGTGATTGATACATGGTGGAACAACAGTAGTAAAAGACATAGAAGACATAGAACCCAGAGCATAAGTAGCTAAAGTAATGGCCACATGATTTGCCTCTCAGTGTACAAAAATTACAGGAGCAAAAGGTAAAGAATGGAGAGACTCTCGAATCTGGTGTAGAAGGTTCCCATTGTAGAAAG
This sequence comes from Hibiscus trionum, assembly GCA_030270665.1. Classification (NCBI taxonomy): domain Eukaryota; kingdom Viridiplantae; phylum Streptophyta; class Magnoliopsida; order Malvales; family Malvaceae; genus Hibiscus; species Hibiscus trionum. The sequence goes on from BSYR01000002.1 coordinate 28,509,449, forward strand.
ATCTTGTCCTGGATTGTTGATCCTATTTGCAAGAGAAGCACAATCTGTTTCGAACAATATCCGATTCCATCCTCAAGATCGGGCGAAAGTGACCCCGACAAGAAGACTTTCACCTTCACAAGTAGTTGCATCCAAACAACTACCAAGCGGGAACGCTAGGCCGCCGACAATCGCGCCTGTAGAATCACGTGCCACGACGCCAACAGCCACTGCACGAGTGGAGGGGTTAAAAGCCCCATCCACATTTATTTTGATGTGGTCTGATGGTGGAGGGCTCCAGCATGGAGGAGAGAGGATAGAGGATGTTGGGGTGGAAGAAGAAGTGGCTTTACAAAAGTCATCATGTAAGCTAATGGAGTTAATGGAAGTAAGCCATGGTGGTTGTAGATGGTGATTATGAGCCCAATTGTAACCCCCGTAGCCCGGTCTAGACGGTTGACCCGAACTAAGAAGATTACACGGGGAAAACCAAAGTCAACCCGAAAGTCAACCTTGATTAACGACCCTTTTTTTCTTTTTAGACTTGTCTAGATGCACACCAAACCTAGGCATACTCTTGAGATAAGCATACTCAAAAATCACAGCAATCGGAAAACAATAAGGGACCCAATTGCACAAAATACGAATTTAGGGACCAAATTGCAAATTCTGAAAATTAAGAGCACTTTACCAATTTTTAAGTTACCATTATGAAATTAGTCATGTTTCATGCCTCTCTGCCAAATTTCATCTCAAACGGACATCTCAAACTCAAGCAATTGCACAAACAAGAATCGGGACTAAAACGTAAAGCTTGCAAACCTCAAAACCATTCAAATTTTATGCCCAACGGTCAAGTGTTCCGAAACGGGTCTAGGCCGTTCAGGAACACCCCTTGGCAGTAGCCAAAGTGTTCAGAAACGGGTCTAGGCCGTTCAGGAACACCCTGGCCAAATCAAGGGCCTGTTTCGAAACAGGCAAGGGTGTTTCGAAACACCCTGCCCAGAAACAGCAGATAGGCCTGTTTTAACACCTTTAAACCCCATCGAACATGCTCCAAACCATACCACAATAAATCAACAACATGCTAAGCATTATACCTACCAATTTGCATCAAAATCTAGATACATAACCACCCCTAGGTGCACCAACTCATTCAACACATCCATCACTCAATCATGCTTTTAAAACAAGAAGCATAGCATAACGAGTTAAGAATAAGAAGATTCAAACGATGCAAGAGTTAAACCACATAGTTCAAAATCATAAACCAAACTTGTCCAACATACACAATCTCATTAAACATCAACATAAGAGATTCTCCCCCCATTGCCTTTATTATCTATAGCTATTAACCGAGACATACATCTCAAGTGGAGCTCTCCTTGAATCCCTTTCCTTCTCGCTGTCCCAACTTCAAATATCTGCATTGATGGACAAAAAGGAGCGTAAGAACATAATGCTCAGTGAGGAATGCTCAAAACCAAAACACCATCAATGCAGCGAGTCATAAAACCACTTTTAAAAGTAAACACAATTCGATAAACCAAAGCAATGTTTGAAAACCCTTTTTAACAACATGCTTTAAATCATGCATTGCTCAAACATGAAAAACCAACCCTTAGCTTAGAAAAGCTAAGTAATTCACTTCAAAGCACAACCTTGCAAAACCATCAATTTAACCATTCCATGCATGAACATCATATGCAAAGTTAAATACAAAATCCTTGGAAAACACTTCCACTTCACATTATACTTTTCTTATACTTGAAAATCATTTCAAAGCAAGAAACCTTTAAAAAACCACTTACACCCTCAATCCTATCTCATGCATTAAGCAAATGCAATACATGAACCACAAAATCAACATTTGCATTACATGCCTTTTTAAAACAAGCCTTCACAAGACTCCAATGCACCAAAGAGATTCCATGCACACAATGCAACATTCTCAATAGAAGATAAACACTTGTTCAAGCTAACAAGTAAAACATGCATTCATAGAACACTACACACTTCTCATGCAACCATGCATCATTTCAAGCATCTCATGCTTCATCATATTCAAGAACATTATATTGGCTTCCAAGTGATAATTCACAAACCATCATAACGCAAGACACAATCGGATACGCGGATTACAAGCGTTGTCCCCACGCTTCATACACACTACCAATCACAAGGTCCTCATATGGACTTTTAAACACCATATGACCTTAACATTCACAAGGTCCTCAAATGGAATTTTAACCACCATTATGACCTTTCCATACACAAGGTCCTCATATGGACTTTTAAACACCATATGACCTTAACATTCACAAGGTCCTCAAATGGAATTTTAACCACCATTATGACCTTACCATCACTCATTGGTAGTTGTATAACATCACTAACGAGATCACGATACATACAAGATCCACACATGGACTTTACACCACCATTGTGATCTTACCATACACAAGGTCTTCAAATGGAATTTTAACCACCATTATGACCTTAATATACACAAGGTCCTCATATGGAATTTTAACCACCATATGACCTTAACACAAGACCCACCCATGGACTTTTAAACACCATGGTGTTCTTAACCATCTCGTTAGTGTACTTGGATGGAGTTACCGGTTCAATCACAACCACTCCACATCCAAGGCGACTTTATTCACGGTGCACCCAATCCTATAGCCGGCTAACTATATCCGATTCAAGAAACCAAGAACCATTTACATCACTTGCCAATATAACCAATTTACCATATTAATCCATTGTTTTACAAGCATAACCAAAATGCCTAAAACCACCAATTACCATCATCAATCCACTGTTTTTGAAGCATTATACAAAGCCATTAAACAACATGCAACACTATGCAACAATTCCACAATTCCAATGTACAAAACCAAGGATCTCTTACCTTGAGCATCCTTCACACATGGCTTTAAAAACCAGCATTAAACCATGCTAAAATATGCTTTCAAAACATAATTTAAAACATGCAATTCACATGCATTGCATCCAACAATCATAAGTGCTTTAAAAACCAATTCATAACACAACCAAGAGAGAAATTCTATTTACTTACTCTTGAGCTTAGCTAAGTTGTTTAGACTTAAACTAAGCTCCCAAAACCTTCAAACCTTGGTTTTAAAGCTGAAAACCCAACTTCACTCACCAATACACAAAACAAGGCTAGACAACAAGCCTTCCAAGCATCCGAAACCTTCAACGCCACCTCTATTGCTCATGGATCATTCTACCCTGTTTCAAGCACATAACAACAGAGGATTAATGCATCATAATGCATTAAAAACACCAGCAACACACCTAAACTCGCTGCTCTTTGCAAAACCAACATTTCGGCTACCAAACACAACCGAAATCACCTCCAAACACTTCCAAGACTTAACCCAGCCAAGATCCATCACTTCTAACCATTTTTAAACATCAATTAACATCCAAAATGATCCCAAACACGTCCTTATACCTCCAGCATTAACAAAACACCAAGATCACCCCAAAAACCACCATTTTCACAAGTAAAAACTTAGGAAAATCAACCTATCCGGGATTGCATTGATTAAACCTCAATTTCACATCATTTATACATTCAATAAACATCAAAAAGACATCTCAAATCACAGCCCAATCACTTAGTACGAACTTAATCAAAATTAAATCCAAATCTTGCATTTTAAAGCCAAGATCAAGAACACAATTGTAAAACCTTTAATAAAACACAAATCAAGGATTGAGAACTTAGGAATTTCAGTAAAGAACTGAGAATTTAGAGGAGAAGGACGTTCATACCTCTAAACTTGAGTTTCTCCCTTTTTGGAACCACAATTCTTGAAAATCCAATAAGCAAATGCTAAGGTTTTGTTGTAGAATTGATTGGAGATCAAATGAGAATTGAAATCAAATCTTTAGTTGTCAAAATCAGAGAGAATTTTGCTGGAGAAATGCGTTTGGGTTGAGAGAAAAGTTGAGAGAAAAGAAAATGGAAATTTAGAGAAAAGTTAGTTATAATGCCAAAATATCTTTTCCCTCCTTTTGCACTTAATTAAAAACCATTAATTAAATTGATTAATATTCAGAAAAATCTGGAGAAACTCTTTTGGGTAAATAGCTCCTTAAAGATTCAAAGTTTCAATCCTTTTTAAAACAGTCACCCAGTTTTCAAAATTTACATTTTGGTCACTAACCCAAAATGTCACTCTTCCAAACCTCATTTTGTAAAATTGATTTCACCTTTCTCTTATATATAATAAAAGAGGATTTTAAGACATTTTTCCATATTTTTAATGCAACCCGAACTAGGCTTTCCTAAATTCACCCTTTTATATTCGAACCGCAACCCGACCGGTCCGGTCCAAACCCAAAACTTCTAAGCCCAAAATTGGGGTGTTACAACTCCCCCCCCCCTTAAGAAATTTCGTCCTCGAAATTTCAACTGGCGAAAAGAGAACAACCAAACTTCTCAAGCAACACACAAGGCAACACAAGAGACTTAACCACCACTGAACAATCTCCTCACAAAACTCCACTAACCCAACACCACCACATACTGTTCACAGATTCCAGAACACTCAGATGTTAACCACATCTTAACCTTTCACACTTCCGGACTACACATAGCCTCAACAACAACCTGAAGAACCTCCAACTTTTACAGCATACACCACCCTAACTCACAACTCTCAAAACTTGTTCACACAGTGACACCAACCAATCCAGTTTAGCCACCATGTGACCCACAACCTTCACTGCTTCTAACACCCCTTGCACAACTGCTCAACCTCTTACAAAGGTTACCACATCAAGCAAAAATTCTTAAGCATCAACTGCTTACCCAAACTTCTCAACGTATTGCTGACATTCCTTCAAATCCGCCGCTATCATTACCATAACGATTCACCAGGACTACTCACCTAACACCCGAAAATCACATCACAAAACCCCAACCTTGACTCCGCCAGCCGTTCCATACACCACTAGCTGTCTTCAGACGGAATTTACTTATTCACAACCAGCCAACCACTTCTCACAAGAACCCGTCCAACCAACCATGGCCTTTGATCTTACATTGCCTTTCCACTTCAAGCTTTGACTACAACACTTGCCTTACCAGGACACCGCCCATTCTATACATACATAAGATTACGAAACTTCTATTCTCCAGGCTAACCCTTTTCTACAACCCACAACACAACATCTTCTCAACTCTTCGAAGGTTGCTACGAACCATCACCTACAAAAACAACCTTTCTACTACAACATCAATGCCAGGTTACCTCAGCACTTTGGAACACATCCACTAACTTACCACATCACTTAACACCAAGAAACTACCACTTCTACTAGCTATTCACAACCACCTTGACTGATTCTAACTCAAACGGTAATCTCCTCACCACCATACCGCTAAACTCATTAAGCGCCAAACACCTTCCTTCCACCAACATGCTATATCGCACTCACTATTACTGACAACTCGCTTAATACCCTCCATTACTTCTAACATTCTCCTAATACCAACACAACTTTTAAAACCCCCATCCAATCTAACCCTATCACAACTCTAACGGACCCGATTAACTATCAGCGAGTGTGAACGTTTGTATGCATGGTCACCAATATGCCCTATCAATGCCTGATGTACATGCATGCAAAACCTCTAATGTCATGTCACATGTATGCATGGACCAGTACATATATAATATAGTATATAACAAATGATTTTAACTGTGCATGTATGTCGGTTCACACCCACCAATAACATCCTCAGAATCCGCCTAAAAACAACCTCCTATCTCACTTCCAACTTGACCAACTCCATCATTCTAACAACCCATTATCCACAAGATACTCACTAATGCCCTCTTCACACTAAAGTTATTTTCAAACAACACCAACTACTACCCCAAACATGCTAGCAACGAGACCATACCCACTACGCAAGGAAATACCAACTGAAACCAAACTAAGATACTAGAGCAAAGGTTACTTAACAAGGTTACCTGTAAACACCTCACTACCCCGGAGCTTCAACAGACGAGCTCTCTTCCTCGCAGAACCATCATTCTCCAGCCGCACTGCTGCAACATCAGCTAACACATTAAGGTCATCACCATCTCCCTGCGGTAAAGAACCCTGACTACCTCGAGCCAACTTCAAACAATTACGTCTCAAATGTCCAACAGACCCACAATTCCAACAAGATTCATTCTGCAAGCTCCTCACACCTTTCTGCTCTCCCTGCCACCTTCGAACCTTGTCTTGGTCGTGCCCACGACCCTTCAGAGACCCTTCTGCTACCACTGAAGCTGATCTCACCACTTGAGGACAATCCCGCTTCACATGTTCTTTAGAACCACAATTCCAACAAACTCCTGCGCCCCAACAACCTCCAACATGGCGCCTTCAACAACGGCCACACACTGGTAGCTGAGCTTCCACTCCTTGATCATGCAGCACTTGCCCCAGATTTGCACTACCACTCAGACTTCGATTCAAGCAAAACCTTCTATCACGTAGCCTCTTACGCTGACCGCTCTCGAGGTCAGTACCCATAACTCTCTCGCTTAAACTTTTCTCACCTTCAAAAACTGAAACCACACCCTCACGTTGCTTAACCCTTGGGAATTTCTCTCCAAGGTACCTCTCATAAAAGGCAGACACAAAGAAGTCCCAATCTATATTGTGGATGTGCGATGCCACCGCCACAGATGTCCACCAGGCACAAGCGTCCTCCAACATCAATGAGACCACACTTCCCAGCTTACAGGCATAGTCACAATCCTCCTGATCCAAAATCATAATTACACTGGCCAACCAGGCCTCGAACGTCTCAGGTGTCGAACCATGATACTCCACAGCTCCCAAATCATGTGAACACTGTTTCGACAAACCCGCACATCCCACAGCCGGCACGTCTACAGGCCTTACCTTTGCCACAGCTTGAGATGTTCCCAACACCTCTTGAACTATAAGTGATGAACTCTTCATCACAGAACCAGCTTCTTCCTCCTGCCTCACTATCTCAACTCCAGGCACTGTAGGCTGAAACAAAACACCTCCACCAAAAGGTGAATTCCACGCCTTAACAACCTGCTCTAAAGCAGCAACCAACTCACCTAACTGCCATTCTCTCATCGATTTCACCATGCTATTAACAACAAGCTATCATAACAAAACAAGCAAAACGATTAGGCCAGCTTCAAGCAAGGATTCAATACTCCAATAACAACATAACACAATAGCTATAATAATAAGGCAATGGGTATCCCGAATTCTCCCCTTTTACATGACATAACAGTCAATAAAAACATGGATATCACAACATCAAGCATATCAATCCACATACTTCGATCATGCTCTCATCAACAACATTCACTCGTAACAGCATAATATCAACCTATCATACCCATTACACTTTCATTATTCATAAAATCAGCTCACAACACCAGCATAACATCAGCAAAAATCCATATTAGCTCAATGAAGATTCACAATCAAAAAGCATGACAAGAACATCAACAATTCGCTCAAAAACACACATTTCAACCGACTTTCAACCACACATCAGAAAAAACATTAAACACATATTACAACAATTTACCATTTTCCCCAAGCTTCCGCAACTCAGCTCTGATACCACCAAATGTAACCCCCGTAGCCCGGTCTAGACGGTTGACCCGAACTACGAAGATTACACGGGGAAAACCAAAGTCAACCCGAAAGTCAACCTTGATTAACGACCTTTTTTTTCTTTTTAGACTTGTCTAGATGCACACCAAACCTAGGCATACGCTTGAGATAAGCATACTCAAAAATCACAGCAATCGGAAAACAATAAGGGACCCAATTGCACAAAATACGAATTTAGGGACCAAATTGCAAATTCTGAAAATCAAGAGGACTTTACCAAGTTTTAAATTACCATTATGAAATTAGTCATGTTTCATGCCTCTCTGCCAAATTTCATCTCAAACGGACATCTCAAACTCAAGCAATTGCACAAACAAGAATCGGGACTAAAACGTAAAGCTTGCAAACCTCAAAACCATTCAAATTTTATGCCCAACGTCAAGTGTTCCGAAACGGGTCTAGGCCGTTCAGGAACACCCCTTGGCAGTAGCCAAAGTGTTCAGAAACGGGTAAAGGCCGTTCAGGAACACCCCTTGGCAGTAGCCAAAGTGTTCAGAAACGGGTCTAGGCCGTTCAGGAACACCCTGGCCAAATCAAGGGCCTGTTTCGAAACACCCTGCCCAGAAACAGCAGATAGGCCTGTTTTAACACCTTTAAACCCCATCGAACATGCTCCAAACCATACCACAATAAATCAACAACATGCTAAGCATCATACCTACCAATTTGCATCAAAATCTAGATACATAACCACCCCTAGGTGCACCAACTCATTCAACACATCCATCACTCAATCATGCTTTTAAAACAAGAAGCATAGCATAACGAGTTAAGAATAAGAAGATTCAAACGATGCAAGCGTTAAACCACATAGTTCAAAATCATAAACCAAACTTGTCCAACATACACAATCTCATTAAACATCAACATAAGAGATTCTCCCCCATTGCCTTTATTATCTATAGCTATTAACCGAGACATACATCTCAAGTGGAGCTCTCCTTGAATCCCTTGCTTCTCGCTGTCCCAACTTCAAATATCTGCATTGATGGACAAAAAGGAGCGTAAGCACATAATGCTTAGTGAGGAATGCTCAAAACCAAAACACCATCAATGCAGCGAGTCATAAAACCACTTTTAAAAGTAAACACAATTCGATAAACCAAAGCAATGTTTGAAAACCCTTTTTAACAACATGCTTTAAATCATGCATTGCTCAAACATGAAAAACCAACCCTTAGCTTAGAAAAGCTAAGTAATTCACTTCAAAGCACAACCTTGCAAAACCATCAATTTAATCATTCCATGCATGAACATCGTCTGCAAAGTTAAATACAAAATCCTTGGAAAACACTTCCACTTCACATTATACTTTTCTTATACTTGAAAATCATTTCAAAGCAAGAAACCTTTAAAAAACCACTTACACCCTCAATCCTATCTCATGCATTAAGCAAATGCAATACATGAACCACAAAATCAACATTTGCATTACATGCCTTTTTAAAACAAGCCTTCACAAGACTCCAATGCACCAAAGAGATTCCATGCACACAATGCAACATTCTCAATAGAAGATAAACACTTGTTCAAGCTAACAAGTAAAACATGCATTCATAGAACACTACACACTTCTCATGCAACCATGCATCATTTCAAGCATCTCATGCTTCATCATATTCAAGAACATTATATTGGCTTCCAAGTGATAATTCACAAACCATCATAACGCAAGACACAATCGGATACGCGGATTACAAGCGTTGTCCCCACGCTTCATACACACTACCAATCACAAGGTCCTCATATGGACTTTTAAACACCATATGACCTTAACATTCACAAGGTCCTCAAATGGAATTTTAACCACCATTATGACCTTACCATCACTCATTGGTAGTTGTATAACATCACTAACGAGATCACGGGACATACAAGATCCACACATGGACTTTACACCACCATTGTGATCTTACCATACACAATGTCTTCAAATGGAATTTTAACCACCATTATGACCTTAATATACACAAGGTCCTCATATGGAATTTTAACCACCATATGACCTTAACACAAGACCCACCCATGGACTTTTAAACACCATGGTGTTCTTAACCATCTCGTTAGTGTACTTGGATGGAGTTACCAGTTCAATCACAACCACTCCACATCCAAGGCGACTTTATTCACGGTGCACCCAATCCTATAGCCGGCTAACTATATCCGATTCAAGAAACCAAGAACCATTTACATCACTTGCCAGTATAACCAATTTACCATATTAATCCATTGTTTTACAAGCATAACCAAAATGCCTAAAACCACCAATTACCATCATCAATCCACTGTTTTTGAAGCATTATACAAAGCCATTAAACAACATGCAACACTATGCAACAATTCCACAATTCCAATGTACAAAACCAAGGATCTCTTACCTTGAGCATCCTTCACACATGGCTTTCAAAACCAGCATTAAACCATGCTAAAATATGCTTTCAAAACAGAATTTAAAACATGCAATTCACATGCATTGCATCCAACAATCATAAGTGCTTTAAAAACCAATTCATAACACAACCAAGAGAGAAATTCTATTTACTTACTCTTGAGCTTAGCTAAGTTGTTTAGACTTAAACTAAGCTCCCAAAACCTTCAAACCTTGGTTTTAAAGCTGAAAACCCAACTTCACTCACCAATACACAAAACAAGGCTAGACAACAAGCCTTCCAAGCATCCGAAACCTTCAACGCCACCTCTATTGCTCACGGATCATTCTCCCCTGTTTCAAGCACATAACAACGGAGGATTAATGCATCATAATGCATTAAAAACACCAGCAACACACCTAAACTCGCTGCTCTTTGCAAAACCAACATTTCGGCTACCAAACACAACCGAAATCACCTCCAAACACTTCCAAGACTTAACCCAGCCAAGATCCATCACTTCTAACCATTTTTAAACATCAATTAACATCCAAAATGATCCCAAACACGTCCTTATACCTCCAGCATTAACAAAACACCAAGATCACCCCAAAAACCACCATTTTCACAAGTAAAACTTAGGAAAATCAACCTATCCGGGATTGCATTGATTAAACCTCAATTTCACATCATTTATACATTCAATAAACATCAAAAAGACATCTCAAATCACAGCCCAATCACTTAGTACGAACTTAATCAAAATTAAATCCAAATCTTGCATTTTAAAGCCAAGATCAAGAACACAATTGTAAAACCTTTAATAAAACACAAATCAATGATTGAGAACTTAGGAATTTCAGTAAAGAACTGAGAATTTAGAGGAGAAGGACGTTCATACCTCTAAACTTGAGTTTCTCCCTTTTTGGAACCACAATTCTTGAAAATCCAATAAGCAAATGCTAAGGTTTTGTTGTAGAATTGATTGGAGATCAAATGAGAATTGAAATCAAATCTTTAGTTGTCAAAATCAGAGAGAATTTTGCTGGAGAAATGCGTTTGGGTTGAGAGAAAAGTTGAGAGAAAAGAAAATGGAAATTTAGAGAAAAGTTAGTTATAATGCCAAAATATATTTTCCCTCCTTTTGCACTTAATTAAAAACCATTAATTAAATTGATTAATATTCAGAAAAATCTGGAGAAACTCTTTTGGGTAAATAGCTCCTTAAAGATTCAAAGTTTCAATCCTTTTTAAAACATCACCCAGTTTTCAAAAATTACATTTTGGTCACTAACCCAAAATGTCACTCTTCCAAACCTCATTTTGTAAAATTGATTTCACCTTTCTCTTATATATAATAAAAGAGGATTTTAAGACATTTTTCCATATTTTTAATGCAACCCGAACTAGGCTTTCCTAAATTCACCCTTTTATATTCGAACCGCAACCCGACCGGTCCGGTCCAAACCCAAAACTTCTAAGCCCTAAATTGGGGTGTTACACCAATCGTTACGTCTATTCCAAATATTCCAAATAGTTGTGAGAAAAAGGCCAAATTGGTCAGAGGATAGGAGGTGGGCAGCTTCCTCCAACCATTGTAAAGGAGTTACAGTCAAGCTCCTAGAAAGAGCTATGGGAACTCCGGAGAGGTGTAGGGCTTCAGAAGCCCCTGCACAATCACGAAGAGCACGGAGAATGGACTCCGAGTGGGCTCCACAGATAGAACAAGGCCCAGAGTTTGAGGAAAAAACTTGCAATTTGGAACCAACTGGAAGAGCAGTAGACGCCACACGCCATCCAAAAGTTTTAACCTTAGGAACCGCCTTAACTTTGGACAGAAATTTCCAAAATCGTGTACGTGACGTATGTGGGTCCGCAGAACATTGTAGAAAAAGATAACCAGAACGGACCGAGTAAATACCCGAATCATTAGGAGCCCAAAGAATAGAGTCACGGTGGTCATTTATGATGGGAGTACGGAGAATGGCAGCAGCATCAACTGGGTTAAAATAGCTTCGGACCTTTACAGGGTCCCAAGCAGTTTGATTACGAATCATGAAGTCGCGACATCGAATGTGGACTTCATCCGAGATTTCATAGTCCCCGGTAAGGGTAATAGGGGAAGGACCGCCGCAAATGTCTTTGTGCACACGTATATTACTGTTAATACCAGGGCGATATAAGAAGCCTGGAAAAAGACGTTGTAGAGCATTATAAAGACCTTGCCAAGCAAAGGAGCCTCGGTTAGGTCGAGAGGCATCAAGGATATTCCCAGAAGGGAAATATTTAGCTCGATATATTTGGCCCAATAATGAATCTGGTTCATAGATAAGTCTCCATAATTGCTTACCCAAGAGGGCAACATTGAAATCATGTAAATCCTTAAACCCCATACCTCCCGCAGCCTTAGGTAGACAAACATGATTCCACGGGAGCATATGCCATCTTTTCTTATTAGATTTGCCAGTCCACCAATATTGCCGAATCGCTGAGGTCATATCATCAATAATATTTTGTGGAAGCATATAACAAGACATAACATTGAGGTAGAGATTGCAGAACTGCTTTAATGAAAATTTCTCGTCCACTAAATGAGAGGAGTTGTTTATCCCAGCTAGAAAGACGATCATGAACTTTTTCACGAACAAAACCTAATGACTCATTTTTATTCTTCCCAATGAGAAGTGGGACACCCAGATATACGCCAGGATTAGAAACCTCACGTACTTGCAATAAACTATTGATCGCCATTCTCGTTGAGGCTGGGGTACATGGATTATAAAAGATTTTCGATTTCTCAAAATTAACCGCTTGACCAGAAGCCGCATCATATGTTTGCAGAGCCCTTTTAAGTTGAGTAGCTTCATCTGGATTATTATTAATGAATACCATGCAGTCATCAGCAAAGAGGAGATGGTTAACTTTAGGGCCGTATCTGCAGGCCCCAAGCCCCGGTAGAATGTTTGTTTGTTGGGCAGCAGTCAGGTATGCAGAGAGCCCTTGTGTACAAAATAGGAAAAGGAAAGGTGAAAGGGGATCACCTTGACGTAATCCGCGTTGTGGTTGAATGAAGGGAGAGAAAGAGTTATTAATTTTGACAGAAAAAGAGACTGTGGTAATGCAACGCATGATAAGAGAGATCCAATCAGGTGCAAAGCCCATACGTTCCATTACATTGGCCAAAAAAGACCATTCGACTCTATCAAATGCTTTTTCCATGTCTAGCTTAAGAGCAGCTCCTTGGGAGGATTTTGTAGCCCCAGAATTGATATTGTGAATAATTTCATGGGCGATGAGAATGTTGTCAGAAATGTTACGTCCCTGAACAAAACCTGCCTGGTTAGGGCTAATACAAAGGGGTATAGTTTGTTTCATTCTATTTACAATGGTTTTGGCAACTATTTTATAAAGAACAGTGCACAGACTGATGGGTCTTAGTTGTCTTATAGTAGTAGGATCCTGGATTTTAGGGATTAGGACCAGTATAGTTTTGTTGACCAAGGCCATATCTGCGGTGCCATTTAGCAAATTAGTGCATAGAGTAATAACATCTTCGCCAATAGTGTCCCAATGTTTTCTAAAAAAGCTACTTGGTAATCCATCAATACCAGACGCTTTCCTTGGGTCAATGTCCTGGAATGCATGAATTATTTCTTCTTTTGTGAATGTCCTCAAGAGAGTATCATTCATAGATTGAGTGATAGAAGGCAAAATTTTATCGAGCATATGATCAGAAAATTGAGGGTTGGATGATGTAAAAAGGTTTTGGAAATAGCTAGATGCAATTGTCATTAAATCTGTTTCAGCAGTACACCAGTTCGAATTAGAATCAAATAGGCATGTGATTGAGTTTTTTTCCTTCTATTATTTGCACGAGCATGGAAGAATCTTGTATTTTTATCCCCTTGAGAAAGCCATAAATTTCTGGATCTTTGTGCCCAATATATTTCTTGTTCCATTAGAAGTTTATTAAGTTCAGTTTTGTAATTGATATAAATTTCTTCATTTGTAGCAGATAATAGGCGGCATAAAAACCTGTTTATTTTTTTGGTAAGGAAATTAATACGACCGGAGGACTTAAATCTTTGTTGATTCTGCCATTCCTCCAGGCATGTACCAACATCTTTTATTTTTTCAATGGTTGTTCCAGAGGTATTTACCCAAGTGCATTTAACAGTAGAGATGTTGCCTTCGTTATTTGCCCAGCAGTTTTCGAATCGAAAAGCATTAGAGGGTCGATGAGAGGGAGTTGCATCCACGGGGGACATATCGAGAAGCAAGAAACAGTGGTCGGACTTGGCCACATAGTCCGTTGTTATACGATATGAGGGAAAAAGATCCTGCCAAGCCGAATTAGTAATGAAGCGGTCTAATCTTTCATATATAGTTGGAGTTAGGGGCCCAAATTTTGTCCAAGTAAACCAACCAGATGTTGGCTTACAATCATATAGAATCAGATAAAATTTCATTAAAATCCCCACCCAGTAGCCAAGGAATATTATTATTGTTTATGTTTAAAGAATCAATAATCTCCCATGTTTTATATTTTTGACTGGTTTCGGAATATCCATACATGCCAGTAAAAAACATAGTGCGATCATTCAAGGAGATTTGAGTATGTATATAACGAGACGAGTACGAGATCAAATTAATATTTATATTGTTCTAAATGAAAAGCGCAATACTAGAACATTCATCATTAGGGGGAATAGTAATAACTTCTACCATGCCTAAGGAAAGACAAAGATGGCTACATGCCGCATTATTAATCTTAGTTTCACAAATAAAAATAATATCCGGATTGGATTGTTGGACATAGCTCTGAAAATGTTGAACTATCGGGACTTGTCCTAAAAGTTCCAACAAAGGATCCTCATTTTGCACGGCAGGGCTGAGAGTCAGCCGCCGCCGAAGAGTTTTTTGAGCTGCTCATCCCATCCTTAGGAGTGGATCCGAAGGGTTTGGATTTCTTGGGTGGGAGCGACACTTGGATGGGAGAACGGCGTTTTGTGCCTCGGTTTGGTGGGGCTGGAGCAGGGGCAGGAGCTGCATCATTCGGGTAAGTTTTTAAGAGCCATAGGTTAAATTCATTGAAATTTGAATCAGTAGTAACAGGGGGCTTACGCAATTCAGCTTCAATCTTCTTGATTTGTTGAGCAGTTGGGCTAGGAACACCATCATCCGTGGCATCCCAATCATCATCTGAGACATCCTCAGGGATAGGATAGATGGTATTTAGGGGCTGAGGCTCGAGAAGGGCTTTCTATTTTGACCCCAAGGCTGATGGATCCTTGGATATGGGAACATCACCCATAGCAGTGTCAGTGTTGGGCGCTTCCTCAGTGGGTTGTTCCGAGAAAGACGCAACATCACCCTCGTTTAGAGAGCCTGTAGAATGTTTGGAGTTAGTAATAAGTTTAGAGATTGGATGTTTATTAAAGTAGGGGATGATGATAATAAAAAGATAGGGAAAATTACCTATGGGATTCGGATCATTAGCAGGGACATTGGCATTAACAGTAGGGGCTATGAAAAATAATAGGAATAAAGATAAGATCAAGAATAAAGATAGCAGTAAAGATATAATGAGTTTAGATCTAAACCATAAAGAAAATAAAGTAGTGGAGATAGGAGAAAAAAGATTACCAGACGGCAAAGGGTTGTTTTGGTTAAGATCAGGTTCGACATTACGGATACGCCCACGAGTTCCAACTGGGCGACGTCTTGGAGGGAGGTAGCGGAGCCACTCCCCGTATTGCAGCTTGCTGAGGTCTAGAGAAGATCGAATTGGACAGTTTTCAATGGTGTGGCTAATCATACCACAACCAGGACATAAGGTAGGATGAAAAGGAATCAGGTGACCGGACGGGTGATATCCAGCAAAATTTCCGCACGCAGGAATTCTTTCATGTTTCCTTCGAGTTCACGAGTATCAGTGCGCAAGACATTGCCTACCATGGAGCCTAGAGCATGTCCCACTAGGTGTGAACGATCGATTTCCTCAAAGAGTGAGGGTGGTAGGCCGAAAATGCGGATCCAGATACGCATAATGTTGAATGAATATTCTAGGACAGATTTAGAAGGGTTGTACTCAGTAAGGGCTAACCATTCGTCCTTATACAACCAAGGACCACGGTTAAGGACTTCATAACATGATTTGACCTCCTTGAATTTGATCTTGAGAAACTTATCCTGGATGACAGTAATAGACACCAAATTGCTGGGCTTCCAAATACCTTCGAAGGTGCTAAGGACAACATATATGTCAATTGGTTTTGACGAGATAAAACAACCAATAAGAAATAACTTGGGATCTTCTTTAACAAAGTCCAGCCGAAGTTTGGGGTGTATAGGAGTTCTGCTTCTTCATTAGTAAGATCGATAGAACTGAGTTGGGGGATAGAGGAGGATGTCATGGGTGAGGGATGGGTACTGAGGAGAATAGGGAGAAGTTTATGGGTCAATGTATGTATGTAGTCCGTATAAAAAAGAAGTGCCTATGTTAGCTATTCTATGGTAAGTCGTAAGAAAAGGAAAGAGATTGGAAAATAGAATCCTTAAAATTTGGGTTAATTGAATGCCGTAAAGGATAGTATGATATTCAAAGGGATAGTGCAGAAATAGATTGATTAGAAAGGGAAAAGGAATAGAAAATTTTAAATGTAATAAGAAAGATTCCTTAAACGATATAGGTGGAAAATCGGGAAAAGTAATAAAGGTGGAAGAGTAATAAAAAAGATATTAATTGAGAAGGAGGAAATTAAGGATGCTACCATATAGTTAGGAAATAATATGGGAGAGTAGCTATTTTTCTTCAGAGAGAGAGTGATTGCATTAAATTGCGCAAAAAACGTGTAAAGATTAATTGCAATAAGGAATAAAGTAATTAATAGATAATTAAGGAAATTTGAAAATTTAAACACTGATAATGAGGATTGAAATTTGTTTTCCATCATAAATATGGTCGTAATGGATTTCCTTGAAAGGGCTAAATTTAAGGCGCCTAATGAGGCGTTGAGATTGATTTTTGTAAATAAAGAAGCAATAGGATAAGGGGAATTCAAAGGGCTGAGAGTTTTAACGATTAAAGATTTGCTAATCAAATTGTCTAACGTATAGTTAATGGAAAGATAGTAAATATCATGCGGTAAAAGCAACCAAGAAGAGAATAAACATAATAGATAAGAGCAAGCAAAAAAGGAAAACGGAAAAAAAGAGCAGAAAATAATAAAAATTACAGACCCAGGGATAGAAGGAAGCGGGGATAAGAAATAATTTATATACCAAAAGAGCAAAAGGGGGGGGGTAATTAATGGCTAAGAAATAATAATTACATGCTCGTTTAAAAATAAAGTAGTATAAACGATACCAGAGTGTGGGCCCGACACTCCAAGCTTTCATGTTTATTGCAACAGTAAGAAAAGGAGAGTGATTTCTAATTCGATCTGGTTCAGTGTTAGAAGATGAAAAATTAAAGTTAGAAAATATAAAGACCAACTAAGAGAGAGTAAAAATCCAAAAGAGAATATAACCAAGTATATAAGCAAAGACATAGAATAAACAAAGTATACAATGCCATCAAGTGAGGAAAAACTAAGAGAAAAAGAAAAATGTAAGTAATAACATAAACTAGTATTATACCAATTAGGTGAGCAGTAATATACTAGATTGTATCCCATCACCAAATCGGAGAATGAGATAGACCTATTATTAACAAGATTATGCATGGAGGGAAAAGAGAACAAAGTTAAAGATGAAAAGCAATGGTAAAGAGATATTAAGGAAGATAACATAAGAACAAAATAAAAGGTACAAGAAGTAACAATATGTAAGTAATAAAGTGTACAAGAAGCAGCAAAATGTGAGATGGGAAGAAATAAGATTGAGCATATATTGAGGTTTATGAAATAAAAATTGTAGAGATGATTGGGCATTTTAAGGTTCAAAACATGAAATTGCACAGAGGGGAAAATCAAAATAATAAGTAAAGTAAAATGATAAGGGATGACTGGCTTAACTGCAGAAGATGAAAAGGGATCCAACAGTATGGAGTGATGAGGATTATTACAGGCAGTAAGATGTTGTAAAGAAAGAATAGAAAGCAAAGAAATATATATGGCATTGTAAAACCTAAGAAAATTGTATTGAGTAATAGTAAGCAGAGTCCATAACACAGAAAACAGAGAGAGCAGAAATGAGTGAGTAGGGATATAAATTATGAGAAGAATCTGGAAAAAATTAATGAAATTAACAAACTTAAAAGTTCCCACACAGTGGGTTGATAGAAGATTCCCTGAAAGGGCTCGAATATTGGTGTAAATTGATATAGTAAAAATAGATTGAATATGCTTGATAGATACTGGCCAAGCTTTAACATGAACAATCTTGCTTTCATTATTGTGGAAGATATAGCATGGTGAATGGAGATTAAAATCCAGAGATAAATGGACATATAAAGGAATATAATAATAAATAATCAACAGAAGAACATAAACATTCCAAATTAACAAATTGAGAATGATATTAGTCAACCTAATTACGGGTAAAAGCCTTATATGATGAAAGACAGAAGGTAAATTTAAGGATAAGGAACAAGTTAGATTACGAAAAGGCCACAGAGATAGATAATCATACTCAGGGGAAAGGGGGATGAGGAAGATGCAAAAATGAATAAAATACCAGAAACCCATATATTGATAAAGGGTTAGGAAAGGTGTTAATACCCGATTCGTAACCCGTGAAAACGGCGGAGACAGAGCCGCACCCCTTTGAGGCTGTGAGAAGGAAATAATGAGATTAGCATATGGAAAATCATTGTAAAAAATGAAAGAAAGGAAAAAAAATTAGATTCAAAAGAGATGAGAATAAATTGAAAAAAATATAAAAGAAATAAAGGTAGAACCCAGAAGATGAAACGACACCCAAAAGAGAGATGAAATTGGCCGTTCGTCAATCGATAAATAACCCAACATCTGCAAGAAAAATGCATGAATTAAAGGTTCAAACCACAAAAACTAAAAAGGAAAAAACCCTAAAAGAAATCGGGGGAGGCTGTAAAAGAACAAAAAAGAGATAGCAGAGAAATAAAACCATGGAGAGAAAGATAACAAAGATGAATCGTTAAAAAAACACAGAGAAATTAAAAAGAAGGAAGAGAAGCCCACATCCGATCGGATAGAATTTTTTCTTCCGCCGTGAGTCGTGACAGGGGGAGAAGCCCTCCGTTTCAACAGATGAACCAAGACCATAAACAAAGAAAGAAATAGAACAAAAAATAGATCAGAAGAAATTAAAAAGATTGAATTGAAATGAAAAAGACAGAGAATAGAGATCCGACGAGACTTACCGTCAAAACCTAGAAATCTCAGACTGGATCTTTTCGAAGCCGTCCTAAGAGGGAAAATGGTGAAAGAAATGCTAATAAAAGTCATCCCTTCAACAGATGAATCTATTCTGAAAGGGGGTTTGTGGATCGATAATTGTGGCCAAGTCTCACAAAATGAGAAAAAGTTAGAGAAAAATGGCCGAAAACAAAGAAAACAAAGAAAATGCATAAAAAAGAAAACAAATTGAAAAAATGCACGGGGTGGGATAACCCTCAAAATACTCTTACCGATTTCCAAGGAAACTAATTTGTGATGGCTGTCTCGTTGAACCGCAATCAAATTCGGCAGAAGACCAAAAGATGTCGTGTAGGGGGAGGGAAGTGGGAGAGAGAGAGGGAAGAAACCAACCGGAAAAAATGGGAAAAAAGAGGAGAACAAGCCAAAACCCAAAAAGGAACCCGGAAAGATTGAGAGAGAATTGAGAGCCACCCATTGGAATTTTAACTGAGTAAAAAGTACAGAATTTGAGGTTTTGCAATATGATTGTGCTGAAAAGCTCCTAATCAATTGTTTGAACTCCTACAATTTGAAGAAAACTTTTTTGCGGTCCTTTTTGTAGAGGTTTTGGACGAGCAGGTATGAATGGGCCTTTCAATGGGCCCGTTGGAATTTTAACTGAGTAAAAAGTATAAAAATTGAGGGTTTTCAATATAATTGTGTTGAAAAGGTCCTAATCAATTATTTGAACTCCTAAAATTTGATTAAACCTTGTTTTGCGGTCCTTTTTGTCAACGTTTCGGACGAGCAGGTCTAAATGGGCCTTTCAATGGGCCCGCTGGAACTTTAACTAAGTAAAAAGTATAAAAATTGAGGTTTTTCAATATAATTGTGTTGAAAAGGTCATAATCAACTATTTGAACTCCTAAAATTTGAATAAAACTTTTTTGCGGTCCTTTTTGTAGAGGTTTCGGATGAGCAGGTCTAAATAGGCCTTTCAATGGGCCCGTTGGAATTTTAACTGAGTAAAAAGTATAAAAATTGAGGTTTTTCAATATAATTGTGTTTAAAAGGTCCTAATCAATTATTTGAACTCCTAAAATTTGATTAAAACTTGTTTTGCGGTCCTTTTTGTCGAGGTATCAGACGAGCAGGTCTAAATGGTCCTTTCAATGACCCGTTGGAATTTTAACTGAGTAAAAAGTACAAAAATTGAGGTTTTGAAATATAATTGTGTTGAAAAGCTCCTAATCAATTACATGAGCTCCTAAAATTTGATTAAAACTTGTTTTGTAGTCCTTTTTGTAGAGGTTTCGGACGAGCAGGTCTAAATGGGCCTTTCAATGGACCCATTGGAATTTTAACTGAGTAAAAAGTACAGAAATTGAGGTTTTGCAATATAATTGTGTACATGATCTCCTAAAATTGAGGTTTTTCAATATAATTGTATTGAAGATCTCCTAATCAATTATTTGAACTCCTAAAATTTGATTAAAACTTATTTTGCGGTCCTTTTTGTCGAGGTTTTGAACGAGCGGGTTGAAATGGGCCTTTCATTGGACCCGTTCGAATTTTAACTGAGTAAAAAGTACATAAAATGAGGTTTTCCATTATAATTTTGTTGAAAATCTCCTAATCAATTATTTGAACTCCTAAAATTTGATTAAAACTTGTTTTGCGGTCCTTTTGTCGAGGTTTCAGACGAGCAGGTCTAAATGGGCCCGTTGGAATTTTAACTGAGTAAAAAGTAAAGAAATTGAGGTTTTAAAATATAAGTGTGTTGAAAATCTCCTAATCAATTACATGATCTCCTAGAATTTGATTAAAACTTGTTTCGCGGCCCTTTTTGTAGAGGTTTCGGACGAGCAGGTCTAAATTGGCCTTACAATGGACCCGATGGAATTTTAACTGAATAAAAAGTACATAAATTGAGGTTTTGCAATATAATTGTGTTGAAAAGCTACTAATCAGTTATTTGAACTCATAAAATTTGATTAAAACTTGTTTTGCGGTCCTTTTTGTCGAGGTTTGGGACGAGCTGGTCTAAATGGGCCTTTCAATGGACCCGTTAGAAATTTAACTGAGTAAAAAGTACAGAAATTGAGGTTTTGCAATATATTTGTGTTCAAAAGCTCCTAATCAATTACATGAACTCCTAAAATTTGATTAAAATTTGTTTTGCAGTACTTTTTGTAGAGGTTTCGGACGAGCGGATCGAAATGGGCCTTTCAATGGACCCGTTGGAATTTTAACTAAGTAAAAAGTACAGAAATTGAGGTTTTGCAATATAATTGTGTTGAAAAGCTCCTAATCAATTATTTTAACTCCTAAAATTTGAATAAAACTTTTTTGCGGTCCTTTTTGTAGAGGTTTCGGACGAGCAGGTCTAAATGGGCCTGTCAATGGGCCCGTTGGAATTTTAACAGAGTAAAAAGTATAAAAATTGAGGTTTTTCAATATAATTGTGTTGAAAAGGTCCTAATCAATTATTTGAACTCCAAAATTTGATTAAAACTTGTTTTACAGTCCTTTTTGTCGAGGTTTCGGACGAGCAGGTCTAAATGGGCCTTTTAATGGGCCCGTTGGAATTTTAACTGAGTAAAAAGTTTAAAAATTGATGTTTTTCAATATAATTGTGTTGAAAAGGTCCTAATAAATTATTAGAACTCCAAAAGTTTAAATAAAACTTTTTTGTGGTCCTTTTTTTAGAGGTTTCGGACGAATAGGTCTAAATGGGCCTTTCAATGGGCCCGTTGGTATTTTAACTGAGTAAAAAGTATAAAAATTGAGGTTTTTCAATATAATTGTGTTGAAAAGGTCCTAATCAATTATTTGAACTCTTAAAATTTGATTAAAACTTGTTTTGCGGTCCTTTTTGTTGAGGTTTCGGACGAGCAGGTCTAATTGGTCCATTCAATGGACCCGTTGGAATTTTAACTGAGTAAAAAGTACAGAAATTGAGGTTTTGCAACATAATTGTGTTGAAAAGCTCCTAATCAAATACATGAGCTCCTAAAAATTGATTAAAACTTGATTTGCAGTCCTTTATGTAGAGGTTTTGGACAAGCAGATCTAAATGGTCCTTTCAATTGATCCGTTGGAATTTTAACTGAGTAAATAGTACAGAAATTGAGGTTTTGCAATATAATTGTGTTGAAAATATCCTAATCAATTATTTGAACTCCTAAAATTTGATCAAAACTTGTTTTGCGGTCCTTTTTGTCGAGGTTTTGGACGAGCGGGTCGAAATGGGCCTTTCATTGGACCCGTTGGAATTTTAACTAAGTAAAAAGTATAGAAAATGAGGTTTTGCAATATAATTTTGTTGAAAAGCTTCTAATCAATTATTTGAACTCCTAAAATTTGATTAAACTTGTTTTGCGGTCCTTTTGTCGAGGTTCCGGATGAGCAGGTCTAAATGGGCCTTTCAATGGACCCGTTGGAATTTTAACTGAGTAAAAAGTACAGAAATTGAGGTTTTTCAATATAAGTGTGTTGAAAATCTCCTAATCAATTACATGATCTCCTAAAATTTGATTAAAACTTGTTTCGCATCCCTTTTTGTAAAGGTTTCGAACGAGCAGGTCTAAATTGGCCTTACAATGGACCCGTTGGAATTTTAACTGAATAAAAAGTACAGAAATTGAGGTTTTGCAATATAATTGTGTTGAAAAGCTACGAATCAATTAATTGATCTCCTAAAATTTGATTAAAACTTCTTTTGCGGTCCTTCTTTGTAGAGATTTCGGACGAGCAGGTCTAAATGGGCCTTTGAATGGACCCGTTGGAATTTTCACTGAATAAAAAGTACAGAAAGCTACGAATCAATTATTTGAACTCCTAACATTTGATTAAAACTTGTTTTGCGGTCCTTTTGTCGAGGTTTCGGACGAGGAGGTCTAAATGGGCCTTTCAATGGACCCATTGGAATTTTAACTTAGTAAAAAGTATAGAAATTGAGGTTTTACAATATAAGTGTGTTGAAAATCTCCTAATCAATTACATGATCTCCTAAATTTTGATTAAAACTTGTTTCGCAGCCCATTTTGTAGAGGTTTTGGACGAGCATGTCTAAATTGGCCTAACAATGGACCCGTTGGAATTTTATCTGAATAAAAAGTACAGAAATTGAGGTTTTGCAATATAATTGTGTTGAAAAGCTACTAATCAGTTATTTGAACTCCTAAAATTTGATTAAAACTTGTTTTGCGGTCCTTTTTGTCGAGGTTTCGGACGAGCATGTCTAAATGGGCCTTTCAATAGACCCGTTGGAATTTTAACTGAGTAAAAAGTACAGAAATTGAGATTTTGCAATATAATTGTGTTGAAAATATCCTAATAAATTATTTGAACTCATAAAATTTGATTAAAACTTGTTTTCCGGACCTTTTTGTCGAGGTTTCGGACAAGCAGGTCTAAATGGGCCTTTCAATGGGCCCGTTGGAATTTTAACTGAGTAAAAAGTATAAAAATTGAGGTTTTTCAATATAATTGTGTTGAAAATGTCCTAATCAATTATTTGAACTCCTAAAATTTGAATAAAACTTTTTTGCTGTCCTTTTTGTAGAGGTTTTAGACGAGCAGGTCTAAATGGGCCTTTCAAGGGGCCCGTTGGAATTTCAACTGAGTAAAAAGTATAAAAATTGAGGTTTTTCATTATAATTGTGTTGAAAAGGTCCTAATCAATTATTTGAACTCCTAAAATTTGATTAAAACTTGTTTCGCGGTCCTTTTGTCGAGGTTTCGGACGAGCAGGTCTAAATGGGCCTTTCAATGGACCCATTGGAATTTTAACTTAGTAAAAATTATAGAAATTGAGGTTTTACAATATAAGTGTGTTGAAAATCTCCTAATCAATTACATGATCTCCTAAATTTTGATTAAAACTTGTTTCGCAGCCCTTTTTGTAGAGGTTTCGGACGAGTAGGTCTAAATTGGCCTAACAATGGACCCGTTGGAATTTTAACTGAATAAAAAGTACAGAAATTGAGGTTTTGCAATATAATTGTGTTGAAAAGCTACGAATCAGTTATTTGAGCTCCTAAAATTTGATTAAAACTTCTTTTGCGGTCCTTCTTTGTAGAGATTTCGGACGAGCAAGTCTAAATGGGCCTTTGAATGGACCTGTTGGAATTTTAACTGAATAAAAAGTACAGAAATTGAGGTTTTGCAATATAATTGTGTTGAAAAGCTACGAATCAATTATTTGAACTCCTAAAATTTTATTAAAACTTCTTTTGCGTTCGTTTTTTTGTAGAGGTTTCGGACGAGCAGGTCTAATCAATTATTTGAACTCCTAAAATTTGATTAAAACTTCTTTTGCAGTCCTTTTTTGTAGAGGTTTCGGACGAGCATGTCTAAATGGGCCTTTCAATAGACCCGTTGGAATTTTAACTGAGTAAAGAGTGCAGAAATTGAGATTTTGTAATATAAGTTTGTTGAAAATCTCCTAATCAATTACATGATCTCCTAAATTTTGATTAAAACTTGTTTCGCGGCCCTTTTTTGTAAAGGTTTTGGACGAAAAGGTCTAAATGGGCCTTACATTGGAACCGTTGGAATTTTAACTGAGTAAAAAGTACAGAAATGAGGTTTTGCAATATAATTGTGTTGAAAAGCCCCTAATCAATTACATGAACTCCTAAAATTTGATTAAAACTTGTTTTGTAGTCCTTTTTGTAGAGGTTTCGGACGAGCGGGTCGAAATGGGCCTTTCAAAGGATCTGTTGAAATTTTAACTGAGTAAAAAGTACAGAAATTAAGGTTTTGCAATATGAATGTGTTGAAAAGCTCCTAATTAATTGTTTGAACTCCTACAATTAGAAGAAAATGTTTTTGCGGTCCTTTTTGTAGAGGTTTTGGACGAGCAGGTATAAATGGGCCTTTCAATGGGCCTGTTAGAATTTTAACCGAGTATAATGTATAAAAATTGAGGTTTTTCAATATAATTGGGTTGAAAAGGTCCTAATCAATTATTTGAACTCCTAGAATTTGATTAAAACTTGTTTTCCGGACCTTTTTGTCGAGGTTTCAGACAAGCAGGTCTAAATGGGCCTTTCAATGGGCCCGTTGGAATTTTAACTGAGTAGAAAGTATAAAAATTGAGGTTTTTCAATATAATTGTGTTGAAAATGTCGTAATCAATTATTTGAACTCCTAAAATTTGAATAAAACTTTTTTGCTGTCCTTTTTGTAGAGGTTTGTCTAAATGGGCCTTTCAAGGGGCCCGTTGGAATTTCAACTGAGTAAAAAGTATAAAAATTGAGGTTTTTCATTATAATTGTGTTGAAAAGGTCCTAATCAATTATTTGAACTCCTAAAATTTGATTAAAACTTGTTTTGCGGTCCTTTTGTCGAGGTTTCGGACGAGCAGGTCTAAATGGGCCTTTCAATGGACCCATTGGAATTTTAACTTAGTAAAAAGTATAGAAATTGAGGTTTTACAATATAAGTGTGTTGAAAATCTCCTAATCAATTACATGATCTCCTAAATTTTGATTAAAACTTGTTTCGCAGCCCTTTTTGTAGAGGTTTCGGATGAGCAGGTCTAAATTGGCCTAACAATGGACCCGTTGGAATTTTAACTGAATAAAAAGTACAGAAATTGAGGTTTTGCAATATAATTGTGTTGAAAAGCTACGAATCAGTTATTTGAACTCCTAAAATTTGATTAAAAATTCTTTTGCGGTCCTTCTTTGTAGAGATTTCGGACGAGCATGTCTAAATGGGCCTTTGAATGGACCTATTGGAATTTTAACTGAATAAAAAGTACAGAAATTGAGGTTTTGCAATATAATTGTGTTGAAAAGCTACGCATCAATTATTTTTACTCCTAAAATTTTCTTTTGCGTTCGTTTTTTTGTAGAGGTTTCGGACGAGCAGGTCTAATCAATTATTTGAACTCCTAAAATTTGATTAAAACTTCTTTTGCGGTCTTTTTTGTAGAGGTTTCGGACGAGCATGTCTAAATGGGCCTTTCAATAGACCCGTTGGAATTTTAACTGAGTAAAGAGTGCAGAAATTGAGATTTTGTAATATAAGTTTGTTGAAAATCTCCTAATCAATAACATGATCTCCTAAATTTTGATTAAAACTTGTTTCGCGGCCCTTTTTTGTAAAGGTTTTGGACGAAAAGGTCTAAATGGGCCTTACATTGGAACCGTTGGAATTTTAACTGAGTAAAAAGTACAGAAATGAGGTTTTGCAATATAATTGTGTTGAAAAGCCCCTAATCAATTACATGAACTCCTAAAATTTGATTAAAACTTGTTTTGTAGTCCTTTTTGTAGAGGTTTCGGACGAGCGGGTCGAAATGGGCCTTTCAAAGGATCTGTTGAAATTTTAACTGAGTAAAAAGTACAGAAATTAAGGTTTTGCAATATGAATGTGTTGAAAAGCTCCTAACCAATTGTTTGAACTCCTACAATTAGAAGAAAATGTTTTTGCGGTCCTATTTGTAGAGGTTTTGGACGAGCAGGTTTAAATGGGCCTTTCAATGGGCCTGTTAGAATTTTAACCGAGTATAATGTATAAAAATTGAGGTTTTTCAATATAATTGGGTTGAAAAGGTCCTAATCAATTATTTGAACTCCTAAAATTTGATTAAAACTTGTTTTCCGGACCTTTTTGTCGAGGTTTCGGACAAGCAGGTCTAAATGGGCCTTTCAATGGGCCCGTTGGAATTTTAACTGAGTAGAAAGTATAAAAATTGAGGTTTTTCAATATAATTGTGTTGAAAATGTCCTAATCAATTATTTGAACTCCTAAAATTTGAATAAAACTTTTTTGCTGTCCTTTTTGTAGAGGTTTTAGACGAGCAGGTCTAAATTGGCCTTTCAAGGGGCCCGTTGGAATTTCAACTGAGTAAAAAGTATAAAAATTGAGGTTTTTCATTATAATTGTGTTGAAAAGGTCCTAATCAATTATTTGAACTCCTAAAATTAGATTAAAACTTGTTTTGCGGTCCTTTTGTCGAGGTTTCGGACGAGCAGGTCTAAATGGGCCTTTCAATGGACCCATTGGAATTTTAACTTAGTAAAAAGTATAGAAATTGAGGTTTTACAATATAAGTGTGTTGAAAATCTCCTAATCAATTACATGATCTCCTAAATTTTGATTAAAACTTGTTTCGCAGCCCTTTTTGTAGAGGTTTCGGACGAGCAGGTCTAAATTGGCCTAACAATGGACCCGTTGGAATTTTAACTGAATAAAAAGTACAGAAATTGAGGTTTTGCAATATAATTGTGTTGAAAAGCTACGAATCAGTTATTTGAACTCCTAAAATTTGATTAAAACTTCTTTTGCGGTCCTTCTTTGTAGAGATTTCGGACGAGCATGTCTAAATGGGCCTTTGAATGGACCTATTGGAATTTTAACTGAATAAAAAGTACAGAAATTGAGGTTTTGCAATATAATTGTGTTGAAAAGCTACGCATCAATTATTTGTACTCCTAAAATTTTCTTTTGCGTTCGTTTTTTTGTAGAGGTTTCGGACGAGCAGGTCTAATCAATTATTTGAACTCCTAAAATTTGATTAAAACTTCTTTTGCGGTCCTTTTTTGTAGAGGTTTCGGACGAGCATGTCTAAATGGGCCTTTCAATAGCCTCGTTGGAATTTTAACTGAGTAAAAAGTACAGAAATTGAGATTTTGTAATATAAGTGTGTTGAAAATCTCCTAATCAATTACATGATCTCCTAAATTTTGATTAAAACTTGTTTCGCGGCCTTTTTTTGTAGAGATTTTGGACGAAAAGGTCTAAATGGGCCTTACATTGGAACCGTTGGAATTTTATCTGAGTAAAAAGTACAGAAATGAGGTTTTGCAATATAATTGTGTTGAAAAGCCCCTAATCAATTACATGAACTCCTAAAATTTGATTAAAACTTGTTTTGCAGTCCTTTTTGTAGAGGTTTCGGACGAGCGGGTCGAAATGGGCCTTTCAAAGGATCCGTTGAAATTTCAACTGAGTAAAAAGTACATAAATTAAGGTTTTGCAATATGATTGTGTTGAAAAGCTCCTAATCAATTGTTTGAACTCCTACAATTAGAAGAAAACGTTTTTGCGGTCCTTTTTGTAGAGGTTTTGGACGAGCAGGTATAAATGGGCCTTTCAATGGGCCTGTTGGAATTTTAACAGAGTATAATGTATAAAAATTGAGGTTTTTCAATATAATTGGGTTGAAAAGGTCCTAATCAATTATTTGAACTCCTAAAATTTGATTAAAACTTGTTTTCTGGACCTTTTTGTCGAGGTTTCGGACGAGCAGGTCTAAATGGGCCTTTCAATGGGCCCGTTGGAATTTTAACTGAGTAAAAAGTATAAAAATTGAGGTTTTTCAATATAATTGTGTTGAAAAGCTATTAATCAATTATTTGAACTCCTAAAATTTGATTAAAACTTGTTTTGCGGCCCTTTTTGTCGAGGTATCGGACGAGCAGGTCTAAATGGGCCTTTCAATGGACCGGTTGGAATTTTAACTAAGTAAAAAGTACAGAAATTGAGGTTTTTCAATATAATTGTGTTGAAAATCTCCTAATCAATTAATTGAAACCCGAAAATTTGATTAAAACTTGTTTTGCGGTCCTTTTTGTTGAGGTTTCAGACTAGCGGGTCGAAATTGGCCTTTTATTAGACCCGTTGTTATTTTAACTGAGTAAAAAGTACAGAAATTGAGTTTTTGCAACATAATTGTGTTGAAAAGCTCCCAATCAATTATTCGAACTCCTAATATTTGATTAAAACTTGTTTTGCGGTCCTTTTTGTCGAGGTTTCGAACGAGAAGGTCTAAATGGGCCTTTCAATGGACCCGTAGGAATTTTAACTAAGTAAAAAGTACAGAAATTGAGGTTTTTCAATATAATTGTGTTGAAAAGCTCTTAATCAATTACATGAACTCCTAAAATTTGATTAAAACTTGTTTTGCGGTTCTTTTTGTAGAGGTTTCGGACGAGCGGGTCGAAATGGGCCTTTCATCGGACCCGTTGGAATTTTGACTGAGTAAAAATTATATAAAATGAGGTTTTGCAATATAATTGTGTTGAAAAGCTCCTAATCAATTACATATACTCCTAAAATTTGATTAAAACTTGTTTTGCAGTCCTTTTTGCAGAGGTTTCGGACGAGGGGGTCGAAATGAGCCTTTCAATGGATCCGTTGAAATTTTATCTGAGTAAAAAGTACAGAAACTGAGGTTTTGCAATATAATTGTGTTGAAAATCTCCTAATAAATTATTTGAACTCCTAAAATTTGAATTAAAGTTTTTTGCGGTCCTTTTTGTAGAGGTTTCGGACGAGCTGGTCTAAATGGGCCTTTCAATGGGCCCGTTGAAATTTTAACTGAGTAAACAATATAAAAATGAGGTTTTTGTATAAAATTGTGTTGAAAAGCTCCTAATCAATTATTTGAACTCCTAAAATTTGATTAAAACCTGTTTTGCTGCCCTTTTTGAGGAGGTTTCAGACGAGCAGGTCTTAATGGGACTTACAATGGACCCGTTGGAATTTTAACAGAGTAAAAGTAAAGAAATTGAGGTTTTGCAATATAATTGTGTTGAAAACCTCCTAATCAGTTATTTGAACTCCAAAAATTAGAATAAAACTTTTTTGCGGTCCTTTTTATTGAGGTTTCAGACGAGCATGTCTAAAATGGGCCTTTCAATGGACCCGTTGGAATTATTTTTTTAAGAAACCCGTTGGAATTTTAACTGAGTAAAAAGTTCAGAAAATAAGGTTTTGCAATATAATTGTGTTGCAAATCTCCTAATCAATTACATGATCTCCTAAAATTTGATTAACACTTTTTTCGCGGCCCTTTTTGTAGAGGTTTCGGACGAGCAGGTCTAAATGGGCCTTACAATGGACCCGTTGGAATTTTAACTGAGTTAAAATTACAGAAATTGAGATTTTGCAATACAATTGTGTTGAAAATCTCCTAATCAATTATTTGAACTCCTAAAATTTGAATAAAACTTGTTTTGCGGTCCTTTTTGTAGTGGTTTCGAATGAGCAGGTCTAAATGGGCCTCTCAATGGGCCCGTTGAAATTTTAACTGAGTAAACAATATAAAAATGAGGTTTTTGAATATATTTGTGTTGAAAAGCTCCTAATCAATTATTTGAACTCCTAAAATTTGATTAAAACTTGTTTTGCGGTCCTTTTTGTCGAAGTTTCGAACGAGCAGGTCAAAATGGGCCTTTCAATGGACCCGTTGGAATTTTAACTGAGTAAAAAGTACAGAAATTGAGGTTTTGCAATATAATTGTGTTGAAAAGCTCCTAATCAATTACATGAACTCCTAAAATTTAATTAAAACTTGTTTTTGCAGTCCTTTTTGTAGAGGTTTCGGACGAGCGGTTCGAAATGGGCCTTTCAATGGATCCGTTGAAATTTTAACTGAGTAAAAAGTACAGAAATTGAGGTTTTGCAATATGATTGTGTTGAAAAGCTCCTAATCAATTATTTGAACTCCCAAAATTTGAAGAAAACTTTTTTGCGATGCTTTTTGTAGAGGTTTCGGACGAGCAGGTCTAAATGGGCCTTTCGATGGGCCTGTTGGAATTTTAACTGAGTAAAAAGTATAAAAATTGAGGTTTTTCAATATAATTGTGTTGAAAAGCTATTAATTAATTATTTGAACTCCTAAAATTTGATTAAAACTTGTTTTGCGGCCCTTTTATCCAGGTTTCGGACGAGTAAGTCTAAATGGGCCTTTCAATGGACCGGTTGGAATTTTAACTAAGTAATAAGTACATAAATTGAGGTTTTTCAATATAATTGTGTTGAAAATCTCCTAATAAATTATTTGAAACCCTAAAATGTGCTTAAAACTTGTTTTGTGGTCCTTTTTGTCGAGGTTTCGGACGAGCGGGTCGAAATGGGCCTTTCATTGGACCCGTTGGAATTTTAACTGAGTAAAAAGTACGTAAAATGAGGTTTTGCAATAAAATTGTGTTGAAAAGCTCCTAATTAATTACATAAACTCCTAAAATTTGATTAAAACTTGTTTTGTAGTCCATTTTGTAGAGGTTTCGGACGAGCGAGTCGAAATGAGCCTTTCAATGGATCCGTTGAAATTTTATCTCAGTAAAAAGTACAGAAATTGAGGTTTTGC
This sequence comes from Hibiscus trionum, assembly GCA_030270665.1. Classification (NCBI taxonomy): domain Eukaryota; kingdom Viridiplantae; phylum Streptophyta; class Magnoliopsida; order Malvales; family Malvaceae; genus Hibiscus; species Hibiscus trionum. The sequence goes on from BSYR01000002.1 coordinate 28,540,942, forward strand.
AATATAATTGTGTTGAAAATCTCCTAATAAATTATTTGAACTCCTAAAATTTGAATAAAAGTTTTTTGCGGTCCTTTTTGTAGAGGTTTCGAACGAGCAGGTCTAAATGGGCCTTTCAATGGGCTCGTTGAATTTTTAACTGAGTAAACAGTTTAAAAATGAGGTTTTTGAATATAATTGTGTTGAAAACCTCCTAATCAATTATTTGAACTCCTAAAATTTGATTAAAACTTGTTTTGCAGCCCTTTTTGTAGAGGTTTCGGACGAGCAGGTCTAAATGGGCCTTACAATGGACCCGTTGGAATTTTAACTGAGTAAAAAGTACATAAATTGAGGTTTTGCAATAGAATTGTGTTGAAAACCTCCAAATCAGTTATTTGAACTCCTAAAATTTGAATAAAACTTTTTTGCGGTCCTTTTTGTTGAGGTTTCGGACGAGCAGGTCTACTAAATGGGCCTTTTAATGGACCCGTTGGAATTATTTTTTGAAGAAACCCGTTGAAATTTTAACTGAGTAAAAAGTTTAGAAATTAAGGTTGTGCAATATAAGTGTGTTGCCAATCTCTTAATCAATTACATGATCTCCTAAAATTTGATTAAAACTTTTTTCGGGGCCCTTTTTGTAGAGGTTTTAGACGAGCATGTCTAAATGGGCTTTACATTGGACCCGTTGGAATTTTAACTGAGTAAAAAGTACATAAATCGAGATTTTGCAATATAATTGTGTTGAAAATCTCCTAATCAATTATTTGAACCCCTAAAATTTTAATAAAACTTTTTTGCTGTCCTTTTTGTAGAGGTTTCGAACGAGCAGGTCTTAATGGGCCTTTCAATGGGCCCGTTGAAATTTTAACTGAGTAAACAATATAAAAATGAGGTTTTTGAATATACTTGTGTTGAAAAGGTCCTAATCAACTATTTGAACTCCTACAATTTGATTAAAACTTGTTTTGTGGTCCTTTTTGTCCAAGTTTCGGACGAGCACGTCTAAATGGACCTTTCAATGGACCCGTTGGAATTTTAACTGTGTAAAAAGTACAGAAATTGAGGTTTTGCAATATAATTGTGTTGAAAAGCTTCTAATCAATTACATGAACTCCTAAAATTTAATTAAAACTTGTTTTGCAGTCCTTTTGTAGAGGTTTCGGACGAGCGGGTCGAAATGGGCCTTTCAATGGATCCGTTGAAATTTTAATTGAGTAAAAAGTATAGAAATTGAGGTTTTGCAATATGATTGTGTTGAAAAGCTCCTAATAAATTATTTGAACTCCTAAAATTTGAAGAAAACTTTTTTGCGGTCCTTTTTGTAGAGGTTTCGGACGAGCAGGTCTAAATGGGCCTTTCAATGGACCCGTTGGAATTATTTTTGAAGAAACCCGTTGGAATTTTAACGGAGTAAAAAGTTAAGAACTTGCGGTTTTGCAATATAAGTGTGTTGCAAATCTCCTAATTAATAACATGATCTCCTAAAATTTGATTAAAACTTTTTTCGCGGCCCTTTTTGTAGAGGTTTCGGACGAGCAGGTCTAAATGGGCCTCACAATGGACTCGTTGGAATTTTAACTGGGTAAAAAGTACAGAAATTGAGGTTGTGCAATATAATTGTGTTTAAAAGCTCCTAATCAATTATTTGAACTCCTAGAATTTGAATAAAACTTTTTTGCGGTCCTTTTTGTAGAGGTTTCGGACGAGCAAGTCCAAATGGGCCTTTCAATGGGCATATTGGAATTTTAACTGAGTAAAAAGTATAAAAATTGAGGTTTTTCAATATAATTGTGGTGAAAAGCTCCTAATCAATTATTTGAACTCCTAAAATTCGATTAAAACTTGTTCTGCGGCCCTTTTTGTCGAGGTTTCGGACGAGGAGGTCTAAATGGGCCTTTCAATGGACCGGTTGGAATTTTAACTAAGTAAAAAGTATTGAAATTGAGGTTTTGCAATATAATTGTGATGAAAAGCTTCTAATCAATTATTTGAACTCCTAAAATTTGATTAAAACTTGTTTTGCAGTCTTTTTTGTAGAGGTTTCGGACGAGCGGGTCGAAATGGGCCTTTCAATGGACCCGTTGGAATTTTAACTGAGTAAAAAGTATAAAAATTGAGGTTTTACAATATAATTGTGTTGAAAATCTCCTAATCAATTATTTGAACTCCTAAAATTTTAATAAAACTTTTTGCGGTCCTTTTTGTAGAGATTTCGGACGAGCAGGTCTAAATGGGCCTTGCAATGGACCTGTTGGAATTTTAACTGAGTAAAAAGTACAGAAATTTAGGTTTTGCAATATGATTGTGTTGAAAAGCTCCTAATCAATTATTTGAACTCCTAAAATTTGAAGAAAACTTTTTTGTGGTCCTGTTTGTAAAGGTTTCGGACGAGCAGGTGTAAATGGGCCTTTCAATGGGCCCGTTGGAATTTTAACTGAGTAAAAAGTATAAAAATTGAGGTTTTTCAATATAATTGTGTTGAAAAGCTGTTATTCAATTATTTGAACTCCTAAAATTTGATTAAAACTTGTTTTGCGACCCTTTTTGCCGATGTTTCGGACGAGCAGGTCTAAATGGGCCTTTCAATGGACCGGTTGGAATTCTAACTAAGTAAAAAGTACAGAAATTGAGGTTTTTCAATATAATTGTGTTGAAAATCTCCTAATCAATTATTTGAAATCCTAAAATTTGATTAAAACTTGTTTTGCGGTCCTTTTTGTCGAGGTTTCGGACAAGCAGGTCGAAATGGGCCTTTCATTGGACCCGTTGTTATTTTAACTGAGTAAAAAGTACAGAAATTGAGGTTTTGCAACATAATTGTGTTGAAAAGCTCCTAATCAATTATTTGAACTCCTAATATTTGATTAAAACTTGTTTTGCAGTCCTTTTTTTCGAGATTTCGAACGAGCAGGTCTAATATGCCTTTCAATGGACCCGTAGGAATTTTAACTAAGTAAAAAGTATAGAAATTGAGGTTTTTCAATATAATTGTGTTGAAAAGCTCTTAATCAATTACATGAACTCCTAAAATTTGATTAAAACTTGTTTTGCGGTCCTTTTTGTAGAGGTTTCGGACGAGCGGGTCGAAATGGGCCTTCCATTGGACCTGTTGGAATTTTAACTGAGTAAAAAGTACATAAATTGAGGTTTTTGCAATATAAGTGTGTTGAAAATCTCCTAATCAATTACATGATCTCCTAAAATTTGATTAAAACTTGTTTTGCGGCCCTTTTTGTAGAGGTTTTGGACGAGCAGGTTTAAATTGGTGTAACCCCCTTAGCCTGGCCTAGACGGTTGACCCGAACTACGAAGACTACACGGGGAAAACCAAAGTCAACCCGAAAGTCAACCTTGATTAACGACCCTTTTTTCTTTTTAGTCTTATCTAGATGCACATTAAGCTTAAGCGTACCCTTGAGAAACACATACTTGAAAAGCACAGCGATCGAAAAGCAATAAGGGACTCAATTGCACAACATATAAAAGTTAGGGACCAAATTGTAATTTCTGGAAAGATGAAGAACTTAGCTGATTTTTAAGTTACCAATATCAAATTAATCATATTACATGCTTCCCTGTCAGATTTCACCTCAATCGGACTTCTCCAACTCATGCAATTGCAAAAACGATTTTCAGGACTAAAACGTAAAGCTTGTAAACCACAAAACCATTCAAATCAATGCCCAACGGTCATCTGTTTCAGAACGGGGTTGACCGTTCCGAAACGCGTGTTCGTTTCGAGACCTGTATCGAAACAAGGCCTGGTAGTGGCCAAAACGTTTCGGAACAGCTTCTACCCGTTTCGATACACGAAGGCCATTACAGGCCCCCGTTTCGAAACGCTAGTGCCCGTTTCGATACGGATTGCCCAGAAAGTGCAGAATTTTCTGGTTTAACATACATTTAACCACTCAAACACATCCTAATGACTTTCTAATCATGCCAACAAGTCATTATGCATATAAGGTACATGTTTACAACATTAAACACATTCATGGCATCAATTAGGGAAATCCACAAGTATATAGGCATGCATCCTAATAACCAAGCCAAACAATCATCAAAGCATCAAAACAAGCACCAAAATGGCCAATTACAAGTCCAAATCATTTTAGGCATCATGCCACAACTAGGGAGTCCAAAACATCTCCCAAATCACATCCTAGGTTCCCATTGCCAAATATAAAAAACTAATAATGTTGTGAAAAAGTCACCATACATGAGCTTAGCTTTCCCTTGGATTCTTAGCCTCCTTGCTGCCCTCAAACACCTCAATTATCTGCATTATTGGTTCAAGAGAGAGAGCGTAAGCACAAATGCTTAGTGAGGCATGCTCTAAAGAAACAACACAATAATGCATTTTATAAAACACTTTTCTCAAAGCCTTTTAACACATAAACATCATTATTCATGTAACCTTCCATTCTTAACAAGCATCTCACGCTTCATTAGTACAACATGTCATATTGGCATTCAAGTGATAATCCATACCCATTTACAACATAAAACACAATCGGATACGCGGATTACAAGCGTTGTCCCATACACTTCATACACACTACCGAACGCACAAGGTGGAGTTTACCGGTACAATCACAACCCCTCAACACCCGTGATGGAGTTTAACGGTACAATCACAACCCCTCAACATCACTCATCGGTAGTTGTATAACATCACTAACGAGAACACGGGACACACAACACAAGATCCACACATGGACTTTTAACCACCATTGTGATCTTAACCATTTCGTTAGTGTACTTGGATGGAGTTTACGGTACAATTACAACCCCTCAACATCCAAGGCGACTTTATTCACGGTGCACCCAATCCTATAGCCGGCTAACTATATCCGATTCAAGTACTTTAAAACCACACATCACTTGCAAATACACAACATTTATCATCAATAATCCACTGTTTCAAAGCATTATTCAAAGCCATTAAACCATCATGCATCACTATGCATCAAAACCACATTTACTAATAACAAACCAAGGATCTCTTACCTTGAGCATCCTTCAACACATGGCTTTCAAAACCAGCATTAAACATGCTAAAACATGCTTTCAAAACAGAATTTAAACATGCAAATTAAATGCATTGCATCCAACCATCTCATGGTTCATCCAAGAGAGAGTTTTCCCGAAAACTTACTCTTGAGCTTAGTTAAGTTGATTAGACTTAAACTAAGCTCCCAAACCTTCAAACATTCGATACAAAACTGGAAATCCAACTCCACTCACCAATTTCGTTTCACAAGCTTGCCGAAACGCCGATCAACCCTCCAGATCAACACCATAAGTATCCGAAGATGCCTCCCCTGTTTTAAACACATCAAAGCAGACGATTAATGCATCATCATGCATTGAAATCTTCAGCCATTACACCTAAACTCGCTGCTCTCACCAAAACTAACATTTCGGCTACCAAACACAACCGAAATCACTTCCAAACTCTTCCACAACATTACCCAGCCAAGATCCATCACTTCTAAACATCCCTAAACATCAATTAACATCCAAAAAGAACTTAAACTTGTCCTTATACCTCCAGCTATAACAGAACACCAAGATCACCCCAAAAACCACCATTTTCATAAGCAAAAACTTAGGAAATTCAACCTATTCGGGATTGCATTGATCAAACTTCAATTACACATCATTAAACATCCAAAATACATTAAAAAGACATCTCAAAACAGAAACCAAACAATCCCCACGAATTTCTTCAAGATTTGTTCCAAATCTTGAGTTTTAAGCCAAAATCAAGATCACAACATTAAAACCTTTTATAAAACTTAATTTAAAGATTGAGAACTTGGGAATTTCAGTAAAGAACTGAGTATTTAGAGGAGAAGAACATCCTTACCTCTAAATGTACATTTCTCCTTGATTAGAGACAATTTCCTTGAAAATCCAATAAGCAAAACAATAGAATTTGATGTAGAAAGGATTAGGAATCAATTGATGATTGAAACCTCATCATTTGGGGTGAAAATCAAAAGAAATGTTGTTGTAGAAATGTGTTTGGCTGAGGGAATTTTGAGAGAAAATAAGATGAGAAAGTTTTAACAAAAGTTAGTTATGAAATCTAAAAATTGGTTTTTCTCCTTTTCATTAAATTAATTAAACATTAATTAAATCATTAAAATCTAAGAAAAATCTGGAGAAATCCTTCCTTGGGTAAATTAGCTCCTTAAAGATTCAAAGTTTCAATCCTTACAAAACAGTCACCACTGAACTTTTCAAAAATCGCATTTTAGTCACTATTTCAAAATGTCGCACTTCCAAACCTTATTTTGTAAAATTGATTTCACCACTCTCCAATATATATTAAAAGAGGATGTTTAGATATTTTCCATATTTTTAAAGCATCCCGAACTAGGCTTTCCCTAAAAACCACCTTTTATATTCGAACCGAAAATCAGACCGGTCCGGTTCAGACCCTAAACTTCCAAGCCCAAAATTGGGGTGTTACAACTCTCCCCCCCCCCCCTTAAGAAATTTCGTCCTCGAAATTTACCTGGAGGAAAGAGGTACGAAAACTGCTTCTTCATGTCATCCTTTCTTTCCCACGTGGCTTCCTCAACACCACGATGCTTCCACAACACCTTTACTAATTCAATGGTCTTGCCTCGAAGAACTTTACTGTCTGAATCTAGAATTTCCACCGGCTCTTCATCATAGGTCAAGTCTGGATTCAACTCCACTTCCTCCACAGGCATAACATGCGAAGGATCCGATCTATACCTCTGAAGCATAGAGACTTGAAACCCATCATGAATCTTTTCCAACTCTTGCGGCAGTCTCAACTTGTACGCAACAGGACCCACACGTTCAATCACCTCGTATGGTCCAATGTACCTAGGGCTCAACTTACCCTTTCGACCAAACCTCATCACCTTCTTCCAAGGCGAAACCTTCAAAAACACACGGTCACCTACCGCATACTCAATCTCCTTACGCTTCAAATCCGCGTAAGACTTCAGTCGATCAGAAGCTACCTTCAATCGCTCACAAATGAGCTTCACCTTCTCGGTGGTTCCTTTCAACAAAGCTGGCATTGAAACCAACTTCTGACCTGTTTCAGCCCAACAAAGAGGAGTTATGCATTTCCTCCCGTACAAGGCTTCATAAGGTGCCATTTGAATACTTGTCTGGCAGCTATTGTTATAAGCAAACTCCACCAAAGGCAAATGCTTCTCCCAAGAGCCTTGAAACTCAATCACACAGCACCTCAACATATCCTCTAGCACTTGGATAACACCCTTAGACTGTCCATCCGACCGTGGATGATAAGAAGTACTGAAATTCAGCCGTGTACCCAAAGCTTGATGCAAACATTCCCAGAAACGCGATGTAAACCTCGGATCTCTATCCGACACTATAGACTTTGGCACACCATGCAGCCGCACAATCTCAACAATGTACATCTCTGCAAGCTTATCCAAAGTGTACATAGTATGCACAGGTAAGAAATGAGCACTCTTCGTAAGGCGATCCACAATCACCCACACTGAATTCTTCTTCGATGGCGACAAAGGCAAACCAGACACAAAGTCCATGGTAATCCTTTCCCACTTCCACTCAGGAATCCTCAACGGTTGCAACAACCCAGAAGGAAACTGATGCTCAGCCTTAACTCGCTGACAAACCATGCACTTGCTCAAATACTCAGCAACATCTTTCTTTAATCCCACCCAATAGTACTCATCCTTAAGATCACGATACATCTTTGTACTACCAGGGTGCATAGCAAAAGGACTACTATGAGCTTCAACCAGAATAGCACGCCTCAAATCAGTATCATTGGGCACTACTATCCGCCTCCCAAAACATAAAACTCCATCATCATTAAAACAGAAATCCAATGGCCTATCCTCGGCAATATCCTGAACATGTGGCACCAAGGAATCATCCAACAGTTGCTTATCCTTTATCAACTGAACCAAGGATGGTTTCACTTGCAATTCAGCCACAAGACCGCCATCTCGTGAAATACTCAAACTGGCAAACATAGCCCTCAACTCCACTGCTACCTTCCTACTCAAGGCATCCGCTACAACATTAGCTTTTCCCGGATGGTACTCGATCGTCAGATCATAATCTTTAAGCAACTCCACCCAACGTCGTTGCCTAAGATTCAACTCTTTCTGAGACATCAGATACTTCAAACTCTTGTGATCCGTGTACACAGTACACTTCTCACCATACAGGTAGTGTCTCCAAATTTTTAAAGCAAAAACCACCGCAGCTAACTCAATGTCATGCATAGGATAATTGCGCTCATGCACCTTCAACTGGCGCGATGCATAAGGCACCACCTTACCCTCTTGCAACAACACACACCCCAAACCAACGTAGGATGCATCACTGTACACCACAAACTCTTTTCCTGATTCAGGTTGAACCAAGATAGGAGCTTGCGTCAAAGCTGCCTTAAGCTTCTCAAAAGCCTGTTGTCTCGCTTTCGTCCACTCATACTTGACATCCTTCTGCAACAACTTTGTCAAAGGTGCATCAATCTTTGAAAATCCATCCACAAACCTCCGGTAGTATCCCGCCAAAGCAAGGAAACTACGGACCTCATGAACAGACTTAGGAGGCTTCCAATTCATCATTGCCTCAATCTTCTGAGGATCAACACGAATCCCCTCAGCAGAAACCACATGACCAAGGAACACAACTTCCCTGAGCCAGAATTCACACTTGCTTAGCTTAGCATAAAGTTGGTTCTCCAACAGAGCCTGCAACACAATCCTCAAATGTCCCTCATGCTCCTCCTCAGTACGAGAGTACACGAGGATATCATCAATGAAAACCACAACAAACTTGTCCAAAAACTCATGGAACACTCTATTCATCATGTCCATAAAAGCTGCAGGAGCATTCGTCAAACCAAACGGCATCACAAGGAACTCATAATGCCCATACCTCGTTCTGAAGGTTGTTTTTGGCACATCCACATCCTTCACCTCCAACTGGTAATAACCTGACCTTAAGTCAATTTTAGAGAACACAGCCGCTCCCCGAAATTGATCAAAAAGATCATCAATCCTCGACAATGGATACCGATTCTTGATAGTCAACTTGTTCAGCTGACGATAATCGATGCACATTCTCATAGTGCCATCCTTTTTTCTTCACAAACAAGACCGGTGCACCCTAAGGTGACACACTCGGCCGAATGAAACCACGATCAAGCAACTCCTGAAGTTTCGTCTTCAGCTCCTTCAACACCTAAGGTGCCATTCGATAAGGAGTAATGGACACTGGAGTTGTGTTTTCATACAGCTCAATTCCAAACTCCACCTCTCGATTAGGAGGCAATCCATGTAACTCCTCCGGAAACACACCAGGAAACTCTCGCACGGTTCTGATGTCTTGCACCCGCAACTCCTTAGAGCTAGGATTCATCACAAAGGCTAGGTAGGCCTCACAACCTTGCCTCAGCATTCGACTCGCTTCCAAGGAAGACACCACATTGGCAAGAAACTTCACATTCTCACCAACCACCACTACCTCATAATCATCCGCAAGCTTCAACGAAACTCGCTTGTTCTCAAAATCCACCACAGCTCGATGTTCAACCAGCCAATCCACACCAAGGATTACATCAAAACCATAGAATGGCAATTCCATGAGATCAACAAGAAAAACATGATTTTGCACAACTAAGGGACATCTTCTATACAACTTTCGTGTCACAACGGTCTCACCAAAGGAACTAGTTACACGCATACCAACATCCAAAGACTCAACAGGTAAACCAAGCAATTGAGCATGTTCACGCAATATGTATGAGTGTGTAGATCCAGAATCAATCAAGGAAAGTAATGACAAGGATTGCAAAGTAAAGGTACCTGTGATCAATTCCGTGTCATTACTCCCCTCTCGCTGCGCATACACTCGAGCCTGGCCACCACCCTCTGGTTGGACAGCCACCACATGAGCCACATTCCTTCCACCATCATCTCTGCACTGGAAGTTACCACGACCGCGCCCACGACCTCTCTGTGGTGCAACAACTCCAGGAGCACGTCCCTGACCACCACCGGCCAACAAAGGACACTCCCTCCTCATGTGGTCTGCCGAACCACAATTCCAACACGAATTACCGGTCACTGCCACAGGAGCTTGCACCTCTCTCGCTGCCTGAGGACAATCACGCCTCAAATGACCACACGATCCACACGCCTAGCACATGTTCTGATCAGCTCTCGCCCTGTCTCCCTGAACAGGCGCACCATGCCCTCCACTACCACGCCTAGCAGAAGACTGATACCTCCTATCTCGTCCTCTCTTGTTCCGTCCACCACCGGAACTATACTCAGTAGCCCTCTTGCCCGAACCTGATCCAGCACTCCTGGAAGACAAACCCAGATTCTGCTCAATGTCCTTCGCCCTACTAACCAACACATCAAAATCCGTGTACTCAGCTGCAAGCATAATGGTCTTTACGTCCGTCACCAAACCATACCGGAAACGTTCACAACTCTCCCGCTCATCAGGAATAAGCTCAGGTGCGTACTGACTGAGACAAACAAACTGGATCTCATACTCAGCCACCGTCATGCTTCCTTGTGTAAGAGACATGAATTCTCTTTTCTTTTCATCCAGGTATCGCACACCTAGATACTTTCGCTTGAACGCGTTCAGAAAGAACGTCCAAGTCACATCAGCTTCCTCCATTCCGGAGACAGTGTTCATCCACCAGGTATACGCATCATCATGCAACAACGATACCACACAACCTAACTTCTGCACATCATTGCAGTTCATTTGTCCCAAAATCCTCTTGGTACTTTCCAACCAAGATTCGGAACCCTCAGCAGACAAACCTCTGAACTCAGTCCCTCCCAAACTGCGCAGACGTTCCAAAGGTAATCTCGCATTAGCATCACCCTGATGCCCAGCTCCATGAGCTCCAGCTACTACCGCCTAAAAAGGCTCCAGCAATAGCATGTATCAACACTGTCATGTCAGGAGCAGCTTGCCCCTGCACAACCTCAGGTCCAGCGACCCCAGCGCCAGCACCAACACCAGCTCCATCACCTCCAGCACCACCACCACCGGGTGGTCCACCACCAGGAGGTGGAGGTATATCCACAACATTATCAGCATTGTTCTCATTCTCGTTCAGAGCCATAGCTCACGTATTAATTCTCGTCTCTCTACGAGGTCCCATTCACTAAAACAATGCACTAACACAAATGCAATAAACATAATTAGGCCCAACAAGGTAAGTAATCCAAGCACTCAAGCTCATTTCTCAAAAACAATTCATTTCATTAGTTTTGATATGGCAATGGGTTCCTCTAACATGCTTCAACACAGCATAACTTCACAATTGCAACATACTTACAATTCACACATCAAACTTTCATTTAAAAGGCATATCATGCAATCACACATACATCACCCACATAACCATTCCCAAAGACATGAGAACTCAGCTCTGATACCACCAAATGTAACCCCCTTAGCAAGGCCTAGACGGTTGACCCGAACTACGAAGATTACACGGGGAAAACCAAAGTCAACCCAAAGGTCAACCTTGATTAACGACCCTTTTTTTCTTTTTAGTCTTATCTAGATGCACATTAACCTTAAGCGTACCCTTGAGAAACACATACTTGAAAAGCACAGCGATCGAAAAGCAATAAGGGACTCAATTGCACAACATACAAAAGTTAGGGACCAAATTGTAATTTCTGGAAAGATGAAGGACTTAGCTGATTTTTAAGTTACTAATATCAAATTAATCATATTACATGCTTCCCTGTCATATTTCACCTCAATCGGACATCTCAAACTCATGAAATTGCAAAAACAATTTTCAGGACTAAAACGTAAAGCTTGCAAACCACAAAACCATTCAAATCAATGCCCAACGGTCATCTGTTTCGGAACGAGGTTAACCGTTCCGAAACGCGGGTTCGTTTCGAGACCTGTATCGAAACAAGGCCTGGCAGTGGCCAAAACATTTTGGTGCCAAAACGTTTTGGAACGACTTCTACCTGTTCCGAAAGGCCTAGTACCCGTTCCGATACGGATTGCCCAGAAAGTGCGGAATTTGCTGGTTTAACATACATTTAACCACTCAAACACATCCTAATGACTTCCTAATCATGCCAACAAGTCATTATGCATATAAGGTGCATGTTTGCAACATTAAACACATTCATGGCATCAATTAGGGAAATCCACAAGTCTATAGGGAGTCCAAATCATTTTAGGCATCAATTAGGGAAATCCACAAGCCAAACAATCATCAAAGCATCAAAACAAGCACCAAAATGGCCAATTACAAGTCCAAATCATTTTAGGCATCATGCCACAACTAGGGAGTCCAAAACATCTCCCAAATCACATCCTAGGTTCCCATTGCCAAATATCAAAAACTAATAATGTTGTGAAAAAGTCACCATACATGAGCTTAGCTTTCCCTTGGATTCTTAGCCTCCTTGATGCCCTCAAACACCTCAATTATCTGCATTATTGGTTCAAGAGAGAGAGAGTGTAAGCACAAATGCTTAGTGAGGCATGCTCTAAAGAAACAACACAATAATGCATTTTATAAAACACTTTTCTCAAAGCCTTTTAACACATAAACATCATTATTCATGTAACCTTGCATTCTTAACAAGCATCTCATGCTTCATTAGTACAACATGTCATATTGGCTTTCAAGTGATAATCCATACCCATTTACAACATAAAACACAATCGGATAAGCGGATTACAAGCGTTGTCCCATACGCTTCATACACACTACCGAACACACAAGGTGGAGTTTACCGGTACAATCGCAACCCCTCAACACCCGTGATGGAGTTTAACGGTACAATCACAACCCCTCAACATCACTCATCGGTAGTTGTATAACATCACTAACGAGAACACAGGACACACAACACAAGATCCACACATGGACTTTTAACCACCATTGTGATCTTAACCATTTCGTTAGTGTACTTGGATGGAGTTTACGGTACAATTACAACCCCTCAACATCCAAGGCGACTTTATTCACGGTGCACCCAATCCTATAGCCGGCTAACTATATCTGATTCAAGTACTTTAAAACCACACATCACTTGCCAATATACAACATTTATCATCAATAATCCAATGTTTCAAAGCATTCAAAGCCATTAAACCATCATGCATCACTATGCATCAAAACCACATTTACTAATAACAAACCAAGGATCTCTTAACTTGAGAATCCTTCAACACATGGCTTTCAAAACCATCATTAAACATGCTAAAACATGCTTTCAAAACAGAATTTAAACATGCAAATTAAATGCATTGCATCCAACCATCTCATGGTTCATCCAAGAGAGAGAGTTTTCCCGAAAACTTACTCTTGAGCTTAGTTAAGTTGATTAGACTTAAACTAAGCTCCCAAACCTTCAAACATTCGATACAAAACTGGAAATCCAACTCCACTCACCAATTCCGTTTCACAAGCTTGTTGAAACGCCGATCAAGCCTCCAAATCAACACCATAAGTATCTGAAGATGCCTCCCCTGTTTTAAACACATCAAAGTAGAGGATTAATGCATCATCATGCATTGAAATCTTCAGCCATTACACCTAAACTCGCTGGTCTCATCAAAACTAACATTTCGGCTACCAAACACAACCGAAATCACTTCCAAAATCTTCCACAACATTACCCAGCCAAGATCCAACACTTCTAAACATCCCTAAATATCAATTAACATCCAAAAAGAACTTAAACACGTCTTTATACCTCCAGCTATAACAGAACACCAAGATCACCCAAAAACCACCATTTTCATAAGCAAAAACTTAGGAAATTCAACCTATTCGGGATTGCATTGATCAAACTTCAATTACACATCATTAAACATCCAAAATACATTAGAAATCCATATCAAAACAGAGCCCAAACAATCACCACGAATTTCTTCAAGATTTGTTCCAAATCTTGAGTTTTAAGCCAAAATCAAGATCACAACATTAAAACCTTTTATAAAACTTAATTTAAAGATTGAGAACTTGGGAATTTCAGTAAAGAACTGAGTATTTAGAGGAGAAGAACATCCTTACTTCTAAATGTAGATTTCTCCTTGATTAGAGACAATTTCCTTGAAAATCCAATAAGCAAAACAATAGAATTTGATGTTGAAAGGATTAGGAATCAATTGATGATTGAAACCTCATCATTTGGGGTGAAAATCAAAAGAAATGTTGCTATAGAAATGTGTTTGGCTGAGGGAATTTTGAGAGAAAAAGAGATGAGAAAGTTTTAACAAAAGTTAGTTATGAAATCTAAAAATTTGTTTTTCTCCTTTTCATTAAATTAATTAAACATTAATTAAATCATTAAAATCTAATAAAAATCTGGAGAAATCCTTCCTTGGGTAAATTAGCTCCTTAAATATTCAAAGTTTCAATCCTTACAAAACAGTCACCACTGAACTTTACAAAAATCGCATTTTAGTCACTATTTCAAAATGTCGCACTTCCAAACCTTATTTTGTAAAATTGATTTCACCACTCTCCAATATATATTAAAAGAGGATTTTTAGATATTTTCCATATTTTTAAAGCATTCCGAACTAGGCTTTCCCTAAAAACCACCTTTTATATTCGAACCGAAAATCAGACCGGTCCGGTTCAGACCCTAAACTTCCAAGCCCAAAATTGGGGTGTTACAATTGGCCTTACAATGGACCCGTTGGAATTTTAACTGAGTAAAAAGTACAGAAATTGAAGTTTTGCAATATAATTGTGTTGAAAAGCTACTAATCAATTATTTGAACTTCTGCCCGACCACCAGTACCTGTGTATCGAGCGTGTCGCATCATCCACAATGTTTTACGGAAAGAGATAACAGGACATAACATACTGAGGTATTGCCTGTGCCACGACTTTGATTAAAATTTCACGGCCACTAAATGAGAGCAAATTAGTGTCCCACTTAGCCATGCGCGAGTTGACCTTGCACGGACAAACCCTAAACTGGCCGTTCGGTTCTTCCCAATAAGGAGGGGGACTCCAAGATAAATACCAAGGTAATCGACCATACAGATACCAAGGGAATGCTAAAGGGCCTGTGTGAAAGCCGCCGAGCATGAAGAACTACAATAGGCAGTAAATTTAGAAAAGTTAACAGATTGGCCCGAGGAGGATTCATATAAATGTGGTATCTCTTTCAACCTCTGAACCTCCTCTGGTAAATTCCGCAAAAACACAATGTTGTCATCCGCAAAGAGCAGATGATTAATCCTGGGCCCTCGACGGTTGGCTTGTAAGCCTAGCAGACGGCCCTCCCTCTGTTCTGTCTCAAGGGCTGCTGAAAGCCCTTGGGTGCAAATGAGGAAGAGGAAAGGCGAAAGAGGGTCGCCTTGTCGGATGCCCCTTACCGGAGTAAACTCCGGGGAGAGAGCTCCGTTAAGATGGACCGTGAACGAAACAGAGGAGACACAACGAAGGAGCATATGCACCCACTCTGATGCAAATCCCATGCGCGTCATCACATCCTGTAGGAAAGACCACTCAACCTTGTCAAAAGCCTTCTCCATGTCTAATTTTAAAGCCGCCCCTTGATAGATGGAAGCGCTATTGGAATGAAGGGTATGAACAAGTTCGTGAGCAATCATAATGTTATCAGTGATGTTTCTACCGCTAGCAAAAGTGGCTTGTGCATCACTGATACAACTAGGTAAGATAGGCTTGAGACAATTTACAAGAACCTTGGCAACGGTTTTGTAGATGACCGTACACAAACTGATTGGCCGGAATTGACGCATGCTAGTAGCGTCATCCACTTTCGGGATGAGGACTATAACCGTTTTGTTAATAGTCGACATGTCCGCCTCCCCCCGTAGGAGTCACAGACAAAGTTGGACGAACTCAGGCCCAATGACATCCCAGTATTGCCTATAGAAGCTACTAGGGAAGCCATCAATTCCAGGGGCATTCCTGGGGCCAATATCCCGAAATGCTGCAATCACCTCACCTTCAGTGAAAGGTCGTAGTAAAGAGTCATTCATTTCTGTAGTAACGACCGGGTGGATTTGTTCCAGAAGGTGGGGAGAAGAGACATAACTGGATGTCGTAAACAACGCTTGGAAGTAGTCCGAGGCAATCCGAAGGAGATCGGGTTTGGCCGTGTGCCATATTTGATTGTCAGCAAACAACCCACATATAGTGTTCTTTTTCCGACGTTTAGAAGCCCTAGCATGGAAAAAGGATGTATTTTTGTCACCTTTCGATAGCGAGGTAATACGAGAACGTTGTGCCCAGTAGGCTTTGCGCGCATCCAAAAGACGTCGGAGTTCCAATTTCGCATCTCGTAGATTATGCAGCATCTCAGGTGATAGCTGTCGACAGCGCATGTAAGAGTTAATTTGACGTTGTAATTTAGCGATGCGATGATTGGACTAGAATCGCCGAGCAGTTTGCCAGTCACGTAGATGGTTTCCAACAAAAGCCAACTTGTCGAGCAGGGAGCCCGACACAGTTGACCAAGCTTGGTGGAAAGTCGAAACACATGAAGGGTCATTTGCCCAACAAGACTCGAAACGGAAGGGATCGCTAGCATCACCGGGATGACGATCACGGTGCGAAGCGTGTACTGTATCCATGATAATAACATAATGGTCAGAATCCGGCGAAAAAACATTCTGACATTGGAAGGTCAGATGCGCATTTAGCCATGCATTACATGCAAGAAAGCGATCAAGTCGTTCGCAAACGGACGAGACATTAGGCCCTGTACGAGACCACGTAAACCAGCCCGAACATGGTTTACAATCAAACATTTCGTTACGAGATAAGCAATCCCGAAAGTTGTTTATTTGTGATTGTGGCCGGCGACATCCGGCTTGTTTTTTTGAATCTGATAAAATGTCATTAAGATCTCCACCAATTAACCAAGGTAACGGTGAAGTGTTACGTAAGGAGTCTATGAGTTCCCATGTTTTATATTTCATACTAGTTTCAGCGTACCCATAGATGCCCGTGAAACGAAAGCAGTCATCAGTGGTTGTGACAATAGAGTCAATAAAACGATCAGAGTACGATAATAAATCTAGTGTCACTTTATTATCCAAAGTAAAATAAGGCCTGAACATGTGGGGCTGCTTTTCACATGGAAGCAACCCATCATATCTAATGAAATTTTTAAATGTTCGTAACAATAATTAAAAGGTCGAGTTTCAGACAAAAAAAATAATATTTGGTTCCAACTTCCGAACCAGAGAACCCAAACCCTAAACTGCGATTGGTGAACCAAGCCGACGGCAGTTCCAACAAAATATTCTCATTTCTCTCCGCGGGGTTGAACATCAAACGCCGCCAAAGAGATTTTGCTGCTCATCCCAGCTTTTGCACCCGTTGGAATTTTAACTGAGTAAAAAGTACAGAAATTGAGGTTTTGCAATATAATTGTGTTGAAAAAGCTTCTAATCAATTATTTGAACTCCTAAAATTTGATTAAAACTTGTTTTGCGGTCCTTTTTGTTGAGGTTTCGGACAAGCGGGTCGAAATGGGCCTTTCAATGTACCCGTTGGAATTTTAACTAAGTAAAAAGTACAAAAATTGCTGTTTTGCAATATAAGTGTGTTGAAAATATCCTAATAAATTACATGATCTCCTAAATTTTGATTAAAACTTCTTTTGCGGCCCTTTTTGTAGAGGTTTCGGACGAGCAGGTCTAAAAGGGCCTTACAATGGACCCGTTGGAATTTTAACTGAGTAAAAAGTACATAAACTGAGGTTTTGCAATATAATTGTGTTGAAAAGCACCTAATCAATTATTTGAACTCCTAAATTTTGATTAAAACTTCTTTTGCAGTCCTTTTTTATAGAGGTTTCGGACGAGCAGGTCTAAATGGGCCTTTCAATGGACCCGTTGGAATTTTAACTGAGTAAAAAGTATAGAAATTGATGTTTTGCAATATAATTGTGTTCAAAAGCTAATAATCAATTACATGATCTCCTAAAATTTGATTAAAACTTGTTTTGCGGCCCTTTTTGTAAAGGTTTCGAACGAGCGGGTCTAAATGGGCCTTTTAATGGACCCGTTGGAATTTTAAGTGAGTAATAAGAACAGAAATTGAGGCTTTACAATATGATTGTGTTGAAAAGCTCCTAATCAATTATTTGAACTCCTAAAATTTGAAGAAAACTTTTTTGCGGTCCTTTTTGTAGAGGTTTCGGACGAGCAGGTCTAAATGGGCCTTACATTGGACCCGTTGGAATTTTAACTAAGTAAAAAGTACATAAAATGAGGTTTTGCAATATAATTTTGTTGAAAAGCTCCTAATCAATTACATGAACTCCTAAAATTTGATTAAAACTTGTTTTGCAGTCCTTTTTTGTAAAGGTTTCGAACGAGCGGGTCGAAATGGGCCTTTCAATGGATCCGTTGAAATTTTAACTGAGTAAAAATTACAGAAATTGAGGTTTTGCAATATGATTGTGTTGAAAAGCTCCTAATCAATTATTTGAACTCCTAAAATTTGAAGAAAACGTTTTTGCGGTCCTTTTTGTAGAGGTTACAGACGAGCAGGTCTAAATGGGACTTTCAATGGGCCCTTTGGAATTTTATCTGAGTAAAAAGTATAAAAATTGAGGTTTTTCAATATAATTGTATTCAAAAGCTCCTAATCAATTATTTGAACTCCTAAAATATGATTAAAACTTGTTTTGCGGTCCTTTTTGTCGAGGTTTCAGACGAGCAGGTCTAAATGGTCCTTTCAATGGACCCGTTGGAATTTTTTTAAAGAAAATGGGCCTCATTAAAAACCCCTCTAACCACCTTGTGCCGAGGCGCAAGGTGAACCTAAGGGGAAAGGAGTGCCCTGAGATATATTATAATAAAAAGGCTGAGTATCAGCCAGTACATCAGAGTTAATACAATCTGTAATGACTGAGTTAAAGAAAACAGAGGAAGTAGAACGTAGAGCCCAAGAGGCTAATTTATGAGCCATAAAGTTGGCTGATCTAGGTACAAAAGATAAACTAATCATGGGAAAAGCCCCAAGCAAAGCCTTTGTATCACTGATATGCGGGCCCACCAAGGAAGCATCAGTAGTGGGCCGAGAGAGCTTATTGACAACAATGGCAGAATCGAACTCGATGAGCACCTCACCCCAGCCTCTATCTCTGACCATCATGATACCTGCAACAATGGCATGTAGCTCAACCATGGTGGCATCCCGACAGCAGGCTTCATGGACGGCACATCCTCCAAGTATATAACCCTGAGCATCACGAGCGACAACCCCGATAGCTACAGAACCAGACTCGTGGTGGAAGGCACCATCCACATTAATCTTGATAACTTCTATCCTCGGTGGTTTCCATCGTGGTGGGGCGGCTGCTGGCACGGTTGCTGACACGGCGGGGAGAGCGTTGGCGGTGGCATACTATTGTAGAAGACCCTGAGCATTCATGGCAGTGAGCCAAGGTGGCTGAAGCCGCTGAGAGTGGATCCAGTCATTCCTGCGATTCCATATGTTCCAAAGCGCTGTTAAGAGCAGAGCAAACCCTGCATTATCCAGTCGTTTAGTGCCCTCAGATAACCAAGCTACCATGGAAGTGGAGTGACTATCATAGATGCCAGAGGGAAGCCCGACAAGGCGAAGGACCTCATTAGCCCTTGGACAATCTCGAAGAGCATGAATGGTTGTTTCCATGATGGTAGGACAAAACGAGCACTGGCCATCTGTATGGTGGATAAGCCGCAGTCTATCCCGGTGGGTAACGCGTCTCGTCCTGCACGCCAGCTAAAGGAGTGAATTTTGGGCAGTGTCGAGGCTTTTGCAATAATCTTCCAAAGTCCATTAGGTCTTTTTACGGGCCATGGAGGTCTATGTTGAAAGAAATAGCCAGATCGAACAGTGTAGATCCCAGAGTCATGATGGCCCCAGATCTGGGTGTCCCTCTGGCTTCGAATGATTGGAACCCGTAGGATGCACTCGACATCATCCTTGTCAAAAGCCTGACGAAGTTTGGTTTCATCCCATCTAGCGAAGTCGTGTGTCATGTAGTCACGACATCGTATCGGCATTTCGTCATTATCCAAGTAATCTCCAAACAGGGTAATCAGTGTGTCACCGCCCCATTTATCACTAAGCATGCAGATCGAGCTCTTATACCCCGACCGCCAAAAATAACCCGACCCTAAAGATTGTATCGCTCGGCTAATCCCTTTCCAGGCAAAGGATGCACGCTTATCAGCATGTGCGCGCAGCAAGTCGCCCGAGGGGTAGTATTTTGCGTGAAGAACACGTGCCAATAGAGATTCTGGATTTGATATAAGGTGCCAAATCTGCTTCCCAAGAAGGGCACCTGTTGGAATTTTAACTGAGTAAAAAGTACAGAAAATGAGGTTTTGCAATAATATTGTGTTGAAAAGCTCCTAATCAATTACATGAACTCCTAAAATTTGATTTAAACTTGTTTTTGCAGTCCTTTTTGTAGAGGTTTCGGACGAGCAGGTCTAAATGGGCCTTTCAATTGACCCGTTGGAATTTTAACTGAGTAAAAAGTATAAAAATTGAGGTTTTGCAATATAATTGTGTTGAAAAGCTCCTAATCAATTATTTGAACTCCTAAAATTTGATTAAAACTTGTTTTGCGGTCCTTTTTGTCGAGCTTTCGGATGAACGGGTCGAAATGGGCCTTTCATTGGACCCGTTGGAATTTTAACTAAGTAAAAAGTACAGAAATTGATGTTTTGCAATATAAGTGTGTTGAAAATCTCTTAATCAATTAAATGTTCTCCTAAAATTTAATTAAAACCTTTTTCGCGGCCCTTTTCGTAGAGGTTTCGGACGAGTAGGTCTAAATGGGCCTTACAATGGACCCGTTGGAATTTTAACTGAGTAAAAAGTACAGAAATTGAGGTTTTGCAATATAATTGTGTTGAAAAGCTCCTAATCAATTATTTGAACTCGTAAAATTTGATTAAAACTTGTTTTGCAGTCCTTTTTGTAGAGGTTTCGGACGAGCGGGTCGAAATGGGCCTTTCATTGGACCCGTTGGAATTTTAACTGAGTAAAAAGTACAGAAATTGAGGTTTCGGAATATAAGTGTGTTGAAAAGCTCCTAATCAATTATTTGAACTCCTAAAATTTGATTAAAACTTGTTTTGCGGCCCTTTTTGTAGAGGTTTCGGACGAGCAGGTCTAAATGGGCCTTTCAATGGACCCGTTGGAATTTTAACTGAGTAAAAAGTACATAAACTGAGGTTTTGCAATATAAGTGTGTTGAAAAGCACCTAATCAATTATTTGAACTCCTAAAATTTGATTAAAACTTGTTTTGCGGCCCTTTTTGTAGAGGTTTCGGACGAGCAGGTCTAAATGGGCCTTTCAATGGACCCGTTGGAATTTTAAGTGAGTAATAAGAACATAAATTGAAGTTTTACAATATGATTGTGTTGAAAAGCTTCTAATCAATTATTTGAACTCCTAAAGTTTGAAGAAAACTATTTTGCGGTCCTTTTGTAGAGGTTTCGGACGAGCAAGTCTAAATGGGCCTTACATTGGACCCGTTGGAATTTTAACTAAGTAAAAAGTACAGAAAATGAGGTTTTGCAATATAATTTTGTTGAAAAGCTCCTAATCAATTACATGAACTCCTAAAATTTGATTAAAACTTGTTTTCGGCCCTTTTTGTAGAGGTTTCGGACGAGCATGTCTAAATGGGCCTTTTAATGGACCCGTTGGAATTTTAACTGAGTAAAAAGTACATAAATTGAGGTTTTGCAATATAAGTGTGTTGAAAAGCACCTAATCAATTATTTGAACTCCTAAAATTTGATTTAAACTTGTTTTGCGGCCCTTTTTGTAGAGGTTTCGGACGAGCAAGTCTAAATGGGCCTTTCAATGGACCCGTTGGAATTTTAACTGAATAAAAAGTACAGAAATTGAGGTTTTGCAATATAATTGTGTTGAAAAGCTCCTAATCAATTACATGATCTCCTAAAATTTGATTAAAACTTGTTTTGCGGCCCTTTTTGTCGAGTTTTCGGAGGAGCATGTCTAAATGGGCCTTTCAATGGACACGTTGGAATTGTAAGTGCGTAATAAGGACAAAAATTGAGGTTTTACAACATAATTGTGTTGAAAATCTCCTAATCAATTATTTGAACTCCTAAAATTTGAAGAGAACTTTTTTGCGGTCCTTCTTGTAGAGGTTTCGGACGAGCAGGTCTAAATGGGCTTTTCAATGGGCCCGTTGGAATTTTAACTGAGTAAAAAGTATAAAATTGAGGTTTTCATTATAATTGTGTTGAAAAGCTTTTAATCAATTATTTGAACTCCTAAAATTTCATTAGAATTTGTTTTGCGGCCCTTATTGTCGAGGTTTCGGACGAGCAGGTCTAAATTGGCCTTTCAATGGACCCGTTGGAATTTTAATTGAGTAAAAAGTACAGAAATTGAGGTTTTTCAATATAATTGTGTTGAAAATCTCCTAATCAATTATTTGAACTCCTAAAATTTGATTAAAACTTGTTTTGCGGTCCTTTTTGTCGAGGTTTCGGACGAGCGGGTCGAAATGGGCCTTTCATTGGACCCGTTGTTATTTTAACTGAGTAAAATGTATAGAAATTGAGGTTTTGCAATATAATTATGTTGAAAAGCTCCTAATCAATTATTTGAACTCCTAAAATTTGATTAAAACTTGTTTTGTGGCCCTTTTTGTAGAGGTTTCGGTCGAAAATATCTAAATGGGCCTTACATTGGACCCGTTGGAATTTTAACTAAGTAAAAAGTACAGAAAATGAGGTTTTGCAATATAATTGTGTTGAAAAGCTCCTAATAAATTACATGAACTCCTAAATTTTGATTACAACTTGTTTTGCAGTCCTTTTTGTAAAGGTTTGGGACGAGCGGGTCAAAATGGGCCTTTCAATAGATTCGTTGAAATTTTTTTTTAAGAAAAAGGCCTCATTAAAAACCCCTACTACTGTCCTTCAAGAAAAGCTAGAGGACCCTAAAAAGGGGAAAAAAGTGCCTTATATTTTATTAATTCGAAACATTGCTCTTTACAAGATGATTGATACACGGTGGTACAGCTGAATTAAAGGATAAAGAAGACATGGATCCTAGAGCATTTGCAGCCAAAGTATGGGCTACAGAGTTTGCCTCTCGGCGTACATAAGATACAAGAGCAAAAGGTAAAGAATGAATAGACTCTCGAAGCCTGAAAAGAAGAGGCCCCAAAGTAGAAAGGTCATGTCCTGGGTTGTTGAGCCTATTCGCAAGAGAGGCACAATTTGTTTCAAACAAAATACGATTCCATCCGTGAGATTGGGAAAATGTGATCCCCGCGAGAAGGCCTTCACCTTCACAAGTGGTTGCATCCAAACAGCTGCCTATTGGGAAAGCAAGGCCTCCGACTATCGCACCTGTCGAATCACATGCCACGACACCAACAACCGCAGCACGGGTGGTAGGGTCAAAAGCCCCATCCACATTTATTTTAATGTGATCAAATGGAGGAGGTATCCAACATGGAGGAGATAGAATAGATGATGATGGGTTGGATTGAAGGTTGGCTTTGCAAAAATCATCATGTACATTAATGGAATTAATAGCAGTAAGCCATGGTGGTTGTAAGTGACAGTTATGAGCCCAATCATTACGTCTATTCCAGATGTTCCAGATGGTTGTGAGGAATAGACCAAATTTATCCGAAGGTAAGAGATGGGCAGCCTCTTCTAGCCATTGGAGAGGAGTGATAGCCGTGCTCCTAGTTATAACAGTGGGAATTCCAGAGAGGTGAAGGGCCTCAAAAGCCCCAGCACAGTCACGAAGAGCATGAAGAATAGATTCTGAAGGAGCCCCGCAAATAGGACAAGGCCCAGAGTTGGGGGAGAAAACTTGCATTTTTGAGCCAACGAGTAGAGCTGCAGATGCTGCACGCCATCCAAAAGTTTTAACCTTGGGAAGGGCCTTAGTTTTGGACATGAACTTCCAAAAACGTGTGGGGGGTGTATGTGGATCCGAAGCGCGTTGTAAAAATAAGCAACCCGAGCGGACTGAGTAAATATTAGAGTCATTAGGAGCCCAGAGGATAGAATCACGGTAATCATTAATAATGGGAATACGAAGAATGGCATCGTCATCTACTGGATTAAAATAGTTGCGGACCTTCTCAGTATCCCAAGCAGTCCGATTACGAAGCATGAAGTCACGACATCGAATATGGACTTCCTCAGAGATTTCATAGTCTCCAGTAAGGCTAACAGAAGAAGAGCCTCCCCAAATGTCTTTATGGACACGTATGTTACTGTTAATGCCTGGACGGTATAAGAAGCCCTGGAAGAGGCGCTGTAATGCACTATAAAGACCTTGCCAAGCAAAAGAGCCTCGGTTAGGTTGGGAAGCATCAAGGATATTCCCATAAGGGAAATATTTGGAGCGATATATTTGGCCCAATAAGGAATCCGGCTCGCAAATGAGTCGCCATAGTTGCTTACCCAAGAGGGCAACATTAAAATCCTTGAAATCTTTGAATCCCATGCCCCTTGCAGTCTTAGGTAAACAAACATGAATCCAGGGAAGCATATGCCACCCTTTCTTGTTTGATTTGCTAGTCCACCAATATTGTCGAATGGCTGAAGTCATATCATCAATAATGTTTTGTGGCAGAAGGTAACAAGACATGACATATTGAGGTAAAGATTGTAGAACTGCTTTGATAAAAATCTCACGTCCACTAAAGGAAAGGAGATGTTTATCCCAATTAGAAAGGCGGTCGTGGACTTTCTCACGAACAAAACCTAAAGCCCCAGTCTTATTTTTTTCCGATGAGCAATGGAACACCTAGATATACACCAGGGTTGGAGACCTCACGTACTTGCAAGAGGCTGTTAATCGCAGTCCTTGTTGAGTGTGGTGTACGTGGGTTGTAAAAAATAGTCGATTTCTCAAAATTTACCGCTTGACCAGAAGCTGTAGCATAGGTTTGTAGTGCCCGTTTTAGATGGTTTGCTTCATCTGGATTAGTATTTATGAAAACCATGCAGTCATCTACAAGGAGGAGATGGTTGACTTTGGGACCGTGTCTACAAGCCCCAAGCCCAGGTAGGACATTTGTTTGTTGTGCAGCAGATAGATAGGCAGAAAGACCTTGTGTACAAAAGAGAAATAGAAAAGGAGATAGGGGATCGCCTTGACGAAGACCACGTTGTGGTTGAAAGAATGGAGAGAAAGAATTGTTAATCTTGAATGAAAAAGAAACTGAAGAAATGCATCGCATTATAAGGGAGACCCATGCAGGTGCAAAACCCATACGATTCATTACATTAGCCAAAAAGGACCATTCGACTCTATCAAAAGCTTTTTCCATGTCTAATTTTAAAGCAGCACCATTGGCAGATTTAGTAGCACCAACATTAATGTTGTGAATAATTTCATGGGCAACAAGGATATTATCAGTTATATTTTGTCCTTGAACAAAGGCTGCTTGGTTAGGGCTGATACAAAAGGGTATTGTTTGTTTCATTCTATTAACAATGGTTTTAGCTACTATTTTATATAGAACAGTGCAGAGACTAATGGGTCTTAGTTGTCTCATAGAAGTTGGGTCCTTGATTTTTGGAATAAGAACAAGAATAGTTTTGTTAACTGAGGCCATATCTGCAGTGCCATTTAGCAGGTTAAGGCATAGAGTAGTGACATCATTACCAACAGTGTCCCAGTGTTGTCTAAAAAAGCTGCTTGGTAATCCATCAATACCAGGTGCTTTTCGTGGGTCAATGTCACGGAAAGCTTGAACAATTTCTTCCTTAGTGAAGGTCTTTAAAAGGGTATCATTCATAGTTTGTGTTATCGAAGGCGAAATTTTATTGAGTATATGTTCAGAAAGCTGTGGGTTAGAAGACATAAAAAGATTTTGAAAATAGTCAGAAGCAATTGACATTACATCATTTTCATCAGTACACCAGTTCGAGTTAGAGTCAAAAAGACCCGTGATTGATTTTTTTCCCTCCTATTATTTGCTTTGGCATGAAAGAATCTTGTATTTTTATCCCCTTGAGAGAGCCAGAGGTTTCTAGATCTTTGCGCCCAGTAAATTTCCTGTTCCGTTAGAAGTTTATTGAGTTCAGCTCTGTATTTGATGTAGAGTTCTTCATTTGTAGGTGTTAAAGGTCGACACAAAATTTATTGATTTTTTTGGTAAGAAAATTTATGCGTCCTGAGGTATTAAATCTTTGTTGATTTTGCCAGACTTCCAAGCAAGTACCGACAGCTTGTAGTTTTTCTAAGGTTGTTCCATTTGTTGTGTCCCAAGTTCATTTAACAAGTGCGATGTTGTCCGCACGGTTCGCCCAACAATTTTCGAATTGAAAAGTGTTAAGGGAACGATGAGAATGAGTCGTGTCCGTAGGGGATGTATCTAAAAGTAAGAAGCAGTGATAGGATTTGGCAACATAATCCGTAGTGATACGATGCAAAGGGTGTAAATTTTTCCAGGCCGAGTTAGCTAAGAACTGATCTAATTGTTCATGGATAGTTGGGGTTAGTGGCCCAATTTTCGTCCAAGTAAACCAGCCGGATGTAGGTTTGCAATCATAGAGATTATTGCGGGAAAGGCAGTGAAGAAAATTGTTGATTTGTGATCTTGCGCGACGGCTACCACCTTGTTTTTCATTATCGGATAAAATTTCATTAAAATCCCTACCAAGGAGCCAAGGAATATTATGATTATTTGTATTTAAAGAATCAATAATCTTCCATGTTTTATATTTCTGACTCGTTTCAGAAAAACCATGCATACTAGTAAAGTACTTAGTGCAAGCATCCAAATGAATTTGAGTATGTATGAATCGACTCGAGTAGGAAAGCAAACTAAGATTTATATTATTCGAAATAAAGAGTGCCATACCAGAACATCCATCATTCGGGGGGATAGTTATAATTTCTAACATTCCTAGAGAAAGACAAAGCCGGCTACATGCCGCATTATTAATCTTAGTTTCGCAAATAAAAATAATATCCGGGTTGGATTGTTGGACATAGTTTTTAAAATGTTGAACTGCCTGGACTTGTCCTAAACCCTGGCAGTTCCAACATAGGATCTTCATTTTGCTCGGCGGGGCTGAGAGTCAGCCACCGCCGGAGAGTTTTTTGAGCTGCTCATCCTAGCCTTAGGAGTGGATCCGGAGGGTTTGGATTTCTTGGGTGGGAGCGTCACTTGGATGGGTGAACGGCGTTTGGTGCCTCGATTTGGTGGGGCTGGAGCAGGGGCAGGAGTTGCATCATTCGGGTAAGTTTTTAAGAGCCATAGGTTAAAATCATTGAAATTTGATTCGGTAGTAACAGGAAGCTTACGTAATTCAGCTTCAATCTTCTTAATTTGTTGAGCAGTGGGGCTAGGAACACCGTAATCATTGGCATCCCAATCATCGTCCAAGACATCCTCAGGAATAGGATAGATTGTGTTTAGAGGTAGTGGTTCGAGAGGAGTTTTCTATTTTGACTCTGAAGCAGAGTGATCCTTGGATAGGGGAATGTCACCCATAGCAATATCGGTATTGGGTGCTTCCTCAGTGGGTTGTTCCGAGAATGATGCAGCATCACCCTCGTTTAGAGAGCCTGTGAATGATTTGAAATTAGTAGAAATTGAGTAAAAAGTACAGAAATTGAGGTTTTGCAATATGATTGTGTTGAAAAGCTCCTAATCAATTATTTGAACTCCTAAAATTTGAAGAAAACTTTTTTGCGGTCCTTTTTGTAGAGGTTTCGGACGAGCAGGTCTAAATGGGCCTTTCAATGGGCCCGTTGGAATTTTATCTGAGTAAAAAGTATAAAAATTGAGGTTTTTCAATATAATTATTTTGAAAAGCTCCTAATCAATTATTTGAACTCCTAGAATTTGATTAAAACTTGTTTTGCGGTCCTTTTTGTCGAGGTTTCAGACGAGCAGGTCTAAATGGTCCTTTCAATGGACCCGTTGGAATTTTATCTGAGTAAAAAGTATAAAAATTGAGGTTTTTCAATATAATTATTTTGAAAAGCTCCTAATCAATTATTTGAACTCCTAGAATTTGATTAAAACTTGTTTTGCGGTCCTTTTTGTCGAGGTTTCAGACGAGCAGATCTAAATGGTCCTTTCAATGGACCCGTTGGAATTTTAACTAAGTAAAAAGTACAGAAATTGAGGTTTTGCAATATAATTGTGTTGAAAAGCTCCTAATCAATTACATGAACTCCTAAAATTTGATTTAAACTTATTTTGAAGTCCTTTTTGTAGAGGTTTCGGACGAGCAGGTCTAAATGGGCCTTTCAATTGGCCCGATGGAATTTTAACTAGGTAAAAAGTATAAAAATTGAGGTTTTCAAATATAATTGTATTGAAAAGCTCCTAATCAATTATTTGAACTCCTAAAATTTGATTAAAACTTTTTTGCGGTCCTTTTTGTGGAGGTTTCGGACGAGCGGGTCGAAATGGGCCTTTCATTGGACCCGTTGGAATTTTAACTGAGTAAAAAGTACAGAAATTGAGGTTTTGCAATATAAGTGTGTTGAAAATCTCCTAATCAATTACATGATCTCCTACAATTTGATTAAAACTTTTTTCTCGGCCTTACAATGGACCTTATAATGGACCTGTTGGAATTTTAACTGAGTAAAAAAAAACAGAAATTGAGGTTTTTGTAATATAATTGTGTTGAAAAGCTACTAATAAATTATTTGAACTCCTAAAATTTGATTAAAACTTGTTTTGCGGTCCTTTTTGTCGAGGTTTCGGACGAGCTGGTCTAAATGGCCTTTCAATGGACCCGTTGGAATTTTAACTGAGTAAAAAGTACAAAAATTGAGGTTTCTCAATATAATTGTGTTGAAAAGCTCCTAATCAATTATTTGAACTCGTAAAATTTGATTAAAACCTGTTTTGCAGTCCTTTTTGTAGAGGTTTCGGACGAGCGGGTCGAAATGGGCCTTTCATTAGACCCGTTGGAATTTTAACTCAGTAAAAAGTACAGAAATTGAGGTTTTTCAATATAAGTGTGTTGAAGAGCTCCTAATCAATTATTTGAACTCCTAAAATTTGATTAAAACTTGTTTTGCGGCCCTTTTTGTAGAGGTTTCGGACGAGTAGGTCTTAATGGGCCTTTCAATGGACCCGTTGGAATTTTAACTGAGTAAAAAGTACAGAAATTGAGGTTTTGCAATATAAGTGTGTTGAAAAGCTCCTAATCAATTATTCGAACTCCTAAAATTTGATTAAAACTTGTTTTGCGGCCCTTTTGTAGAGGTTTCGGACGAGCAGGTCTAAATGGGCCTTTCAATGGACCCGTTGACTTTTTAACTGAGTAAAAAGTACAGAAATTGATATTTTGCAATATAATTTTGTTGAAAAGCTCCTAATCAATTACATGATCTCCTAAAATTCGATTAAAACCTGTTTTGCGGCCCTTTCTGTCGAGGTTTCGGAGGAGCAGGTCTAAATGGGCCTTTCAATGGACCCGTTGGAATTTTAAGTGAGTAATAAGAACAAAAATTGAGATTTTACAATATAATTATGTTGAAAATCTCCTATTAAATTATTTGAACTCCTAAAATTTGAAGAAAACTTTTTAGCGGTTCTTTTTGTAGAGGTTTCGGACGAGCAGGTCTAAATGGGCCTTTCAATGGGCCTGTTGGAATTTTAACTGAGTAAGAAGTATAAAAATTGATGTTTTTCAATATAATTGTGTGGAAAAGCTATTAATCAATTATTTAAACTCCTAAAGTTTCATTAGAACTTGTTTTGCGGCCCTTATTGTCGAGGTTTCGGACGAGCAGGTCTAAATGGGCCTTTCGATGGACCCGTTGGAATTTTAACTGAGTAAAGAGTACAGAAATTGAGGTTTTTCAATATAATTGTGTTGAAAATCTCCTAATCAATTATTTTAACTCCTAAAATTTGATTAAAACATGTTTTGCGGTCCTTTTTGTCGAGGTTTCGTACGAGTGAGTCGAAATGGTCCTTTCATTGGACCCGTTGTTATTTTAACTAAGTAAAAAGTAAAAAAAATGAGGTTTTGCAATATAACTGTGTTGAAAAGCTCCTAATCAATTATTGGAACTCCTAAAATTTGATTAAAACTTGTTTTGTGGCCCTTTTTGTAGAGGTTTCGGACGAAAATATCTAAATGGGCCTTACATTGGACCCGTTGGAATTTTAACTAAGTAAGTAAAAAGTACAGAAAATGAGGTTTCGCAATATAATTGTGTTGAAAATCTCCTAATCAATTACATGAACTCCTAAAATTTGATTAAAACTTGTTTTGCAGTCCTTTTGTAAAGGTTTCGGACGAGCGGGTCGAATTGGGCTTTCAATGGATCCGTTGAAATTTTAACTGAGTAAAAAGTAAAGAACTTGAGGTTTTGCAATATGATTGTGTTGAAAAGCTCCTAATCAATTATTTGAACTCCTAAAATTTGAAGAAAACTTTTTTGCGGTCCTTTTTGTAGAGGTTTCGGACGAGCAGGTCTAAATGGGCCTTTCAATGGGCTCGTTGGAATTTTAACTGAGTAAAAAGTACAGAAATTGAGGTTTTGCAATATAATTGTGTTGGAAAGCTCCTAATCAATTACATGAACTCCTAAAATTTGATTTAAACTTATTTTGCAGTCCTTTTTGTAGAGGTTTCAGACGAGAAAGTCTAAATGGGCCTTTCAATTTGCCCGATGGAATTTTAACTGATTAAAAAATATAAAAATTGAGGTTTTGCAATATAATTGTGTTTAAAAGCTCCTAATCAATTATTTGAACTCCTAAAATTTGATTAAAACTTGTTTTGCGATTCTTTTTGTCGAGGTTTCAGACGAGCGGGTCGAAATGGGCCTTTCATTGGACCCGTTGGAATTTTAACTGAGTAAAAAGTACAGAAATTGAGGTTTTGCAGTATAAGTGTGTTGAAAATCTCCTAATCAATTACATGATCTCCAAAAATTTGATTAAAACTTGTTTTGTGGTACTTTTTGTAGAGGTTTCGGACGAGCAGGTCTAAATGGGCCTTTCAATGGACCCGTTGGAATATTAACTAAGTAAAAAGTACAGAAATTGAGGTATTGGGATATAATTGTGTTGAAAAGCTCCTAATCAATTACATGATCTCCTAAAATTTGATTAAAACTTGTTTTCCAGCCCTTTTTGTCGAGGTTTCGAAGGAGCAGGTCTAAATGGGCCTTTCAATGGACCCGTTGGAATTTTAAGTGAGTAATAAGAACAGAAATTGAGGTTTTACAATATAATTGTGTTGAAAATCTGCTAATCAATTATTTGAACTTCTAAAATTTGATTAAAACTTGCTTTGCGGTCCTTTTTGTCGAGGTTTCGGACGAGCGGGTCGAAATGGGTCTTTCATTGGACCCGTTGTTATTTTAACTGAGTAAAAAGTACAGAAATTGAGGTTTTGCAATATAATTGTGTTGAAAAGCTCCTAATCAATTATTTGAACTCCTAAAATTTGATTAAAACTTGTTTTGTGGCCCTTTTTGTAGAGGTTTCGGACGAAAATATCTAAATGGGCCTTACATTGGACCCGTTGGAATTTTAACTAAGTAAAAAGTACAGAAAATGAGGTTTTGCAATATAATTGTGTTGAAAAGCTCCTAATCAATTACATGAATTCCTAAAATTTGATTAAAACTTGTTTTGCAGTCCATTTGTAAAGGTTTCGGACGAGCGGGTCGAAATGGGCCTTTCAATGGATCCGTTGAAATTTTAACTGAGTAATAACTACATAAATTGAGGTTTTGCAATATGATTGTGTTGAAAAGCTCCTAATCAATTATTTGAACTCCTAAAGTTTGAAGAAAACATTTTTGCGGTCCTTTTTGTAGAGGTTTCGAACGAGCAGGTCTAAATGGGCCTTTCAATGCGCCCGTTGGAATTTTATCTGAGTAAAAAGTATAAATATTGAGGTTTTTCAATATAATTGTATTGAAAAGCTCCTAATCAATTATTTGAACTCCTAAAATTTGATTAAAACTTGTTTTGTTGTCCTTTTTGTCGAGCTTTCGGACGAGCAACTCTAAATGGTCCTCTCAATGGACCCGTTGGAATTTTAACTGAGTAAAAAGTACAGAAATTGAGGTTTTGCAATATAATTGTGTTGAAAAGCTCCTAATCAATTACATGAACTCCTAAAATTTGATTTAAACTTATTTTGCAGTCCTTTTTGTAGAGGTTTCGGACGAGCAATTCTAAATCGGCCTTTCAATTAGCCCGATGGAATTTTAACTGATTAAAAAAGTATAAAAATTGAGGTTTTGCAATATAATTGTGTTGAAAAGATCCTAATCAATTATTTGAAGTCCTAAAATTTGATTTAAACTTGTTTTACGGTCCTTTTTGTCGAGGTTTCAGACGAGCGGGTCGAAATGGGCCTTTCATTGGACCCGTTGGTATTTTAACTGAGTAAAAAGTACTGAAATTGAGGTTTTGCAATGTAAGTGTGTTGAAAATCTCCTAATCAATTACATGATCTCCTAAAATTTGATTAAAACTTGTTTTGCGGTACTTTTTGTAGAGGTTTCGTACGAGCAGGTCTAAATGAGCCTTTCAATGGACCCGTTGGAATTTTAACTGAGTAAAAAGTACAAAAATTGAGGTTTTGCGATATAATTGTGTTGAAAAGATCCTAATAAATTACATGATCTCATAAAATTTGATTAAAACTTGTTTTGCAGCCCTTTTTGTCGAGGTTTCAGAGGAGCAGGTCTAAATGGGCCTTTCAATGGACTCGTTGGAATTTTAACTGAGTAATAAGAATAGAGATTGAGGTTTTACAACATAATTGTGTTGAAAATCTCCTAATCAATTATTTGAACTCCTAAAATTTGAATAAAACTTTTTTGCGGTCCTCTTTGTAGAGGTTTCAGACGAACAGGTCTAAATTGGCCTTTCAATGGACCCGTTGGAATTTTAGCTGAGTAAAAAATACAGAAATTGAGGTTTTGCAATATAATTGTGTTGAAAAGCTCCTAATCAAATACATGAACTCCTAAAATTTGATTAAAATTTGTTTTGCAGTCCTTTTTGTAGAGGTTTCTGATGAGCGGGTCTTAATGGGCCTTTCAATGGACCCGTTGGAATTTTAACTAGGTAAAAAGTACAGAAATTGAGGTTTTGCAATATAAGTGTGTTGAAAATCTCCTAATCAATTACATGATCTCCTAAAATTTGATTAAAACTTGTTTCATGACCCTTTTTGTAGAGGTTTCGGACGAGCAGGTCTAAATGGGCCTTATAGTGGACCCGTTGGAATTTTTTTTGAAAGAAAAGTCCTCGTTAAAAACCCCTACTAACGTCCTCTGACATGGAGTCAGAGGAACCCTAAAAAGGGGAAAAGAGTACCTTATGTTTTATTAATATAAGTAGCGCTATACAACATGTCTGATACATAAAGGAATATCAGTACCAAAAGACATGGAAGTCATGGTTCAGAGAGCATGCGCGGCTAAAGAATGGGCCACAGTATTTACCTCACGGCTTACATAAGAAACATTAGCAAAAGGAAAAGATAAAAAAGTATCACGGCTAAAGTACCCGTTGGAATATAATTGTGTTGAAAAGCTCCTAATAAATTATTTGAACTCCTAAAATTTTAATAAAACTTTTTTGCGGTCTTTTTTGTAGAGGTTTCGGACGAGCAGGTCTAAATGGGCCTTTCACTGGACCCTTTGGAATTTTAACTGAGTAAAAGGTACAGAAATTGAGGTTTTGCAATAAATTTGTGTTGAAAAGCTCCTAATAAATTATTTGAACTTCTAAAATTTGATTAAAACTTGTTTTGCGGTCCTTTTTGTCGAGGTTTCGGACGAGCAGGTCTTAATGGGCCTTTCAATGGACCTGTTGGAATTTTAACTGGGTAAAAAGTACAGAAATTGAGGTTTTGCAATATAAGTGTGTTGAAAATCTCCTAATCAATTACATGATCTCCTAAAATTTGATTAAAACTTATTTCGCGACCCTTTTTGTAGAGGTTTCGGACGAGCAGGTCTAAATGGGCCTTACAATGGACCCGTTGGAATTTTTTTTGAAGAAAAGGGCCTCATTAAAAACCCCACTGATCCCAACTAGGCAGGCCCAGTTAGGGTCCTAAGAGGGGAAAAGTGTACCCAAATATATAAATTAAATCAAGGAGGTTGATGAACAACCGGTACAAAAGAGCGTAGGTCATCGGGCAAGCTCGGTCCAAAAGATAAAGAACAACGAGAATGAAGAGCCCACATGGCTACACTATGCGCTAAAATATTAGCAGCGCGTGGTACATAAGTATAGTATAAATCAGGGATAGTAACGATTAAAGCTCGAGTCGCCGCTATCTGCGAGCATAGGATGGAAGCATCATGGTCGGGATTGCGGAGCTTGTTGAGTATCAAGGCCGCGTCTGACTCTAGGTTGAAACTCTGCCAACCCGCATCTGATCCAAGGCGGACTCCGGCGACAATAGCTTGAAGTTCCGCAGATGAGGAGTCGGGAATTTCTTCAGAAAAGTAGGATTGTCCAAGCAAGATAGAACCGGTGGCATCGCGAGCTATAATATCGAGACCAGCAGCACCTATGACCGGGTTGAAAGCACCGTCGACGTTCATCTTGATTCTGCCTACCGGTGGTGGTCTCCAAGCTGGTCGGGGAAGTGCTGGGTAAGTCCCTGTGTGCGTCGAAGGGTTGGTGGATGTGGCTGAGGCGTAGTCGTGACGAAGCTCCTCGGAATTCATTAGGGTGAGCCATGGTGGCTGCATGCGTCGGGAATGGACCTAGTCGTTCCTTCGGTTCCAAATGTTCCATATAACCGTAAGAAGCAAGTGAAACTCAGTGCGGGAGAGTAGTGAAGCCCCTCGCTCTAACCAGAGAGCTATCGATGAGTCCGTACTATCATATATAGTGCGGGGGAACCCGGCAAGATGAAGTACTTCAGTGGCACCGGGGCAATCCCGTAGTGCATGAACCGCAGTTTCAATAATAGTGCGACAGAAAGGACATATACCTTCGCCCATTCCCAAAGCGGCGAGCCGGTCACCTGTTGGTAAAGCATTCTGCCCCGCCCGCCAACCAAAGGTGCGGATTTTCAGCAGCGTAAGGGATTTAGTTATAACCTTCTAGAGTGGGCAAGGACGGGCAAGGGGTCGTAAAGGCCGACGCAGAAAAAGATATCCGGAACGGACTGTGTAGATGTTGGTGTCATGAAAACCCCACAATAAGACATCCCCGCGATCAGCAGAGATCGGTACTTTCAGGATGTTAGCAGCGTTATCCCAGTCAAAGTAGCCGCGAATCCTGCTTTCGTCCCAAGCATTCTGATTGTGAAGCATGAAGTCTCTACATCTTAGAGGCATCTCCTCATTATCCTGATAAGATCCGAAAAAAGAGAGCTCACTAGATCCACCCCAGTGATCGCGGTGAATACGTAATCTACTATCAATTCCATGGCACCAGAAGAAACCGGGCTGTAGCCGGTGTAGGGCCTGGCAAATACACCGCCAAGCGAAGGAAGAGCGTCTGTCCGATTTAGCCTCGAGGATATTGCCCGAGGGAAAATAGCGGGAGCGTAGGACCCGAGCAAGCAGGGACTCAGGCGACTGTATCAGTCGCCAAATTTGTTTCCCTAGAAGCGCAATGTTAAAATCGTGTAGGTCCTGGAAGCCCATCCCCCCAGCGGTTTTGGGTGTGCATAGGGCATCCCATGAAAGTAAAGGCCAGCCTTTCTTATTGCTTCGACCCAACCACCAATACCTATGTATCGAGCGAGTCGCGTCATCCACAATGTTTTGCGGTAGGAGATAGCAGGAGACCCGTTGGAATATCAACTGAGTAAAAAGTACAGAAATTGAGGTTTTGCAATATAAGTGTGTTGAAAATCTCCTAATCAATTACATGATCTCCAAAAATTTGATTAAAACTTGTTTTGCTGTACTTTTTGTAGAGGTTTCGGACGAGCAGGTCTAAATGGGCCTTTCAATGGACTCGTTGGAATTTTAACTGAGTAAAAAGTACAGAAATTGAGGTTTTGGGATATAATTGTGTTGAAAATCTCCTAATCAATTACATGAGCTCCTAAAATTTGATTAAAACTTGTTTTGCAGCCCTTTTTGTCGAGGTTTCGAAGGAGCATGTCTAAATGGGCCTTTCAATGGACCCGTTGGAATTTTAAGTGAGTAATAAGAACAGAAATTGAGGTTTTACAATATAATTGTGTTGAAAATCTACTAATCAATTATTTGAACTTCTAAAATTTGATTAAAACTTGTCTTGCGGTCCTTTTTGTCAAGGTTTCGGACGAGCGGGTCGAAATGGGCCTTTCATTGGACCCGTTGTTATTTTAACTGAGTAAAAAGTACAGAAATTGAGGTTTTGCAATATAATTGTGTTGAAAAGCTCCTAATCAATTATTTGAACTCCTAAAATTTGATTAAAACCTGTTTTGCTGTCCTTTTTGTCGAGGTTTCGGACGAGCAAGTCTAAATGGTCCTTTCAATGGACCCGTTGGAATTTTAACTGAGTAAAAAGTACAGAAATTGAGGTTTTGCAATATAATTGTGTTGAAAAGCTCCTAATCAATTACATGAACTCCTAAAATTTGATTTAAACTTATTTTGCAGTCCTTTTTGTAGAGGTTTCGGACGCGCAAGTCTAAGTGGGCCTTTCAATTGGCCCGATGGAATTTTAACTGATTAAAAAGTATAAAAATTGAGGTTTTGCAATATAATTTTGTTGAAAATATCCTAATCATTTATTTGAAGTCCTAAAATTTGATTTAAACTTGTTTTGCGGTCATTTTTGTCGAGGTTTCAGACGAGCGGGTCGAAATGGGTCTTTCATTGGACCTGTTGGAATTTTAACTGAGTAAAAAGTACTGAAATTGAGGTTTTGCAATATAAGTGTGTTGAAAATTTCCTAATCAATTACATGATCTCCTAAAATTTGATTAAAACTTGTTTTGCGGTACTTTTTGTAGAGGTTTCGTACGAGCAGGTCTAAATGGGCCTTTCAATGGAGCTGTTGGAATTTTAACTGAGTAAAAAGTACAAAAATTGAGGTTTTGCGATATAATTGTGTTGAAAAGCTCCTAATCAATTACATGATCTCATAAAATTTGATTAAAACTTGTTTTGCAGCCCTTTTTGTCGAGGTTTCGGAGGAGCAGGTCTAAATGGGCCTTTCAATGGACCCGTTGGAATTTTAAATTAGTAATAAGAACAGAAATTGAGGTTTTACAACATAATTGTGTTGAAAATATCCTAATCAATTATTTGAACTTCTAAAATTTGAATAAAACTTTTTTGCGGTCCTTTTTGTAGAGGTTTCAGACGAACAGGTCTAAATTGGCCTTTCAATGGACCCGTTGGAATTTTAGCTGAGTAAAATGTACAGAAATTGAGGTTTTGCAATATAATTGTGTTGAAGAGCCCCTAATCAATTACATGAACTCCTAAATTTTGATTAAAACTTGTTTTGCAGTCCTTTTTGTAGAGGTTTCTGATGAGCGGGTCTTAATGGGCCTTTTAATGGACCCGTTGGAATTTTAACTTGGTAAAAAGTACAGAAATTGAGGTTTTGGAATATAAGTGTGTTGAAAATCTCCTAATCAATTACATGATCTCCTAAAATTTGATTAAAACTTGTTTCGCGACCCTTTTTGTAGAGGTTTCGGACGAGCAGGTCTAAATGGGCCTTACAGTGGACCCGTTGGAATTTTTTTTGAAAGATAAGGCCTCGTTAAAAACCCCTACTAACGTCCTCTGACATGAAGTCAGAGGAACCCTAAAAAGGGGTAAAGAGTACGTTATGTTTTATTAATATAAGTAGCGTTATACAAGATGTCTGATACATAAAGGAATATCAGTACCAAAAGACATGGAAGTCATGGTTCAGAGAGCATGCGCGGCTAAAGAATGGGCCACAGTATTTGCCTCACGGCTTACATAAGAAACATTAGCAAAAGGAAAAGACAAAAAAGTATCACGGCTAAAGTACCCGTTGGAATATAATTGTGTTGAAAAGCTCCTAATAAATTATTTGAACTCCTAAAATTTTAATAAAACTTTTTTGCGGTCTTTTTCGTAGAGGTTTCGGACGAGCAGGTCTAAATTGGCCTTTCACTGGACCCTTTGGAATTTTAACTGAGTAAAAGGTACAGAAATTGAGGTTTTGCAATAAAATTGTGTTGAAAAGCTCCTAATAAATTATTTGAACTTCTAAAATTTGATTAAAACTTGTTTTGCGGTCCTTTTTGTCGACGTTTCGGACGAGCAGGTCTTAATAGGCCTTTCAATGGACCTGTTGGAATTTTAACTTGGTAAAAAGTACAAAAATTGAGGTTTTGCAATAAAAGTGTGTTGAAAATCTCCTAATCAATTACATGATCTCCTAAAATTTGATTAAAACTTATTTCGCGACCCTTTTTGTAGAGGTTTCAGACGAGCAGGTCTAAATGGGCCTTACAATGGACCCTTTGGAATTTTTTTTGAAGAAAAGGGCCTCATTAAAAACCCCACTGATCCCAACTGGACAGGCCCAGTTAGGGTCCTAAGAGGGGAAAAGTGTACCCAAATATATAAATTAAATCAAGGAGGTTGATGAACAACCGGTACAAAAGAGCGTAGGTCATCGGGCAAGCTCGGTCCAAAAGATAAAGAAAGACGAGAATGAAGAGCCCACATGGCTACACTATGCGCTAAAACATTAGCAGCGCGTGGTACATAAGTATAGTATAAATCAGGGATAGTAACGATTAAAGCTCGAGTCGCCGCTATCTGCGAGCGTAAGATGGAAGCATCATGGTCGGGATTGCGGAGCTTGTTGAGTATCAAGGCCGTGTCTGACTCTAGGTGGAAACTCCGCCAACCCGCATCTGATCCAAGGCGGACTCCGGGGACAATAGCTTGAAGTTCCGCAGATGAGGAGTCGGGAGTTTCTTCAGAAAAGTAGACTTGTCCAAGCAAGATATAACCGGTGGCATCGCGAGCTATAATACCGAGACCAGCAGCACCTGTGACCGGGTTGAAAGAACCGTCGACGTTCATCTTGATTCTGCCTACCGGTGGTGGTCTCCAAGCTGGTCGGGGAAGTGTTGGGTCAGTCCCCGTGTGCGTCGAAGGGTTGGTGGATGTGGCTGAGGCGTAGTCGTGAAGAATCTCCTCGGAATTCATTAGGGTGAGCCATGGAGGCTGCATGCGTTGGGAATGGACCCAGTCGTTCCTTCGGTTCCAAATGTTCCATATAACCGTAAGAAGCAAGCAAAACTCAGTGCGGGAGAGTAGTGAAGCCCCTCGCTCTAACCAGAGAGCTATCGATGAGTCCGTACTATCATATATAGTGCGGGGGAACCCGGCAAGATGAAGTGCTTCAGTGGCACCGGGGCAATCCCGTAGTGCATGAACCGCAGTTTCAATAATAGTGGGACAGAAAAGACATATACCTTCGCCCATTACCAGAGCGGCGAGCCGGTCACCTGTTGGTAAAGCATTCTGCCCCGCCTGCCAACCAAAGGTGCGGATTTTCAGCAGCGTAAGGGATTTAGCTATAACCTTCCAGAGTGGGCAAGGACGGGCAAGGGGTTGTAAAGGTCGACGCAGAAAAAGATAACCGGAACGGACTGTGTAGATGTTGGTGTCATGAAAACCCCACAATAAGACATCCCCGCGATCAGCAGAGATTGGTACTTTCAGGACGTTAGCAGCGTTATCCCAGTCAAAGTAGCCGCGAATCCTGCTTTCGTCCCAAGCATTCTGATTGCAAAGCATGAAGTCTCTACATCTTAGAGGCATCTCCTCATTATCCTGATAAGATCCGAAAAAAGAGAGCCCACTAGATCCACCCCAGTGATCGCGGTGAATACGTAATCTACTATCAATTCCAGGGCACCAGAAGAAACCGGGCTGTAGACGGTGTAGGGCCTGCCAAATACCCCGCCAAGCGAAGGAAGAGCGTCTGTCCGATTTAGCCTCGAGGATATTGCCCGAGGGAAAATAGCGGGAGCGTAGGACCCGAGCAAGCAGGGACTCAGGCGACTGTATCAGTCGCCAAATTTGTTTCCCTAGAAGCGCAATGTTAAAATCGTGTAGGTCCCGGAAGCCCATCCCCCCAGCGGTTTTGGGCGTGCACAGGGCATCCCATGAAAGTAAAGGCCAGCCTTTCTTATTGCTTCGACCCGACCACCAATACCTACGTTTCGAGCGAGTCGCGTCATCCACAATGTTTTGTGGTAGGAGATAGCAGGACACCCGTTGGAATTTTAACTGAGTAAAAAGTACAGAAATTGAGGTTTTGCAATATAATTATGTTGAAAAGCTAATAATCAATTATTTGAACTCCTAAAATTTGATTAAAACTTGTTTTGCTGTCCTTTTTGTAGAGGTTTCAGACGAGCAGATCGAAATGGGGCTTTCAATGGGCCCGTTGGAATTTTAACTGAGAAAATAGTAAAAAATGAGGTTTTTGAATATAATTGTGTTGAAAAGCTCCTAATCAATTATTTGAACTCCTAAAATTTGATTAAAACTTGTTTTGCGGTCCTTTTTGTCGAAGTTTCGGACGAGCAGGTCTAAATGGGCCTTTCAATGGACCCGTTGGAATTTAACTGAGTAAAAAGTACAGAAATTGAGGTTTTACAATATAAGTGTGTTGAAAATATCCTAATCAATTACATGATCTCCTAAAATTTGATTAAAACTTGTTTTGCGGCCCTTTTTGTAGAGGTTTCGGACGAGCAGGTCTAAATGGGCCTTACAGTGGACCAGTTGGAATTTTAACTGAGTAAAAAGTACAGAAATTGAGGTTTTGCAATATAATTGTGTTGAAAAGCTACTAATCAATTATTTGAACTCGTAATATTTGAATAAAAATTTTTGTGGTCCTTTTTGTAGAGGTTTCGGACGAGCAGGTCTAAATGGGCCTTTCAATGTGCTCCTTTGAATTTTAATTGAGTAAAAAGTATAAAAATTGAGGTTTTTCAAAATAATTGTGTTGAGAAGCTCCTAATCAATAATTTTAACTCCTAAAATTTGAATAAAACTTGTTTTGCGGTCCTATTTGTCGAGGTTTCGGACGAGCAAGTCTGAATGGGCCTTTCAATGGACCCGTTGGAATTTAAACTGAGTAAAAAGTACAGAAAATGAGGTTTTGCAATATAATTGTGTTTAAAAGATCTTAATCAATTACATGAACTCCTAAAATTTGATTAAAACTTGTTTTGCAGTCCTTTTTGTAGAGGATTAGGACGAGCAGGTCGAAATGGGGCTTTCATTGGACCCGTTGGAATTTTAACTGAGTAAAAAGTACAGAAATTGAGGTTTTTTAATAGAATTGTGTTGAAAATATTCTAATCAATTACACAATCTCCTAATATTTGATTAAAACTTTTTTTGCGATCGTTTTTCTAGAGGTTTTGGACGAGAAGGTTTAAATGGTCCTTTCAATGGACCCGTTGGAATTTTAACTGAGTAAAAAGTACAGAAATTGAGGTTTTGCAATATAATTGTGTTGAAAAGCTCCTAATCAATTATTTGAACTCGTAAAATTTGAATAAAACTTTTTTGCGGTCCTTTTTGTAGAGGTTTCGGACGAGCAGGTCTAAATGAGCCTTTCAATGGGTCCGTTGGAAGTTTAACTGAGTAAACAGTATAAAAATTGAGGTTTTTTTAATATAATTGTGTTGAAAAGCTCCTAATCAATTTTTTGAACTCCTAAAATTTGATTAAAACTTGTTTTGCGGTCCTTTTTGTCGAGGTTTCGGACGAGCGGGTCTAAATGGGCCTTTCAATAGGCCCGTTGGAACTTTAGCTTAGTAAACAGTATAAAAATTGAGGTTTTTGAATATAATTGTGTTGAAAAGCTCCTAATCAATTATTTGAACTCCTACAATTTGATTAAAACTTGTTTTGCGGTTCTTTTTGTCGAGGTTTCGGACGAGCGGGTCTAAATGGGCCTTTCAATGGACCCGTTGGAATTTTAACTGAGTAAAAAGTACATAAATTGAGTTTTTGCAATATAATTGTGTTGAAAAGCTCCTAATCAATTATTTGAATTCCTAAAATTTGAATAAAACTTTTTTGCGGTCCTTTTTGTAGAGGTTTCGGACGAGCAGGTCTAAATGAGCCTTTCAATGGGCCCGTTGGAAGTTTAACTGAGTAAACACTATAAAAATTGAGGTTTTTTAATATAATTGTGTTGAAAAGCTCCTAATCAATTATTTGAACTCCTAAAATTTGATTAAAACTTGTTTTACGGTCCTTTTTGTCGAGGTTTCGGACGAGCGGGTCTAAATGGGCCTTTCAATAGGCCCTTTGGAACTTTAACTTAGTAAACAGTATAAAAATTGAGGTTTTTGAATATAATTGTGTTGAAAAGCTCCTAATCAATTATTTGAACTCCTACAATTTGATTAAAACTTGTTTTGCGGTTCTTTTTGTCGAGGTTTCAGACGAGCGGGTCTAAATGGGCCTTTCAATGGACCCGTTGGAATTTTAACTGAGTAAAGAGTACAGAAATTGAGGTTTTGCAATATAATTGTGTTGAAAAGCTCCTAATCAATTACATGATCTCCTAAAATTTGATTAAAACTTGTTTTGCGGCCCTTTTTGTAGAGGTTTCGGACGAGCAGGTCTAAATGGACCCGTTGGAATTTTAACTGAGTAAAAAGTACAGAAATTGAGGTTTTCCAATATGATTTTGTTGAAAAGCTTCTAATCAATTATTTGAACTCCTAAAATTTGAAGAAAACTTTTTGCGGTCCTTTTTGTAGAGGTTTCGGACGAGCAGGTCTAAATGGGCCTTTCAAAGGGCCCGTTGGAATTTTAACTGAGTAAAAAGTATAAAAATAGAGGTTTTTCTATATAATTGTGTTGAAAAGCTATTAGTCAATTACTTGAACTCCTAAAATTTCATTAGAACTTATTTTGCGGCCCTTATTGTCGAGGTTTCGGACGAGCAGGTTTAAATGGGCCTTTCAATGAACCCGTTGGAATTTTAACTGAGTAAAAAGTACAGAAATTGAGGTTTTTCAATATAATTGTGTTAAAATCTCCTAATCAATTATTTGAACTCCTAAAAAAATGATTAAAACTTGATTTGTGGCCCTTTTTGTAGATGTTTCGGACGAGCAGGTCTAAATGGGGCTTTCAATGGGCCCGTTAGAATTGTATCTGAGTAAAAAGTATAAAATTGAGGTTTTTCAATATAATTGTATTGAAAAGCTCCTAATCAATTATTTGAACTCCTAAAATATGATTAAAACTTGTTTTGCGGTCCTTTTTGTTGAGGTTTCAGACGAGCAGGTCTTAATGGTCCTTTCAATGGACCCGTTTGAATTTTAACTGAGTAAAAAGTACAGAAATTGAGGTTTTGCAATAAAATTGTGTTGAAAAGCTCCTAATCAATTACATGAACTCCTAAAATTTGATTTAAACTTATTTTGCAGTCCTTTTTGTAGAGGTTTCGGACGAGCAGGTCTAAATGGGCCTGTCAATTGGCCCGTTGGAATTTTAACTGAGTAAAAAGTATAAAAATTGAGGTTTTGCAATATAATTGTGTCGAAAAGCTCCTAATCAATTATTTGAACTCCTAAAATTTGATTAAAACTTGTTTTTAAGGTCCTTTTTGTCGAGGTTTCGGACGAACGGGTCGAAATGGGCCTTTCATTGGACCTGTTGGAATTTTAACTGAGTAAAAAGTACAAAAATTGAGGTTTTGCAATATAAGTGTGTTGAAAATCTCCTAATCAATTACATGATCTCCTAAAATTTGATTAAAACTTTTTCGCGGCCCTTTTTGCAGAGGTTTCGGACGAGACGGTCTAAATGGGCCTTACAATGGACCCGTTGGAATTGTAACTGAGTAAAAAGTACAGAAATTGATGTTTTGCAATATAAGTGTGTTGAAAATATCTTAATCAATTACATGATCTCC
This sequence comes from Hibiscus trionum, assembly GCA_030270665.1. Classification (NCBI taxonomy): domain Eukaryota; kingdom Viridiplantae; phylum Streptophyta; class Magnoliopsida; order Malvales; family Malvaceae; genus Hibiscus; species Hibiscus trionum. The sequence continues at coordinate 28,584,842 of BSYR01000002.1, forward strand.
CAAAATTTGATTAAAACTTTTTTCGCGACCTTTTTTGTAGAGGTTTCAGACGAGCAGGTCTAAATGGGCCTTACAATGGACCCGTTGGAATTTTAACTTAGTAAAAAGTACAGAAATTGAGGTTTTGAAATATAATTGTGCTGAAAAGCTACTAATAAATTATTTGAACTCCTAAAATTTGATTAAAACTTGTTTTGCGGTCCTTTTTGTTGAGGTTTCGGACGAGCTGTTCTAAATGGGCCTTTAAATAGACCCGTTGGAATTTTAACTGAGTAAAAAGTACAGAAATTGATGTTTTTCAATTTAATTGTGTTGAAAAGTTCCTAATCAATTATTCGAACTCGTAAAATTTGATTAAAACTTGTTTTGCAGTCCTTTTTGTAGAGGTTTCGGACAAGCAGGTCTAAATGGGCCTTTCAATTGGCCCGTTGGAATTTTAACTGAGTAAAAAGTATAAAAATTGAGGTTTTGCAATATAATTGTGTCGAAAAGCTCCTAATCAATTATTTGAACTTCTAAAATTTGATTAAAACTTGTTTTACAGTCCTTTTTGTTGAGGTTTCGGACGAGCGGGTCGAAATGGGCCTTTCAATGGACCCATTGGAATTTTAACTGAGTAAAAGGTACAGAAAATGAGGTTTTGCAATATAAGTGTGTTGAAAATCTCCTAATCAATTACATGATCTCCTAAAATTTGATTAAAACTTTTTTCGCGGCCCTTTTTGTAGAGGTTTCGGACGAGACGGTCTAAATGGGCCTTACAATGGACCCGTTGGAATTTTAACTTAGTAAAAAGTATAAAAATTGAGGTTTTGCAATATAATTGTGTTGAAAAGATACTAATCAATTATTTGAACTCGTAATATTTGAATAAAATTTTTTGCGGTCCTTTTTGTAGAGGTTTCGGACGAGTAGGTCTAAATGGGCCATTCAATGGGCTCTTTGGAATTTTAATTGAGTAAAAAGTATAAAAATTGAGGTTTTTCAATATAATTGTGTTGAAAAGCTCTTAATCAATTATTTGAACTCCTAAATTTTGATTAAAACTTCTTTTTCAGTCCTTTTTGAAGAGGTTTCGGACGAGCGGGTTGAAATGGGCCTTTCAATGGACCCATTAGAATTTTAACAGTGTAAAAAGTATAAAAATTGAGGTTTTACAATGAAATTGTGTTGAAAATCTCCTACTATATTATTTGAACTCCTAAAATTTGATTAAAACTTTTCTTGCGGTCCTTTTTGTCGAGGTTTCGGACGAGCAGGTCTAAATGGGCCTTTCAATGGACCCGTTGGAATTTTAACTGAGTAAAAGGTACCGAAAAAGTGGTTTTGAAATATAATTGTGTTTCAAAGCTCTTAATCAATTACATGAACTCCTAAATTTTGATTAAAACTTGTTTTGCAGTCCTTTTTGTAGAGGTTTGGGATGAGCGGGTCGAAATGGGCCTTTCAATGGACCCGTTGGAATTTTAACAGAGTAAAAAGTATAAAAATTGAGGTTTTACAATAGAATTGTGTTGAAAATCTCCTAATCAATTATTTGAACTCCTAAAATTTGATTAAAACTTGTTTTGCGGTCCTTTTTGTCGAGGTTTCGGACGAGCAGGTCTAAATGGGCCTTTCATTGGACCTGTTGGAATTTTAACTGAGTAAAAGGTACAGAAAATGAGGTTTTGCAATATAATTGTGTTTCAAAGCTCTTAATCAATTACATGAACTCCTAAAATTTGATTAAAACTTGTTTTGCAGTCCTTTTTGTTGAGGTTTCGGACGAGCGGGTCGAAATGGGCCTTTCAATGGACCCGTTGGAATTTTAACTTGGTAAAAAGTATAAAAATTGAGGTTTTACAATATAATTGTGTTTAAAATCTCCTAATCAATTATTTGAACTCCTAAAATTTTAATAAAACTTTTTTGCGGTCCTTTTTGTAGAGGTTTCGGACGAGCAGGTCTAAATTGGCCTTTCAATGGACCCGTTGGAATTTTAACTAAGTAAAAAGTACAGAAATTGAGGTTTTGCAATATAATTGTGTTGAAAAGCTCCTAATAAATTATTTGAACTCCTAAAATTTGAATAAAACTTTTTTGTGGTCCTTTTTGTAGAGGTTTCCAACGAGCAGGTCTAAATGGACCTTTCAATGGGCCCGTTGGAATTTTAACTGAGTAAATAGTATAAAAAATAAGGTTTTTGAATATAATTGTGTTGAAAAGCTCCTAATCAATTATTTGAACTCATAAAATTTGATTAAAACTTGTTTTGCGGTACTTTTTGTCGAAGTTTCGGACGAGCATGTCTAAATGGGCATTTCAATGGACCCGTTGGAATTTTAACTGAGTAAAAAGTACAGAAATTGAGGTTTTGCAATATAAGTGTGTTGAAAATCTCCTAATCAATTACATGATCTCCTAAAATTTGATTAAAACTTGTTTTGCGGCCCTTTTTGTAGAGGTTTCGGACGAGCAGGTCTAAATGGGCCTTTCAATGGACCCATTGGAATTTTAACTGAGTAAAAAGTACAGAAATTGAGGTTTTGCAATATAATTGTGTTGAAAAGATACTAATCAATTATTTGAACTCGTAATATTTGAATAAAATTTTTTGCGGTCCTTTTTGTAGAGGTTTCGGACGAGTAGGTCTAAATGGGCCATTCAATGGGCTCGTTGGAATTTTAATTGAGTAAAAAGTATAAAAATTGAGGTTTTTCAATATAATTGTGTTGAAAAGCTCTTAATCAATTATTTGAACTCCTAAAATTTGATTAAAACTTGTTTTGCGGTCCTTTTTGTAGAGGTTTCGGACGAGCAGGTCTAAATGGGCCTTTCAATGGACCCGTTGGAATTTTAACTGAGTAAAAAGTACATAAAATGAGGTTTTGCAGTATATATTTTTTTAAAAGATCTTAATAAATAACATGAACTCCTAAAATTTGATTAAAACTTGTTTTGCAGTCCTTTTTGAAGAGGTTTCGGACGAGCGGGTCGAAATGGGCCTTTCAATGGACCCGTTGGAATTTTAACAGAGTAAAAAGTATAAAAATTGAGGTTTTTACAATAGAATTGTGTTGAAAATATCCTAATCAATTATTTGAACTCCTAAAATTTGATTAAAACTTGTTTTGCGGTCCTTTTTGTCGAGGTTTCGGACGAGCAGGTCTAAATGGGCCTTTCAATGGACCCGTTGGAATTTTAACACAGTAAAAAGTATAAAAATTGAGGTTTTACAATAGAATTGTGTTGAAAATCTCCTAATAAATTACTTGAACTCCTAAAATTTGATTAAAACTTGTTTTGCGGTCCTTTTTGTCGAGGTTTCGGACGAGCAGGTCTAAATGGGCCTTTCAATGGACATGTTGGAATTTTAACTGAGTAAAAGGTACAGAAAATGAGGTTTTGCAATATAATTGTGTTTCAAAGCTCTTAATCAATTACATGAACTCCTAAAATTTGATTAAAACTTGTTTTGCAGTCCTTTTTGTTGAGGTTTCGGACGAGCGGGTCGAAATGGGCCTTTCAATGGACCCGTTGGAATTTTAACTGAGTAAAAAGTATAAAAATTGAGGTTTTACAATATAATTGTGTTGAAAATCTCCTAATCAATTATTTGAACTCCTAAAATTTTAATAAAACTTTTTTGCGGTCCTTTTTGTAGAGGTTTCGGACGAGCAGGTCTAAATTGACCTTTCAATGGACCCGTTGGAATTTTAACTAAGTAAAAAGTACAGAAATTGAGGTTTTGCAATATAATTGTGTTGAAAAGCTCCTAATAAATTATTTGAACTCCTAAAATTTGAATAAAACTTTTTTGTGGTCCTTTTTGTAGAGGTTTCCAACGAGCAGGTCTAAATGGACCTTTCAATGGGCCCGTTGGAATTTTAACTGAGTAAATAGTATAAAAAATAAGGTTTTTGAATATAATTGTGTTGAAAAGCTCCTAATCAATTATTTGAACTCATAAAATTTGATTAAAACTTGTTTTGCGGTACTTTTTGTCGAAGTTTCGGACGAGCATGTCTAAATGGGCATTTCAATGGACCCGTTGGAATTTTAACTGAGTAAAAAGTACAGAAATTGAGGTTTTGCAATATAAGTGTGTTGAAAATCTCCTAATCAATTACATGATCTCCTAAAATTTGATTAAAACTTGTTTTGCGGCCCTTTTTGTAGAGGTTTCGGACGAGCATGTCTAAATGGGCCTTATAGTGGACCCGTTGGAATTTTAACTGACTAAAAAGTACAGAAATTGAGGTTTTGCAATATAATTGTGTTGAAAAGATACTAATCAATTATTTGAACTCGTAATATTTGACTAAAATTTTTTACGGTCCTTTTTGTAGAGGTTTCGGACGAGTAGGTCTAAATGGGCCATTCAATGGGCTCGTTGGAATTTTAATTGAGTAAAAAGTATAAAAATTGAGGTTTTTCAATATAATTGTGTTGAAAAGCTCTTAATCAATTATTTGAACTCCTAAAATTTGATTAAAACTTGTTTTGCGGTCCTTTTTGTCGAGGTTTCGGACGAGCAGGTCTAAATGGGCCTTTCAATGGACCCGTTGGAATTTTAACTGAGTAAAAAGTACATAAAATGAGGTTTTGCAATATATATTTTTTTAAAAGATCTTAATAAATAACATGAACTCCTAAAATTTGATTAAAACTTGTTTTGCAGTCCTTTTTGAAGAGGTTTCGGACGAGCGGGTCGAAATGGGCCTTTCAATGGACCCGTTGGAATTTTAACAGAGTAAAAAGTATAAAAATTGAGGTTTTACAATAGAATTGTGTTGAAAATATCCTAATCAATTATTTGAACTCCTAAAATTTGATTAAAACTTGTTTTGCGGTCCTTTTTGTCGAGGTTTCGGACGAGCAGGTCTAAATGGGCCTTTCAATGGACCCGTTGGAATTTTAACAGAGTAAAAAGTACAGAAAATGAGGTTTTGCAATATAATTGTGTTTAAAAGCTCTTAATCAATAACATGAACTCCTAAAATTTGATTGAAACTTGTTTTGCAGTCCTTTTTGAAGAGGTTTCGGACGAGCGGGTCGAAATGGGCCTTTCAATGGACCCGTTGGAATTTTAACAGAGTAAAAAGTATAAAAATTGAGGTTTTACAATAGAATTGTGTTGAAAATATCCTAATAAATTATTTGAACTCCTAAAATTTGATTAAAACTTGTTTTGCGGTCCTTTTTGTCGAGGTTTCAGACGAGCAGGTCTAAATGGGCCTTTCAAAGGACCCATTGGAATTTTAACTGAGTAAAAGGTACAGAAAATGAGGTTTTGCAACATAATTGTGTTTCAAAGCTCTTAATAAATTACATGAACTCCTAAAATTTGATTAAAACTTGTTTTGCAGTCCTTTTTGTAGAGGTTTCGGACGAGCGGGTCGAAATGGGCCTTTCAATGGACCCGTTGGAATTTTAACAGAGTAAAAAGTATAAAAATTGAGGTTTTTCAATAAAATTGTGTTGAAAATCTCCTAATCAATTACTTGAACTCCTAAAATTTGATTAAAACTTGTTTTGCGGTCCTTTTTGTCGAGGTTTCGGACGAGCAGGTCTAAATGGGCCTTTCAATGGACTCGTTGGAATTTTAACTGAGTAAAAGGTACAGAAAATGAGGTTTTGCAATATAATTGTGTTTCAAAGCTCTTAATCAATTACATGAACTCCTAAAATTTGATTAAAACTTGTTTTGCAGTCCTTTTTGAAGAGGTTTCGGACGAGAGGGTCGAAATGGGCCTTTCAATGGACCCGTTGGAATTTTAACAGAGTAAAAAGTATAAAAATTGAGGTTTTACAATAGAATTGTGTTGAAAATATCCTAATCAATTATTTGAACTCCTAAAATTTGATTAAAACTTGTTTTGCGGTCCTTTTTGTCGAGGTTTCGGTAGAGCAGGTATAAATGGGCCTTTCAATGGACCCATTGGAATTTTAACTGAGTAAAAGGTATAGAAAATGAGGTTTTGCAATATAATTGTGTTTCAAAGCTCTTAATCAATTACATGAACTCCTAAAATTTGATTAAAACATGTTTTGCAGTCCTTTTTGTAGAGGTTTCGGACGAGCGGGTCGAAATGGGCCTTTCAATGGACCCGTTGGAATTTTAACACAGTAAAAAGTATAAAAATTGAGGTTTTACAATAGAATTGTGTTGAAAATCTCCTAATCAATTACTTGAACTCCTAAAATTTGATTAAAACTTGTTTTGCGGTCCTTTTTGTCGAGGTTTCGGACGAGCAGGTCTAAATGGGCCTTATAATGGACCCGTTGGAATTTTAACTGAGTAAAAAGTACAGAAAATGAGGTTTTGCAATATAATTGTGTTGAAAAGATACTAATCAATTATTTGAACTCGTAATATTTGAATAAAATTTTTTGCGGTCCTTTTTGTAGAGGTTTCGGACGAGTAGGTCTAAATCGGCCATTTTATGGGCTCGTTGGAATTTTAATTGAGTAAAAAGTATTAAAATTGAGGTTTTTCAATATATTTGTGTTGAAAAGCTCTTAATGAATTATTTGAACTCCTAAAATTTGATAAAAACTTGTTTTGCGGTCCTTTTTGTCGAGGTTTCTAACGAGCAAGTCTAAATGGGCCTTTCAATCCACCCGTTGGAATTTTAACTGAGTAAAAAGTACAGAAAATGAGGTTTTGCAATATAATTGTGTTTAAAAGCTCTTAATCAATAACATGAACTCCTAAAATTTGATTAAAACTTGTTTTGCAGTCCTTTTTGAAGAGGTTTCGGACGAGCGGGTCGAAATTGGCCTTTCAATGGACCCGTTGGAATTTTAACAGAGTAAAAAGTATAAAAATTGAGGTTTTACAATAGAATTGTGTTGAAAATATCCTAATCAATTTTTTGAACTCCTAAAATTTGATTAAAACTTGTTTTGCGGTCCTTTTTGTCGAGGTTTCAGACGAGCAGGTCTAAATGGGCCTTTCAATGGACCCATTGGAATTTTAACTAAGTAAAAAGTATATAAATTGAGGTTTTGCAGTATAATTGTGTTGAAAAGCTCCTAATAAATTATTTGAACTCCTAAAATTTGAATAAAACTTTTTTGTGGTCCTTTTTGTAGAGGTTTCCAACGAGCAGGTCTAAATGGGCCTTTCAATGGGCTCGTTGGAATTTTAATTGAGTAAAAAGTATAAAAATTGAGGTTTTTCAATATAATTGTGTTGAAAAGCTCTTAATCAATTATTTGAACTCCTAAAATTTGATTAAAACTTGTTTTGCGGTCCTTTTTGTCGAGGTTTCGGACGAGCAGGTCTAAATGGGCCTTTCAATGGACCCGTTGGAATTTTAACTGAGTAAAAGGTACAGAAAAAGAGGTTTTGCAATATAATTGTGTTTCAAAGCTCTTAATCAATTACATGAACTCCTAAAATTTGATTAAAACTTGTTTTGCAGTCCTTTTTGTAGAGGTTTCGGACGGGCGGGTCGAAATGGGCCTTTCAATGGACCCGTTGGAATTTTAACAGAGTAAAAAGTATAAAAATTGAGGTTTTACAATAGAATTGTGTTGAAAATGTCCTAATCAATTATTTGAAATCCTAAAATTTGATTAAAACTTTTTTTGCGGTCCTTTTTGTCGAGGTTTCGGACGAGCAGGTCTAAATGGGCCTTTCAATGGACCTGTTGGAATTTTAACTGAGTAAAAGGTACAACAAATGAGGTTTTGCAATATAATTGTGTTTCAAAGCTCTTAACCAATTACATGAACTCCTAAAGTTTGATTAAAACTTGTTTTGTAGTCCTTTTTGTAGAGGTTTCGGACGAGCGGGTCGAAATGGGCCTTTCAATGGACCCGTTGGAATTTTAACTGAGTAAAAAGTATAAAAATTGAGGTTTTACAATATAATTGTGTTGAAAATCTCCTATTCAATTATTTGAACTCCTAAAATTTTAATAAAACTTTTTTGCGGTCCTTTTTGTAGAGGTTTCGGACAAGCAGGTCTAAATCGGCCTTTCAATGGACCCGTTGGAATTTTAACTAAGTAAAAGGTACATAAATTTAGGTTTTGCAATATAATTGTGTTGAAAAGCTCCTAATAAATTATTTGAACTCCTAAAATTTGAATAAAGCTTTTTTGTGGTCGTTTTTGTAGAGGTTTCCAACGAGCAGGTCTAAATGGACCTTTCAATGGGCCCGTTGGAATTTTAACTGAGTAAATATTATAAAAATGAGGTTTTTGAATATAATTGTGTTGAAAAGCTCCTAATAAATTATTTGAACTCATAAAATTTGATTAAAACTTGTTTTGCGGTACTTTTTGTCGAAGTTTCGGACGAGCATGTCTAAATGGGCATTTCAATGGACCCGTTGGAATTTTAACTGAATAAAAAGTACAGAAATTGAGGTTTTGCAATATAAGTGTGTTGAAAATCTCCTAATCAATTACATGATCTCCTAAAATTTGATTAAAACTTGTTTTGCGGCCCTTATTGTAGAGGTTTCGGACGAGCAGGTCTAAATGGGCCTTATAGTGGACCCGTTGGAATTTTAACTGAGTAAAAAGTACAGAAATTTAGGTTTTGCAATATAATTGTGTTGAAAAGATACTAATCAATTATTTGAACTCGTAATATTTGAATAAAATTTTTTGCAGTCCTTTTTGTAGAGGTTTCGGACGAATAGGTCTAAATGGGCCATTCAATGGGCTCGTTGGAATTTTAATTGAGTAAAAAGTATAAAAATTGAGGTTTTTCAATATAATTGTGTTGAAAAGCTCTTAATCAATTATTTGAACTCCTAAAATTTGATTAAAATTTGTTTTGTGGTCCTTTTTGTCGAGGTTTCTGACGAGCAGGTCTAAATGGGCCTTTCAATGGACCCGTTGGAATTTTAACTGAGTAAAAAGTACAGAAAATCAGGTTTTGCAATATATTTGTGTTTAAAAGCTCTTAATCAATAACATGAACTCCTAAAATTTGATTAAAACTTGTTTTGCAGTCCTTTTTGAAGAGGTTTCAGACGACCGGGTCGAAATGGGCCTTTCAATGGACCCGTTGGAATTTTAACAGAGTAAAAAGTATAAAAATTGAGGTTTTACAATAGAATTGTGTTGAAAATATCCTAATCAATTATTTGAACTCCCAAAATTTGATTAAAACTTGTTTTGCGGTCCTTTTTGTCGAGGTTTCGGACGAGCAGGTCTAAATGGGCCTTTCAATGGACCCATTGGAATTTTAACTGAGTAAAAGGTACAGAAAATGAGGTTTTGCAATATAATTGTGTTTCAAAGCTCTTAATCAATTACATGAACTCCTAAAATTTGATTAAAACTTGTTTTGCAGTCCTTTTTGTAGAGGTTTCGGACGAGCTGGTCGAAATGGGCCTTTCAATGGACCCGTTGGAATTTTAACAGAGTAAAAAGTATAAAAATTGAGGTTTTACAATAGAATTGTGTTGAAAATCTCCTAATCAATTACTTGAACTCCTAAGATTTGATTAAAACTTGTTTTGCGGTCCTTTTTGTCGAGGTTTCGGACGAGCAGGTCTAAATGGGCCTTTCAATGGACCCGTTGGAATTTTAACTGAGTAAAAGGTAAAGAAAATGAGGTTTCGCAATATAATTGTGTTTCAAAGATCTTAATCAATTACATGAACTCCTAAAATTTGATTAAAACTTGTTTTGCAGTCCTTTTTGAAGAGGTTTCGGACGAGCGGGTCGAACTGGTCCTTACAATGGCCCGTTGGAATTTTAACTGAGTAAATAGTATAAAAAATGAGGTTTTTGAATATAAGTGTTGAAAAGCTCCTAATCAATTATTTGAACTCCTAAAATTTGATTAAAACTTGTTTTGCGGTCCTTTTTGTCGAAGTTTCGGACGAGCATGTCTAAATGGGCCTTTCAATGGACCCGTTGGAATTTTAACTGAGTAAAAAGTACAGAAATTGAGGTTTTGCAATATAAGTGTGTTGAAAATCTCCTAATCAATTACATGATCTCCTAAAATTTGATTAAAACTTGTTTTGCGGCCCTTTTTGTAGAGGATTCGGACGAGCATGTCTAAATGCGCCTTATAGTGGACCCGTTGGAATTTTAGCTGAGTAAAAAGTAAAAAAAATGAGGTTTTGGAATATAATTGTTTTGAAAAGATACTAATCAATTATTTGAACTCCTAATCAATTATTTGAACTCGTAATATTTGAATAGAATTTTTTGCGGTCTTTTTTGTAGAGGTTTCGGACGGGCAGGTCTAAATGCGCCTTTCAATGGGCTCGTTGGAATTTTAATTGAGTAAAAAGTATAAAAATTGAGGTTTTTCAATATAATTGTGTTGAAAAGCTCTTAATCAATTATTTGAACTCCTAAAATTTGATTAAAACTTCTTTTGCGGTCCTTTTTGTCGAGGTTTCGGACGAGAAGGTCTAAATGGGCCTTTCAATGGACCCGTTGGAATTTTAACAGAGTAAAAAGTACAGAAATTGAGGTTTTGCATTATAAGTGTGTTGAAAATCTCCTAATCAATTACATGATCTCCTAAAATTTGATGAAAACTTATTTTGCTGTCCTTTTTGTAGAGGTTTCGGACGAGCGGGTCGAAATGGGCCTTTCAATGGACCCATTGGAATTCTAATTGAGTAAAAAGTATAAAAATTGAGGTTTTACAATATAATTGTGTTCAAAATCTCCTAATCAATTATTTGAACTTCTAAAATTTTAATAAAACTTTTTTGCGGTCCTTTTTGTAGAGGTTTCGGACGAGCAGGTCTAAATTGGCCTTTCAATGGACCCGTTGCAATTTAACTGAGTAAAAAGTACAGAAATTGAGGTTTTGCAAAATAATTGTGTTGAAAAGCTCCTAAAAAATTATTTGAATCCTAAAATTTGAATAAAACTTTTTTGTGGTCCTTTTTGTAGAGGTTTCCAACGAGCAGGTCTAAATGGACCTTTCAATGGGCCCGTTGGAATTTTAACTTAGTAAACAGTATAAAAAATGAGGTTTTTGAATATAATTGTGTTGAAAAGCTCCTAATCAATTACTTGAACTCCTAAAATTTGATTAAAACTTGTTTTGCGGTCCTTTTTGTCGAAGTTTCGGACGAGCATGTCTAAATGGGCCTTTCAATGGACCCGTTGGAATTTTAACTGAGTAAAAAGTATAGAAATTGAGGTTTTGCAGTATAAGTGTGTTAAAAATCTCCTAATCAATTAAATGATCTCCTAAATTTTGATTAAAACTTGTTTTGCGGCCCTTTTTGTAGAGGTTTCGGACGAGCAGGTCTAAATGGGCCTTACAGTGCACCCGTTGGAATTTTAACTGAGTAAAAAGTACAGAAATTGAGGTTTTGCAATATAATTGTGTTGAAAGGATACTAATCAATTATTTGAATTCCTAATCAATTATTTGAACTCGTAATATTTGAATAAATTTTTTTACGGTCCTTTTTGTAGAGGTTTCGGACGAGCAGGTCTAAATGGGCCTTTCAATGGACCCGTTGGAATTTTAACTAAGTAAAAAGTATATAAATTGAGGTTTTGCAGTATAATTGTGTTGAAAAGCTCCTAATAAATTATTTGAACTCCTAAAATTTGAATAAAACTTTTTTGTGGTCCTTTTTGTAGAGGTTTCCAACGAGCAGGTCTAAATGGGCCTTTCAATGGGCTCGTTGGAATTTTAATTGAGTAAAAAGTATAAAAATTGAGGTTTTTCAATATAATTGTGTTGAAAAGCTCTTAATCAATTATTTGAACTCCTAAAATTTGATTAAAACTTGTTTTGCGGTCCTTTTTGTCGAGGTTTCGGACGAGCAGGTCTAAATGGGCCTTTCAATGGACCCGTTGGAATTTTAACTGAGTAAAAGGTACAGAAAAAGAGGTTTTGCAATATAATTGTGTTTCAAAGCTCTTAATCAATTACATGAACTCCTAAAGTTTGATTAAAACTTGTTTTGCAGTCCTTTTTGTAGAGGTTTCGGACGAGCGGGTCGAAATGGGCCTTTCAATGGACCCGTTGGAATTTTAACTGAGTAAAAAGTATAAAAATTGAGGTTTTACAATATAATTGTGTTGAAAATCTCCTATTCAATTATTTGAACTCCTAAAATTTTAATAAAACTTTTTTGTGGTCCTTTTTGTAGAGGTTTCGGACAAGCAGGTCTAAATCGGCCTTTCAATGGACCCGTTGGAATTTTAACTAAGTAAAAGGTACATAAATTTAGGTTTTGCAATATAATTGTGTTGAAAAGCTCCTAATAAATTATTTGAACTCCTAAAATTTGAATAAAGCTTTTTTGTGGTCCTTTTTGTAGAGGTTTCCAACGAGCAGGTCTAAATGGACCTTTCAATGGGCCCGTTGGAATTTTAACTGAGTAAATAGTATAAAAATGAGGTTTTTGAATATAATTGTGTTGAAAAGCTCCTAATAAAATATTTGAACTCATAAAATTTGATTAAAACTTGTTTTGCGGTACTTTTTGTCGAAGTTTCGGACGAGCATGTCTAAATGGGCATTTCAATGGACCCGTTGGAATTTTAACTGAGTAAAAAGTACAGAAATTGAGGTTTTGCAATATAAGTGTGTTGAAAATCTCCTAATCAATTACATGATCTCCTAAAATTTGATTAAAACTTGTTTTGCGGCCCTTATTGTAGACGTTTCGGACGAGCAGGTCTAAATGAGCCTTATAGTGGACCCGTTGGAATTTTAACTGAGTAAAAAGTACAGAAATTGAGGTTTTGCAATATAATTGTGTTGAAAAGATACTAATCAATTATTTGAACTCGTAATATTTGAATAAAATTTTTTGCGGTCCTTTTTGTAGAGGTTTCGGACGAATAGGTCTAAATGGGCCATTCAATGGGCTCGTTGGAATTTTAATTGAGTAAAAAGTATAAAAATTGAGGTTTTTCAATATAATTGTGTTGAAAAGCTCTTAATCAATTATTTGAACTCCTAAAATTTGATTAAAATTTGTTTTGCGGTCCTTTTTGTCGAGGTTTCTGACGAGCAGGTCTAAATGGGCCTTTCTTTGGACCCGTTGGAATTTTAACTGAGTAAAAAGTACAGAAAATCAGGTTTTGCAATATATTTGTGTTTAAAAGCTCTTAATCAATAACATGAACTCCTAAAATTTGATTAAAACTTGTTTTGCAGTCCTTTTTGAAGAGGTTTCGGACGAGCGGGTCGAAATGGGCCTTTCAATGGACCCGTTGGAATTTTAATAAAGTAAAAAGTATAAAAATTGAGGTTTTACAATATAATTGTGTTGAAAATATCCTAATCAATTATTTGAACTCCTAAAATTTGATTAAAACTTCTTTTGCGGTCCTTTTTGTCGAGGTTTCGGACGAGCAGGTCTAAATGGGCCTTTCAATGGACCCTTTGGAATTTTAACTGAGTAAAAGGTACAGAAAATGAGGTTTTGCAATATAATTGTGTTTCAAAGCTCTTAATCAATTACATGAACTCCTAAAATTTGATTAAAACTTGTTTTGCAGTCCTTTTTGTAGAGGTTTCGGACGAGCTGGTCGAAATGGGCCTTTCAATGGACCCGTTGGAATTTTAACAGAGTAAAAAGTATAAAAATTGAGGTTTTACAATAGAATTGTGTTGAAAATCTCCTAATCAATTACTTGAACTCCTAAAATTTGATTAAAACTTGTTTTGCGGTCCTTTTTGTCGAGGTTTCGGACGAGCAGGTCTAAATGGGCCTTATAGTGGACCCGTTGGAATTTTAACTGAGTAAAAAGTACAGAAATTGAGGTTTTGCAATATAATTGTGTTGAAAAGATACTAATCAATTATTTGAACTCGTAATATTTGAATAAATTTTTTGCGGTCCTTTTTGTAGAGGTTTCGGACGAGTAGGTCTAAATGGGCCATTCAATGGGCTCGTTGGAATTTTAATTGAGTAAAAAGTATAAAAATTGAGGTTTTTCAATATAATTGTGTTGGAAAGCTCTTAATCAATTATTTGAAATCTTAAAATTTGATTAAAACTTGTTTTGCGGTCCTTTTTGTCGAGGTTTCTGAAGAGCAGGTCTAAATGGGCCTTTCAATGGACCCGTTGGAATTTTAACTGAGTAAAAAGTACAGAAAATGAGGTTTTGCAATATAATTGTGTTTAAAAGCTCTTAATCAATAACATGAACTCCTAAAATTTGATTAAAACTTGTTTTGCAGTCCTTTTTGAAGAGGTTTCGGACGAGCGGGTCGAAATGGGCCTTTCAATGGACCCGTTGGAAATTTAACAGAGTAAAAAGTATAAAAATTGAGGTTTTACAATAGAATTGTGTTAAAAATATCCTAATCAATTATTTGAACTCCTAAAATTTGATTAAAACTTGTTTTGCGGTCCTTTTTGTCGAGGTTTCGGACGAGCAGGTCTAAATGGGCCTTTCAATGGACCCATTGGAATTTTAACTGAGTACAAGGTACAGAAAATTAGGTTTTGCAATATAATTGTGTTTCAAAGCTCTTAATCAATTACATGAACTCCTAAAATTTGATTAAAACTTGTTTTGCAGTCCTTTTTGTAGAGGTTTCGGACGAGCGGGTCGAAATGGGCCTTTCAATGGACTCGTTGGAATTTTAACAGAGTAAAAAGTATAAAAATTGAGGTTTTACAATAGAATTGTGTTGAAAATCTCCTAATCAATTACTTGAACTCCTAAAAATTGATTAAAACTTGTTTTGCGGTCCTTTTTGTCGAGGTTTCGGACGAGCAGGTCTAAATGGGCCTTATAGTGGACCCGTTGGAATTTTAACTGAGTAAAAAGTACAGAAATTGAGGTTTTGCAATATAATTGTGTTGAAAAGATACTAATCAATTATTTGAACTCGTAATATTTGAATAAAATTTTTTGCGGTCCTTTTTATAGAGGTTTCGGACGAGTAGGTCTAAATGGGCCATTCAATGGGCTCGTTGGAATTTTAATTGAGTAAAAATTATAAAAATTGAGGTTTTTCAATATAATTGTGTTGAAAAGCTCTTAATCAATTATTTGAACTCCTAAAATTTGATTAAAACTTGTTTTGCGGTCCTTTTTGTCGAGGTTTCTGACGAGCAGGTCTAAATGGGCCTTTCAATGGACCCGTTGGAATTTTAACTGAGTAAAAGGTACAGAAAAAGAGGTTTTGCAATATAATTGTGTTTCAAAGCTCTTAATCAATTACATGAACTCCTAAAATTTGATTAAAACTTGTTTTGCAGTCCTTTTTGTAGAGGTTTCGGACGGGCGGGTCGAAATGGGCCTTTCAATGGACCCGTTGGAATTTTAACAGAGTAAAAAGTATAAAAATTGAGGTTTTACAATAGAATTGTGTTGAAAATGTCCTAATCAATTATTTGAACTCCTAAAATTTGATTAAAACTTTTTTTGCGGTCCTTTTTGTCGAGGTTTCGGACGAGCAGGTCTAAATGGGCCTTTCAATGGACCTGTTGGAATTTTAACTGAGTAAAAGGTACAACAAATGAGGTTTTGCAATATAATTGTGTTTCAAAGCTCTTAACCAATTACATGAACTCCTAAAGTTTGATTAAAACTTGTTTTGTAGTCCTTTTTGTAGAGGTTTCGGACGAGCGGGTCGAAATGGGCCTTTCAATGGACCCGTTGGAATTTTAACTGAGTAAAAAGTATAAAAATTGAGGTTTTACAATATAATTGTGTTGAAAATATCCTAATCAATTATTTGAACTCCTAAAATTTGATTAAAACTTGTTTTGCGGTCCTTTTTGTCGAGGTTTCGGACGAGCAGGTCTAAATGGGCCTTTCAATGGACCCTTTGGAATTTTAACTGAGTAAAAGGTACAGAAAATGAGGTTTTGCAATATAATTGTGTTTCAAAGCTCTTAATCAATTACATGAACTCCTAAAATTTGATTAAAACTTGTTTTGCAGTCCTTTTTGTAGAGGTTTCGGACGAGCTGGTCGAAATGGGCCTTTCAATGGACCCGTTGGAATTTTAACAGAGTAAAAAGTATAAAAATTGAGGTTTTACAATAGAATTGTGTTGAAAATCTCCTAATCAATTACTTGAACTCCTAAAATTTGATTAAAACTTGTTTTGCGGTCCTTTTTGTCGAGGTTTCGGACGAGCAGGTCTAAATGGGCCTTATAGTGGACCCGTTGGAATTTTAACTGAGTAAAAAGTACAGAAATTGAGGTTTTGCAATATAATTGTGTTGAAAAGATACTAATCAATTATTTGAACTCGTAATATTTGAATAAATTTTTTGCGGTCCTTTTTGTAGAGGTTTCGGACGAGTAGGTCTAAATGGGCCATTCAATGGGCTCGTTGGAATTTTAATTGAGTAAAAAGTATAAAAATTGAGGTTTTTCAATATAATTGTGTTGGAAAGCTCTTAATCAATTATTTGAAATCTTAAAATTTGATTAAAACTTGTTTTGCGGTCCTTTTTGTCGAGGTTTCTGAAGAGCAGGTCTAAATGGGCCTTTCAATGGACCCGTTGGAATTTTAACTGAGTAAAAAGTACAGAAAATGAGGTTTTGCAATATAATTGTGTTTAAAAGCTCTTAATCAATAACATGAACTCCTAAAATTTGATTAAAACTTGTTTTGCAGTCCTTTTTGAAGAGGTTTCGGACGAGCGGGTCGAAATGGGCCTTTCAATGGACCCGTTGGAAATTTAACAGAGTAAAAAGTATAAAAATTGAGGTTTTACAATAGAATTGTGTTAAAAATATCCTAATCAATTATTTGAACTCCTAAAATTTGATTAAAACTTGTTTTGCGGTCCTTTTTGTCGAGGTTTCGGACGAGCAGGTCTAAATGGGCCTTTCAATGGACCCATTGGAATTTTAACTGAGTACAAGGTACAGAAAATTAGGTTTTGCAATATAATTGTGTTTCAAAGCTCTTAATCAATTACATGAACTCCTAAAATTTGATTAAAACTTGTTTTGCAGTCCTTTTTGTAGAGGTTTCGGACGAGCGGGTCGAAATGGGCCTTTCAATGGACTCGTTGGAATTTTAACAGAGTAAAAAGTATAAAAATTGAGGTTTTACAATAGAATTGTGTTGAAAATCTCCTAATCAATTACTTGAACTCCTAAAAATTGATTAAAACTTGTTTTGCGGTCCTTTTTGTCGAGGTTTCGGACGAGCAGGTCTAAATGGGCCTTATAGTGGACCCGTTGGAATTTTAACTGAGTAAAAAGTACAGAAATTGAGGTTTTGCAATATAATTGTGTTGAAAAGATACTAATCAATTATTTGAACTCGTAATATTTGAATAAAATTTTTTGCGGTCCTTTTTATAGAGGTTTCGGACGAGTAGGTCTAAATGGGCCATTCAATGGGCTCGTTGGAATTTTAATTGAGTAAAAATTATAAAAATTGAGGTTTTTCAATATAATTGTGTTGAAAAGCTCTTAATCAATTATTTGAACTCCTAAAATTTGATTAAAACTTGTTTTGCGGTCCTTTTTGTCGAGGTTTCTGACGAGCAGGTTTAAATGGGCCTTTCAATGGACCCGTTGGAATTTTAACTGAGTAAAAAGTACAGAAAATGAGGTTTTGCAATATAATTGTGTTTAAAAGCTCTTAATCAATAACATGAACTCCTAAAATTTGATTAAAACTTGTTTTGCAGTCCTTTTTGAAGAGGTTTCGGACGAGCGGGTCGAAAAGGGCCTTTCAATGGACCCGTTGGAATTTTAACAGAGTAAAAAGTATAAAAATTGAGGTTTTACAATAGAATTGTGTTGAAAATATCCTAATCAATTATTTGAACTCCTAAAATTTGATTAAAACTTGTTTTGCGGTCCTTTTTGTCGAGGTTTCAGACGAGCAGGTCTAAATGGGCCTTTCAATGGACCCATTGGAATTTTAAATGAGTAAAAGGTACAGAAAATGAGGTTTTGCAATATAATTGTGTTTCAAATCTCTTAATCAATTACATGAACTCCTAAAATTTGATTAAAACTTGTTTTGCAGTCCTTTTTGTAGAGGTTTCGGACGAGCTGGTCGAAATGGGCCTTTCAATGGACCCGTTGGAATTTTAACAGAGTAAAAAGTATAAAAATTGAGGTTTTACAATAGAATTGTGTTGAAAATCTCCTAATCAATTACTTGAACTCCTAAGATTTGATTAAAACTTGTTTTGCGGTCCTTTTTGTCGAGGTTTCGGACGAGCAGGTCTAAATGGGCCTTTCAATGGACCCGTTGGAATTTTAACTGAGTAAAAGGTAAAGAAAATGAGGTTTCGCAATATAATTGTGTTTCAAAGATCTTAATCAATTACATGAACTCCTAAAATTTGATTAAAACTTGTTTTGCAGTCCTTTTTGAAGAGGTTTCGGACGAGCGGGTCGAAATGGTCCTTTCAATGGGCCCGTTGGAATTTTAACTGAGTAAACAGTATAAAAAATGAGGTTTTTGAATATAATTGTGTTGAAAAGCTCCTAATCAATTATTTGAACTCCTAAAATTTGATTAAAACTTGTTTTGCGGTCCTTTTTGTCGAATTTTCGGATGAGCATGTCTAAATGGGCCTTTCAATGGACCCGTTGGAATTTTAACTGAGTAAAAGTACAGAAATTGAGGTTTTGCAATATAAGTGTGTTGAAAATCTCCTAATCAATTACATGATCTCCTAAAATTTGATTAAAACTTGTTTTGCGGCCCTTTTTGTAGAGGTTTCGGACGAGCAGGTCTAAATGGGCCTTACAGTGGACCCGTTGGAATTTTAACTTAGTAAAAAGTACAGAAAATGAGGTTTTGGAATATAATTGTGTTGAAAAGATACTA
This sequence comes from Hibiscus trionum, assembly GCA_030270665.1. NCBI lineage: Eukaryota > Viridiplantae > Streptophyta > Magnoliopsida > Malvales > Malvaceae > Hibiscus > Hibiscus trionum. The sequence goes on from BSYR01000002.1 coordinate 28,603,567, forward strand.
ATCAATTATTTGAACTCCTAATCAATTATTTGAACTCGAAATATTTGAATAAAATTTTTTGCGGTCTTTTTTGTAGAGGTTTCGGACGGGCAGGTCTAAATGGGCCTTTCAATGGGCTCGTTGGAATTTTAATTGAGTAAAAAGTATAAAAACTTGAGGTTTTTCAATATAATTGTGTTGAAAAGCTCTTAATCAATTATTTGAACTCCTAAAAATTGATTAAAACTTGTTTTGCGGTCCTTTTTGTCGAGGTTTCGGACGAGAAGGTCTAAATGGGCCTTTCAATGCACCCGTTGGAATTTTAACTGAGTAAAAAGTACAGAAATTGAGGTTTTATAATATAATTGTGTTGAAAAGCTACTAATAAATTATTTGAACTCCTAAAATTTGATTAAAACTTGTTTTGCAGTCCTTTTAGTCGAAGTTTCGGACGAGCATGTCTAAATGGGCCTTTCAATGGACCCGTTGGAATTTTAACTGAGTAAAAAGTACAGAAATTGAGGTTTTGCATTATAAGTGTGTTGAAAATCTCCTAATCAATTACATGATCTTCTAAAATTTGTTTAAAACTTGTTTTGCGACCCTTTTTGTAGAGGTTTCGGACGAGCAGGTCTAAATGGGCCTTACAGTGGACCCGTTGGAATTTTAACTGAGTAAAAAGTACATAAATTGAGGTTTTGCAATATAATTGTGTTAAAAAGATACTAATCAATGATTTGAACTCCTAATCAATTATTTGAACTCCTAAAATTTGATTGAAACTTGTTTTGCGGTCCTTTTTGTCGAGGTTTCGGATGAGCAGGTCTAAATGGGCCTTTCAATGGACCCGTTGGAATTTTAACAGAGTAAAAAGTACAGAAAATGATGTTTTGAAATATAATTGTGTTTAAAAGCTCTTAATCAATTACATGAACTCCTAAAATTTGATGAAAACTTATTTTGCTGTCCTTTTTGTAGAGGTTTCGAACGAGCGGGTCGAAATGGGCCTTTCAATGGACCCATTGGAATTTTAATTGAGTAAAAAGTATAAAAATTGAGGTTTTACAATATAATTGTGTTGAAAATCTCCTAATCAATTATTTGAACTTCTAAAATTTTAATAAAACTTTTTTGCGGTCCTTTTTGTAGAGGTTTCGGACGAGCAGGTCTAAATTGGCCTTTCAATGGACCCGTTGGAATTTAACTGAGTAAAAAGGACAGAAATTGAGGTTTTGCAAAATAATTGTGTTGAAAAGCTCCTAATAAATTATTTGAACTCCTAAAATTTGAATAAAACTTTTTTGTGGTCCTTTTTGTAGAGGTTTCCAACGAGCAGGTCTAAATGGACCTTTCAATGGGCCCGTTGGAATTTTAACTGAGTAAATAGTATAAAAAATGAGGTTTTTGAATATAATTGTGTTGAAAAGCTCCTAATCAATTATTTGAACTCCTAAAATTTGATTAAAACTTGTTTTGCGGTCCTTTTTGTCGAAGTTTCGGACGAGCATGTCTAAATGGGCCTTTCAATGGACCCGTTGGAATTTTAACTGAGTAAAAAGTACAGAAATTGAGGTTTTGCAGTATAAGTGTGTTGAAAATCTCTTAATCAATTAAATGATCTCCTAAATTTTTATTAAAACTTGTTTTGCGGCCCTTTTTGTAGAGGTTTCGGACGAGCAGGTCTAAATGGGCCTTACAGTGTACCCGTTGGAATTTTAACTGAGTAAAAAGTACAGAAATTGAGGTTTTGCAATATAATTGTGTTGAAAGGATACTAATCAATTATTTGAACTCCTAATCAATTATTTGAACTCCTAATATTTGAATAAATTTTTTTGCGGTCCTTTTTGTAGAGGTTTCGGACGAGCAGGTCTAAATGGGCCTTTCAATGAACCCGTTGGAATTTTAACTAAGTAAAAAGTAAATAAATTGAGGTTTTGCAGTATAATTGTGTTGAAAAGCTCCTAATAAATTATTTAAACTCCTAAAATTTGAATAAAACTTTTTTGTGGTCCTTTTTGTAGAGGTTTCCTACGAGCAGGTTTAAATGGGCCTTTCAATGTGCCCGTTGGAATTTTAACTGAGTAAACAGTATAAAAAATGAGGTTTTTGAATTTAAATTGTGGTGAGAAGCTCTTAATCAATTATTTGAACTCCTAAAATTTGATTAAAACTTGTTTCGCGGTCCTTTTTGTCGAAGTTTCGGACGAGCATGTCTAAATGGGCCTTTCAATGGACCCGTTGGAATTTTAACTGAGTAAAAAGTACAGAAATTAAGTTTTTGCAATATAAGTGTGTTGAAAATCTCCTAATCAATTACATGATCTCCTAAAATTTAATTAAAACTTATTTTGCGGCCCTTTTTGTAGAGGTTTCGGACGAGCAGGTCTAAATGGGCCTTACAGTGGACCCGTTGGAATTTTAACTTAGTAAAAAGTACAGAAATTGAGGTTTTGCAATATAATTGTGTTGAAAGGATACTAATCAATTATTTGAACTCCTAATCAATTATTTGAACTCCTAATATTTGAATAAATTTTTTTGCGGTCCTTTTTGTAGAGGTTTCGGACGAGCAGGTCTAAATGGGCCTTTCAATGGGCTCGTTGGAATTTTAATTGAGTAAAAAGTAAAAAAAATTGAGGTTTTTCAATATAATTCTGTTGAAAAGCTCCAAATCAATTATTTGAACTCCTAAATTTTGATTAAAACATGTTTTGCGGTCCTTTTTGTCGAGGTTTTCAGACGAGCAGGTCTAAATGGGCCTTTCAATGGACCCGTTGGAATTTTAACTAAGTAAAAAGTACAGAAAATGAGGTTTTTCAATATAATTGTGTTTAAAAGCTCTTAATCAATTACATGAACTCCTAAAATTTGATTAAAACTTGTTTTGCAGTCCTTTTTGAAGAGGTTTCGGACGAGCGGGTCGAAATGGGCCTTTCAATGGACCCGTTGGAATTTTAACAGAGTAAAAAGTATAAAAATTGAGGTTTTACAATAGAATTGTGTTGAAAATATCCTAATCAATTATTTGAACTCCTAAAATTTGATTAAAACTTGTTTTGCGGTCCTTTTTGTCGAGGTTTCGGACGAGCAGGTCTAAATGGGCCTTTCAATGGACCCATTGGAATTTTAACTGAGTAAAAGGTACAGAAAATGAGGTTTTGCAATATAATTGTGTTTCAAAGCTCTTAATCAATTGCATGAACTCCTAAAATTTGATTAAAACTTGTTTTGCAGTCCTTTTTGTAGAGGTTTCGGACGAGCGGGTCGAAATGGGCCTTTCAATGGACCCGTTGGAATTTTAACTGAGTAAAAAGTATAAAAATTGAGGTTTTACAATAGAATTGTGTTGAAAAACTCCTAATCAATTATTTGAACTCCTAAAATTTGATTAAAACTTGTTTTGCGTTCCTTTTTGTCGAGGATTCGGACGAGCGGGTCAAAATGGGCCTTTCAATGGACCCGTTGGAATTTTAACTGAGTAAAAAGTATAGAAAATGAGGTTTTGCAATATAATTGTGTTTAAAAGCTCTTAATCAATTACATGACCTCCTAAAATTTGATTAAAACTTATTTTGCATTCCTTTTTGTAGAGGTTTCGGACGAGCGGGTCGAAATGGGCCTTTCAATGGACCCATTTGAATTTTAATTGAGTAAAAAGTATAAAATTGAGGTTTTAAAATATAATTGTGTTGAAAATCTCCTAATCAATTATTTGAACTTCTAAAATTTTAATAAAACTTTTTTGCGGTCCTTTTTGTAGAGGTTTCGGACGAGCAGGTCTAAATTGGCCTTTCAATGGACCCGTTGGAATTTAACTGATTAAAAAGTACAGAAATTGAGGTTTTAGAAAATAATTGTGTTGAAAAGTTCCTAATAAATTATTTGAACTCCTAAAATTTGAATAAAACTTTTTTGTGGTCCTTTTTGTAGAGGTTTGCAACGAGCAGGTCTAAATGGACCTTTCAATGGGCCCGTTGGAATTTTAACTGAGTAAACAATATAAAAAATGAGGTTTTTGAATATAATTGTGTTGAAAAGCTCCTAATCAATTATTTGAACTCCTAAAATTTCATCAAAACTTGTTTTGCGATCCTTTTTGTCGAAGTTTCGGACGAGCATGTCTAAATGGGCCTTTCAATGGACCCGTTGGAATTTTAACTGAGTAAAAAGTACGGAAATTGAGGTTTTGCAGTATAAGTGTGTTGAAAATCTCCTAATCAATTAAATGATCTCCTAAATTTTGATTAAAACTTGTTTTGCGGCCCTTTTTGTAGAGGTTTCAGACGAGCAGGTCTAAATGGGCGTTACGGTGGACCCGTTGGAATTATAACTAAGTAAAAAGTACAGAAATTGAGGTTTTGCAATATAATTGTGTTGAAAAGCTACTAATCAATTAGTTGAACTCCTAAAATTTTAATAAAACTTTTTTACGGTCCTTTTTGTAGAGGTTTCGGACGAGCAGGTCTAAATTGGCCTTTCAATGGACCCGTTGGAATTTTAACTGAGTAAAAAGTACAGAAATTGAGGTTTTGCAATATAATTGTGTTGAAAAGATACTAATCAATGATTTGAACTCCTAATCAATTATTTGAACTCCTAAAATTTGATTGAAACTTGTTTTGCGTTCCTTTTTGTCGAGGTTTCGGATGAGCAGGTCTAAATGGGCCTTTCAATGGACCCGTTGGAATTTTAACAGAGTAAAAAGTACAGAAAATGATGTTTTGCAATATAATTGTGTTTAAAAGCTCTTAATCAATTACATGAACTCCTAAAATTTGATGAAAACTTATTTTGCTGTCCTTTTTGTAGAGGTTTCGAACGAGCGGGTCGAAATGGGCCTTTCAATGGACCCATTTGAATTTTAATTGAGTAAAAAGTATAAAAATTGAGGTTTTACAATATAATTGTGTTGAAAATCTCCTAATCAATTATTTGAACTTCTAAAATTTTAATAAAACTTTTTTGCGGTCCTTTTTGTAGAGGTTTCGGACGAGTAGGTCTAAATTGGCCTTTCAATGGACCCGTTGGAATTTAACTGAGTAAAAAGGACAGAAATTGAGGTTTTGCAAAATAATTGTGTTGAAAAGCTCCTAATAAATTATTTGAACTCCTAAAATTTGAATAAAACTTTTTTGTGGTCCTTTTTGTAGAGGTTTCCAACGAGCAGGTCTAAATGGACCTTTCAATGGGCCCGTTGGAATTTTAACTGAGTAAATAGTATAAAAAATGAGGTTTTTGAATATAATTGTGTTGAAAAGCTCCTAATCAATTATTTGAACTCCTAAAATTTGATTAAAACTTGTTTTGCGGTCCTTTTTGTCGAAGTTTCGGACGAGCATGTCTAAATGGGCCTTTCAATGGACCCGTTGGAATTTTAACTGAGTAAAAAGTATAGAAATTGAGGTTTTGCAGTATAAGTGTGTTGAAAATCTCTTAATCAATTAAATGATCTCCTAAATTTTTATTAAAACTTGTTTTGCGGCCCTTTTTGCAGAGGTTTCGGACGAGCAGGTCTAAATGGGCCTTACAGTGTACCCGTTGGAATTTTAACTGAGTAAAAAGTACAGAAATTGAGGTTTTGCAATATAATTGTGTTGAAAGGATACTAATCAATTATTTGAACTCCTAATATTTGAATAAATTTTTTTGCGGTCCTTTTTGTAGAGGTTTCGGACGAGCAGGTCTAAATGGGCCTTTCAATGAACCCGTTGGAATTTTAACTAAGTAAAAAGTAAATAAATTGAGGTTTTGCAGTATAATTGTGTTGAAAAGCTCCTAATAAATTATTTAAACTCCTAAAATTTGAATAAAACTTTTTTGTGGTCCTTTTTGTAGAGGTTTCCTACGAGCAGGTTTAAATGGGCCTTTCAATGTGCCCGTTGGAATTTTAACTGAGTAAACAGTATAAAAAATGAGGTTTTTGAATTTAAATTGTGGTGAGAAGCTCTTAATCAATTATTTGAACTCCTAAAATTTGATTAAAACTTGTTTCGCGGTCCTTTTTGTCGAAGTTTCGGACGAGCATGTCTAAATGGGCCTTTCAATGGACCCGTTGGAATTTTAACTGAGTAAAAAGTACAGAAATTAAGTTTTTGCAATATAAGTGTGTTGAAAATCTCCTAATCAATTACATGATCTCCTAAAATTTAATTAAAACTTATTTTGCGGCCCTTTTTGTAGAGGTTTCGGACGAGCAGGTCTAAATGGGCCTTACAGTGGACCCGTTGGAATTTTAACTTAGTAAAAAGTACAGAAATTGAGGTTTTGCAATATAATTGTGTTGAAAGGATACTAATCAATTATTTGAACTCCTAATCAATTATTTGAACTCCTAATATTTGAATAAATTTTTTTGCGGTCCTTTTTGTAGAGGTTTCGGACGAGCAGGTCTAAATGGGCCTTTCAATGGGCTCGCTGGAATTTTAATTGAGTAAAAAGTAAAAAAAATTGAGGTTTTTCAATATAATTCTGTTGAAAAGCTCCAAATCAATTATTTGAACTCCTAAATTTTGATTAAAACATGTTTTGCGGTCCTTTTTGTCGAGGTTTTCAGACGAGCAGGTCTAAATGGGCCTTTCAATGGACCCGTTGGAATTTTAACTAAGTAAAAAGTACAGAAAATGAGGTTTTTCAATATAATTGTGTTTAAAAGCTCTTAATCAATTACATGAACTCCTAAAATTTGATTAAAACTTGTTTTGCAGTCCTTTTTGAAGAGGTTTCGGACGAGCGGGTCGAAATGGGCCTTTCAATGGACCCGTTGGAATTTTAACAGAGTAAAAAGTATAAAAATTGAGGTTTTACAATAGAATTGTGTTGAAAATATCCTAATCAATTATTTGAACTCCTAAAATTTGATTAAAACTTGTTTTGCGGTCCTTTTTGTCGAGGTTTCGGACGAGCAGGTCTAAATGGGCCATTCAATGGACCCATTGGAATTTTAACTGAGTAAAAGGTACAGAAAATGAGGTTTTGCAATATAATTGTGTTTCAAAGCTCTTAATCAATTGCATGAACTCCTAAAATTTGATTAAAACTTGTTTTGCAGTCCTTTTTGTAGAGGTTTCGGACGAGCGGGTCGAAATGGGCCTTTCAATGGACCCGTTGGAATTTTAACTGAGTAAAAAGTATAAAAATTGAGGTTCTACAATAGAATTGTGTTGAAAAACTCCTAATCAATTATTTGAACTCCTAAAATTTGATTAAAACTTGTTTTGCGTTCCTTTTTGTCGAGGATTCGGACGAGCGGGTCAAAATGGGCCTTTCAATGGACCCGTTGGAATTTTAACTGAGTAAAAAGTATAGAAAATGAGGTTTTGCAATATAATTGTGTTTAAAAGCTCTTAATCAATTACATGACCTCCTAAAATTTGATTAAAACTTATTTTGCATTCCTTTTTGTAGAGGTTTCGGACGAGCGGGTCGAAATGGGCCTTTCAATGGACCCATTTGAATTTTAATTGAGTAAAAAGTATAAAATTGAGGTTTTAAAATATAATTGTGTTGAAAATCTCCTAATCAATTATTTGAACTTCTAAAATTTTAATAAAACTTTTTTGCGGTCCTTTTTGTAGAGGTTTCGGACGAGCAGGTCTAAATTGGCCTTTCAATGGACCCGTTGGAATTTAACTGATTAAAAAGTACAGAAATTGAGGTTTTAGAAAATAATTGTGTTGAAAAGTTCCTAATAAATTATTTGAACTCCTAAAATTTGAATAAAACTTTTTTGTGGTCCTTTTTGTAGAGGTTTGCAACGAGCAGGTCTAAATGGACCTTTCAATGGGCCCGTTGGAATTTTAACTGAGTAAACAATATAAAAAATGAGGTTTTTGAATATAATTGTGTTGAAAAGCTCCTAATCAATTATTTGAACTCCTAAAATTTCATCAAAACTTGTTTTGCGATCCTTTTTGTCGAAGTTTCGGACGAGCATGTCTAAATGGGCCTTTCAATGGACCCGTTGGAATTTTAACTGAGTAAAAAGTACGGAAATTGAGGTTTTGCAGTATAAGTGTGTTGAAAATCTCCTAATCAATTAAATGATCTCCTAAATTTTGATTAAAACTTGTTTTGCGGCCCTTTTTGTAGAGGTTTCAGACGAGCAGGTCTAAATGGGCGTTACGGTGGACCCGTTGGAATTATAACTAAGTAAAAAGTACAGAAATTGAGGTTTTGCAATATAATTGTGTTGAAAAGCTACTAATCAATTAGTTGAACTCCTAAAATTTTAATAAAACTTTTTTACGGTCCTTTTTGTAGAGGTTTCGGACGAGCAGGTCTAAATTGGCCTTTCAATGGACCCGTTGGAATTTTAACTGAGTAAAAAGTACAGAAATTGAGGTTTTGCAATATAATTGTGTTGAAAAGCTCCTAATAAATTATCTGAACTCCTAAAATTTGAATAGAACTTTTTTGTGGTCCTTTTTGTAGAGGTTTCCAACGGGCAGGTCTAAATGGACCTTTCAATGGGCCCGTTGGAATTTTAACTGAGTAAACAGTATAAAAAACTGAGGTTTTTGAGTATAATTGTGTTGAAAAGCTCCTAATCAATTATTTGAACTCCTAATATTTGATTAAAACTTGTTTTGCGGTCCTTTTTGTCGAAGTTTCGGACGAGCATGTCTAAATGGGCCTTTCAATGGACCCGTTGGAATTTTAACTGAGTAAAATGTACAGAAATTTAGGTTTTGCAGTATAAGTGTGTTGAAAATCTCCTAATCAATTAAATGATCTCCTAAATTTTGATTAAAACTTGTTTTGCGGCCCTTTTTGTAGAGGTTTCAGACGAGCAGGTCTAAATGGGCCTTACAGTGGACTCGTTGGAATTTTAACTGAGTAAAAAGTACAAAAATTGAGGTTTTGCAATCTAATTGTGTTGAAAAGCTACTAATCAATTAGTTGAACTCCTAATCAATTATTTGAATTCGTAATATTTGAATAAACTTTTTTGCGGTCCTTTTTGTAGAGGTTTCGGACGAGCAGGTTTAAATGGGCCTTTCAATGGGCTCGTTGGAATTTTAATTGAGTAAAAAGTATAAAAATTGAGGTTTTTCAATATAATTTTGTTGAAAAGCTCCTAATCAATTATTTGAATTCCTAAAATTTGATTAAACTTGTTTTGTGGTCCTTTTTGTCGAGGTTTCGGACGAGCAGGTCTAAATGGGCCTTTCAATGGACCCGTTGGAATTTTAACTGAGTAAAAAGTACATAAAATGAGGTTTTGCAATATAATTGTGTTTAAAAGCTCTTAATCAATTACATGAACTCCTAAATTTTGAATAAAACTTGTTTTGCAGTCCTTTTTGTAGAGGTTTCGGATGAGCGGGTCGAAATGGGCCATTCAATGGACCCGTTGGAATTTTAACTGAGTAAAAAGTATAAAAATTGAGGATTTACAATAGAATTTTGTTGAAAATCTCCTAATCAATTATTTGAACTCCTAAAATTTGATTAAAACTTGTTTTGCGGTCCTTTTTGTAGAGGTTTCAGACGAGCAGGTCTAAATGGGCCTTTCAATGGACCCGTTGGAATTTTAACTGAGTAAAAAGTACAGAAATTGAGGTTTTGCAATAAAAACCTGTTGAAAAGCTCCTAATAATTTTTTTGAACTCCTAAAATTTGATTAAAACTTGTTTTGCGGTACTTTTTGTAGAGGTTTCGGACGTGCAGGTCTTATTGGGCCTTTCAATTTACCCGTTGGAATTTTAACTGAGTAAAAAGTACAGATATTGAGGTTTTGCAATATAAGTGTGTTGAAAATCTCCTAATATTTTACATGATCTCCTAAAATTTGATTAAAACTTGTTTTGTTGTCCTTTTTGTAGAGGTTTCAGACGAGCAAATCAAAATGGGCCTTTCAATGGACCCGTTGGAATTTTAACTGAGTAAAAAGTACAGAAATTGAGGTTTTGCAATATAATTGTGTTGAAAAGCTCCTAATCAATTACATGAACTCCTAAGATTTGATTAAAACTTGTTTTGCTGTCCTTTTTGTAGAGGTTTCAGACGAGCAAATCAAAATGGGCCTTTCAATGGACCCGTTGGAATTTTAACTTAGTAAAAAGTACAAAAATTGAGGTTTTGCAATATAATTGTGTTGAAAAGCTCCTTATCAATTATTTGAACTCCTAAAATTTGAATAAAACTTTTTTGCGGTACTTTTTGTCGAGGTGTCGGACGAGTAGGTCAAAATAGGCCTTTCAATGGACCCGTTGGAAATTTAACTAAGTAAAAAGTATAGAAACTGAGGTTTTGCAATATTATTGTGTTAAAAAGCTCCTAATCAATTACATGAACTCCTAAAATTTGATTAAAACTTGTTTTGCTGTCCTTTTTGTAGAGGTTTCAGACGAGCAAATCAAAATGGGCCTTTCAATGGACCCGTTGTAATTTTAACTGAGTAAAAAGTACAGAAATTGTGGTATTGGAATATAATTGTGTTGAAAAGCTCCTAATAAATTACACGAACTCCTAAAATTTGATTAAAACATGTTTTGATGTCCTTTTTGTAGAGGTTTCAGATGAGCAAATCAAAATGGGCCTTTCAATGGACCCGTTGGAATTTTAACTAAGTAAAAAGTAAAAAAATTGAGGTTTTGCAATATAATTGTGTTGAAAAGCTCCTAATCAATTACATGAACTCCTAAAATTTGATTAAAACTTGTTTTGCAGTCCTATTGTAGAGGTTTCGGATGAGCGGGTCGAAATGGGCCTTTCAACGGACCCGTTGGAATTTTAACTGAGTAAAAAAGTACGGAAATTGTGGTTTTGCAATATAATTGTGTTGAAAAGCTCCTAATAAATTATTTCAATTCCTAAAATTTGAATAAAACTTTTTTGTGGTCCTTTTTGTTGAGGTTTCGAACGAACAGGTCTAAATGGGCCTTTCAATGGGCCCGTTGGAATTTTAACTGAGTAAATAGTATAAAAAATGAGGTTTTTGAATATAATTGTGATGAAAAGCACCTAATCAATTATTTGAACTCCTAAAATTTGATTAAAACTTGTTTTGCGGTCCTTTTTGTCGAAGTTTCGGACGAGCAGGTCTAAATGGGCCTTTCAATGGACCGGTTGGATTTTTTTTTGATAAAGCTCCCCCCTCGTTGGAATTTTAACTGAGTAAAAAGTACAGAAATTGAGGTTTTCTAATATAAGTGTGTTGAAAATCTCCTAATCAATTACATGAACTCCTAAAATTTGATTAAAACTTGTTTTACGGCTCTTTTTGTAGAGGTTTCGAACGAGCAGGTCTAAATGGGCCTTACAGTGGACCCGTTGGAATTTTAACTGAGTAAAAAGTACGGAAATTGAGGTTTTGCAATATAATTGTGTTGAAAGGATACTAATCAATTATTTGAATTCCTAATCAATTATTTGAACTCGTAATATTTGAATAAAAATTTTTGCGGTCCTTTTTGTAGAGGTTTCGGACGAGCAGGTCTAAATGGGCCTTTCAATGGGCTTTTTTGGAATTTTAATTGAGTAAAAAGTATAAAAACTGAGGTTTTACAATATTATTGTGTTGAAAAGCTCCTAATCAATTATTTGAACTCCTAAAATTTGATTAAAACTTGTTTTACGGTCCTTTTTGTCGAGGTTTCGGACGAGCAGGTCTAAATGGGCCTTTCAATGGACCCGTTGGAATTTTGTTTTGATAAAGCTCCCCCCCTCGTTGGAATTTTAACTGAGTAAAAAGTACAGAAAATGAGGTTTTGCAATATAATTGTGTTTAAAAGCTCTTAATCAATTACATGAACTCCTAAAATTTGATTAAAAGTTGTTCTGTAGTCCTTTTTGTGGAGGATTCGGACAAGCGGGTCGAAATGGGCCTTTCAATGGACCCGTTGGAATTTTAACTTAGTAAAAAGTTTAAAAATTGAGGTTTTACAATAGAATTGTGTTGCAAATCTCCTAATCAATTATTTGAACTCCTAAAATTTTAATAAAACTTTTTTGCGGTCCTTTTTGTAGAGGTTTCGGACGAGCAGGTCTAAATGGGCCTTTTAATGGACCCATTGGAATTTTAACTGAGTAAAAAGTACATAAATTGAGGTTTTGCAAAAAAATTGTGTTGAAAAGCTCCTATTAAATTATTTGAACTCCTAAGATTTGATTAAAACTTGTTTTGCGGTCCTTTTTGTTGAAGTTTCGGACGAGCAGGTCTTAATGGGCCTTTCAATGGACCCGTTTGAATTTTAACGGAGTAAAAAGTACAGAAATTGAGGTTTTGCAATATAAGTGTGTTGAAAATCTCCTAATCAATTACATGAACTCCTAAAATTTGATTAAAACTTGTTTTGTTGTCCTTTTTGTAGAGGTTTCAGACGAGCAAATCAAAATGGGCCTTTCAATGGACCCGTTGGAATTTTAACTGAGTTAAAAGTACAGAAATTGAGGTTTTGCAATATAATTGTGTTGAAAAGCTCCTAATAAATTACATGAACTCCTAAAATTTGATTAAAACTTGATTTGATGTCCTTTTTGTAGAGGTTTTAGACGAGCAAATCAAAATGGGTATTTCAATGGACCCGTTGGAATTTTAACTGAGTAAAAAGTACAGAAATTGAGGTTTTGCAATAAAATTGTGTTGAAAAGCTCCTAATAAATTATTTGAACTCCTAAAATTTGATTAAAACTTGTTTTGCGGTCCTTTTTGTTGATGTTTCGGACGAGCAGGTCTTAATGGTCCTTTCAATGGACCCGATGGATTTTTAACTGAGTTAAAAGTACAGAAATTGAGGTTTTTCAATATAAGTGTGTTGAAAATCTCCTAATCAATTACATGGACTCCTAAAATTTGATTAAAACTTGTTTTGTTGTCCTTTTTGTAGAGGTTTCAGACGAGCAAATCAAAATGGGCCTTTCAATGGACCCGTTGGAATTTTAAATGAGTAAAAAGTACAGATATTGAGGTTTTGCAATATAATTGTGTTGAAAAGCTCCTAATTAATTACATGAACTCCTAAAATTTGATTAAAACTTGATTTGTTGTCCTTTTTGTAGAGGTTTTAGACGAGCAAATCAAAATGGGCATATCAATGGACCCGTTGGAATTTTAACTGTGTAAAAAGTACAGAAATTGAGGTTTTGCAATAAAATTGTGTTGAAAAGCTCCTAATAAATTATTTGAACTCCTAAAATTTGATTAAAACTTGTTTTGCGGTCCTTTTTGTTGAGGTTTTGGACGAACATGTCTTAATGGGCCTTTCAATGGACCCGTTGGAATTTTAACTAAGTAAAAAGTACAGAAACTGAGGTTTTGCAATATAAGTGTGTTGAAAAGGTCCTAATAAATTAATAGAACTCCTAAAATTTGAATAAAACTTTTTTGCGTTCCTCTTTGTAGAGGTTTCGGACTAGCAGGTCTAAATGGGACTATCAATGAGCCCGTTGGAATTTTAACCGAGTAAAAAGTTTAAAAATTGAGGTTTTTCATTATAATTGTGTTGAAAAGGTCCTAATAAATTATTTGAACTCCCAAAATTTGATTAAAACTTGTTTCGCGACCCTTTTTGTAGAGGTTTCGGACGAGCAGGTCTAAATGGGCCTTACAATGGACCCGTTGGAATTTTAACTGAGTAAAAAGTACGGAAGTTGAGGTTTTGCAATATAATTGTGTTGAAAAGCTACTAATCAATTATTTGAACTCCTAAAATTTGATTAAAACTTGTTTTACGGTACTTTTTGTCGAGGTTTCGGACGAGCAGCTCTAAATGGGCCTTTTTATGGACCCGTTGGAATTTTAACTGAGTAAAAAGTACATAAATTGAGGTTTTGCAATAGAATTGTGTTGAAAACTCCTAATCAATTACATGAACTCCTAAAATTTGATTAAAACTTGTTTTGCTGTCCTTTTTGTAGAGGTTTCAGACGAACAGATCAAAATAGGCCTTTCAATGGACCCGTTGGAATTTTAACTTAGTAAAATGTACAGAAATTGAGGTTTTGGAATATAATTGGGTTGAAAAGCTCCTAATCAATTATTTGAACTCCTAAAATTTGAATAAAACTTTTTTGCGGTCCTTTTTGTAGAGGTTTCGAACGAGCAGGTCTAAATGGGCCTTTCAATGGGCCCGTTGGAATTTTAACTGAGTAAACAATATAAAAATTGAGGTTTTTGAATATAATTGTGTTGAAAAGCTCCTAATCAATTATTTGAACTCCTAGAATTTGATTAAAACTTGTTTTGCGGTCCATTTTGTCGAAGTTTCGGACGAGCAGGTCTAAATGGGCCTTTCAATGGACCCGTTGGAATTTTAACAGAGTAAAAAGTACAGAAATTGAGGTTTTGCAATATAAGTGTGTTGAAAATCTCCTAATCAATTACATGATCTCCTAAAATTTGATTAAAACTTGTTTTGCGACCCTTTTTGTAGTGGTTTCGGACGAGCAGGTCTAAATGGGCCTTATAGTGGACTCGTTGGAATTTTTTTTGAAGGAAATGGGCCTCATTAAAAACCCCTCTAGCCACCCTGTGCCGAGGCGCAAGGTGAACCTATTGGGAAAAGAGTGCCCTGAGATATATTAGAACGAAAAGACTGACTATCAGCCAGTACATCAGATTGAATACAATCAGGAATAATAGAGTCAAAGAAAATAGAGGATGCAGAGTGTAAAGCCCAAGAGGCTAAGTTATGAGCCACAAAATTGGCTGATCTAGGTACAAAAGATAGACTAATCAAAGGAGAGGCATCAAGCAAAGCCTTAGTAGTGGGCCGAGAGAGCTTATTGACAACGATGGCTGAATCTGATTCGATGAGCACCTCACCCCAACCTCTGTCTCTGACCATCATGATACCAACAACGATGGCGTGGAGCTCAACGATGGTTGCATTCCGACAGCCGGCCTCATGAACGGCACATCCACGAAGAATAGAACCCTGAGCATCACGAGCGACAACTCTAATAGCTGCAGAACCGGACCTATGGTGAAAGGCACCGTCCACGTTAATCTTGACAACCTCCGTCATCGGCGGTCTCCATCGTGGTGGGGCGGCGGCGGGCACGGCGGTCGGCTGATGGGAAGCGGGGAGAGTGTTGGCAATGGCATAATCCTGTAAAAGACCCTGAGAGCATTCATGGTAGTGAGCCATGGTGGCTGGAGCTGTTGAGAGTGGATCCAGTCATTCCGCCGATTCCAGATATTCCATAGAGCCGTTAAGAGCAGAGCAAACCCCGTATCATCTAGTCACTTAGTTCCTTCAGATAACCAAAGATGTCATGGAAGTGGAGTGACTATCATAGATGCCAGAGGGAAGCCCAACCAGACGAAGAACCTCATTAGCCCCTGGACAATCACGTAGAGCATGTACTGTCGTCTCCGCAATGGTAGGACAAAACGGGCAGGGTCCAGCAGTAGGATGAATAATCCGTAATCTATCCCCTGTGGGTAACGCGTCCCGTCCGGCACGCCAGCTAAAGGAGCGAATTTTGGGCAGCGTTGGGGCCTTGGCAATAAACTTCCAAAGTCCGTTTGGTCTCCCCAAGGGACGCGGAGGTTTATGTAGAAAGAAATATCCAGATCAAACGGAGTAGGTCCCAGAGTCATGATGGCCCCAAATCAGGGTTTCTCCCTGGGTTCGGATGATTGGAACTTGTAGGATGCGCTCAACATCATCCCTGTCAAAAACTTGATGAAGCTTGTTTTCATCCCAGCTAGTGTAGTCACGAGACATATAATCACGACAACGTGCAGACAGCTCGTCATTGTCCAAATACTCCCCGAACAGGGTAATCGGCGAGTCACCACCCCAGTTGTCACTAAGAATGCGAATCTTACTCTTATGCCCTGGGCGCCAAAAATAGCCTGGACCTAGAGACTGTATAGTTTGACTAATCCCCTTCCAGGCGAAGGATGCACGTTTGTCAGCCTGAGCGTGCAGCAAGTCGCCCGAGGGGTAGTACTTTGCACGAAGAACCCGTGCCAGCAGAGATTTAGGGTTCGATATAAGGTGTCAAATCTGTTTACCAAGAAGGGCAATATTAAAAGCACTTAGATCCCGAAAACCTAAGCCCATGCAGCTTTAGGGGTGCATAGGGTGTCCCATGACAAGAGTGGCCAGCCTCGTTTGTTACTGCGCCCCGACCACCAATAGCGGCGAATAGAAGAGGTAATGTCATCAATGATATTTTGCAGTAACAAGTAGCATGACATAACGTATTGAGGCATCGCTTGAGCCACAGATTTGATTAGAATTTCTCTCCCACTGTAGGAAAGAAAGCTACTATCCCATTTACTCATTAGAGAGTGCACTTTGTCACGAACGAACCCTAATGAGGCAGTCATGTTGCGTTTGATTAAAAGCAGTACACCCAGATAGATGCCTGGGTTGTCAACTAAGCGTACACCCAGAGTCAATCGCAACTTTTGGAGGAAATGGGTCGAACACTTACGACTGCAAAAGGCCGTGGATTTATCAAAATTGACCGTCTGTCCTGAGGAGGAGGCATACATAGAAAGAATGTATTGGAGACGGTCAACTTCCTCAGCCCGGTTACGTAAAAACACAATGTTGTCGTCGGCAAAAAGTAGATGGGTAACACGAGGCCCATGACGACTCGTATTGAGGCCCAGCAACCGTCCTTCCCTTTGTTCCGTTTCGAGGGCTGCCGAAAGACCCTGGGAGCAGATCAAGAAAAGGAAGGGTGATAGAGGGTCACCTTGTCGAATACCCCGGGTGGGAAAGAATTCCTTTGATAGGGCACCGTTGACCCGTACCAAGAACGAAACAGAAGATACGCAACAAAAAATAAGATTCACCCAGTCCTTGGCAAACCCCATTCGCAACATAATATTGCGCAAGAAGGACCATTCTACACGGTCAAAAGCCTTCTCCATATCCAGGTTGACTGCTGCCCCTTGCGAGGCTACTGACCCATTAGAATGAAGCGAGTGCACCAACTCGTGCGCTATAAGAATGTTGTCAGTGATATTGCGACCGCTAATGAACGCGGCTTGAGAAGCACTGATACAACAGGGTAAAATGGATTTAAGACGATTAACCAGAACCTTAGAAACCGTCCTGTAGATGACAGTGCACAAGCTAATGGGTCTAAAATGTTTAATGGTAGTAGGGTCAGATATTTTAGGGATGAGCACAATTACTGACCGGTTAATTGATGCCATGTCAGCTTTCCCCTGAAGAAGATCCAAACAAAGTGTAAGGAAATCAGGTTCTATCAGATTCCAGTGCTGACGGTAAAAGCTACTAGGGAATCCATCAATTCTCGGTGCCTTCTTAGGGTTTATATCATGGAAGGCAGCTAAAATTTCCTCCTTAATGAAAGGTTGCAAGAGAGATGTGTTCATGTCCGAAGTAACGGTGGAACAAACATTCCCAAGAAGTGCCAGGGAAGACACTGGTTTGGATGAGGTAAAAATGTCCTGAAAATAGGTTGAGGCAATGCGAAGTGTTTCAGAATTCGAGGTTTGCCATACACCAGTCTCATCAAGGAGGCCACAGATTGTGTTTTTCCTCCGACGTCGAGATGCTCAAGCGTGGAAATATGTGGTAGTTTTGTCACCATTGGTCAACCATGAAACCCGGGAGCGTTGTGCCCAGTATGCCTCCCTGGCATCTGTTAAGCTCCGGAGTTCCGATTTTGCACTATGTAGACCGCTATTCGCTGTGCATATTGATGACGATGAGTGCCTTGACACTCTTGAAGTTTGTGGCCCAAAGTGGAAAGTTTGTCTAAAAGGGGCCCAAAAGAGGAAGCCCATGTTTGTTGACAAATCGGTATGCATGATGGGTCGTTGGCCCAGCAAGATTCGAACCGAAAATGATCCGAGGCAGGCTCTAGGACAGTATACGGATGGCCAATATTAGATGTGTCCATGATGATAACACTATGATCCGATTCAAGTGAGAAAGAGTGAGAGTGCGAAAAGTGAGGGTGGTCCTGCAACCACTTAGAGCAAGCCACAAAGCGATCGAGTCTCTCGCAGACCGGGGTAACATTTGGCCCAGTCCGGGTCCAAGTGAACCAACCCTTGGTGGGCTTACAATCATATAGGTTATTACGAGAAAGACAATCTCGAAAATTATGAATTTGGGAGCGAGGTCTACGACTCCCACCTTGTTTTTCCTTGTCATCGAGAATGTCATTAAGATCACCTCCTATAAGCCATGGAAGAGGTGAAATAGGTTTTAGGGAATCAATAAGGTCCCACGTTTGGGATTTCATATTCGTTACAGCGTACCCATATATACAAGTAAATCTGAAGTGATAATTAGAGCATTTCAAAAGCACATCAATATATCTCACGGAGGACGAGAGTAAATCCAGTGAAATATTTTTATTCCAAAACAGGCCTAAGCCTGAACACGTAGGGCTGTTATCCACAGCAAAAAAACCATCCATATCAAGCAAAAGTTTAAGACTTTCAAACCTAGCAGAATTTAAACGAGTTTCTGACAAAAAAAGAACGTCCGGATGTAAACGAAAAACAATAGAACGTAACTCATGAACTGCCGAGGGCATACCAAGGCCTCGACAGTTCCAACATATGACTCTCATTTCTCTCGGCAGGGTTGACCGTCAACCACCGCCGAAGAGTTTTTGCTGCTCATCATAGCTTTCAAACTTTTTTGATTTTTTCATGTTGCTTTCCTGCTTTTCCTGCGATCAGAGGGGACGTACGAAGACATTTAGCAATTCCTCCATTAATAATAGGGGGCTACGCTTCGCTTTTTTTGGGCCAACAACACTCTTCCCCTTGTTCGTGGTGGCAGCCAGCCAATCTTCAAAATCTGGGTTAACTGGAACCCCAGATTTGTTAGTTCTTTCCCGTGTGGCCGTGTCAACGACAGTGGGCATTGGGACATCATCTTCATCGATGAGAATGAACCTCTTTTATGGAGGTGTGTCGGAGGCATGTGGCTGCACAGCGGTACCATCCTCATCCTCACCTTCATGAGATCCCTTGTCCACTGATTCTTCATCGGCGGGGATCATATCCAGTGGGGCAATGTCCAGGGGTTCCATGTGGCCAGTCACCTCATCAACTGGGGTAGTGAGGGGCAGCTCAGTGGACGGTACAAGCTCATTAGCTGGTGTCGTGGGAATAGGCTCCTCCTCCCCAAGCAAATCATCATCCTCCAGGTGCATATCCTTTCATGCACATGTGGTGGCATCTGCAACAGTAGGTTGCACTGGTTGTGCTACCTCATCCGGGTTTGCAACAACATTGGCAGCCCAGTCCTTAGCTTTATTTTCTGAGAATGAAGAAATAAAGTACACTTGTAGTCGTAAGGAAAAAACAGTGTGTAAAAGAAACTTATATCCAAAGGCAGTTAATGAAAGATAAATGAAGGAGAATGATAAACAATATGATAAGTAAGAAGAACCTATGACGGCCTCATGTTGTTTGGAAGACGAGCCCGGTTCGAAGTATCGGACCCGACCTCTCACGTTAGTTTTGAGAGTTGGCTTAGGGGCCGGTGCACGGAGCCAGTCCCCATATGACAGACCTGCACTAGGCTTGTCCTTGAAAGCAGCACAGGTGGCTCTAAGGTGAGAAAGTATCCCACATCCATGGCAGAAAGTGGGAAGCTTTTCATATTGTACGGGCAGCATTTTGGGCTTCTTAGGGTCCTCCTCATCTGCCAAGGCTACTCCACGACGGAGTGGTTGGGTGATATCGACAAGGATACCGACACGTAAAAATTTCACCATGTTACCTTCATCATCTTTTCGTGTATCCGTGCTTATCACTGCTCCTAGGCCACTGCCCAAAGCCCGTCCCGCTGCGTTAGCCACTGTGTCACCCATCATCATCTCCAAGGGCACTCGAAGGATACGGACCCATATCCTCATGTGTGTGAATCAGTATTCATCAATCGTTAATTGGGGGTGAATGGGAATGAGAGCTAACCAGTCTCGTTTAAAAGTCCAGGGTCCTCTCTTGAGAATCTCCCTCACCCGTGCTGCTGATTAAAACTTGAAGAGGAAGTACCCCGATCCAAGAATAGTGATGGAGATGACTCTGTCATTTTTCCAAACAGTCGTGAATACCCTCACAAGGGTAGCCTCATCAACTTTTGCAGTGGGTAAGATTTTCCCTAACAAAGAGCATTTCTGGTCTTCTAGTGGTATAGCTTTCGTGGCTTTTGGGGCATAGACCACACTCTGCTCCTCTGCAGTGAATTGCAGGTTATCAAAGTGGTCCAAAAAGGAATCGGAAGAAGCCATAGAGATGTGGTGGAAGTTGAGGGAAAGTTGGATGCAGAGAACTCGAAGGTAATGGTAAAAACTGTCTCGGACGTAATAGAGGTAATTGATAGATAAAAAAGAAGATAATATGGTAATGATAAACCCAGTCTGGTTCCTCAAATGTCGGTAAGTTTAAATTTTGAAAAAAAAGAAATTTGAATTAGAGATATAGGATGAAGAGAGAAGAATTCAAATTGAATGAGCTTTGTGTAGATGTGATAAAAGATACTCCTAAAAAAAAGGAGGAGATCAATTATCATAATATCAGCAGCATCCCTAACTATTAGGAGCAGTGTTTTTGGAAAAGTCTGGAGATTGAGGTAAGGTAGGAAACCTAGCATTAATTTAAATTTTAAAATTATGCTAAGCAATCGGGGATTATTTTCTCTCCAAAAATATCGGAGATTCTAGTTCCTAAGAATGAGGACATGATATTTCGTATTGGGCTCTGATTCGATGGATCCCAGGCCCATGTTCCTGGCGGCGCCGTTGTGAATGGGTGGTCTGAGGAAAAAACCTTTTCCCGTGGCAGCTCCATGGCCCATAATGCCAAAATTAAACTGCAGCCACTTTCCTTGTATAGTTGGTGAAAATAAAACATAATATCCACGTAGAAGTCATGCACGTAAAGTGCAACCTGCATGAACCATGCAGGCTGTATGGACTTCCATTCGATGGTAACGAGCCAATGGCAGGCAGTGGACTGCCCTTCGAGCTGTCCACTCGTCAGAATTCCCTTAATCATGGGTGTAGCCTATCGATTTATCAGAACCCCCATAGCCGTGGAGACAAGCTGCCACAATATTGGAGGCCCTTCGTTAGGCTACATAAGCATCCCTCGTCTGACGGATCTGATCGTAATACAAGGCCCAGAAGGCCAAGAATAATTCATTGTGTTAAGAAGGAATGTGATGTAATTACAAGACCATTGAGGCCAGGATAAAACTCGTGCATTGATTAGCAGATCGGGAAATAATTTGGGTAATCCAAAACCCAAAGGTTGATTAAAACGATACCATGTTGGACTATGGATCTGAAAAAACTCATAAGTAAAACATGTCCATTCTAACAGCAAGTAGCATCCAACGTAAAGGATGGATGAGAAAAAATTAAAACAACAGTATAAGAAGAGATACGTACCTTTGCTATGTCGGACCAGAAAAGGACATAGCGCCAAATCTGGTGTATGGCTGGAGGACGGAGAAGGATGAGAGGCGGTGGTCTGAGGAGGAGGAGGGAGAGGATGGGGAGGAGAGCCGGTGGCCGGAGGAGGAGAAGGGGAAAGAGGGGAGGAGGAGGCGGTGGTTAAAGGGTGGAGATTGAGAAAGGGATAGAAAAAGCAAAGGGAGGGCAAGAGAGAATTCAGAGAGAATTTTCATTCCAACGTTACCCGTTTACCAGTTGGAATTTTAACTGAGTGACCCGTTGGAATTTTAACTGAGTAAAAAGTACAGAAATTATGGTTTTGCAATATAATTGCGTTGAAAAGCTACTAATCAATTATTTGAACTCCTAAAATTTGATTAAAACTTCTTTTGCGGACCTTTTTGTCGAGGTTTCGGACGAGCGGGTCTAAATGGGCCTTTCAATGGACCCGTTGGAATTTTAACTGAGTAAAAAGTACAAAAAATGAGGTTTTGTAATATAAGTGTGTTGAAAATCTCCTAATCAATTACATGATCTCCTAAATTTTGATTAAAACTTGTTTTGGGGCCCTTTTTGTAGAGGTTTCAGACGAGCAAGTCTAAATGGGCCTTACAATGGACCCGTTGGAATTTTAATTTAGTAAAAACCATAAAAAATGAGGTTTTTCAATATAATTGTGTTGAAAAGCTCCTAATCAATTACTTGAACTCCTTAAATTTGATTAAAACTTGTTTTGATGTCCTTTTTGTCGAGGTTTCGGACGAGCTGGTCTAAATGGGCCTTTCAATGGACCCGTTGGAATTTTAACTAGGTAAAAAGTACATAAATAGAGCTTTTGCAATATAATTGTGTTGAAAAGATCCTAATCAATTACATGAACTCCTAAAATTTGATTAAAACTTGTTTTGTAGTCCTTTTTTAGAGGTTTCGGACGAGCGGGTCAAAATGGGCCTTTCAATGGACCCGTTGGAATTTTAACCGAGTAAAAAGTACAGAAATTGAGGTTTTGCAATATAATTGTGTTGAAAAGCTCCTAATCAATTACTTGAACTCCTAATATTTGAATAAAACTTTTTTGCGGTCCTTTTTGTAGAGGTTTCAGACGAGAAGGTCTAAATGGACCTTTCAATGGGCCCGTTGGAATTTTTTTTAACTGAGTAAAAAGTATAAAAATTTAGGTTTTTCAATATAATTGTGTTGAAAAGCTCATAATTAATTACATGATCTCCTAAATTTTGATTAAAACTTGTTTTGCGGTCCTTTTTGTCGAGGTTTCAAACGAGCAGGTCTAAATGGGCCTTTCAATGGACCCGTTGGAATTTTAACTGAGTAAAAAGTACATAAATTGAGGTTTTGCAATATAATTGTGTTGAAAAGCTCCTAATCAATTACATGAACTCCTAAAATTTGATTAAAACTTGTCTTGCAGTCCTTTTGTAGAGGTTTCGGACGAGCGGGTCGAAATGGGCCTTTCAATGGATTCGTTGAAATTTTTTTTTGAAGAAAAAGGCCTCATTAAAAACCCCTACTAATGTCCTTCAAGCAGAGCTAGAGGACCCTAAAAAGGGGAAAAGAGTACCTTAATTTTTTTAATTCGAAGAGTAGCTCTTTACAAGGTGATTAATACACGGTGGAATGTTAGAGCTAAAGGACATGGAAGACATAGATCCTAGAGCATTAGCGGCCAAAGTATGAGCCACAGAATTTGCCTCACGGCGTACATAAGTTACAAAAGCAAAAGGCAAAGTTTGAAGAGACTCTCGAAGCCTGAGAAGAAGAGGTTCCAACGTAGATAGGTCGTGTCCTGGATTGTTGAGCCTATTCGAAAGAGAGGCACAATCCGTTTCGAACAAAATCCGTTGCCAGCCTTAAGATTGAGCAAAGGTAATACCCGTAAGAAGGCCTTCACCTTCACAAGTGACTGCATCCAAACAACTGCCTAACGGGTAAGCAAGGCCCCCGACGACCGCACCTGTAGCATCACGTGCCACGACACCAACAACCGCTGCACGAGTGGTAGGGTCAAAAGCCCCATCCACATTTATCTTGATGTGATCATGTGGGGGAGGTCTCCAACATGAAGGAGAGAGAATAGATGATGACGGATGGGATGAAGGGGTGGCTTTGCAAAAGTCATCATGTAGGTTGATCGAATTAATAGCAGTAAGCCACGGTGGTTGTAGATGGCGATTATGAACCAAGTCGTTACGCCTATTCCAAATGTTCCAAATGGTTGTAAGGAATAGACCAAATTGATCAATAGTTAAGAGATGAGCAGCCTCTTCTAACCATTGAATAGAGGTGATAGCCGAGCTCCTAGAGAGAACGGTGGGAACTCCTGAGAGCTGAAGGGCCTCAGAGGCCCCAGCACAGTCACGAAGAGCATGAAGGGTAGATTCCGAGGAGGACCCGCAAACTGGACAAGGCTCAGAATTTGGGGAGAAAACCTGCATTTTGGAACCAACAGGTAGGGCTTCAGATGCCACTCGCCATCCAAAAGTTTTAACCTTTGGAAGGGCTTTGACTTTAGAAAGAAACTTCCAAAACCGCGTCGAGGTGGTACGTGATTCCGAGTTCGTTGTAGAAATAAGTAGCCAGAGCGTACTGAGTAAATACCAGAGTCGTTAGGAGCCCATAGAATAGAATCACAGTAGTCATTAATAATAGGAATGTGGAGAATGGCATCGACATCAACCGGGTTAAAATAGCTTCGGACCTTTGCAGGATCCCAAGTAGTCTGATTACGAACCATGAAGTCACGACATCGAATATGGACTTCATCCGAGACTTCATAGTCCCCAGAAAGGTTAATAGGAGAGGAGCCTCCCCAAATGTCTTTATGGACACGTATGTTACTATTAATACCCGGTCGGTGTAAAAAACCCTGGAAAAGGCGTTGTAGAGCATTATAGAGTCCTTGCCAAGCAAAGGAACCTCGGATAGGTCGGGAAGCATCTAAAATATTCCCAGAATGGAAGTATTTGGAACGATAGATTTGGCCCAATAAGGAGACCGGTTCGCAAATGAGTCACCATAGTTGCTTACCCAGGAGGGCAATGTTAAAATCATTCAGGTCTTTGAATCCCATGCCTCCTGCTATTTTAGGTAGACAAGCTCGATTCCAGGGAAGCAAGTGCCAACCCTTCTTGTTAGATTTGCCAGACCACCAATATTGTCGAATGGCAGAGGTCATATCATTAATAATGTTTTGCGGCAGTAGATAACAGGACATGACATATTGAGCTAGTGATTGTAGGACTGCTTTAATGAAAATTTCACGTCCACTAAAAGAGAGAAGTTGTTTATCCCAATTAGATAGGCGGTCGTGGACTTTCTCACGAACGAAACCTAAAGACTCAGTTTTATTTTTCCCAATGAGTAGTGGAACGCCTAAGTAGACACCAGGGTTGGAGACCTCACGTACTTGCAAGAGATTGTTAATCGCAGTTCTTGTTGAATGTGGGGTGCGCGGGTTATAAAAGATGGTCGATTTCTCAAAATTTACTGCTTGACCAGAAGCTTCAGCATAGGTTTGTAGTGCCCTTTTTTAGTTGGGTTGCTTCATCAGGGTTAGTATTAATGAAAACCATTCAGTCATCTGCAAAGAGGAGATGGTTGACTTTAGGACCGTATCTACATGCCCCAAGCCCAGGTAGGATGTTTGTCTGTTGGGCGGCAGATAGATAGGCAGATAGACCTTGCGTGCAAAAGAGGAAAAGAAAAGGTGATAGGGGATCACCTTGACAAAGGCCACATTGTGGTTGAAAAATGGTGAGAAAGAATTGTTAATTTTGACTGAAAAAGAAACGGAGGAAATGCTCTGCATGATAAGAGAGACCCATGCAGGTGCAAAGCTCATTCAGTCCATTACATTAGCCAAAGAAGACCATTCGACTCTATCAAAAGCTTTTTCCATGTCTAGTTTTAGAGCAGCACCATGGGCAGATTTTGTAAAACCAGAATTGATATTGTGAATAATTTCATGGGCAACAAGGATATTATCTGAAATATTACGACCCTGAACAAAGGCTGCCTGGTTAGAACTGATACAAAGGGGTATTGTTTGTTTCATTCTATTGACAATAGTTTTAGCTACTATTTTATAAATAACAGTGCATAGGCTAATAGGTCTGAGGTGTCTCATAGAAGTGGGATCCTTGATTTTAGGAATAAGAACTAGGATAGTCTTGTTAACCGAGGCCATATCTGTAGTGCCATTGAGTAGATTAAGGCATAGGGTAGTAACATCATCGCCTACTGTGTCCCAGTGTTGTCTAAAGAAACTGATTGGCAATCCGTCAATACCAGGTGCCTTCCGTGGGTCAATGTCCCGGAAAGCATGAACAATTTCCTCTTTTGTGAAGGTCTTCAAGAGAGTATCATTCATAGATTGTGTTATAGAATGTGGGATTTTATCAAGAATTTGTTCAGGAAGCTGTGGACTGGAGGACGTAAAAAGATTTTTGAAATAGTCAGAAGCAATTGACATTAGATCATTTTCGTCAGTACACCAATTCAGGTTAGAGTCGAAAAGACCATTGATTGAATTTTTTTCCTTCTATTATTCGCTCAGGCATGAAAGAATCTTGTGTTTTTATCCCCTTGAGTAAGCCATAAGTTTCTAGATCTTTGCGCCCAATATATTTCTTGTTCCATTAGAAGCTTATTGAGTTCAGCTCTGTATTTGAGATAGGAGTCTTCATTCATTGATGTTAATGGACGACACAAAAACTTATTAATTTTTTTGGTAAGAAAATTGATGCGCCCCGAGGTCTTAAATCTTTGTTGGTTTTACCAGTCTTCTAGACATACACCAATTGCTTGTATTTTCTCTAGGGCCGTCCCATTTGTATTATCCCAAGTGCGTTGGATAATTGAGATATTGTCCGCACGGTTTGCCCAACAATTTTCGAATCGAAAAGCATTGGGGAAGCGATGAAGTGGAGTTGTTGGCATAGGAGATGTTTCAAGGAGTAGAAAGCAATGATCAGATTTGGCAACATAATCCGTAGTAATTCGATGCGAGGGATGTAGGTCTTTCCAAGCCAAGTTGGCAATGAAACGATCTAATCGCTCATGGATAGTTGGGGTTAGAGACCCAACTTTTGTCCAAGTAAACCATCCGGATGAAGGTTTACAATCATAGAGGTTGTTGCGGGAAAGGCATTGACGAAAGTTGTTAATTTGTGATCTAGCACGACGGCTACTACCCTGTTTTTCATTATCGGATAATATTTCATTAAAATCCCCGCCAAGGAGCCAAGGAATATTATTATTATTTGTGTTTAAAGAATCAATAATATCCCAGGTTTTATATTTCTGACTAGTTTCAGAATAACCATGCATGCCCGTGAAATACATAGTGCATGAATCCAAATGAATTTGAGTATGTATGAAGCGATTCGAATACGAAAGCAAACTAAGATTAATATTATTCGAAATAAAAAGTGCCATACCAGAACAACCATCATTCAGAGGAATAGTTATAATTTCTATCATGCCTAGAGAGAGACAAAGTCGGCTACATGCCGCATTGTTTATCTTAGTTTCGCAAATAAAAATAATATCCGGGGTGGATTGTTGGACATAGTTCTGAAAATGTTGAACTGCCTGGACTTGTCCTAAACCCTGGCAGTTCCAACAAAGGATCCTCATTTTGCTCGGCGGGGCTGAGAGTCAGCCGCCGCCGGAGAGTTTTTTGAGCTGCTCATCCCAGCCTTAGGAGTGGAGCCGGAGGGTTTGGACTTCTTGGGTTGGAGAACCACTTGGATGGGTGAGCGGCGTTTAGTACCTTGATTTAGGGGGCTGGAACAGGGGCAGAAGCTGCATCATTCGGGTAAGTTTTTAAAAGCCAAAGGTTAAACTCATGGAAAGTGGATTCGGTATTAACAGGAGGCTTACATAGATCAGCTTCAATCTTCTTGATTTGTTGAGCAGTGGGGCTAGGAATATTGTCATCATTGGCATCCCAATCATCGTCCGAAGCATCCTCCGGAATAGGATAGATTGTGTTCAAAGGTTGTGGCTCAAGAGGCCTTGGAGTACGTTGAGGATTTTTTTGCTTTGACTCCGAAGCTGAAGGCTCCTTAGGGAGAGGAACGTCACCCATAGTGGTGTCGGTGTTGGGTGCTTCCTCAGTAGGCTGTTCAGAGAATGATGCAGTGTCACTCTCATTCAGAGAGCAATAAATTGAGATAAAAGTTCGTGGAGTAACCTATAGTGTTCGGATCATTGGCCGTAGTGGCATTAGCAATAGGGACTGTGAGAAGTAGAAGAAGGATTGATGATAAAGTCAGATTAATGGTATAATGTAATTTAAATAAAACAATTATAGGAGAAAGAAATAAATTACCAGATGGCAAGGGATTATCTTGAAATTTTAACTTAGTAAAAAGTACATAAATTGAGGTTTTGCAATATAATTGTGTTGAAAAGCTCCTAATCAATTATTTGAACTCCTAAAATTTGAAGAAAACTTTTTTTCGGTGCTTTTTGTAGAGGTTTCAGACGAGCAGGTCTAAATGGGCCTTACAATGGGCCCGTTCGAATTTTAATTGAGTAAAAAGTATAAAAATTGAGGTTTTTCAATAGAGTTGTGTTGAAAAGCTCCTAATCAATTATTTGAACTCCTAAAATTTGATTAAAACTTGTTTTGCAGTCCTTTTTGTCGAGGTTTCGGACGAGCATGTCTAAATGGGCCTTTCTATGGACCCGTTGGAATTTTAACTGAGTAAAAAGTACAGAAAATGAGGTTTTTCTATATAATTGTGGTTAAAAGATCCTAATCAATTACATGAACTCCTAAAATTTGATTAAAACTTGTTTGCAGTCCTTTTCGTAGAGGTTTCGGACGAGCGGGTCGAAATGGGCCTTTCATTGGACCCGTTGGAATTTTAAATGAGTAAAAACTACAGAAATTGAGGTTTTGCAATATAATTGTGTTGAAAAGCTCCTAATCAATTATTTGAACTCCTAAAATTTGAATAAAACTTTTTTGTGGTCCTTTTTGTAGAGGTTTCGAACGAGCAGGTCTAAATGGGCCTTTCAATGGGCCCGTTGGAATTTTAACTGAGTAAACAGTATAAAAATGAGTTTTTTGAATATAATTGTGTTGAAAAGCTCCTAATCAATTATTTGAACTCCTAAAATTTGATTAAAACTTGTTTTGCGGTCCTTTTTGTCGAAGTTTCGGACGAGCAGGTCTAAATTGGCCTTTCAATGGACCCGTTTGAATTTTAACTAAGTAAAAAGTACATAAATTGAAGTTTTGCAATAAAATTATGTTGAAAATCTCCTAATAAATTACTTGAACTCCTAAAATTTGATTAAAACTTGTTTTGCGGTCCTTTTGTTGAGTTTTCGGACGAGCAAGTCTTAATGGGCCTTTCAATGGACCCGTTGGAATTTTAACTGAGTAAAAAGTACAGAAATTGAGGTTTTACAATATAAGTGTGTTGAAAATCACCTAATCAATTACATGATCTCCTAAAATTTGATTAAAACTTGTTTTGCGGCCCTTTTTGTAGAGGTTTCGGACGAGCAGGTCTAAATGGGCCTTACAGTGGACCCGTTGGAATTTTAACTTAGTAAAAAGTACAGAAATTGATGTTTTGCAATATAATTGTGTTGAAAATTTACTAATCAATTATTTGAACTCCTAGAATTTGATTAAAACTTCTTTTGCGGACCTTTATGTCGAGGTTTCGGACGAGCGGGTCTAAATGGGCCTTTCAATGGACCCGTTGGAATTTTAACTGAGTAAAAAGTACATAAATTGATTTTTGCAATATAAGTGTGTTGAAAATCTCCTAATCAATTACATGATCTCCTAAATTTTGATTAAAACTTGTTTTGTGGCCCTTTTTGTAGAGGTTTCGGACGAGCAAGTCTAAATGGGCCTTACAGTGGACCCGTTGGAATTTTAATTGATTAAAAAGCATACAAATTGAGGTTTTTCAATATAATTGTGTAAAAAACTCCTAATCAATTACTTGAACTCCTAAAATTTGATTAAAACTTGTTTTGCAGTCCTTTTTGTCGAAGTTTCGGACGAGCATGTCTAAATGGGCCTTTCAATGGGACCGTTGGAATTTTAACTGAGTAAACAGTATAAAAATTGAGGTTTTTGAAAATAATTATGTTGAAAAGCTCCTAATCAATTATTTGAACTCATAGAATTTGATTAAAACTTGTTTTACGATCCTTTTTGTCAAAGTTTCAGACGAGCAGGTCTAAATGGGCCTTTCAATGGACCCGTTGGAATTTTAACTAAGTAAAAATTACAGAAATTGAGGTTTTGCAATATAAGTGTGTTGAAAATCTCCTAATCAATTACATGATCTCCTAAAATTTGATTAAAACTTGTTTTGCGGCCCTTTTTGTTGAGGTTTCGGACGAGCAGGTCTAAATGGGCCTTACAGTAGACCCGTTGGAATTTTAACTGAGTAAAAAGTACAGAAATTGATGTTTTGCAATATAATTGTGTTGAAAATCTACTAATCAATTATTTGAACTCCTAAAATTTGATTAAAACTTCTTTTGCGGACCTTTTTGTCGAGGTTTCGGACGAGCGGGTCTAAATGAGCCTTTCAATGGACCCGATGGAATTTTAACTGAGTAAAACGTACATAAAATGATGTTTTGCAATATAAGTGTGTTGAAAATCTCCTAATCAATTACATGATCTCCTGAATTTTGATTAAAACTTGTTTTGTGGCCTTTTTTGTAGATGTTTCGGACGAGCAAGTCTAAATGGGCCTTACAATGGAGTCGTTGGAATTTTAATTGAGTAAAAAGCATAAAAAATGAGGTTTTTCAATATAATTGTGTTAAAAAGCTCCTAATCAATTACTTGAACTCCTAAAATTAGATTAAAGATTGTTTTGTGGTCCTTTTTGTCGAGGTTTCGGACGAGCAGGTCTAAACGGGCCTTTCAATGGGCCCGTTGGAATTTTAACTGAGTAAATAGTATAAAAATTGAGGTTTTTTAATATAATTGTGTTGAAAATCTCCTAATCAATTATTTGAACTCCTAGAATTTGATTAAAACTTGTTTTACGGTCCTTTTTGTCGATGTTTCAGACGAGCAGGTCTAAATGGGCCTTTCAATGGACCCGTTGGAATTTTAACTGAGTAAAAAGTACAAAAATTGAGGTTTTTCAATATAAGTGTGTTGAAAATCTGCTAATCAATTACATGATCTCCTAAAATTTGATTAAAACTTGTTTTGCGGACCTTTTTGTCGAGGTTTCGGACGAGCTGGTCTAAATGGGCCTTTCAATGGACCCGTTGGAATTTTAACTGAGTAAAATGTACAGAAAATGAGGTTTTGCAATATAAGTGTTTTGAAAATTTCCTAATCAATTACATGATCTCCAAAAATTTGATTAAAACTTGTTTTGTGGCCCTTTTTGTAGAGGTTTCGGATGAGCAAGTCTAAATGGGCCTTACAATGGACCCGTTGGAATTTTAATTGAGTAATAAGCTTAAAAATTGAGGTTTTTCAATATAATTGTGTTGAAAAGCTCCTAATCAATTACTTGAACTCCTAAAATTTAATTAAAACTTGTTTTGCGGTCCTTTTTGTCGAGGTTTCGGACGAGCGGGTCTAAATGGGCCTTTCAATGGACCCGTTGGAATTTTAATTAGGTAAAAAGTACAGAAATTGAGGTTTTACAATATAATTGTGTTTAAAAGCTCCTAATAAATTACATGAACTCCTAAAATTTGATTAAAACTTGTTTTGTAGTCCTTTTTTAGAGGTTTCGGACGAGCGGGTCAAAATGGGCCTTTCAATGGACCCGTTGGAATTTTAACCGAGCAAAAAGTACTGAAATTTAGGTTTTGCAATATAATTGTGTTGAAAAGCTCCTAATCAATTATTTGAACTCCTTATATTTGAATAAAACTTTTTTGCGGTCCTTTTTGTCGAGGTTTCAAATGAGCAGGTCTAAATGGGCCTTTCCGTTGGAATTTTAACTGAGTAAAAAGTATATAAATTGAGGTTTTGCAATATAATTGTGTTGAAAAGCTCCTAATCAATTACATGAACTCCTAAAATTTGATTAAAATTTGTTTTGCAGTCCTTTTGTAGAGGTTTCGGACGAGCGGGTCGAAATGGGCCTTTCAATGGATCCGTTGAAATTTTAACTTAGTAAAAAGTACAAAAATTGAGGTTTTGCAATATAATTGTGTTGAAAAGCTCATAATCAATTATTTGAACTCCTAAAATTTGAAGAAAACTTTTTTGCGGTCCTTTTTGTAGAGGTTTCGGACGATCAGGTCAAAATGGGCCTTATAATGGGCCCGTTTGAATTTTTTTTTGTTGAAGAAAAAGGCCTCATTAAAAACCCCTACTACTGTCCTTCAAGCAAAGCTAGAGGACCCTAAAAAGGGGAAAAGAGTGCCTTATATTTTATTAATTCGAAACGTTGCTCGTTACAAGATGATTGATACACGGTGGTACATCAGAATTAAAGGATAAAGAAGACATGGATCCTAGAGCATTTGCAGCCAAAGTATGGGCTACAGAGTTTGCCTCTCGGCGTACATAAGATACAAGAGCAAAAGGTAAAGAATGAAGAGACTCTCGAAGCCTGAAAAGAAGGGGCCCCGAAGTAGAAAGGTCATGTCCTGGGTTGTTGAGCCTATTCGCAAGAGAGGCACAATCTGTTTCAAACAAAATCCGATTCCATCCGTGAGATTGGGCGAATGTGATCCCCGCGAGAAGGCCTTCACTTTCACAAGTGGTTGCATCCAAACAGCTGCCTATTGGGAAAGCAAGGCCTCCGACTACCGCACCTGTCGAATCACGTGCCACGACACCAACAGCCGCAACACGGGTGGTAGGGTCAAAAGCCCCATCCACATTTATTTTAATGTGATCAAGTGCAGGAGGTATCCAACATGGAGGAGATATAATAGATGATGATGGGTTGGATTGAAGGTTGGCTTTGCAAAAATCATCATGTAGATTAATGGAATTAATAGTAGTAAGCCATGGTGGTTGTAAGTGACGGTTATGAGTCCAATCATTACGTCTATTCCAGATGTTCCAGATGGTTGTGAGGAATAGACCAAATTTATCCGAAGGTAAGAGATGGGCAGCCTCTTCTAGCCATTGAAGAGGAGTGATAGTCGTGCTCCTAGTTATAACAGTGGGAATTCTAGAGAGGTGAAGGGCCTCAGAAGCCCCAGCACAGTCACGAAGAGCATGAAGGATAGATTCTGAAGGAGACCCGCAAATAGGACAAGGCCCAGAGTTGGGGGAGAAAACTTGCATTTTTGAGCCAGCGGGTAGAGCTGCAGATGCCGCACGCCATCCAAAAGTTTTAACCTTGGGAAGGGCCTTAGTTTTGGACAGGAACTTCCAAAAACGTGTGGGGGATGTATGTGGATCCGAAGCGCGTTGTAAAAATAAGTAACCCGGGCGGACTGAGTAAATACCAGAGTCATTAGGAGCCCAGAGGATAAAATCACAGTAATCATTAATAATGGGAATACGAAGAATGGCATCGGCATCCACTGGATTAAAATAGTTGCGGACCTTCTCAGTATCCCAAGCAGTCCGATTACGAAGCATGAAGTCACGACATCGAATATGGACTTCCTCAAAGATTTCATAGTCTCCAGTAAGGCTAACAGGAGAAGAGCCTCCCCAAATGTCTTTATGGACACGTATGTTATTGTTAATGCTTGGACGGTATAAGAAGCCCTGGAAGAGGCGTTGTAATGCACTATGGAGACCTTGCCAAGCAAAAGAGCCTCAGTTAGGTCGGGAAGCATCAAGGATATTCCCAGAAGGGAAATATTTGGAGCGATATATTTGTCCCAATAAGGAATCTGGCTCGCAAATGAGTCGCCATAGGTGCTTACCTAAGAGGGCAACATTAAAATCCTTCAAATCTTTGAATCCCATGCCCCTTGCAGTCTTAGGTAAACAAACATGATTCCAGGGAAGCATATGCCACCCTTTATTGTTTGATTTGCCAGTCCACCAATATTGTCGAATGGCTGAAGTCATATCATCAATAATGTTTTGTGGCAGAAGGTAACAAGACATGACATATTGAGGTAAAGATTGCAGAGCTGCTTTGATAAAAATCTCATGTCCACTAAAGGAAAGGAGTTGTTTATCCCAATTAGAAAGGCGGTCGTGGACTTTCTCACGAGCAAAACCTAAAGCCTCAGTCTTATTTTTCCGATGAGCAATGGAACACCTAGATATACACCAGGGTTGGAGACCTCACGTACTTGCAAGAGGCTGTTAATCGCACACCTTGTTGAGTGTGGTGTACGTGGGTTGTAAAAAATAGTCGATTTCTCAAAATTTACCACTTGACCAGAAGCTGTAGCGTAGGTTTGTAGTTCCCATTTTAGATGGTTTGTTTCATCTGGATTAGTATTTATGAAAACCATGCAGTCATCTGCAAAGAGGAGATGGTTGACTTTGGGACCGTGTCTACAAGCCCCAAGCCCAGGTAGGACATTTGTTTGTTGTGCATCAGATAGATAGGCAGAAATACCTTGTGTACAAAAGAGAAATAGAAAAGGAGATAGGGGATCGCCTTGACGAAGACAACGTTGTGGTTGAAAGAATGGAGAGAAAGAATTGTTAATCTTGACTGAAAAAGAATCTGAAGAAATGCATCGCATAATAAGGGAGACCCATGCAGGTGCAAAACCCATACGATTCATTACATTAGCCAAAAAGGACCATTCGACTCTATCAAAAGCTTTTTCCGTGTCTAATTTTAAAGCAACACCATTGGCAGATTTAGTAGCACTGGCATTAATGTTGTGAATAATTTCATGGGCAACAAGGATATTATCAGTTATATTTCGTCCTTGAACAAAGGCTGCTTGGTTAGGGCTGATACAAAAGGGTATTGTTTGTTTCATTCTATTAACAATGGTTTTAGCTACTATTTTATGTAGAACAGTGCAGAGACTAATGGGTCTTAGTTGTCTCATAGAAGTTGGGTCCTTGATTTTTGGAATAAGAACAAGAATAGTTTTGTTAACTGAGGCCATATCTGCAGTACCATTTAGCAGGTTAAGGCATAGAGTAGTGACATCATCACCAACAGTGTCCCAGTGTTGTCTAAAAAAGCTGCTTGGTAATCCGTCAATACCAGGTGCTTTTCGTGGGTCAATGTCACGGAAAGCTTGAACAATTTCTTCCTTAGTGAAGGTCTTTAAAAGGGTATCATTCATAGTTTGTGTTATCGAAGGCGAAATTTTATTGAGTATATGTTCAGAAAGCTGCGGGTTAGAAGACATAAAAATATTTTGAAAATAGTCAGAAGCAATTGACATTAAATCATTTTCATCAGTACACCAGTTCGAGTTAGAGTCAAAAAGACCTGTGATTGAATTTTTTTTCCTCCTATTTTTTGCTTTGGCATGAAAGAATCTTGTATTTTTATCCCCTTGAGAGAGCTAGAGGTTTCTAGATCTTTGCGCCCAGTAAATTTCCTGTTCCGTTAGAAGTTTATTGAGTTCAGCTCTGTATTTGATATAGAGTTCTTCATTTGTAGGTGTTAAAGGTCGACACAAAAATTTATTGATTTTTTTGGTAAGAAAATTTATGCGTCCTGAGGTATTAAATCTTTGTTGATTTTGCCAGACTTCCAAGCAAGTACTGACAGCTTGTAGTTTTTCTAGGGTTGTTCCATTTGTTGTGTCCCAAGTTCGTTTAACAAGTGCGATGTTGTCCACACGGTTCGCCCAACAATTTTCAAATCGAAAAGTGTTAAGGGAACGGTGAGATTGAGTCGTGTCCGTAGGGGATGTATCTAGAAGTAAGAAGCAGTGATCGGATTTGGCAACATAATCCGTAGTGATACGAAGCAAAGGGTGTAAATTTTTCCAGGCCGAGTTAGCTATGAACCGATCTAATCGTTCATGGATAGTTGGGGTTAGTGGCCCAATTTTCATCCAAGTAAACCAGCCGGATGTAGGTTTGCAATCATAGAGATTATTGCGGGAAAGGCAGTGACAAAAATTATTGATTTGTGATCTTGTGCGACGGCTACCACCTTGTTTTTCATTATCGGATAAAATTTCATTAAAATCCCCGCCAAGGAGCCAAGGAATATTATGATTATTTGTATTTAAAGAATCAATAATCTCCTATGTTTTATATTTCTGACTCGTTTGAGAAAAACCATGCATACCAGTAAAGTACATAGTGCAAGCATGTCTAAATTGAATTTTAACTGAGTAAAAAGTACAGAAATTAAGGTTTTGCAATATAATTGTGTTGAAAAGCTCCTAATCAATTATTTGAACTCCTAAAATTTGAATAAAACTTTTTTGTGGTCCTTTTTGTAGAGGTTTGAAACGAGTAGATTTAAATGGGCTTTTCAATGGGCCCGTGGGAATTTTAACTGAGTAAACAGTATAAAAATGAGGTTTTTGAATATAATTGTGTTGAAAAGCTCCTAATCAAATATTTTAACTCCTAAAATTTGATTAAAACTTGTTTTGCGGTCCTTTTTGTTGAAGTTTCGGACGAGCAGGTCTAAATGGGCCTTTCAATGGACCCGTTTGAATTTTAACTGAGTAAAAAGTACAGAAATTGAGGTTTTGCAATATAAGTGTGTTGAAAATCACCTAATCAATTACATGATCTCCTAAAATTTGATTAAAACTTGTTTTGCGGCCCTTTTTGTAGAGGTTTCGGACGAGCAGGTCTAAATGGGCCTGACAGTGGACTCGTTGGAATTTTAATTGATTAAAAAGTACAGAAATTGAGGTTTTGCAATATAATTGTGTTGAAAAGCTACTAATCAATTATTTGAACTCCTAATCAATTATTTGAACTCGTAATATTTGAATAAAACTTTTTTGCGGTGATTTTTGTAGAGGTTTCGGACGAGCAGGTCTAAATGGGCCTTTCCATGGGCCCGTTGGAATTTTAATTGAGTAAAAAGTATAAAAATTGAGATTTTTCAATATAATTGTGTTGAAAAGCTCATAATCAATTATTTGAACTCCTAAAATTTGATTAAAACTTGTTTTGCGATCCGTTTTGTCGAGGTTTCAGACGAGCAGGTCTAAATGGGCCTTTCAATGGACCCGTTGGAATTTTAACTGAGTAAAAAGTACAGAAAATGAGGTTTTGCAATATAACTGTGTTTAAAATCTCTTAATCAATTACATGAACTCCAAAAATTTGATTAAAACTTGTTTTGCAGTCCTTTTTGTAGAGGTTTCGGACGAGCGGGTCGAAATGGGCCTTTCAATGGACCCGTTGGAATTTTAACTGAGTAAAAAGTATAAAAATTGAGGTTTTACAATAATTTTGTTGAAAATCTCCTAATCAATTATTTGAACTCCTAAAATTTTAATAAAACTTTTTTGCGGTCCTTTTTAGTAGAGGTTTCAGACGAGCAGGTCTAAATGGTCCTTTCAATGCACCCGTTGGAATTTTAACTTAGTAAAAAGTACAGAAATTGAGGTTTTGCAATAAAATTGTGTTGAAAAGCTCCTATTAAATTTTTTGAACTCCTAAAATTTGATTAAAACTTGTTTTGCAGTCCTTTTCGTAGAGGTTTCGGACGAGCAGGTCTTAATTGGCCTTTCATTGGACCCGTTGGAATTTTAATTGAGTAAAAAGAACAGAAATTGAGGTTTTGCAATATAATTGTGTTGAAAATCTCCTAATCAATTATTTTAACTCCTAAAATTTGAATAAAACTTTTTTGTGGTCCTTTTTGTAGAGGTTTGAAACGAGCAGGTCTAAATGGGCTTTTCAATGGGCCCGTTGGAATTTTAACTAAGTAAACAGTATAAAAAATGAGGTTTTTGAATATAATTGTGTTGAAAAGCTCCTAATCAATTATTTGAACTCCTAAAATTTGATTAAAATTTTTTTGCGGTCCTTTTTTTTGACGTTTCGGACGAGCAGGTCTAAATGGGCCTTTCAATGGACCCGTTTGAATTTTAACTGAGTAAAACGTACAGAAATTGAGGTTTTGCAATATAAGTGTGTTGAAAATCACCTAATCAATTACATGATCTCCTAAAATTTGATTAAAACTTGTTTTGCGGCCCTTTTTGTAGAGGTTTCAGACGAGCAGGTCTAAATGGGCCTTACAGTGGACCCGTTGGAATTTAATTGAGTAAAAAGTACAGAAATTGAGGTTTTGCAATATAATTGTGTTGAAAAGCTACTAATCAATTATTTGAACTCCTAATCAATTATTTGAACTCGTAATATTTGAATAAAACTTTTTTGCGGTCCTTTTTGTAGAGGTTTCGGACGAGCAGGTCTAAATGGGCATTTCAATGGGCCCGTTGGAATTTTAATTGAGTAAAAAGTATAAAAATTGAGGTTTTTCAATATAATTGTGTTGAAAAGCTCCTAATCAATTATTTTAACTTCTAAAATTTAATTAAACTTGTTTTGCCATCCGTTTTGTCGAGGTATCAGATGAGCAGGTCTAAATGGGCCTTTCAATGGACCTGTTGGAATTTTAACTGAGTAAAAAGTACATAAAATGAGTTTTTGCAATATAATTGTGTTTAAAAGCTCTTAATCAATTACATGAACTCCAAAAATTTGATTAAAACTTGTTTTGCAGTCCTTTTTGTAGAGGTTTCGGACGAGCGGGTCGAAATGGGCCTTTCAATGGACCCGTTGGAATTTTAACTGAGTAAAAAGTATAAAAATTGAGGTTTTACAATATAATTGTGTTGAAAATCTCCTAATCAATTATTTGAACTCCTAAAATTTTAATAAAACTATTTTGCGGTCCTTTTTGTAGAGGTTTCGGACGAGCAGGTCTAAATGGTCCTTTCAATGGACCCGTTGGAATTTTAACTGAGTAAAAAGTACAGAAATTGAGGTTTTGCAATAAAATTTTGTTGAAAAGCTCCTAATAAATTATTTGAACTCCTAAAATTTGATTAAAACTTGTTTTGCGGTCCTTTTTGTTGAGGTTTAGGACGAGCAGGTCTTAATGGGCCTTTCAATGGACCCGTTGGAATTTTAACTTAGTAAAAAGTACAGAAATTGAGGTTTTGCAATATAAGTTGGTTGGAAATCTCCTAATATATTACATGATCTCCTAAGATTTGATTAAAACTTGTTTCGCGACCCTTTTTGTAGAGGTTTCGGACGAGTAGGTCTAAATGGGCCTTACAATGGACCCATTGGAATTTTAACTGAGTAAAAAGTACAGAAACTTAGGTTT
Organism: Hibiscus trionum; assembly: GCA_030270665.1. Taxonomy (NCBI): domain Eukaryota; kingdom Viridiplantae; phylum Streptophyta; class Magnoliopsida; order Malvales; family Malvaceae; genus Hibiscus; species Hibiscus trionum. The sequence goes on from BSYR01000002.1 coordinate 28,642,110, forward strand.
TGCAATATAATTGTGTTAAAAAGCTACTAATCATTGAACTCCTAAAATTTGATTAAAACTTGTTTTGCGGTACTTTTTGTCGAGGTTTTGGACCAGCAGGTCTAAATGGGCCTTTCAATGGACCCGTTGGAATTTTAACTGAGTAAAAAGTACAGATATTAAGGTTTTGCAATATAATATTGTTGAAAAGCTCCTAATCAATTACATAAACTCCTGAAATTTGATTAAAACTTGTTTTGTTGTCCTTTTTGTAGGGGTTTCGGACGAGCAGATCAAAATGGGCCTTTCGTTGGATCCGTTGGAATTTTAACTGAGTAAAAAGTACAGAAATTGAGGTTTTGCAATATAATTGTGTTGAAAAGCTCCTAATCAATTAGTTGAACTCCTAAAATTTGAATAAAACTTTTTTGCGGTCCTTTTTGTAGAGGTTTCGAACGAGCAGGTCTAAATGGGCCTTTAATGGGCCCGTTGGAATTTTAACTGAGTAAACAGTATAAAAATTGATTTTTTTTAATACAATTGTGTTGATAAGCTCCTAATCAATTATTTGAACTCCTAGAATTTGATTAAAACTTGTTTTGCGGTCCTTTTTGTCGAAGTTTCGGACGAGCAGGTCTAAATGGGCCTTTTAATGGACCCGTTGGAATTTTAACTGAGTAAAAATACATAAATTGAGGTTTTGCAATATAAGTGTGTTGAAAATCTCCTAATCAATTACATGATATCCTAAAATTTGATTAAAACTTGTTTTGCGGCCCATTTTGTAGATGTTTCGGACGAGCAGGTCCAAAATAAGGCCTTACAGTGGACATGTTGGAATTTTAACCGAGTAAAAAGTACTTAAATTGAGGTTTTGCAATATAATTGTGTTGAAAAGCTACTAATCAATTATTTGAACACCTAAAATTTGATTAAAACTTCTTTTGCGGACCTTTTTGTCGAGGTTTCCTAATCAATTACATGATCTCCTAAAATTTGATTAAAACTTATTTTGCAGCCCTTTTTCTAGTGGTTTCGGACGAGCAGGTCTAAATGGGCCTTTCAACGGACCCGTTGGAATTTTAACTAGGTAAAAAGTACAGAAATAGAGGTTTTGCAATATAATTGTTTTGAAAAGCTCCTAATCAATTACATGAACTCCTAAAATTTGATTAAAACTTGTTTTGTAGTCCTTTTTTAGAGGTTTCGGAAGAGCGGGTCAAAATGGGCCTTTCAATGGACCCGTTGGAATTTTAAACGAGTAAAAAGTACAGGAATTGAGGTTTTGCAATATAATTGTGTTGAAAAGCTCCTAATCAATTATTTGAACTCCTAATATTTAAATAAAACTTTTTACGGTCCTTTTTGTAGAGGTTTCGGACGAGAAGGTCTAAATGGGCCTTTCAATGGGCCCATTGGAATTTTAACTAAGTAAAAAGTATAAAAATTGAGGTTTTTCAATGTAATTGTATTGAAAAGCTCATAATCAATTATTCGAACTCCTAAAGTTTGATTAAAACTTGTTTTGCGGTCCTTTTTGTCGAGGTTTCAAACGAGCAAGTCTAAATGGGCCTTTCAATGGACCCGTTGGAATTTTAACTGAGTAAAAAGTACATAAATTTAGGTTTTGCAATATAATTGTGTTGAAAAGCTCCTAATCAATTACATGAACTCCTAAAATTTGATTAAAACTTGTTTTGCAGTTCTTTTGTAGAGGTTTCGGACGAGCAAGTCGAAATGGGCCTTTCAATGGACCCGTTGGAATTTTAACTGAGTAAAAAGTATAAAAATTGAGGTTTTACAATATAATTGTGTTGAAAATCTCCTAATCAATTATTTGATCTCCTAAAATTTTAATAAAACTTTTTTGCGGTCCTTTTTGTAGTGGTTTCGGACCAGCAGGTCTAAATGGTCCTTTCAATGGACCCGTTGGAATTTTTTTTTGAGGAAAGGGCCTCATTAAAAACCCCTCTAATCCTTACTGGGCAAGCCCAGCAAGGGCCTAGGAGGGGAAAAGAGTGCCCAATATATATTATAAATCAAGGTGGTTGGTTAACAACCGGTACAAAAGTTCACAGAGCATCGGGCAGGCCCGGCCCAAAATACATCAAAGAATTAAAATGAAGGGCCCAATTGGCTAGAGAATGAGCTAAAGCATTAGCTGCACGCGCTACATAATGTAAACTGAGACCCAGCACAGTATCGATGAGAGATCTAGTGGTCTGTAACTGTCGCTGAAGAGTGGAGGCATCCTCGCCGGCGTGACGTAGCCGATTGATCAGCAGGACCGCATCCGATTCAAGAAGAAACCCTTGCCATCCAGCATCAACACCGAATTGGACACCATCCGAAATAGCGTGTAACTCTGCTGATGTAGAATCTGCAGTAGCATCCAATTAAACAGCCCGTCCGAGCAAGATAGCACCATTAGCATCTCGAGCCACTATGCCAATGCCAGCGGATCCTGTAGTGGGGTTAAAAGCGCCATCAACATTGATTTTGATCGATCGAGCTGGTGGCGGCCTCCATACAGGTGGGGAGAGTGCTGTCGTCGTTTGCTGCCTCGTCGTGGTAATATCTGAGTTGGCCGAAAGGTAGTCGCGAAGTAGGTCCTGGGAGTTCATCAAGGTGAGCCAAGGGGGCTGTAGTCGCTGAGTGTGGACCCATCATTCCTCATGTTCCAAAGATTCCACAAGGTAGTCAGGAGGAGATCAAATTGTGCGCGAGAGAGAAGCATAGCTCCTTGTTCTAGCCAAAGGGAGACAGATGTGGCGGTGCTGTCGCGAAATTCACTGGGGAAGCCAGCAAGGCCGAGCACCTCGGCAGCGCCCGGAAAGTACCTGAATGCGTGAAGTGCAGATTCGAGAGTTGATGGGCAGAATGGGCACATGCCGTTGCCCAATCCAATAGCTGCGAGTCTGTCACCAGTGGGTAATGCATCCCGTCCAACCCGCCATCCAAAGGTGCGAACCTTCGGAAGTGTATTGGATTTAGCAATGATTTTCCAGAGAGGGCTCGGACGCTCAAGAGGCCGTGGGGGCCTACGTAAGAATAGGTAGCCGGAGCGTACGGAATATATATTAGTATCATGAAAACCCCATAGCAAAGTATCGCGATGGACATCTGATATCGGTATGTGCAGTATGTTGGCCGCATCATCCTCGTCAAAATATTGACGTACTTTATCTACATCCCAGGAACTGTGATGTCGGATCATAAAGTCTCCGCAGCGCAAGGGTATCTCCTCATTATCTTGATAATTACCAAAGAAGGAGAGACCATCGGACCCACCCCAAGAATCACGGTGGATGCGTATACGACTATCAATACCAGGCCTCCAGAAGAAACCTGGCTGTAAATGTTGCAAAGCTTGCCATATACCTCGCCACGCAAAAGAGGCGTGTTGGTCAACTCGTGCCTCCATAATATTCTCGGAGGGGTAATAGCGTGATCTCAGGACCCTAGCGAGCAGGGAATCAGGCGAGTGAATCAGTCGCCAGATTTGCTTCCCAAGAAGAGCAATATTAAAGTCCCGTAAGTCGCAGAAGCCCATACCCCCGGCGGCTTTGGGTGTACACATAGAATCCCAGGAGAGCATTGGCCATCCTTTTTTGTTACTCCTGCCCGACCACCAGTAGTGGCGAATTGAGCGTGTTGCGTCATCCACAATGTTTTGTGGAAGCAGATAACACGACATGACGTATTGAGGCAAAGCTTGCGCCACTGATTTTATTAAAACTTCACGCCCACTATATGAAAGCAAGTTAGTATCCCATTTAGTCATGCGTGAATTGACCTTGTCTCGAATGAAACCAAGACTAGCCGTTCGGTTCCTCCCAACGAGAAGGGGGACTCCCAGATAGGTTCCAGGGTCATCAACCAAACGGATGCCAAGAGTATGCTGAAGGGCATGTGAGAAGTCCGTTGAACATGAAGAGCTGCAAAAGGCAGTCGATTTAGAGAAGTTGACGGGCTGTCCTGAGGATGATTCATACAGACATAGAATCTCCTTCAATCGGTCTATTTCCGTTGGGCAATTATGGACGAAGACAATACTGTCATCTGCAAAGAGCAGATGATTAATCCTCGGGCCACACCTATTGGCCTGTAATCCAACTAGTCGTCCCATTTGTTGTTCAGCCTCAAGGGCCGCTGAAAGCCCCTGGGAGCATATTAAAAAGAGGAAAGGCGAGAGAGGGTCGCCTTGCCGGATACCACTAGTCGGAAAGAACTCTTGGGACAGAGCGCCATTAAGACGGACTGAGAATGACACAATGGATACGCAACGGAGTAGCAATTGTACCCAATCGGGCGCAAATCCCATACGTAACATCACGTCTTTAAGAAAAGACCATTCAACCTTATCAAATGCCTTCTCCATATCTAGCTTCAAGGCAGCCCCTTGATAGATCGAAGCGTTATTAGTATGGAGGGTATGCACAAGTTCATGCGCAATCAGAATGTTGTCAGTTATGTTTCTGCCGCTAACAAAAGCTGCTTGTGCATCACTTATACAAGATGGTAAGATAGGCTTAAGTCGATTCACAAGAACCTTGGCGATGGTTTTGTAAATGACAGTGCATAAGCTGATCGGCCGGAATTGACGCATGTTTGACGCGTCAGGCACCTTTGGAATGAGGACAATAATGGCTTTGTTTAACCGTTGCCATGTAAAATTTGTTTAAAACATGTTTTCCAGTCCTTTTTGAAGAGGTTTCGGACGAGCGGATAGAAATGGGCCTTTCAATGGACCCGTTGGAATTTTAACTGAGTAAAAAGTACATAAATTGAGGTTTTGCAATATAAGTGTGATGAAAATCTCCTAATCGATTACACGATCTCCTAAAATTTTATTAAAACTTGTTTTGTGGCCCTTTTTGTTGAGGTTTCGGATGAGCAGGTCTAAATGGGCCTTTCAATGGGCTCGTTGGAATTTTAATTTTGTAAAAAGTATAAAAATTGAGGTTTTTCAATATAATTGTGTTGAAAAGCTCCTAATCAATTATTTGAACTCCTAAAATTTGATTAAAACTTGTTTTGCAGTCCTTTTTGTCGAGGTTTCGGACGAGCAGGTCTAAATGGGCCTTTCAATGGACCCGTTGGAATTTTAACTGAGTAAAAAATACAAAAAATGAGGTTTTGTAATATAATTGTGTTGAAAAGCTCCTAATCAATTACATGAACTCCTAAAATTTGATTAAAACTTGTTTCCTTATCCTTTTTGTAGAGGTTTCAGAAGAGCGGGTCGAAATGGGCCTTTCAATGGACCCGTTGGAATTTTAACAGAGTAAAAAGTACAGAAATTGAGGTTTTGCAATATAATTGTGTTGAAAAGCTACTAATCAAATATTTGAACTCCTAAATTTTGATTAAAACTTGTTTTGCGGCCCTTTCTGTCGAGGTTTCGGACGAGCAGATCTAAATAGGCCTTTCAATGGACCCGTTGGAATTTTAACTGAGTAAAAAATACAGAAATTGAGGTTTTGTAATATAATTGTGTTGAAAAGCTCCTAATCAATTACATGAACTCCTAAAATTTAATTAAAACTTGTTTTGCAGTCCTTTTTGTAGAGGTTTCGGAAGAGCGGGTCGAAATAGGCCTTTCAATGGACCCGTTGGAATTTTAACAGACTAAAAAGTACAGAAATTGAGGTTTTGCAATATAATTGTGTTGAAAAGCTACTAATCAATTATTTGAACTCCTAAATTTTGATTAAAACTTGTTTTGCAGCCCTTTTTGTAGAGGTTTTGGACGAGCAGATCTAAATAGGCCTTTCAATGGACCCGTTGGAATTTTTACTAAGTAAAAAGTAAAAAAAATTGAGGTTTTGCAATATAATTGTGTTGAAAAGCTCTTAATCAATTACATGAACTCCTAAAATTTGATTAAAACTTGTTTTGCTGTCCTTTTTGTAGAGGTTTCGGATGAGCGGTTCGAAATGGGCCTTTCAATGTACCCATTGGAATTTTAACTGAGTAAAAAGTACATAAATTGAGGTTTTTCAATATAATTGTTTTCAAAAGCTCCTAATCAATTACATGAACTCCTAAAATTTGATTAAAACTTGTTTTGCAGTCCTTTTTGTAGAGATTTCGGACAAGCGGGTCGAAATGGGCCTTTCAATGGACCCGTTGGAATTTTATCTGAGTAAAAAGTACAGAAATTGAGGTTTTGCAATATAATTGTGTTGAAAAGTACCTAATCAATTATTTGAACTCCTAAAATTTAATTAAAACTTGTTTTGCGGTCCTTTTTGTCGAGGTTTCGGACGAGCAGGTCTAAATGGGCCTTTCAATGGACCCGTTGGAATTTTAACTGAGTAAAAAGTATAGAAATTGAGGTTCTGTAATATAATTGTGTTGAAAAGCTCCTAGTCAATCACATGAACTCCTAACATTTGATTAAAACTTGTTTTGCAGTCGTTTTTGTCGAGGTTTTGGACGAGCGGGTCGAAATGGGCCTTTCAATGGACCCGTTGGAATTTGAACTTAGTAAAAAGTACAGAAATTGAGGTTTTTCAATATAATTGTGTTGAAAAGCTCCTAATCAATTACATGAACTCCTAAAATTTGATTAAAACTTGTTTTGTAGTCCTTTTTGTAGAGATTTTGGACGAGCGAGTCAAAATGGGCCTTTCAATGGACCCGTTGGAATTTTATCTGAGTAAAAAGTACAGAAATTGAGGTTTTGCAATATAATTGTGTTGAAAAGCAACTAATCAATTATTTGAACTCCTAAAATTTGATTAAAACTTGTTTTGCAGTCCTTTTTGTCGAGGTTTCGGACGAGCGGGTCGAAATGGGCCTTTCAATGGATCCGTTGAAATTTTAAGTGAGTAAAAAGTACATAAATTGAGATTTTGCAATATAATTGTGTTAAAAAGCTCCTAATAAATTACTTGAACTCCTAAAATTTGAAGAAAACTTTTTTGCGGTCCTTTTTGTAGAGGTTTCAGACGAGCAGGTCTAAATGGGCCATTCAAGGGGCCCGTTGGAATTTTAACTCAGTAAAAAGTATAAAAACTGAGGTTTTGCAATATAATCGTGTTGAAAAGCTCCTAATCAATTTTTTGAAATCCTAAATTTTGATTAAAACTTGTTTTGCGGTCCTTTTTGTCAAGATTTCGGACGAGCAGGTCTAAATGTGCCTTTCAATGGACCCGTTGGAATTTTAACTGAGTAAAAAGTACAGAAATTGAGGTTTTGCAATATAATTGTGTTGAAAAGCTCCTAATCAATTATTTGAACTCCTAAAATTTGATTAAAACTTGTTTTGCGGTCCTTTTTGTCGATGTTTCGGACGAGCAGGTCTTAATGGGCCTTTCAATGGACCCGTTAGAATTTTAACTGAGTAAAAAGTACAGAAATTGTGGTTTTGCAATATAAGTGTTGAGAATGGACCCAGTCATTCCGACGGTTCTAGATGTTCCAAAGTACTGTGAGGAGAAGGGCAAACCCTGCAGCAGTCAAACCCGTAGTGCCCTCAGTTAACAAGGTGGCCATGTTAGGGGCACAGCTAGAGATGATAATGGGCGGTAATCCTGTCAGCTGTAAGACCTCTTGTGCCCTTGGGCAGTCCCGAAGGGCATGCAAGGTCGTAATAAATTACATGAACTCCTAAAATTTGATTAAAACTTGATTTACAGTCCTTTTTGTTGAGATTTCGGACGAGCCGGTCGAAATGGGCCTTTCAATGGACCCGTTGGAATTTTATCTAAGTAAAAAGTATAAAAATTGAGGTTTTGCAATATTAGTGTGTTGAAAATCTCCTAATCAATTACATTATCTCCTAAATTTTGATTAAAACTTGTTTTGCGGCCCTTTTTGTAGAGGTTTCGGACGAGCAGGTCTAAATTGGCCTTTCAATGGACCCGTTGGAATTTTAACTGATTAAAATGTATAGAAATTGAGGTTTTTCAATATAATTGTGTTGAAAAGCTCCTAGTCAATTACATGAACTCCTAAAATTTTATTAAAACTTGTTTTGCGGTCCTTGTTGTCGAGGTTTCGAACTAGCAGGTGTAAATGGGCCTTTCAATGGACCCGTTGGAATTTTAACTAAGTAAAAAGTACAAAAATTGAGGTTTTGCAATATAATTGTGTTGAAAAGCTCCTGATCATTTATTTGAACACCTAAAGTATGATTAAAACTTGTTTTGAGGTCCTTTTTGTCTAGGTTTCGGACGAGCAGGTCTAAATGGGCCTTTCAATGGACTCATTGGAATTTTAACTGAGTAAAAAGCAGAGAAATTGAGGTTTGCAATATATGTGTGTTGAAAATCTCCTAAATTTTTATTAAAACTTGTTTTGTGGCACTTTTTGTAGAGGTTTCGGACGAGCAGGTCTAAATAGGCCTTACAATGGACCCGTTAGAATTTTAACTAAGTAAAAAGTACATAAATTGAGGTTTTGCAATATAAGTGTGTTGAAAATCTCCTAATCAATTACATGATCTCCTAAATTTTGATTAAAACTTGTTTTGCGGCCCCTTTTGTAGAGGTTTCGGACGGGCAGGTCTAAATGGGCCTTACAGTGGACCCGTTGGAATTTTAACTAAGTAAAAAGTACATAAATTGAGGTTTTGCAATATAATTGTGTTGAAAAGCTCCTAATCAATTATTTGAACTCCTAAAATTTGATTAAAACTTGTTTTGCAGTCCTTTTGGTCGAGGTTTCGGATGAGCAGGTCTAAACGGGCCTTTCAATGGACCCATTTGAATTTTAACTGAGTAAAAAGTATAGAAACTGAGGTTTTACAATATAATTGTGTTGAAAAGCTCCTAGTCAATTAAATGAAATCCTAAAATTTGATATAAACTTATTTTGCGGTCCTTTTTGTCGAGGTTTCGGACGAGCAGGTCTATATGGGCCTTTCAATGGACCCGTTGGAATTTTAACTGAGTAAAAAGTACATAAATTGGGGCTTTGCAATAAAATTGTGTTGAAAAGCTCCTAATAAATTATTTGAACTCATAAATTTAGATTAAAACTTGTTTTGCGATCTTTTTTCTCGAGGTTTCGGGCGAGTAGGTCTAAATGGGCCTTTCAATGGACCCGTTGGAATTTTAACTGAGTAAAAAGTACAGAAATTGAGGTTTTGCAATATAATTGTTTTGAAAAGCTCCTAATCAATTACATGAACTCTTAAAATTTGATTAAAACTTGTTTTGAAGTCCTTTTTGTCGAGGTTTCGGACGAGCAAGTCTAAATGGGCCTTTCAATGACCCGTAGGAATTTTAACTTAGTAAAAAGTACATAAATCGAGGTCTTTCAAGATAATTGTGTTGAAAAGCTCCTAATCAATTACATGAACTCCTAAAATTTGATTAAAACTTGATTTTCAGACCTTTTTGTAGAGGTTTCGGACGAGCGGGTCGAAATGTGCCTTTCAATGGACCCGTTGGAATTTTAAATGAGTAAAAAGTACATAAATTGATGTTTTGCAATAAAATTTTGTTGAAAAGCTAATAATCAATTATTTGAACTCCTAAAATTTGGTTAAAACTTTTTTGCGGTCCTTTTTGTAGAGGTTTCGAACGAGCAGGTATAAATGGGCCTTTCAATGGGCCCGTTGGAATTTTAACTGAGTAAACTGTATAAAAATTGAGGTTTTTGAATATAATTGTGTTGAAAAGCTCCTAATCAATTATTTGAACTCCTAGAATTTGATTCAAACTTGTTTTGCGGTCCTTTTTGTCGAAGTTTCGCACGAGCATATCTAAATGGGCCTTTCAATGGACCCGTTGGAATTTTAACTGAGTAAAAAGTATAGAAATTGAGGTTTTGCAATATAAGTGTGTTGAAAATCTTCTAATAAATTACACGATCTCCTAAAATTTGATTAAAACTTGTTTTGCGGCCCTTTTTGTAGAGGTTTCGGACGAGCAGGTCTAAATGGGCCTTACACTGGACCCGTTGGAATTTTAACTCAGTAAAAAGTACATAAATTGAGGTTTTGCAATATAATTGTGTTGAAAAGCTACTAATCAATTATTTGAACTCCTAAAATTTGATTAAAACTTCTTTTGAGGACCTTTTTGTCGAGGTTTCGGAAGAGCAGGTCTAAATGGGCCTTTCAATGGACCCGTTGGAATTTTAACTGAGTAAAAAGTACAGAAAATGAGGTTTTGAAATATAAGTGCGTTGAAAATCTCCTAATCAATTACATGATCTCCTAAATTTTGTTTAAAACTTGTTTTGTGGCCCTTTTTGTAGAGGTTTCGGACGAGCAAGTCTAAATGGGCCTTACAATGGACCCGATGGAATTTTAATTGATTAAAAAGCATAAAAATTGTGGTTTTTCAATATAATTGCGTTGAAAAGCTCCTAGTCAATTATTTGAACTCCTAAAATTTGATTAAAACTTGTTTGTGGTCCTTTTTGTCGATGTTTCGGACGAGCAGGTTTAAATGGGCATTTCAATGGACCCGTTGGAATTTTAACTAGGTAAAAAGTACAGAATTTGAGGTTTTGCAATATAATTGTGTTGAAAAGCTCCTAATCAATTACATGAACTCCTAAAATTTGATTAAAACTTGTTTTGTAGTCCTTTTTTTAGAGGTTTCGGACGAGCGGGTCTAAATGGGCCTTTCAATTGTCCCGTTGGAATTTTTTTTTTGAAGAAAAGGGGCTCATTAAAAACCCCACTAATCCCAACTGGGCAGGCCCAGTTAGGGTCCTAAGAGGGGAAAAGAGTACCCAAATATATAAATTAAATCAAGGAGGTTGATGAACAACCGGTACAAAAGAGCGTAGGTCATCGGGCAAGCCTGGTCCAAAAGATAAAGAACAACGAGAATGAAGAGCCCACATGGCTACACTATGCGCTAAAACATTAGCAGCGCGTGGTACATAAGTATAGTATAAATCAGGGATAGTAACGATTAAAGCTCGAGCCGCCGCTATCTGCGAGCGTAGGATGGAAGCATCATGGTCGGGATTGCGGAGCTTGTTGAGTAACAAGGCCGCGTCCGACTCTAGGTGGAAACTCTGCCAACCCGCATCTGATCCAAGGCGGACTCCGGCGACAATAGCTTGAAGTTGCGTAGATGAGGAGTCGGGAATTTCTTCAGAAAAGTAGGCATGTCCAAGCAAGATAGAACCGATGGCATCGCGAGCTATAATACCGAGACTAGCAGCACCTGTGACCGGGTTGAAAGCACCGTCGACGTTGATCTTGATTCTGCCTACCGGTGGTGGTCTCCAAGCTGGTCAGGGAAGTGCTGGGTCGGTCCCCGTGTGCGTCGAAGGGCTGGTGGATGTGGCCGAGGCGTAGTCGTGAAGAAGCTCCTGGGAATTCATTAGGGTGAGCCATGGTGGCTGCATGCGTCGAGAATGGACCCAGTCGTTCCTTCGGTTCCAAATGTTCCATATAACCGTAAGAAGCAAGCTAAACTCAGTGCGGGAGAGTAGCGAAGCCCCTCGCTCTAACCAGAGAGCTATCGATGAGTCCATACTATCATATATAGTGCGGGGGAACCCGGCAAGATGAAGCGCTTCAGTGGCACCGGGGCAATCCCGTAGTGCATGAACCGCAGTTTCAATAATAGTGGGACAGAAAGGACATATACCTTCGCCCATTCCCAGAGCGGCGAGCCGGTCACCTGTTGGTAAAGCATTCTGCCCCGCCCGCCAACCAAAGGTGTGGATTTTCGGCAGCGTAGAGGATTTAGCTATAACCTTCCAGAGTGGGCAAGGACGGGCAAGGGGTCGTAAAGGCCGACGCAGAAAAAGATATCCGGAACGGACTATGTAGATGTTCGTGTCATGAATACCCCACAATAAGACATCCCTGCGATCAGCAGAGATCGGTACTTTCAGGACGTTAGCAGCGTCATCCCAGTCAAAGTAGCCGTGAATCCTGCTTTCGTCCCAAGCATTCTGATTGCGAAGCATGAAGTCTCTACATCTTAGAGGCATCTCCTCATTATCCTGATAAGATCCGAGAAAAGAGAGCCCACTAGATCCACCCCAGTGATCGCGGTGAATACGTAATCTACTATCAATTCTAGGGCGCCAGAAGAAACCGGGCTGTAGCCGGTGTAGGGCCTGCTAAATACCTCGCCAAGCGAAGGAAGAGCGTCTGTCCGATTTAGCCTCAAGGATATTGCCCGAGGGAAAATAGCAGGAGCGTAGGATCCGAGCAAGCAGGGACTCAGGCGACTCTATCAGTCGCCAAATTTGTTTCCCTAGAAGCGCAATGTTAAAATCTTGTAGGTCCCAGAAGCCCATCCCCCCAGCGGTTTTGGGCGTGCATAGGGCATCCCATGAAAGTAAAGGCCAGCCTTTCTTATTGCTTCGAACCGACCACCAATACCTACGTATCGAGCGAGTCGCGTCATCCACAATGTTTTGCGGTAGGAGATAGCAGGACATAATATACTGTGGCATTGCCTGGGCCACAGATTTAATTAAAATTTCGCGGCCGCTAAAGGAAAGTAAATTAGTGTCCCATTTAGCCATACGCGAATTTACCTTGTCTCGTACAAACCCTAAACTAGTCGTTCGGTTCTTCCCCACGAGGAGGGGGACCCCAAGATAAATCCCAGGGTCCTCAACCAAACGAATACCAAGCGAATGCTGAAGGGCCTGTAAGAAAGTCGTGGAGCAGGAGGAGCTACAGTAGGCTGTAGACTTAGCAAAATTCACAGATTGGCCTGAGGATGATCCGTATAGGTGTAGAATTTCTTTCAATCGTTGTACTTCCTCAGGGAAATTCCGCAAGAACACTATACTGTCATCCGCAAAGAGCAGATGGTTGATCCTAGGCCCTCGACGATTTGCGTTTAAGCCTAGTAGTCGTCCTTCTCTCTGCTCCGTCTCAAGGGCTGCAGAGAGCCCTTGCGAGCAAATGAGGAAGAGGAAGGATGAAAGGGGGTCTCCCTGTCGGATGCCTTTCGATGGAGAAAACTCCTCCGAGAGAGCCCCGTTAAGCCGGACCGAGAATGAGACAGAGGAGACGCAGCAGATTAGCAACTGCACCCACTCCGGGGCAAAACCCATACGCGTCAATACATCGCAGAGGAAAGACCATTCGACCTTGTCAAAGGCCTTTTCCATATCAAGTTTAAGGGCCGCCCCTTGATAGATGGAAGCGTGATTGTTGTGAAGGGTATGTACAAGCTCGTGGGCAATCAGGATGTTATTAGTGATATTTCGTCCGCTAACAAAAGCGGCATGTGCATCACTGATACAATTGGGTAGGATCGGCTTCAGACGATTGACAAAGACTTTCGCTACAGTTTTGTAGATGACCGTGCACAAACTGATAGGTCTAAACTGACGCATAGTAGTAGCATCATCTACTTTCGGGATCAGAACTATAACCGCTTTGTTAACAGTCGACATGTCCGCTTCCCCCCGAAGGAGTCTCAGACAAAGGTCGACAAACTCAGGTCCAATGACATCCCAGTATTGCCTATAGAAGCTACTAGGGAAACCATCTATTCCAGGTGCTTTACTAGGGCCTATATCCCTAAACGCAGCAAACACCTCACTCTCGGAGAAAGGTCGTAATAAAGAATCATTCATTGCAGGAGTAACGACCTGATGGATCTGTTCCAGAAGTTGGGGAGAAGAGACAGGATTGGATGTCTCAAATAGCTCCTGGAAATAACCCGACGCAATCCGAAGGAGTTCAGGTTTGGCCGTTTGCTAGTTTCGATTGTCGTCAAACAATCCTCGTATGGAATTCTTCTTTCGACGCTTAGAGGCCTTAGCGTGAAAAAAAGGATGTATTTCTGTCTCCTTGCGAAAGCCAGGTAACACGAGAGCGCTGTGCCCAGTAAGCTTCGCGTTCATCTAAAAGATGCCGCAGTTCCAGTTTCGCGTCTCGTAGATTATTCAGCATCGCAGGAGGTAAGTTCCTACGTCGCATGTAGGAATTTATTCGACGTTGTAGTTCAGCGATGCGGTGAGTCGACTGGGAACGCTTAGTCGTTTCCCAGGTCACGAAGGTGGTTTCCCACAATAGCCAACTTGTCGAGCAAAGTGCCCGATGCTGCTGACCAAACGTGATGGAAAGACGATATGTATGAAGGGTCTTGTGCCCAACAAGACTCAAACCGAAATTGATCGTTATTATCATGAGGTTGGCGATCATTATGAGGAGAAGGAATGGTGTCCATGATAATAACGTAGTGATCAGAGTCCGGTGAGAAGACATTATGGCATTGGAAGGATAGATGTGCATTTAGCCAAGCATTGCAGGCAAGAAAACGATCAAGTCACTCGCAAATGGGTGTGACATTGGGACCCGTGCGAGACCATGTAAACCATCCCGAGCAAGGCTTGCAATCGAATAGTTCATTACGAGATAAGCAATCTCGAAAGTTTTTAATTTGGGATGGGGGCCTGCGACTCCCACCTTGTTTTTCCGAGTCGGATAATATGTCATTTAGGTCCCCACCTATTAGCCAAGGTAATTGTGACATGCCACGCAGGGAGTCGATAAGCTCCCATGTTTTATATTTCATGCTTGTATCAGCATATCCATACATTCCGGTAAAACGAAAGCAATCAGAGGTAGAGGTGACGATGGAATCAATAAAACGATCGGAATACGATAACAAATCCAAATTAACTTCATTATTCCAAAATAAAATAAGTCCAGAGCAAGTGGGGCTGCTTTTCACATGGAAGCAGCCCAGCATATTCAACGATAGTTTCAATCTTTCATAATCAAAATTAAAATGTTTAGTTTCTGACAAGAAAATAATATTTGGTTCCAAGCGACGAATTAAAGCAGCCAAACCTTGAACTGCCGTAGGCGAACCAAGACCACGGCAGTTCCAACATAATATCCTCATTTCTCTCGGCGGGGTTGAATATCAACCGCCGCCGAAGAGATTTTGCTGCTCATTCCAGCTTTCGTTGGTTTGGAAGGTTTGTCAGATGCACCACCGGCCTTTGCCGGCTTCGAGTGGACAGTGGGGGAAGTACGTGGTCGCTTGGCGACTGAATTGGCAGCGACAGGTGGGCTGCGTTTTTCTTTGCGCGGTAGAGGGGCACCTTTGGGTGGCACGGACGTAGCTTCAAGCCAGCCTTCAAATTCCGGATTGACAGGGTCGTAGGCATTGTTGCCATTCCCAGCAGTAGTGGACTTGGCAGGCACATCGGTAGGCATTGGAAATCCTTCCCCGTCGATCAGCACAAAGCGCTTATCCGGGGGAGTGGTCGATACAACAGCAGCACCCGAGGTAGGGATAGCGGTAGGTACTCCGGTGTTAACCGATTCGGCGTCGGCTGGTATGATGTCCAAAGGCACCACATCAAGAGGCTCTACGGACAGTCCGGCAGTGGGCGTAGCATGATGCCCGCTGGTGATGTCGTCTGTGTCAACCATCGGCGCGTCAGGAGCCGTAGGACCTGCCTGGTTTGGCTCATCGTCCGCAACCACGGGGGCAGCAACAGCTGCTGGGTCTGTGACAACCTCAGTGTTTGGATCGGCTGCAACATCAGTGATAGGGGCATCAGCAGCCTCCCCGGATAACATGGTTGCCGAAGCAGCATCCGCTACCGGTGTATGTTGTGAAGCGGGGGAGGCCACGATAACCTTCTTCCCCTTCCGATCAGCCCCTGAAGAGCGGAAAAAAAGAAGCAGTGGTCAGCAATAACTAATGTGTATAAGCAAGATAGACACAATATATTGCTGAGACAGGAAGCATAAAAAATAGGGGCATAGTCCCTTGAGTGTAACACAAAAATTGGTGCCAACAATACCGTTGTTGTGCGCCTGCTTTTTGGTGGAAGGTCCAGCACCTGTGAGGAAACGTAGGTTTCGGTTAAATACACTATAGAAGTGCATGCACGGTACGTATCAAAGAGAATAAACGACAGAGGTTTACCAGCGGTCGTCGTGCCTTTGGTCGATGTCCCGGCCAGTTCAAAATAACTAACGCGACCCCTGGTCGCTATTTTGGACCTGCCTCTCGGAGCAGGGGCACAGAGCCAGTCCCCATATTGTTGGGGTTCCACCTTGCTATCTTTAAACAATTAACAAGTAGCCTTGAGGTGACATAGGACACCACACCCATGGCAAAAGGTGGGCAGCTTCTCGTACTGAATCGGTAGCATTTGGGGCTCATCGTCCTCCACACTCATGGCCACAAACCGGCGTAGAGGTTGGTGGGTATCTATTATAACACAAACGCGCAGAAATTTCACCATGTTCCCATCGTTCGATTTGCGCGAATTGGTTCCGATAACCGTTCCAAGTCCACTGCTTAGGGCTCGACCAGTGCTATTTGCAACCGTAACACCGGTCATCATGGCAATAGGCACTCGATGAATCCGAACCCAAATACTCATTCGGTTGAAGACATAGCCATCGATGGTTAGTTTGGGTTGGACCGGGAGAAGAGCCACCCAATCTTTCTTAAAGGTCCAGGGTTCACGCTTTAGCACCTCATCCATGCAAGATTTATTTTCAAATTTAAAAAGAAAATAACCAGATCCCAACGGAGTTACCGTGGACAGCTTGTCATTTCTCCAGACGGAGGAAAAGATGCGGACCAGCGTCGTTTCATCAAAGAGCTTGGTATGGAACAATTTTCCGATCAAAGATGACTTGTAGTCATCGAGTGGCACAACTTTGGTTGAATCCGGGGCAAGTACTACGTTCTTTTCCTCCGCTGTGAATTGGAGGTTATCGAAACGTGATAAGAAGGAGTCAGTGGAAGCAATTGTAGGCGCAGTGCACTTTGTGAAGTGAAGGAGCGGGAGAGTATGGATGGACGTAAAACCAAATGTGTTACTAGCAGAAGAAACCGCAAAAGAATGAATTGTAGTCCTAGTTGTCAATGAAAGAAAATGTAGTGAATCTAGGACTGCATCAACTTATGTAATGTTAGAGAGTTGGTGATAACTCAAAAGACTGCCGGATGGAGGTTGAAATTTAATTTTAAATTTCCTCCTGTAGATTAGGTCTTTATCTAGATAAAGATAGGAGATAAATTTTTCAAAATTAACCTCCAAATCCCACTTTATCCGATAAGAGGCAGGGAATTTAGTTTCCCATGCAAAAACGGTACACAATATTTCGAAAAGAAAATATTATGGATAACCTATCCGATTATCTCCAAATTTAAATTCAAATTTAGAAATAATCGGTGGAAGGTTGTTGTGAGTGCTCAATTGCTTCCGAGAAAAGAGGAAGCCATTAGGGACGTAACATATGTCCTTCATTTCATTGGATTCAGTCTCCCATGCAGAGACGGCACATTGGGGTTGAAATTCGAATTTACGAAAAATCCTGGTAGGATTTTCTGTTACGAAACCGAAATCTAAGTGCCATGTTTTGTGGAACTGAGGATTCCGTTGTAGCTGAAATTTCCCAGTCGGCCGCCGTCGGCCTAGTGCATGGCTGCACCCGGCACCATTGACGCCTGCTTGTGTGTGGTAATTCATGATGGGAGATGGTAAAACCGTCCTGGACAGTAATCGTTGTGCATTGGTGAACCTGACACATAATAAACGTCTATTCATTTCACTCTTAGCCGGAAAAATGAATAATAATAAAATGAGCAATATTAAAACAGTATTGCAAGAACGAGTTGGGAAAGATAATGAGTATTGCAAGGGGCGATGCTGTTGCACTATGGTATATTTGCATTTGTGCAAACTTACAGCCTCATACCAATCAGATAATGTGGCTAAAGAACCACTAAGAAGGATATTGTAAACACAATACCATGAACTTTGCATGGCCGTTGCCACGCATCGGGAAGGGTTACAAGGTCTAAAAGACCAGGAAAAAACTTGCGTTCTAGCATTAGAAGCAAGGTATACGAAGGGCACCAAAATTGGTAACCCAGCAAATGGAAGAAAACCCGGAATTGGGTTTGTTGCCACCAAGGCCAGAGATCCTCGGAAAGGCCAGTGGGCTGCTTGAAGCCAACAGTGGATGGATGGCCAAGGCCGTTGTGCAGCCATCTTCCGATGCAAGGAAATCAAAAAATACTTGGTAAAAATCCCACGGGCATGATGGGGTTGTTTCACTACCACAGCGTAAGTGCTAAGCAAGCACCACCATGGCAGTGAGGGGGGTGTGTGGCGGAAGGGTAACCGGAAGGAGTGGTGGAGGAGGGTGGTGAAGGGTGAGGAGAGAGAGGTGGATAGGAAAAAAATGGAGAGAGAAAAGGAGAGAAAAGTTGAGAGAATTTTCATACCTACACCCGTTAGAATTTTAACTACCCGTTAGAATTTTAACTAAGTAAAATCCCGTTGGAATTTTAACCGAGTAAAAAGAACATAAATTGAGGTTTTGCAATATAATTGTATTGAAAAGCTCGTAATCAATTACATGAACTCCTAAAATTTGATTAAAACTTGTTTTGTAGTCCTTTTCGTAGAGGTTTCGGACGAGCGGGTCGAAATGGGCCTTTCATTGGACCCGTTGGAATTTTAACTGAGTAAAAAGTACAAAAATTGAGGTTTGCAATATAATTGTGTTGAAAAGCTCCTAATCAATTATTTGAACTCCTAAAATTTGAATAAAACTTTTTTGTGGTCCTTTTTGTAGAGGTTTCGAACGAGCATGTCTAAATGGGCCTTTCAATGGGCCCGTTGGAATTTTAACTGAGTAAACAGTATAAAAAATGAGGTTTTTGAATATAATTGTGTTGAAAAGCTCCTAATAAATTATTTCAACTCCTAAAATTTGATTAAAACTGGTTTTGCAGTCATTTTTTGTCGAAGTTTCGGACGAGCAAGTCTACATGGGCCTTTCAATGGACCCGTTGGAATTTTAACTGAGTAAAAAGTACAGAAATTGAGGTTTTGCAATATAAGTGTGTTGAAAATCTCCTAATCAATTACATGATCTCCTAAAATTTGATTAAAACTTGTTTTGCGGCCCTTTTGTAGAGGTTTCGGACGAGCAGGTCTAAATGGGCGTTACAGTGGAATCGTTAGAATTTTAACTAGGTAAAAAGTACAGAAGTTGAGGTTTTGCAATATAATTGTGTTGAAAAGCTACTAATCAATTACCTGAACTCCTAAAATTTGATTAAAACTTGTTTTGTAGTCCTTTTTTAGAGGTTTCGGACGAGCGGGTCTAAATGGGCCTTTCAATGGACCCGTTGAATTTTAACTGAGTAAAAAGTACAGAAAATGAGATTTTGCAATATAATTGTGTTTAAAAGCTCTTAATCAATTACATGAACACCTAAAATTTGATTAAAACTTGTTTTGCAGTCCTTTTTGTAGAGGATTCGGACGAGCGGGTCGAAATGGGCCTTTCAATGGACCCGTTGGAATTTTAACTGAGTAAAAAGTACATAAATTGAGGTTTTGCTATAAAATTGTGTTGAAAAGCTCCTAATAAATTATTTGAACTCCTAAAATTTGATTAAAACTTGTTTTGCGGTCCTTTTTGTCGAGGTTTCGGACGAGCAGGTCTTAATGGGCCTTTCAATGGACCCGTTGGAATTTTAACTGAGTAAAAAGTACAGAAATTGAGTTTTTGCAATATAAGTGTTGAAAATCTCCTAATATATTACATGATCTCCTAAAATTTGATTACAACTTGTTTCGCGGCCCTTTTTGTAGAGGTTTCGGACGAGCATGTCTCAATGGGCCTTACAATGGACCCGTTGGAATTTTAACTGAGTAAAAAGTAAAGAAATTGAGGTTTTGCAATATAATTGTGTTGAAAAGCTACTAATCAATTATTTGAACTCTGAAAATTTGATTAAAACTTGTTTTGCGGTACTTTTTGTCGAGGTTTCGGACAAGCAGGTCTAAATGGGCCTCTCAATGGACCCGTTGGAATTTTAACTGAGTAAAAAGTACAGAAATTGAGGTTTTGCAATATAATTGTGTTGAAAATTTCCTAATCAATAACATGAACTCCTAAATCTTGATTAAAACTTGTTATGTTGTCTTTTTTGCAGAGGTTTTGGACGAGCAGATCGAAATGGGCCTTTCAATGGACCTGTTGGAATTTTGAGGAAAGAGCCTCATTAAAAACCCCACTAATCCTTACTGGGCTGGCCCAGCAAGGGTCCTAAGAGGGGAAAAGAGTGCCCAAAATATATTATAAATCATGGTGGTTGGTGAACAACCGGTACAACTGTTCGCAAAGCATCGGGCAAGCCCGACCCGAAATACAAAGAGGATTTAGAATGAAGGGCCCAATTGGCTACATAGTGAGCTAAAACATTAGCTGTGCGCGGTACATAAAGTAAACATAAACCAGGTACAATATCGAGGAAAGATCTAGTGGTTTGAATCTGCCGCTGAAGGGTGGAGGCATCCTCGCCGGCGTGAAGCAGCTGATTGTCCAACAGGGCCGCATCCGACTCAAAAAGAAGCCTTTTCCATCCAACATCTGCATCGAGTTTGACACCATCGGTGATAGCGTGAAGTACCGCTGATGGAGAATCTGCGGTAGCGTCCAAGTAAATAGCCCGTCCGAGAAAGATAGCACCAGTGGCGTCACGAGCCACTATGCCAATGCCAGCGGTGCTTTCAACCCAGCTACGGGATCCGCTGGCATTGGCATAGTGGCTCGTGACGCCACTGGTGCTATCTTGCTCGGACGGGCTATTTACTTGGACGCTGCCACAGATTCTCCATCAGCAGAACTTCACGCTATCACCGATGGTGTCAAACTCGGTGCAGATGTTGGATGGCAAGGGTTTCTTCTTGAGTCGGATGCGACCTTGTTGGTCAATCGGCTGCGTCACGCCGGCGAGGATGCCTCCACCCTTCAACGGCAGATTCAAACCACTAGATCTTTCCTCGATATTGTACCTGGTTTATGTTTACTTTATGTACCGCGCACAGCTAATGTTTTAGCTCACTATGTAGCCAATTGGGCCCTTCATTCTAAATCCTCTTTATATTTCGGGTCGGGCTTGCCCGATGCTTTGCGAACATTTGTACCGGTTGTTCACCAACCACCATGATTTATAATATATTTTGGGCACTCTTTTCCCCTCTTAGGACCCTTGCTGGGCCAGCCCAGTAAGGATTAGTGGAGTTTTTAATGAGGCCCTTTCCTCAAAAAAAAATTCCAACGGGCCCATTGAAAGGCCCATTTAGACCTGCTCGTCCGAAACCTCTACAAAAAGGACCGCAAAAATGTTTTATTCAAATTTTAGGAGTTTATGTAATTGATTAGGAGCTTTTCAACATAATTACATTACAAAACCTCAATTTCTGTACTTTTTACTCAGTTAAAATTCCAACGGGTCCATTGAAAGGCCCATTTAGACCTGCTCGTCCAAAACCTCTACAAAAAGGACCTCAAAACAAGTTTTAATCAAATTTTAGGAGTTCAAATAATTGATTAGGAGCTTTTCAACACAATTATATTGCAAAACCTCAATTTATGTACATTTTACTCAGTTAAAATTCCAACGGGTCCATTGAAAGGCCCATATTGACCTGCTCGTCCGAAACCTCTACAAAAAGGACGGCAATACAAGTTTTAATCAAATTTTAGGAGTTCAAATAATTGAAAGGCCCATTTAGACCTGCTCGTCTAAAACCTCTACAAAAAGGACTGCAAAAAAAGTTTTAATCAAATTTTAGGAGTTTATGTAATTGATTAGGAGCTATACAACACAATTATATTGCAAAACCTCAATTTTATACTTTTTACTCAGTTAAAATTCGAACGGGTCCATTGAAAGGCCCATTTAGACCTACTCGTCTGAAACCTCTACAAAAAGGACCGCAAAACAAGTTTTAATCATATTTTAGGAGTTCAAATAATTAAAAGGCCCATTGAAAGGCCCATTTAGACCTGCTCGCCTGAAACCTCTACAAAAAGGACCGCAAAAATGTTTTATTCAAATATTAGGAGTTCAAATAACTGATTAGGAGCTTTTCAACACAATTATATTGCAAAACCTCAATTTCTGTACTTTTTACTTAGTTAAAATTCCAACGGGTTCATTGAAAGGCCAATTTCGACCCGCTCGTCCGAAACCTCTACAAAAAGGACTGCAAAACAAGTTTTAATCATATTTTAGGAGTTAATGTAATTGATTAGGAGCTATTCAACACAATTATATTGCAAAACCTCAATTTCTGTACTTTTTACTCAGTTAAAATTCCAACGGGTCCATTGAAAGGCCCATTTAGACCTGCTCGTCCGAAACCTCTACAAAAAGGACCGCAAAACTAGTTTTAATACAATTTTAGGAGTTCAAATAACTGATTAGGAGCTTTTCAACACAATTATATTGCAAAACCTCAATTTCTGTACTTTTTACTCAGTTAAAATTCCAACGGGCCCATTGAAAGGCCCATGTAGACCTGCTCGTCCGAAACCTCTACAAAAAGGACTGCAAAAATGTTTTATTCAAATTTTAGGAGTTCAAATAACTGATTAGGAGCTTTTCAACACAATTATATTGCAAAACCTCAATTTCTGTACTTTTTACTCAGTTAAAATTACAACAAGTCCATTGAAAGGCCCATTTAGACCAGCTCGTCCGAAACCTCTACAAAAAGGAACGCAAAACAAGTTTTATTCATATTTTAGGAGTTCAAATAATTAAGAGGCCCATTTAGACCTGCTCGTCTAAAACCTCTACAAAAAGGACCGCAAAACTGTTTTATTCAAATATTAGGAGTTCAAATAAATGATTAGGAGCTTTTCAACACAATTATATTGCAAAACCTCAATTTTTGTATTTTTTACTTAGTTAAAATTCCAACGGGTCCATTGAAAGGCCCATTTCGACCCGCTCGTCCGAAACCTCTACAAAAAGGACTGCAAAACAAGTTTTAATCAAATTTTAGGAGTTCATGTAATTGATTAGGAGCTTTTCAACACAATTATATTGCAAAACCTCAATTTCTGTACTTTTTACTCAGTTAAAAATTTCAACGGGTCCATTGAAAGGCCCATTTAGACTTGCTCGTCCAAAACCTTACAAAAAGGACCGCAAAACAAGTTTTAATACAATTTTAGGAGTTCAAATAATTGATTAGGAGCTTTTCAACACAATTATATTGCAAAACCTCAATTTTTGTACTTTTTACTCAGTTAAAATTCCAACGGGCCCATTGAAAGGCCCATGTAGACCTGCTCGTCCGAAACCTATACAAAAAGGACTGCAAAAATGTTTTATTCAAATTTTAGGAGTTCAAATAACTGATTAGGAGCTTTTCAACACAATTATATTGCAAAACCTCAATTTCTGTACTTTTTACTCAGTTAAAATTCCAACAGGTCCATTAAAAGGCCCATTTAGACCAGCTCGTCAGAAACCTCTACAAAAAGGACCGCAAAACAAGTTTTAATCATATTTTAGGAGTTCAAATAATTAAAAGGCCCATTTAGACCTGCTCGTCTAAAACCTCTACAAAAAGAACCGCAAAAATGTTTTATTCAAATATTAGGAGTTCAAATAACTGATTAGGAGCTTTTCAACACAATTATATTGCAAAACCTCAATTTTTGTATTTTTTTACTTAGTTAAAATTCCAACGGGACCATTGAAAGGCCCATTTCGACCCGCTCGTCCGAAACCTCTACAAAAAGGACTGCAAAACAAGTTTTAATCAAATTTTAGGAGTTCATGTGATATGAAACCGATACAAAAAGGACAGCTAAAAAGTTTTAATCAAATTTTAGAAGTTCAAATAATTGATTAGGAGCTTTTCGACCCGCTCGTCCGAAACCTCAACAAATAGGACTACAAAAAAGTTTTAATCAAATTTTAGGAGTTTATGTAATTGATTAGGAGCTTTTCAACACAATTATATTGCAAAATCTCAATTTTATACTTTTTACTCAGTTAAAATTCCAACAGGCCCATTGAAAGGCCCATTTAGACTTGCTCATCTGAAACCTCTACAAAAAGGACCGTAAAAATGTTTTAGTCAAATATTAGGAGTTCAAATAACTGATTAGGAGCTTTTCAACACAATTATATTGCAAAACCTCAATTTTTGTATTTTTTACTTAGTTAAAATTCCAACGGGTCCATTGAAAGGCCCATTTCGACCCGCTCGTCCGAAACCTCTACAAAAAGGACTACAAAACAAGTTTTAATCAAATTTTAGGAGTTCATGTAATTGATTAGGAGCTTTTCAACACAATTATATTGCAAAACCTCAATTTCTGTACTTTTTACTAAGTTAAAATTCCAACGGGTCCATTGAAAGGCCCATTTAGACCTGCTCGTCCGAAACCTCTACAAAAAAGACCGCAAAACAAGTTTTAATACAATTTTAGGAGTTCAAATAATTGATTAGGAGCTTTTCAACACAATTATATTGCAAAACCTCAATTTCTGTACTTTTTACTCAGTTAAATTTCCAACGGGCCCATTGAAAGGCCCATTTAGACCTGCTCGTCCGAAACCTCTACAAAAAGGACCGCAAAAATGTTTTATTCAAATTTTAGGACTTTAAATAATTGATTAGGAGCTTTTCAAAATAATTACATTGCAATACCGCAATTTCTGTACTTTTTACTCAGTTAAAATTCCAACGGGCCCATTGAAAGGCCCATTTAGACCTGCTCGTCCGAAACCTCTACAAAAAGGACCGCAAAAATGTTTTATTCAAATTTTAGGACTTTATATAATTGATTAGGAGCTTTTCAAAAGAATTACATTGCAATACCGCAATTTCTGTACTTTTTACTCAGTTAAAATTCCAACAGGTCCATTGAAAGGCCCATTTAGACCTACTCGTCTTAAACCTCTACAAAGAGGACCACAAAACAAGTTTTAATCAAATTTTAGGAATTCAAATAATTTATTACGTGCCTTTCAACACAATTATATTGCAAAACCTCAATTTCTGTACTTTTTACTCAGTTAAAATTCCAACGGGTCCATTGTAAGGCCCATTTAGACCTGCTCGTCCGAAACCGATACAAAAAGGACAACAAAAAAGTTTTAATCAAATTTTAGAAGTTCAAATAATTGATTAGGAGCTTTTCAACACAATTATATTGCAAAACCTAAATTTGTGTACTTTTTACTCAGTTAAAATTCCAACGGGTCCATTGAAAGGCCCATTTAGACCTGCTCGTCCGAAACCTCTACAAAAAGGACCTCAAAACAAGTTTTAATTAAATTTTAGGAGTTCAAATAATTGATTAGGAGCTTTTCAACACAATTATATTGCAAAACCTCAATTTATGTACTTTTTACTCAGTTAAAATTTCAACGGGTCCATTGAAAGACCCATTTCGACCCGTTCGTCCGAAACCTCTACAAAAAGGACTGCAAAACAAGTTTTAATCATATTTTAGGAGTTCATGTAATTGATTAGGAGCTTTTCAACACAATTATATTGCAAATCCTCAATTTATGTACTTTTTACTCAGTTAAAATTCCAACGGGTCCATTGAAAGGCCCATTTAGACCTGCTCGTCCGAAACCTCTACAAAAAGTACCGCAAAACAAGTTTTAATACAATTTTAGGAGTTCAAATAATTGATTAGGAGATTTTCAACACAATTATATTGCAAAACCTCAATTTCTGTACTTTTTACTCAGTTAAAATTCCAACGGGCCCATTGAAAGGCCCATGTAGATCTGCTCGTCCGAAACCTCTACAAAAAGGACTGCAAAAATGTTTTATTCAAATTTTAGGAGTTCAAATAACTGATTAGGAGCTTTTCAACACAATTATATTGCAAAACCTCAATTTCTGTACTTTTTACTCAGTTAAAATTCCAACAGGTCTATTGAAAGGCCCATTTAGACCAGCTCGTCCGAAACCTCTGCAAAAAGGACCGCAAAACAAGTTTTAATCATATTTTAGGAGTTCAAAAAATTAAAAGGCCCATTTAGACCTGTTCGTCTAAAACCTCTACAAAATGGACCGCAAAAATGTTTTATTCAAATATTAGGAGTTCAAATAACTGATTAGGAGCTTTTCAACACAATTATATTGCAAAACCTCAGTTTTTGTATTTTTTTACTTAGTTAAAATTCCAACGGGTCCATTGAAAGGCCCATTTCGACCCGCTCGTCCGAAACCTCTACAAAAAGGACTGCAAAACAAGTTTTAATCAAATTTTAGGAGTTCATGTAATTGATTAGGAGCTTTTCAACACAATTATATTGCAAAACCTCAATTTCTGTACTTTTTACTCAGTTAAAATTCCAACGGGTCCATTGAAAGGCCCATTTAGACCTGCTCGTCCGAAACCTCTACAAAAAGGACCGCAAAACAAGTTTTAATACAATTTTAGGAGTTCAAATAATTGATTAGGAGCTTTTCAACACAATTATATTGCAAAACCTCAATTTCTGTACTTTTTACTCGGTTAAAATTCCAACAGGTCCATTGAAAGGCCCATTTAGACCAGCTCGTCAGAAACCTCTACAAAAAGGACCGCAAAACAAGTTTTAATCATTTTTTAGGAGTTCAAATAATTAAAAGGCCCATTTAGACCTGCTCGTCTAAAACCTCTACAAAAAGGACCGCAAAAATGTTTTATTCAAATATTAGGAGTTCAAATAACTGATTAGGAGCTTTTCAACACAATTTTATTGCAAAACCTCAATTTTTGTATTTTTTACTTAGTTAAAATTCCAACGGGTCCATTGAAAGGCCCATTTCGACCCGCTCGTCCGAAACCTCTACAAAAAGGACTGCAAAACAAGTTTTAATCAAATTTTAGGAGTTCATGTGATATGAACCCGATAATGTGACCCGAGTCATATAGATGTGCCCGATCGTGATTCTAGTAAGAAATATTCTTTGCTACGCTTTGAACTCTGAGATATCACAAAACATACATGTGAGATGAATAGCAATATAATAAAAAATAATGAAGAAAGGAATTGGATAGGTAATTTGGATAGTATGGTGGCTAAGGATGGAGGATGATAATCATGGAAAGGTGTAAATCAAAGAAGGAGTGATGTGAGATGCTAAAGGCGGCGTGGATTTGTATGGTTGCAAGGTTAGCGAATTGTGACCCGCTAGCTATAACGAGCTAGGAACCAACAATATACTTTGATGGAGTCGATGTGGAGGAGTGTGGAACGTGACCCACAAGCTATAAGAGAGCTTGGAACCAACGCTATATTAAAATGAAATGGATAGAAGACTACAAGCACAACTTGAAGCCGATAAAGTTCTCGCAAGAACAAGATGAAAGCAATCTTTCAAAGATTTATATTCTCTAAAAAAAGTGCTTACAAATGAACCTAAGGTGCCTATTTATAGTGTGACAAGGCACCATATGAAAAGTCACACAAAAGAGAGATGAATGCTCATCTAAATGCTATTGAATACAAATAAATGAAATGTTTCTTTCTTATCCTTTTAGTGGATGAATTTTGCTTTAAATTGAGATGAATTTAGCCTTAAATTCGTCCAAAAGGAGTGGTGACTCTTGGGCTGCTTCATTTTGCTTGCAAATGGATAAAAGGGAATGAATGTGGACATAGGATGAATGTAGACATCCCACACATCCAAACCAGCTTGTCTCTTTGAATTCCTTGATGATTTTATCACTTAATTTGATGATTAAATGATATTAAACCAGCCTTCATTGCTTGCCCATTTGTGGAATATGATCAACCTTCAAAAATGATAAATAAAGGCCTTGAATGCATAATTTGAATGCTGATTATTGCATGTCCCTTCTCTTGAACGTGAATGGCCTTCATTGGTTCATAATTTCAACCTTGAATAGGTGAATTATGAAGCTTAAATGCTTTGTTACTCTAAGAAGATGAACAACCTTGAAAAGATGAAAAGAATTCAGCCTTGAATTGCCTTCAATTGCCTTGTTTGGATGAGTAAAGATGGTCATCAATGACTTGTTTCCAAGTTGAAGTTGAAAAGTCTCTTCTTTAATCCACATGTCACATGAACCTAGACACACACAAAGGATTTATTCAAACTTAAAATAATATATGCATGAAACAATTAAAGAGTTAGTTAATTGAGTGAACTAGTTAAATGAATGAACTAGTTTAATTAAAGAACTAACTTTATTGAATTTAACTAAATGCATGAATGAAGTTTGAAATACTTAAATTCTCATGCAAATGCATGCATGAGCAAGGTAAGGCATTCCTCCCTTATTATTTCTTCTTTCTCACGTTCATGGCTTGTTGTAAACAAGCTTTCCATGGCTGATTGAAACTCCTTGGCCCGTGCATGTGTAATGGGGCCACTTGGGTACTTCTTCGGGTCCTTGTTCTTGATGGTCATATCATTCCCTCCCTCTTTAAAGCGATTTGTCCCCAAATCATCACCTACATCAAAAGGAGATAAATCAGCAACATTAAAGGTTTCACTAACATTAAACTCACCTGGGAGGTCTAGTTGATAAGCATTATCATTGATCCTCTTAACTACTTGAAATGGCACATCTCCTCAAGGCATCAATTTAGATTTCCGTTGGGCTGGAATCCTTTCTTTTCTCATGTGCAACCATACCCAATATCCCGGCTCAAAGACAACTCTCCTTCGACCCTTGTTTGCTTACTGCTCATATTGCTTGGTTTTCTTTTCAATATTATCCCGCACTTGTTGATGAAGTTTCTTAACAAATTCAGCTTTGTTAAGTCCATCTTTATTCACAATTTGATCAGCGGGTAATGGCAATAAGTCCATCGGAGTTAATGGATTGAACCCATACACAACTTCAAAAGGAGTGAGTCCCGAGGTGGTATGGACTGATCGGTTATATGCAAACTCCACATGTGGTAAGCACTCTTCCCATGTCTTTAGATTCTTCTTAATAATGCTCCTAAGCAACGTGGAGAGTACTCGATTCACCATTTCGGTTTGGCCATCCGTTTGAGGGTGACAAGTGGTGGAAAATAGCAGCTTAGTTCCAATCTTACTCCATAAGGCTCTCTAGAAGTGGCTTAAGAACTTCACGTCTCGATCGGAAACGATAGTTCTTGGCACACCATGTAATCTCAAGACTTCCCTAAAAAACAAGTTAGCAATATGTAAGGCATCATTAGTCTTGTTGCAAGGAATAAAATGAGCCATTTTGGAAAATCTATCCACTACTACAAAGATGGAGTCTTTGTTATTCTTTGTGCGTGGAAGCCCTAGCACAAAATCCATTGAAATGTCCATCCATGGTGCTTCTGGAATAGGTAGTGGCGTGTAGAGTCCATGTGGCATGGCTTTATACTTAGCCTTCTTGCAAGTGATTCAACGTTCACATAACCTCTCTACAACTCGTCTCATCTTTGGCCAATATAAATGCTCTTGAAGTATGGCCAAAGTCTTTGCTATTCCAAAATATCCCATTAAGCCTCCTCCATGGGCTTGTTTGATAAGTAATTCACGTATGGAACCTTGTGGAATACAAAGTCTTCCTTCCTTGAATAGGAACCCATTGTCCCTATAATAGTTTTCAAACGTGCCTTTCTCACAAGCTTTGTAAATTTTTTCAAAATCAGAATCAGATTCGTATAAATCCTTAATGAAAACAAAACCCAACAACTTAGATTCTAACGTGTTTAGAAGAGCGTACCTCCGAGACAATGCATCGGCAACTATATTCTCCTTACCTTTCTTATATTTGATGACATAGGGAAAAGATTCAAGAAACTCCACCCATTTGGCATGTCGTTTGTTGAGTTTATGTTGCCCCCGAATGTGCTTCAATGCCTCATGATCGGTGTGAATAATGAACTCCTTAGGCCATAGATAGTGTTTCCATGTTTCCATTGCGCGAACAAGGGCATACATCTCCTTATCATATGTTGGATAATTCAACGCAGCTCCACTTAATTTCTCACTAAAATATGCTATAGGACGTCCACCTTGAGATAATACCGCTCCAATTCCCACACCTGATGCATCACATTCAATTTCAAACGTTTTGTTAAAATCAGGTAAGGTAAGCAAAGGGGCATGAATTAAACATTCTTTAATGTCATTAAAAGATTTCTCTTGGTCTCCCCCCAGAAAAAGTTAGCATTCTTCTTGATGACACTAGTTAAAGGGGCGGTAATGGTGCTGAAGTTTGGCACAAATCTCCGGTAAAAGCTTGCAAGTCCATGGAAACTCCTAACTTGGGAAATGCTTGCTGGTCGTGGCCATTCTTCAATGGCTTTAACCTTCTCTTTGTCAACCTCTAAGCCTTTAGAACTGACAACAAAACCAAGAAAGACAACTTTGTCAGTACAAAATGTACACTTGTCTAAATTAGCATATAACTTCTCCTTTCTTAAAACCAACAAAACTGACCTCAAGTGTTGAACATGTTCTTCCATTGATTTACTATAGATTAAGATGTCATCAAAATAAACCACACAAAATTTACCCAAAAACGGTCTAAGAACATGGTTCATTAACCTCATGAAAGTACTTGGTGCATTAGTTAAGCCAAAAGGCATAACCAACCATTCATAGAGTCCTTGCTTTGTTTTAAATGCTGTTTTCCATTCATCACCTTCTCGCATCCTTATTTGGTGATAACCATTCTTAAGATCAATCTTAGAGAAAAGGTTAGAACCACTAAGCTCATCTAACATATCATCTAAACGAGGAATAGGGTGGCGATACTTTACCGTAATTTTGTTTACCGCTCGACAATCTACACACATGCGCCAAGTTCCATCCTTCTTTGGCACAAGTAATACCGGAACGGAACATGGGCTAAGGCTCTCCCTCACGTAGCCTTTGGCCATTAGTTCAGCCACTTGCCTTTGTAACTCCTTGGTTTCCTCGGGATTGCTTCGGTAAGCTGGACGGTTAGGAATGACGGCACCGGGAATGAAATCTATTTGATGTTCAATGCCACGGATTGGTGGCAGCCCACTTGGTATCTCCTCTAGAAATAATTCGTCAAATTCCTGCAACAAAGACACAATAGAAGAAGGCAAAGTGTGATCAAGTTGGTTAGTGTTCAATATACTTTCCTTGTACACAAGTACAAGTAATTGCTTTCCCGACAGCAAACACTTTCTCAACTCTCTTTCTTTGGTAAACACACTCATTTTCGCACCCTCACTTTGATCACTCTCACTTGCTTTTACCTCCATTTTTGACTCTCTCTCTTTGGCTCTTTCAATACTTTCTCTCAAATGTATTTGGTCTTTGTGAATTTGTTTTGGTGAAAGAGGGGCTAAGGTAATCTTTCTTACTCCATGGGTGAGTGTATACCGATTGGTATATCCATCATGTATGACTCGTTTAACGAATTGCCATGGCCTCCCAAGTAGTAAATGGCCAGCGTGCATCGGAACAACATCGCAAAGAACTTCATCCTTATACTTTCCAATGGAGAAAGCAACAAGAACTTGCTTGGTAACCTTGAGTTCTCCTCCGTCATTAAGCCACTGCAGCTTGTAGGGATGTGGATGCTTTGTGGTTGCTAATCCAAGTTTTTCTACCATAAGAGTACTAGCAACATTAGTACAACTACCTCCATCAATAATGACAAAGCATACCTTTCCATTAACATGGCAGCGAGTATGAAAGATATTCTCGCATTGCTCATTCCCTTCATTCGCTTGCACACTTAGGCTCCTTTTCACAATAAGGGCCTCTCCTTCTGCTGCATACTCTATATCATCATCTTCATCTTCTTGTATGGCAGCAACTTCATCTTCCTCCTCTTGTTCGGATTCAACCTCTCCATCATCACGAAGAAGCATAGTGTTTCGATTTGGGCATTGGCTTGCAATATGCCCTCTTCCCAAGAACTTGAAGCATTGTATATCTCGGGAACGGTTTGGAACATTTGGAGCCTTACCTTTGCTAGTTTCGGCAATGGGTTTGGCACTCTTTGTTGGAACGCTTCGTTCTTTAGGCGTAAAGGATGCCTTCTGTTTGTAGGTACCCTGCCCCCATTTTGGAGAAGAGCCTCTATAGGCACGAGTTGTGCCTTTCCTTTTGAGTTGCCTCTCGACCTTCATGGCCATATGAACCATGTCTTCGATCTCCACATAATGTTGCAACTCAACAGTGGCCGCAATATTAGGATCAAGGCCGGATAGAAATCTGGCCATGGTGGCTTCTCGATCCTCATCAATGTTGGCTCGGATCATGGCTACTTCCATCTCTTTAAAGTAATCCTCAACACTACGGTTGCCTTGGGTGAGATTTTGAAGCTTGTTGAACAACTCCCTATGATAGTGAGTTGGAACGAACCTCCTACGCATAACAACCTTCATCTCATTCCAAGTAGAAATTGGATGTTCTCCATTGCGTCTCCTGCTAGATGTCAACTAATCCCACCATATTAGTGCATAATCTGTAAATTCAATGGCTGCAAGTTTTACCTTCTTAAGCTCGGAGTAGTTGTGGCACTCAAAGATGTGCTCAACCTTTTTTTCCCATGCAAGATAAGCTTCAGGATCCGTTCTTCCTTGGAAAGAAGGAATGGTTATTTTGATGTTGCTAAGATTATCATCAACTCTTGGCCGAGCTCTTTGGTACCTAGGTTCTCGATGCCTCAAACTTTGTTGGGAGGCTCGCTCGTCTATGAGTTCTTCGTCCACCTCTCCCTCATACTCTTCCTCGTGATCTGAATTATGCCTTCGTTGAGATCTTTCCTCCAAATGATCTAATCGTTCTTGCATCGGCCCCAACCTTTGTTGCAACAACCTGTCCATCTCTCGGATAATATCTTGAAGATTGGAGTTAGTTGCATCTACGTTAACATTATTACTTCCTCCAACAGAGTTTCTCACGGAATTTTGAGACATTATTAGTAACAAAAAAAAATTAAAACCTCACAAACACAAAACCTCACCTATTCCACTCCAAGAAAATGCACTCACACTCGTGTTTAACTCGGGATGGCTTTTACCCTTGATGTGCACTCTTGCCTTTTTCCACTCTTGCTCTCAATCAAGTCCTTTTAAGAACTTCCTCAAGGCTTGCAAATGGCTTGTAGAATTCGGCTGAAAAAAACAAAACTTGGCGAAAAGAATTTGGAAGGTAGGATAAGAAAAAGTGGCAACAACAAAAAAAAGGTAAATTGTGAGAGTTGGCAAAGATGACAAAATAGTAGTAAAAGAAAAAAATGATGTAAGATTTTTTTAAAGAAGAATAGAGAATACGATGCCCCCTCCCTCTTTAACTTTCTCTAATTTTTTTTCGATTTTTTCTTCTCTTTTTTTTTTCTTTTTTTTCCTTTTTTTCAGAAGAGAGACAACGACTATCTTACTGAATCAACCTTGCTCTGATGCCAATTGATATGAACCCGATAATGTGACCCGAGTCATATAGATGTGCCCGATCGTGATTCTAGTAAGAAATATTCTTTGCTACGCTTTGAACTCTGAGATATCACAAAACATACATGTGAGATGAATAGCAATATAATAAAAATAATGAAGAAAGGAATTGGATAGGTAATTTGGATAGTATGGTGGCTAAGGATGGAGGATGATAATCATGGAAAGGTGTAAATCAAAGAAGGAGTGATGTGAGATGCTAAAGGCGGCGTGGATTTGTATGGTTGCAAGGTTAGCGAATTGTGACCCGCTAGCTATAACGAGCTAGGAACCAACAATATACTTTGATGGAGTCGATGTGGAGGAGTGTGGAACGTGACCCACAAGCTATAAGAGAGCTTGGAACCAACGCTATATTAAAATGAAATGGATAGAAGACTACAAGCACAACTTGAAGCCGATAAAGTTCTCGCAAGAACAAGATGAAAGCAATCTTTCAAAGATTTATATTCTCTAAAAAAAGTGCTTACAAATGAACCTAAGGTGCCTATTTATAGTGTGACTAGGCACCATATGAAAAGTCACACAAAAGAGAGATGAATGCTCATCTAAATGCTATTGAATACAAATAAATGAAATGTTTCTTTCTTATCCTTTTGATGGATGAATTTTGCTTTAAATTGAGATGAATTTAGCCTTAAATTCGTCCAAAAGGAGTGATGACTCTTGGGCTGCTTCATTTTGCTTGCAAATGGATAAAAGGGAATGAATGTGGACATAGGATGAATGTAGACATCCCACACATCCAAATCAGCTTGTCTCTTTGAATTCCTTGATGATTTTATCACTTAATTTGATGATTAAATGATATTAAACCAGCCTTCATTGCTTGCCCATTTGTGGAATATGATCAACCTTCAAAAATGATAAATAAAGGCCTTGAATGCATAATTTGAATGCTGATTATTGCATGTCCCTTCTCTTGAACGTGAATGGCCTTCATTGGTTCATAATTTCAACCTTGAATAGATGAATTATGAAGCTTAAATGCTTTGTTACTCTAAGAAGATGAACAGCCTTGAAAAGATGAAAAGAATTCAGCCTTGAATTGCCTTCAATTGCCTTGTTTGGATGAGTAAAGATGGTCATCAATGACTTGTTTTCAAGTTGAAGTTGAAAAGTCTCTTCTTTAATCCACATGTCACATGAACCTAGACACACACAAAGGATTTATTCAAACTTAAAATAATATATGCACGAAACAATTAAAGAGTTAGTTAATTGAGTGAACTAGTTAAATGAATGAACTAGTTTAATTAAAGAACTAACTTTATTGAATTTAACTAAATGCATGAATGAAGTTTGAAATACTTAAATTCTCATGCAAATGCATGCATGAGCAAGGTAAGGCATTCCTCCCTTATTATTTCTTCTTTCTCACGTTCATGGCTTGTTGTAAACAAGCTTTCCATGGCTGATTGAAACTCCTTGGCCCGTGCACGTGTAATGGGGCCACTTGGGTACTTCTCCGCGTCCTTGTTCTTGATGGTCATATCATCATGTAATTGATTAGGAGATTTTCAACACAATTATATTGCAAAACCTCAATTTCGGTACTTTTTACTCAGTTAAAATTCCAACGGTTCCATTGAAAGGCCCATTTAGACCTGCTCGTCCGAAACCTCTACAAAAAGGACCACAAAACAAGTTTTAATACAATTTTAGGAGTTCAAATAATTGATTAGGAGCTTTTCAACACAATTATATTGCAAAACCTCAATTTCTGTACTTTTTACTCAGTTAAAATTCCAACGAGCCCATTGAAAGGCCCATGTAGACCTGCTCGTCCGAAACCTCTACAAAAAGGACTGCAAAAATGTTTTATTCAAATTTTAGGAGTTCAAATAACTGATTAGGAGCTTTTCAACACAATTATATTGCGAAACCTCAATTTCTGTACTTTTTACTCAGTTAAAATTCTAACAGGTCCATTGAAAGGCCCATTTAGACCAGCTCGTCAGAAACCTCTACAAAAAGTACCGCAAAACAAGTTTTAATCATATTTTAGGAGTTCAAATAATTAAAAGGCCCATTTAGACCTGCTCGTCAAAAACCTTTACAAAAAGGACCACAAAAATGTTTTATTCAAATATTAGGAGTTCAAATAACTGATTAGGAGCTTTTCAACACAATTATATTGCAAAACCTCAATTTTTGAATTTTTTACTTAGTTAAAATTCCAACGGGTCCATTGAAAGGCCCATTTCGACCCGCTCGTCCGAAACCTCTACAAAAAGGACTGCAAAACAAGTTTTAATCAAATTTTAGGAGTTCATGTAATTGATTAGGAGCTTTTCAACACAATCATATTGCAAAACATCAATTTCGGTACTTTTTACTCAGTTAAAATTCCAACGGGTCCATTGAAAGGCCCATTTAGACCTGCTCGTCCGAAACCTCTGCAAAAAAGACCGCAAAACAAGTTTTAATACAATTTTAGGAGTTCAAATAATTGATTAGGAGCTTTTCAACACAATTACATTGCAATACCGCAATTTCTGTACTTTTTCTCAGTTAAAATTCCAACGGGTCCATTGAAAGGCCCATTTAAACCTGCTCGTCCGAAACCTCTACAAAGAGGACCACAAAACAAGTTTTAATCAAATTTTAGGAGTTCAAATAATTTATTAGGAGCCTTTCAGTACAATTATATTGCAAAATCTCAATTTCTGTACTTTTTACTCAGTTAAAATTCCAACGGGTCCATTGTAAGGCCCATTTAGACCTGCTCGTCCGAAACCGATACAAAAAGGACAGCAAAAAAGTTTTAATCAAATTTTAGAAGTTCAAATAATTGATTAGGAGCTTTTCAACACAATTATATTGCAAAACCTAAATTTGTGTACTTTTTACTCAGTTAAAATTCCAACGGGTCCATTGAAAGGCCCATTTAGACCTTCTCGTCGGAAACCTCTACAAAAAGGACCTCAAAACAAGTTTTAATCAAATTTTAGGAGTTCAAATAATTGATTAGGAGCTTTTCAACACAATTATATTGCAAAACCTCAATTTATGTACTTTTTACTCAGTTAAAATTTCAACGGGTCCATTGAAAGACCCATTTCGACCCACTCGCCCGAAACCTCTACAAATAGGACTACAAAAAAGTTTTAATCAAATTTTAGGAGTTTATGTAATTGATTAGGAGCTTTTCAACACAATTATATTGCAAAATCTCAATTTTATACTTTTTACTCAGTTAAAATTCCAACAGGCCCATTGAAAGGCCCATTTAGACTTGCTCGTCTGAAACCTCTACAAAAAGGACCGAAAAATGTTTTAGTCAAATATTAGGAGTTCAAATAACTGATTAGGAGCTTTTCAACACAATTATATTGCAAAACCTCAATTTCTGTACTTTTTACTTAGTTAAAATTCCAACGGGTCCATTGAAAGGCCCATTTCGACCCGCTCGTCCGAAACCTTTACAAAAAGGACTGCAAAACAAGTTTTAATCAAGTTTTAGGATTTCATGTAATTCATTAGGAGCTTTTCAACACAATTATATTGCAAAACCTCAATTTCTGTACTTTTTACTCAGTTAAAATTCCAACGGGTCCATTGAAAGGCCCATTTAGACCTACTCGTCTGAAACCTCTACAAAAAGGACCGCAAAACAAGTTTTAATCAAATTTTAGGAGTTCAAATAATAGATTAGGAGCTTTTCAACACAATTATATTGCAAAACCTCAATTTTTGTACTTTTTACTCAGTTAAAATTTCAACGGGTCCATTGAAAGGCCCATTTCGACCCGCTCGTCCGAAACCTCTACAAATAGGACTACAAAAAAAGTTTTAATCAAATTTTAGGAGTTTATGTAATTGATTAGGAGCTTTTAAACACAATTATATTGCAAAACCTCAATTTTATACTTTTTACTCAGTTAAAATTCCAACGGGCCCATTGAAAGGCCCATTTAGACCTGCTCGTCCGAAACCTCTACAAAAAGGACCGCAAAAATGTTTTATTCAAATTTTAGGATTTTATATAATTGATTAGGAGCTTTTCAACATAATTA
Source organism: Hibiscus trionum (assembly GCA_030270665.1). Classification (NCBI taxonomy): domain Eukaryota; kingdom Viridiplantae; phylum Streptophyta; class Magnoliopsida; order Malvales; family Malvaceae; genus Hibiscus; species Hibiscus trionum. The sequence goes on from BSYR01000002.1 coordinate 28,679,263, forward strand.
CATTGCAATACCGCAATTTCTGTACTTTTTACTGGGTTAAAATTTCAACGGGTCCAATGAAAGGCCCATTTAGACCTGCTCGTCCGAAACCTCTACAAAGAGGACCACAAAACAAGTTTTAATCAAATTTTAGGAGTTCAAATAATTTATTAGGAGCCTTTCAGTACAATTATATTGCAAAACCTCAATTTCTATACTTTTTATTCAGTTAAAATTCCAACGGGTCCATTGTAAGGCCCATTTAGACCTGCTCGTCCGAAACCGACACAAAAAGGACAACAAAAAAGTTTTAATCAAATTTCAGAAGTTCAAATAATATATTAGGAGCTTTTCAACACACAATTATATTGCAAAACCTAAATTTGTATACTTTTTACTCAGTTAAAATTCCAACGGGTCCATTGAAAGGCCCATTTAGACCTGCTCGTCCGAAACCTCTACAAAAAGGACCTCAAAACAAGTTTTAATCAAATTTTAGGAGTTCAAATAATTGATTAGGAGCTTTTCAACACAATTATATTGCAAAACCTCAATTTATGTACTTTTTACTCAGTTAAAATTTCAACGGGTCCATTGAAAGACCCATTTCGACCCGCTCGTCCGAAACCTCTACAAATAGGACTACAAAAAAGTTTTAATCAAATTTTAGGAGTTTATGTAATTGATTAGGAACTTTTCAATACAATTATATTGCAAAATCTCAATTTTATACTTTTTACTCAGTTAAAATTCCAACAGGCCCATTGAAAGGCCCATTTAGACTTGCTCGTCTGAAACCTCTACAAAAAGGACCGAAAAATGTTTTAGTCAAATATTAGGAGTTCAAATAACTGATTAGGAGCTTTTCAACACAATTATATTGCAAAACCTCAATTTCTGTACTTTTTACTTAGTTAAAATTCCAACGGGTCCATTGAAAGGCCCATTTCGACCCGCTCGTCCGAAACCTTTACAAAAAGGACTGCAAAACAAGTTTTAATCAAGTTTTAGGAGTTCATGTAATTCATTAGGAGCTTTTCAACACAATTATATTGCAAAACCTCAATTTCTGTACTTTTTACTCAGTTAAAATTCCAACGGGTCCATTGAAAGGCCCATTTAGACCTGCTCGTCCGAAACCTCTACAAAAAGGACCGCAAAACAAGTTTTAATCAAATTTTAGGAGTTCAAATAATAGATTAGGAGCTTTTCAACACAATTATATTGCAAAACCTCAATTTTTGTACTTTTTACTCAGTTAAAATTTCAACGGGTCCATTGAAAGGCCCATTTCGACCCGCTCGTCCGAAACCTCTACAAATAGGACTACAAAAAAAGTTTTAATCAAATTTTAGGAGTTTATGTAATTGATTAGGAGCTTTTAAAAACAATTATATTGCAAAACCTCAATTTTATACTTTTTACTCAGTTAAAATTCCAACGGGCCCATTGAAAGGCCCATTTAGACCTGCTCGTCCGAAACCTCTACAAAAAGGACCGCAAAAATGTTTTATTCAAATTTTAGGACTTTATATAATTGATTAGGAGCTTTTCAACATAATTACATTGCAATACCGCAATTTCTGTACTTTTTACTCGGTTAAAATTCCAACGGGTCCAATGAAAGGCCCATTTAGACCTGCTCGTCCGAAACCTCTACAAAGATGACCACAAAACAAGTTTTAATCAAATTTTAGGAATTCAAATAATTTATTAGGAGCCTTTCAGTACAATTATATTGCAAAACCTCAATTTCTATACTTTTTACTCAGTTAAAATTCCAACGGGTCCATTGTAAGGCCCATTTAGACCTGCTCGTCCGAAACCGACACAAAAAGGACAACAAAAAAGTTTTAATCAAATTTTAGAAGTTCAAATAATTGATTAGGAGCTTTTCAACACAATTATATTGCAAAACCTAAATTTGTATACTTTTTACTCAGTTAAAATTCCAACGGGTCCATTGAAAGGCCCATTTAGACCTGCTCGTCCGAAACCTCTACAAAAAGGACCTCAAAACAAGTTTTAATCAAATTTTAGGAGTTCAAATAATTGATTAGGAGCTTTTCAACACAATTATATTGCAAAACCTCAATTTATGTACTTTTTACTCAGTTAAAATTTCAACGGGTCCATTGAAAGACCCATTTCGACCCGCTCGTCCGAAACCTCTACAAATAGGACTACAAAAAAGTTTTAATCAAATTTTAGGAGTTTATGTAATTGATTAGGAGCTTTTCAATACAATTATATTGCAAAATCTCAATTTTATACTTTTTACTCAGTTAAAATTCCAACAGGCCCATTGAAAGGCCCATTTAGACTTGCTCGTCTGAAACCTCTACAAAAAGGACCGAAAAATGTTTTAGTCAAATATTAGGAGTTCAAATAACTGATTAGGAGCTTTTCAACACAATTATATTGCAAAACCTCAATTTCTGTACTTTTTACTTAGTTAAAATTCCAACGGGTCCATTGAAAGGCCCATTTCGACCCGCTCGTCCGAAACCTTTACAAAAAGGACTGCAAAACAAGTTTTAATCAAGTTTTAGGAGTTCATGTAATTCATTAGGAGCTTTTCAACACAATTATATTGCAAAACCTCAATTTCTGAACTTTTTACTCAGTTAAAATTCCAACGGGTCCATTAAAAGGCCCATTCAGACCTGCTCGTCCGAAACCTCTACAAAAAGGACCGCAAAACAAGTTTTAATCAAATTTTAGGAGTTCAAATAATAGATTAGGAGCTTTTCAACACAATTATATTTCAAAACCTCAATTTTTGTACTTTTTACTCAGTTAAAATTTCAACGGGTCCATTGAAAGGCCCATTTCGACCCGCTCTTCCGAAACCTCTACAAATAGGACTACAAAAAAAGTTTTAATCAAATTTTAGGAGTTTATGTAATTGATTAGGAGCTTTTAAACACAATTATATTGCAAAACCTCAATTTTATACTTTTTACTCAGTTAAAATTCCAACGGGCCCATTGAAAGGCCCATTTAGACCTGCTCGTCCGAAACCTCTACAAAAAGGACCTCAAAACAAGTTTTAATCAAATTTTAGGAGTTCAAATAATTGATTAGGAGCTTTTCAACACAATTATATTGCAGAACCTCAATTTTTGTACTTTTTACTCAGTTAAAATTTCAACGGGTCCATTGAAAGACCCATTTCGACCCGCTCGTCCGAAACCTCTACAAATAGGACTACAAAAACGTTTTAATCAAATTTTCGGAGTTTATGTAATTGATTATGAGCTTTTCAACACAATTATATTGCAAAACCTCAATTTTATACTTTTTACTCAGTTAAAATTCCAACAGGCCCATTGAAAGGCCCATTTAGACTTGCTCGTCTGAAACCTCAACAAAAAGGACCGCAAAAATGTTTTAGTCAAATATTAGGAGTTCAAATAACTGATTAGGAGCTTTTCAACACAATTATATTGCAAAACCTCAATTTCTGTACTTTTTACTTCGTTAAAATTCCAACGGGACCATTGAAAGGCCCATTTCGACCCGCTCGTCCGAAACCTTTACAAAAAGGACTGCAAAACAAGTTTTAATCAAATTTTAGGAGTTCATGTAATTGATTAGGAGCTTTTCAACACAATTATATTGCAAAACCTCAATTTCTGTACTTTTTACTCAGTTAAAATTCCAACGGGTCCATTGAAAGGCCCATTTAGACCTGCTCGTCCGAAACCTCTACAAAAAGGACCGCAAAACAAGTTTTAATCAAATTTTAGGAGTTCAAATAATAGATTAGGAGCTTTTCAACATAATTATATTGCAAAACCTCAATTTTTGTACTTTTTACTCAGTTAAAATTTCAACGGGTCCATTGAAAGGTCCATTTCGACCCGCTCGTCCTAAACCTCTACAAATAGGACTACAAAAAAGTTTTAATCAAATTTTAGGAGTTTATGTAATTGATTAGGAGCTTTTCAACACAATTATATTGCAAAACCTCAATTAGATACTTTTTACTCAGTTAAAATTCCAACGGGCCCATTGAAAGGTCCATTTAGACTTGCTCGTCTGAAACCTCTACAAAAAGGACGACAAAAATGTTTTAGTCAAATATTAGGAGTTCAAATAACTGATTAGGAGATTTTCAACACAATTATATTGCAAAACCTCAATTTATGTACTTTTTACTTTGTTAAAATTCCAACGAGTCCATTGAAAGGCCCATTTCGACCCGCTCATCCGAAACCTCTACAAAAAGGACTGCAAAACAAGTTTTAATCAAATTTTAGGAGTTCATGTAATTGATTGGGAGCTTTTCAACACAATTATATTGCAAAACCTCAATTTCTTTACTTTTTACAAAGTTAAAATTCCAACGGGTCCATTGAAGGGTCCATCTAGACCTACTCGTCCAAAACCTCTACAAAAAGGACCGCAAAAATGTTTTATTTAAATATTAGGAGTTCAAATAATTGATTAGGATATTTTCGACACAATTATATTGCAAAATCTTAATTTATGTACTTTTTACTCAGTTCAAATTCCAACGGGTCCATTGAAAGGCCCATTTAGACCAGCTCGTCCGAAACCTCTAAAAAAAGGACCGTAAAACGAGTTTTAATCAAATTTTAGGAGTTTAAGTAATTGATTAGGAGCTTTTCAACACAATTATATTGCAAAACCTCAATTTCTTTACTTTTTACTCAGTTAAAATTCCAACGGGTCCATTGAAAGGCCCATTTCGACCCGCTCGTCCGAAACCTCTACAAATAGGACTACAAAAAAAGTTTTAATCAAACTTTAGGAGTTTATGTAATTGATTAGGAGCTTTTCAACACAATTATATTGCAAAACCTCAATTTTATACTTTTTACTAAGTTAAAATTCCAACGGGCCCATTGAAAGACCCATTTAGACTTCCTCGTCTGAAACCTCTACAAAAAGGACCGCAAAAATGTTTTAGTCAAATATTAGGAGTTCATATAACTGATTAGGAGCTTTTCAACACAATTATATTGCAAAACCTCAATTTCTGTACTTTTTACTTCGTTAAAATTCCAACGGGTCCATTGAAAGGCCTATTTAGGCCTGCTCGTCTGAAACCTCTACAAAAAGGACCGCAAAAATGTTTTATTCAAATATTAGGAGTTCAAATATTTGATTAGGAGCTTTTCAACACAATTATATTGCAAAACCTCAATTTATGTACTTTTTACATAGTTAAAATTCCAACGGGTCAATTGAAAGGCCCATTTCGACCCGCTCGTTCGAAACCTCTACAAAAAGGACTGCAAAACAAGTTTTAATCAAATTTTAGGAGTTTGTGTAATTGATTAGGAGATTTTCAACACAATTATATTGCAAAACCTCAATTTTATACTTTTTACTCAGTTAAAATTCCAACGGGCCCATTGAAAGGCCCATTTAGATCTGCTCCATCCGAAACGTCTAAAAAAGGATCGCAAAAATGTTTTATTTATATATTAGGAGTTCATGTAATTGATAAGAAGCTTTTCAACACAATTATATTGCAAAACCTCAATTTTTTTACTTTTTACTCAGTTAAAATTCCAACGGGTCCATTGAAAGGCCCATTTAGACCTCCTCGTCCGAAACCTCTACAAAAAGGACCGCAAAAATGTTTTATTCAAATATTAGGAGTTCAAATAATTGATTAGGAGCTTTTCAACACAATTATATTGCAAAACCTCAATTTTTGTACTTTTTACTTAGTTAAAATTCCAGCGGGCCCATTGAAAGGCCCATTTTGACCCGCTCGTCCGGAACCTCTACAAAAAGGACTGCAAAACAAGTTTTAATCAAATTTTAGGAGTTCATGTAATTGTTTAGCAGCTTTTCAACACAATTATATTGCAAAACTTCAATTTCTGTACTTTTTACTCAGTTAAAATTCCAACGGGTCCATTGAAAGGCTCATTTAGTCCTGCTCGTCCGAAACCTCTACAAAAAGGACAGCAAAACAAGTTTTAATCAAATTTTAGGAATTCAAATAATTGATTAGGAGCTTTTCAACACAATTACATTGCAAAATCTCAATTTCTGTACTTTTTACTCAGTTAAAATTTCAACGGGTCCATTGAAAGGCCCATTTCGACCCGCTCGTCCGAAACCTCTACAAATAAGACTACAAAAAAAGTTTTAATCAAACTTTAGGAGTTTATGTAATTGATTAGGAGCTTTTCAACACAATTATATTGCAAAACCACAATTTTATACTTTTTACTAAGTTAAAATTCCAACGGGCCTATTGAAAGGTCCATTTAGACCTGCTCGTGCAAAACCTCGACAAAAAGGACCGCAAAACAAGTTTTAATCAAATTTTAGGAGTTCAAATAATTGATTTGGAGCTTTTCAACACAATTATATTGAAAAACCTCAATTTTTATACTTTTTACTCAGTTAAAATTCCAACGGGCCCATTGAAAGGCCCATTTAGACCTGCTCGTCCGGAACCTCTACAAAAAGGACCGCAAAAATGTTTCATTCAAATAGTAGGGTTTCAAATAATTGATTAGGAGCTTTTCAACATAATTATAATGCAAAATCTCAATTTCTGTACTTTTTACTCAGTTAAAATTCCAACGGGTCTATTGAAAGGCCCATTTAGACTTGCTCGTCCGAAACCTCTACAAAAAGGACCGCAAAACAAGTTTTAATCAAATTTTAGGAGTTAAAATAATTGATTAGGAGCTTTTCAACACAATTATATTGTAAAAACTCAATTTCTGTACTTTTTACTCAGTTAAAATTCCAACGGGCCCATTGAAAGGACCATTTAGACCTGCTCTTCCGAAACCTCTACAAAAAGGACCGCAAAAATGTTTTACTCAAATATTAGGAGTTCAAATAATTTATTTGGAGCTTTTCAACATAATTACATTGCAAAACCTCAATTTCTGTACTTTTTACTCAGTTCAAATTCCAACGGGTCCATTGAAAGGCCCATTTCGACCTGCTCGTCTGAAACCTCTACAAAAAGGACCGCTAAAGAAGTTTTAATCAAATTTTAGGAGTTCAAATAATTAATTAGGAGCTTTTCAACACAATTATATTGCAAAACCTCAATTCTGTACTTTTTACTCAGTTAAAATTCCAACGGGTCCATTGAAAGGCCCATTTCGACCCACTCGTCCGAAACCTCTACAAAAAGGACCGCAAAAATGTTTTATTCAAATATTAGGAGTTCAAATAATTGATTAGGAGCTTTTCAACACAATTATATTGCAAAACCTCAATATCTGTACTTTTTACTCAGTTAAAATTCCAACGCGTCCATTGAAGGCCCATTTAGACTTGCACGTCCGAAACCGATACAAAAAGGACCGCAAAAAAGTTTTAATCAAATTTTAGGAGTTAAAATAAATGATTATGAGCTTTTCAACACAATTATATTGCAAAAATTTAATTTTTATACATTTTACTCAGTTAAAATTCCAACGGGTCCACTTAAAGGCCCATTTAGACCCGCACGTCCGAAACCTCTACATAAAGGACCGCAAAACAAGTTTCGATCATATTTTAGGAGTACAAAAAATTGATTATGAGATTTTCAACACAATTATATTGCAAAACCTCAATTTTTATACTTTTTACTCATTTAAATTCCAACGGGTCCATTGAAAGGCCCATTTAGACATGCTCGTCCGAAACATCTACAAAAAGGGGCGCAAAACAAGTTTTAATCAAATTTTAGGACATCGTGTAATTGGTTAGGAGATTTTTAACACAATTATAGTGCAAAACCTCAATTTATGTACTTTTTACTCAGTTAAAATTCCAACGGGTCCATTGAAAGGCCCATTTAGACCTGCTCGTCTGAAACCTCAACAAAAGGCCATTGACCTGCTCGTCTGAAATTCAAAGTAAACGGCCATATATATAAAATATGTCGTGTTTGAAAATCAAATGACCATTGACGCACATGTGTAAATGTGGAAACAATTGTTCAGCTTGTTGTTCCATGATGAAAACAAGGGCTCGCACAATCACACACATACTTTAGACAACGACAATTCGGTTCACACCTGTTGCACTTGCTGCCACACCCTTGTTGGACACTTGTTCAGCTGCTGCTGGACGTGTCAGTTGTAGTTGAGCTACTGAATCTAAGTTGGGCTGACAGAAAATGACCTGAGCTGAAACGAACTAGCTAAAAGTGAGCTGGTTACACTCTCTAGAGCTGGGTCCGAGCTGCATACACTCTAGTGAGCTGGAGATGAGCTGCACACACTCACTTGAGCTGGAGTTGAGCTGCATATGCTCACTTGAGCTAGTGTCCTCCTACGTACCTGTCACAAAACAATGAAACTTCTATCAAAGTTTTTTAAACTTATTCAATAACACTTAAACAAGTATAAAAACATTATAAGGCATATCAAACTTATTCAAAACACACCAAACATACTATATTCATAGTAAACACACTAATAAAAATAATATAGCATAGAAAATGTTACACATCAGTATGTAACAAGAGAAAAAAATAAACTTCCCTGAAAGTTTGAAGCTTCATCGTTGTTTGGCATAAACGTGCTCACATCACTCTTGCTTGCCTAGGTAATTGCGTCTAGGAGGGTGGGTTAGAGCCGCTTAAGGTTGCTTGCTTAGATAATTGCTTCTAAGAGGGTGCCAAGGACAAAACAACAACAACAACAAATCGCAAGCCATATTCAATCTTCACACCATGTCTCATAATTCCATAAACAAAGCTGAAAATTTCAGATTTGTTTTACCTATTCTTCTCTTCATCTTTTTTAATATTTTTCGTTATATTATTATTATTCATCTTCTAATCTTCCTTATTGTCTTTTTTTCTTTAAATTTCCAACATTTAATCTGAAATTTTCAAGAAAAGCCCTTCTATTTTCTATTGAATTTTCAGATCTGCCCATAACTTTCTTGATTGAGTCTAGAGCTCTTAGTTCTTGCAAGAACTTGATTGAAGGCTTCCAAATCCAAGATTGCACTACTCTATCATTTGGTATCAGATTTGGGACAATTCTTGGCAAGAATTTTGGCGTTTTGGGTGGAAAATTCGAAAAAGGGGGAAAATTCGCAAAAATCAAACGAACAAATTTTGAGCTGAAAATTCCCAGACCACATCTACACTATTGTAGGAGTTACCAAAAATTTGTCAAAATTATTTGACTTCAGGAGCACCTCGAACAAAGTGGATCAAGTTGCTGCATATTTCAAGGTTTTTTCGGGTTTTCTAATCTTCTTTCATTCTTAACTACTTGTTCTCATTTGTTTTACCTTTTTATTGTCTTATATACATTATCTAACACTTTATTTCTTCTTGTGTTAGTAGGAAATTAAAAGTTGCATACCTTTCTTTCTCCTTGCAACTAGAATTCAATTGGTGTCATACCTTTCATTAGACTCCTAGTACAAATAGGACTCATTGTTAGGATTAAACTATGATTATAACTTGTTGACTTGTGGCAGGAAGGTCTTTAAAGAGTACAAGATAGTGTTTAGTGAGATTCCTAGTTTTCTTTCTTTTGTTTTTCACCTTTGTAAATTTGAGTGTTCCATGATGTTTCACAGAGACAAGCCTCGTGCAAAACAACATGATACTTTGGGTACAACTTATCGAGGAAAGCCTTCCTTAACCAAACCGAGGCATTCGTTCAATTTTTGTGAAGAAAGGCGAACTGAATCAAGGCGAACCGCACACACTTTGGCCATCCCAAAATTCAGAATACCTTCTTTTCAAGGAAGGTATGATCCTGATGGTTATTGTGATTGGGAAAATAAGGTTGATTTCCTGTTTGATTGTTACAGATATCCCGAGGAAGATCAAGCTCCATTAGTGGCCCTAAAGTTCGAGGAATGTGCAGTACTATGGTGGCATTTATTACAACGAGATAGGTGTCTCAATGGTGAAGCCAAAATAAGAACATGGACTGAACTTAAAAAGGCCATGAGAGAGCAATTCGTTCCCAAACATTACCAACGACAAGAATCCAAGACTTGACAGAAAAATACTCCTCTTTTGATAAAGTCCAACATGATAATGAACAACCATCGGTTAGTCATGTCGAAGAAGACCAAGGAAAACAAGATGATAAAGAAATTTGTTATCCTCGAGAACATGGGGAAGATGTCACTACTGAGAGTTTCACCTTACCCAATAATGAGCAAATACTTTCAGAAGATAGCGTTTCAGAAGAAGAAACACTTGAACCCATAAATCAAGACAATCTTTCATGCATAGTAGTGAGTTCTCTTGATTCATCAACAACCTCCCAAGAAAGTAAGTGTGATTCTAACCCTTTATTTGATTATTTTCCTATCATTATGTTAGAAAAACTTCATCCTCTACAGAAATTGTACTTCGATAATATTTTTTGTGAGAGGAATTGGATACGTGAGTTATCTTATTTGAAAAAGACCGAGAGTCAAGAGGCCGAGAGCAATAAAAGTCAAATTAATGGCCCAATTTTGGTGAGTGAAAAGAAACATGAGGTAAAAGTTGAACAATTTCCAAATGAAAAAGGCGAGAAAAAGATAAAGAGATATTATTTTTGACCTAACCATAACATCATTGTTTCGAGTGGCTTTGAGTTCTTTTTTCAGGATTTTGTTGAACCATTGAGAGGAGCTCAATTGGATCACTCCACCTATAACAAAGATTCCTTTTTGATTTCCATTGCTAAACGTCCTTCTTTTGCTGTTTCTGATTCGAGAATGAATCCTTTTGAGGAGAGGGAGAATTATACATGCATGGGAGGGCTAAGGCAATGCATATTGGACAAGAAGCTGAATCTGTTTGTAAAGTCTAGAAATTTAGCCAACTTGCAACGACTTTTCCAATGGGATCCGGGAATTTCTGGGCAGAGTTTTCTGCTAACAAATTTACCGTCATTCAATTACCTTTCCAACGCATCTTGAAACGCATCAATCGGATATCGGGAACTTAAGATACGTCCATTTTACTGAAGACTGCGCATGCAGAAAACTGGATACGAGATAATTACGGGATTTTGTAAAATACAACCCAAAAGCTATTATATAAAACTTTTGGACGAATTAGACTTAGCTCAACTTAATTATTAACATTTAAATTATGTTTTTAGGGTTTTATATACTTTAGGAACCCGCCACTCTTCTCCCAAGCAACTCTTATAAGCTTATCACTTCCACTTATCAGGTTATCACTTGCAGCCCAAGCACAAGGAGTTTAAAGGTTGTTTTTCTTTTATTTTTTAATTTAATTAGGGATTCCTTGTTTTAGTAGAAGTTAAATTACTTTGGCTATCCTTCACCTATAAAAGGATGAAGCCTCCACCATTGTACTTCAGATTATTCATATTTTCTTTGGTTAATGAAATATTTAGTGAGTTTGTTTTTGCAAGTGTTGATTACTTGTGCCTTAGAAGTCTTCTTCAACATAAGTTCGACGAGTTCTTGTGAGGGAGATCATCTTCACACTCTTGCTTGCCTAGGTAATGCGTCTAGGAGGGTGGGTTCGCTTGAGGTTTCTTGCTTAGATAATTGCGTCTAAGAGGGTGCCGTGGACAAAAAAACAACAACAAATCGCAAGCCATCTTCAATCTTCACGGCATCTCCCATAATTCCATAAACAAAACTGCAAATTTCAGATTTGTTTTACCTATTCTTCTCTTCATCTTTTTTAATCTTTTTCGTTATATTCTTATTATTCATCTTCTAATCTTCCTTATTGTCTTCTTCTTTTTTTAAATCTTCAATCTTTTTCATTGAATTTTTAGATCTGCCCATAGCTTTCTTGATTGAGTCTAGAGCTCTTAGTTCTTGCAACAACTTGATTGAAGGCTTCCAAATCCAATATTGCGCTACTCTATCAGTCATGATTCTGAATAGACCAGCATACTGAAGTAACCCCGAAGAGACGAAGGAACTTCAAAGACAAATTTCTGAGTTGTTGGACAAGGGGTACATTCGAGAGAGTTTGAGTCCATGTGCTGTACCAGTGCTGTTGGTACCAAAGAAAAACAGAACTTGGAGGATATGTGTTGATTGTCGAGCAGTGAACCAAATTACAATCATGTATCGACATCCCATTCCTCGACTCGAAGACATGTTAGACGAGTTGTGTGGAGCGGCTATCTTCTCCAAAATTGATTTGAAGATTGGATATCATCAGATTCGCATGAGAGAAGGCGACGAGTGGAAGACAACCTTCAAGATGAAGCTAGGTATGTACGAATGGTTAGTGATGCCTTTTGGTTTAACTAATGCACCTAGTACTTTTATGTGTTTGATGAATCATGTCTGCGATCTTTTATTGGAAAGTTTTGTGTTGTGTATTTTGATGACATTTTTTATCTTTAGCAAAACTTTACAGGATCATGTAGAACATTTGTGAGCTATTTTGCAGACTTTGCGAGAAGAAAAGTTGTTTCGTAACATGGAGAAATGTGTGTTTTGTACTGACAAACTTACATTTCTTGGTTACATTGTTAGTTCAAAGGGTGTTGAAGTCGATCCTGAGAAGATTAAGACGATTCGGGAATGGCTACGACCGACATCGATAAGTCGGGTTAGATCTTTTCATGGTTTAGCTAGTTTATATCTTCGGCTTGTTCCTAATTTTAGTTCTATTACAGCACCCTTAACCGAGATTATAAAGAAGAATTCAATCTTCTCGTGGGGTATTGAACAAGAAAAAGCCTTTATGAACATTAAAGATTGTTTGACAAAAGCACCAGTGTTAGCCTTACCTAACTTTGATAAAACTTTCGAGATTGTGTGTGATGTTTCAGGTGTTTTGATTCAGGAAAAGAGGCTCATTGCACACTTCAGTGAGAAACTGAGTGGAGCAACGTTGAACTATCCACTCTACGACAAAGAGATGTATGCACTAATTCGGTCATTAGAGACTTGGCTGCATTATTTGTTGCCTAAGGAGTTTGTGATTGACACCGATCATAAGGCTTTATGATACATTACAGGTCAGCATAAATTGAATAAACAACATGCTAAACGGGTTGAATTTCTTGAGTATTTTCCTTATGTCATTCATTACAAAAAGGGTAAAGACAATGTCGTTGCTGATGCTTTATAACGCAGATATGCACTTTTAAATTACCTTGATTCTCATTTGATTGGATTTGCATATATTCGTGAGTTATACACTGATGATCATGATTTTAGAGATAAGTTTATTGCTTGTGAAAAAGTGCAGATGGAAAGTTTTACAGGCATGATGGTTATCTTTTCAAAGAAAATAGGATATGCATTCCACAATGATTTATGTGTGATATTCTGATCCGTGAAGCACATGAAGGTGGATTAATGGGTTGAATACAAGCATAAAGGCAACAACATACATGGTTTACAAATCCATGACAAGGCCTTAACAACAAACCAACCTATATGAGTCTAACAATGCTCATACAACCACATGACATCAACAAACCAAACATGCTAGGACATCAAAAGCCAACAAAGGAGTTTGAACTCCAACTACATACAAGTCTAATACCCCCAATGTCTAGGCATTATTACAATTACTTAAATCATACTTGAGCTACTCGAGAACTCCAAAAAGCTCCTCCCTTGCCCACTTGCCTTCCGAACTCTAATGATCTGCATGTTGGAAAAATGAGAGCGTAAGCTTGATAGCTTAGTGAGCGAAGCTCTAAAAACATCATCTATCATGTAGTTTTCAAAACACATTTCGTAAGTGATAAATAAACCATTTGAATGCACGAAAGCAACACAACAACACAACTACATGGTTTGCACATGCACAACCAAAACACACGGTGGGACCACACATCACCGTTCGACTAGTAGTTTTCTGATAGGACCACACATCACCCTACTCTACTACTAGTCACTACCGGTGGGACCACTCATCACCGTAGTTACACAACCATCACATGAGGCTCGACACCAACAACGACTACACAACAACAACAACGGATATAAAAGTAATCCATAAAGCATATGATATCACAACAATTACTCATACATCATCACTTAACCATCAAGGTAGGATTAGTAAACTTACACTTGGGTTTAGGTTAGCCCTCAAGGCTCCACCCAAACCCCCAAGAACCCCTCTTTGTAATCAAACAAGTTCAAGACACTTTTCACTCACCGATGCAACCCAAACGGAAACTGAACACCGATCTCAAGTCTCCGAATTCCCCAGAATCGTGCCCGAAGCCTCTCTGATGGTTTCCCTTGATTCTAGCCAATCAAAAACAACAATTTACTAATCATTCAACCCAAAACCACTGTCAAAATCAAGATACAATTATAAGACCCATTTACCACATTTCCAACCCATGAACTAAACAAAAATTCTTCATTTTCGTACTCCCTGATAAACCAGCAGAAAACTACCAAATCCAATGCCCAAAACACCTCCAAACACCTTCAAAACACCCTTCAAGCATCACTATAGCACCAGCCCAACTCCCTTTCACAAAACCACACCAAAACCACAAATTTTGACACTTTTAAAATACCACAAAACCCAATTTTGGGATTCTTAATAAAAGCCAACAAAATTGAAATATAATGTATCTTAGGGTTAGGTTAACTCATAGCTTAACTCTACATGTCAAAAACAAAACGAAAATCCATTAAAGTTTCATACTTTCACTTCAAAACTTGAAAACCTCAAAAACTTTGAAAGGGGATTTCTATGAAAACTAAAGCTATGGAAATGTTGGAAATAATGAGGAGAATTCAAAAATGTGCTTACCTTGAAGAGAGCCCTTGAATTTATGAAGAAATTTGATGAAATAGTGTTTAGGGGTTAAGGGGAGGGTTTAACGTGAAATTGTGAGGAAGAAGAAGATGGATAGCATTTTCGAAAATCCCCTTTTCTCTCATCTTATTTCCTTTTATTTTAATATTACTAGTTTGCCCTTAATGAACCCAAACCCTTTTAATTAAAACCAAAGCTTAATTAAATTTTAAAACGAACTTACGACTCGAACCCGATTTACCTGAGTAACATCCGACCCCTAAACCCGGGGCGTTACAACTCTCCCCCACTTAAGGAATTTTGTCCCCGAAATTACATGACTGGAAGAGATAAGGAAACTGCCTTTACATATCCTCCTTTCTCTCCCAAGTGGCCTCGTCCAACTCTCGACGTTGTCACCTCACCTTGACCAACTCAATTGATCTACCACGCAACACCTTGCTGTCTGAGGCTAAGATCTCCACTGGTTCCTCATCATATGTCAAATCCGGATTCAATTCAATCTCTTCTACAGGCATTACGTGAGACGGATCCAATCTATATTTGCGGAGCATCGACACATGAAACACATCGTGAATCTTCTCTAGCTCGGTCGGGAGTCTCAATCTCTCAACTACCTCATAAGGTCCAATGAATCTCGGACTCAACTTACCTTTCCTACCAAACCTCATCACCTTCTTCCAAGGTGAGACTTTCAAAAACACTTTCTCACCCACGACATACTCTACCTCTTTCCTCTTTAAATCGGCATACGACTTCTGTCGGTCTGAAGCTGCCTTTAAACGATCACATATCAACTTTACCTTCTCGGTAGTGCCCTTAAGCAAGTCGGGCATCGGTACAAGCTTCTATCCGGCTTCAGCCCAACAAATAAGAGTCCTACACTTCCTACCATATAGAGCTTCATATGGTGCCATCTGAATACTAGCCTGATAAGTGTTGTTGTATGCAAACTCTACTAACGGTAGATGCTTCTCCCACGACCCTTGAAAATCGATGACACAACACCTCAACATGTCCTCCAACACCTGAATCACCCTTTCTGACTGACCATCTGACTGCGGATGATACGAAGTACTGAAGTTCAACCAAGTACCCAAGGCTCGATGCAAACACTCCCAAAATCTAGCTGTAAACCTCGGATCTCGGTTTGAAACAATCGATTTTAGTACCCCATGTAGCCTCACTATCTCACAGATGTACAAGTCGGCCAATTTATCTAAGATATAGGTGGTATGAACAGGTATGAAGTGAGCACACTTAGTAAATCTATCCACTATCACCCACACTGAATTCTTCCTCGAATGAGTCAACGGTAAACCTGACATAAAGTCCATTGTTGCGTGTAAAAGAGTCTATCGTAATTGTAGTGCAAGTGTACACGACGCAAGTAGTAAAGTGATACGAAGTATCGGATATCGTCTCCATAGGGATTGGGCTAATAGCTTTACCTTATTTCACTGCACGAAGTAAAGAAAATAGTTTAGAAAGTTGTTACGAAAATATTGAAGAAGACGTAAATAAAATAGTAGAATTATCAAGATAGAGAGAATGGGCTGGTATTGAATTGCTCAGTAGTGCAGGTATTGTATTGCTTAGGAACTCCAGTTCTGTCGTCGCGCCTGTCGCTGGCAGCACCTGTCGCGGCAGCTGTCCGTTGGTCGTCGCGGCAGCAAACACACCAACTCAGTACTTTCAAGTTTGGCAAGAATCCCAGATCTGCCTTGGCCTATCCCTAGGTCCAAGTCTGTCGATGATCACGTCTTTGATGATACCTCCCGGCGTGAATCGAAGGATGAACACCGATATGTATGAATTCTTCCTTAGCCACTTAACCTTGCCCTATCCCTAGGCACAAGATAGTTCAACTATAAACTAGAGAACTTGCTCTTATTTCTTTCGTATACTTAACTCTCCCGATGCTAAGTAAATAGATAACCTCACAATGCTCTCCCGATGCTCTTGCAAGATATTAAAACCAAAATAAGAGAACTTGAAGTTTATTTTATTGAACTTGGGAAATCCTAAAACAAAACAACCATTGCAACTACTTTACAAATCAACCCGTGGCCCTAGGGGGTTTTTAGAACATGTCGACGACGGGTAAACGGCGGAGGGGTTTGGTTGTCGATTATGGGGTATGATCTCTCCTAGGTTAAAATCTATGCCCTTATATAAGCTTTGGGCTCAAGAATTCTAAGATAACAAGGATTACAACTTTAATTAAAAGTAAGATTCTAATAAAGACTTTAATCTTCAAGTATCCTACTTTTCAGCCGCCTCCTTGTTTCATGGGATTTCCTCTCCTTGAGCTTTGGCTTGACATATCTTTTGATCCGGGGCTTGGAAAAATATATGGTTTTCACACGACAGACGAGCATAATTTTCTCTATCTATCGAGGTCCACTTTGCTTTTCCTCCGCTAACTCGCTGTCGTCCTCTGCTGTCACGGCAGATCCATGGCAGCATCGTCCTCATCATCTGCTTGTCCAGTTCAGCTCTTCTGCTTCTCTGCCCTGCGCCCGCCTTCTTCGCCAGTGATGGCAGCAACCTGCAAAATCAACCCTTTTTCAGTAGAATCCGTGCTTTTACTCATTTTGTGATGTTTTGCTGTAAACTAACCTAAATGCAATGCAATGATGCTTGAATGCAGCAGAAATATAGGTTAAAAAGGGTGTAAATAATATAACTTTTACACACTCAACACACCCCAAACTCAAGTTTTTGCTTGCCCTCAAGCAATTAAGACCTAAAAGAAAAATGAATATTTTTGTGTAGGCCTTCAAACAGTGACTGTCCCTTACCCGTCGCTCATTCTCTGTGGCGGCAGCAACCTGTCGGAAAGATTAGGATCTGTCCGGAATCTCACTATAGTTCTCGTGCAGTGTGTGCATGCTTGTGAACAGTTATATGCCAATACTCTCTTAGTTTCACTAGAATATTCAACTCTTAACTTGAATTTTTGTGCCAAAGTTTATCTTTTTGAAGGCACATTTTCATGCTTCTTTGATTTTCTGTTTTGACTTGCTTTTTATTTTTCAAGCTAAAGTTTCACTAGAGCCGGTTTCGGGCACCTCTAGGGCTATTGAGTCTATTTTGCTAAACTTCTTTCCTAGAGCCAGTGTTAGGCACCTCTAGGGGCTATTCAAGTGCTAAGCTTCCTATTCTAGTTTGTCTAAAAGAAATCTAAGCAGTATAACAGTCACAATGGTGTTTAAGTTTTTAGAACTATAGAAAGGCTCTAAACTTCTCCTTAATCTGTCCTAAAGATGCTGCCACGGCAGAGCTGTCATGACAGGCAACTAACTTCACAGTTTTAAGCCAACAGTTTAATCTTTTTTTTAAGAGAACTTAAAAGACACAACAATTAATTAAAAAGATGTACTAAGACTCCATTAAAATGGAGGGTTGCCACCCCCAAACTCGAGGGTTGCATTGCCCTCAATGCAAATGACAGGTAGAATGAAGGCAGATACATCACAAAATATAAATAAGCATGCAGCAAGAAAAAGAAAATAAAAACTTAAATTTCAATCGCTGTCTTCACTGCTGCTGCTGACACGGATCTGGCGGCAGCGTCTGGGTTGTGGGGCAGGCTGGGTAGGTTGCTCCACGACCTGGATGTCTGAGCTGCTGCCACTATCCCAAGTGCTGCTGGTGGTGGTGCTGGCTTTGGGCATTAGTTTTCTGTCTACCACACGTTTTTGCCTCTTGACAGGCGTGAAGTCCTTCGCCAAATTCCTCCTAATAGGAGGGTATGTCTCAATGTCATGTGAGGCAGGTCGCTTCGCTCCCCGGGCGGAGGTTTCGGCCGTTGGGCTGTCAGCTGCCGGCTGGGTAGGTGATGGGGTGGAAGCAGCAGAGTGTGCATGGGGGGAGACAGGTGGTGTAGGTGTGTGGATAGGGGAGGGGATGTGGAAATAGTGGGCAGAGAAGGTGGGGAAAATAACTTCGGGATAATTTAAAGTGTTGGTAATGAAATTTACCGTCGAGTTGGCGAAATCCCGGATGAATGTCATCAGCCCCATTTGTCTGTCTTCCACCCGTTGTATTACAGCAAGGATCTGGGCAGATTGGTTGGTCTGGGCGGCTGCTGTGGCAGGTTCATGGGCAGGTTCATCGGCAGGTTCCTCGAATGATTCTGCTGGGGAAGCAGCCGGGTTGAAAGAGGAGAGTGGGGTAGCGACTATCAGCTCCATGAGGCTGGTTATGTTGTTGTCAGTCCAGCCTCTGCCTTGTACCAATTTGTCGGTGGTGGTTTCGGGGATGGCAGCACAGCGGCAAAGAGAAGTGATCATGAATGGGAGGCAAAGGCGGGAGGTGGAGCGAAATGTGCAGTCCAAGATGCTCTCCCTCATATAGCGGCCCACGTTGATAGGTCGGTCGTTCATGATCGAATGAATGAGGGCGAGCCGCTGCTGGTCTACCGTCGTGTGATGAGAGGACGGCAGGATACGCTTTTTGATGAAAGCGTTCCATAGCTTTGCTTCTGGGAGGAGCTGCCCCCTTTTTACAGAGTTGGGGTTCTTTTTGCTTGTGTTCCATGTCGTTCCTTCCTCTGTCACTTCTGCCATGACAGCTCCGTAGGCAGCAGCGTCGAGGGTGTCCAAAAATTGCTGATGGGCATCGTCGTTTG
This sequence comes from Hibiscus trionum, assembly GCA_030270665.1. NCBI lineage: Eukaryota > Viridiplantae > Streptophyta > Magnoliopsida > Malvales > Malvaceae > Hibiscus > Hibiscus trionum. The sequence continues at coordinate 28,698,585 of BSYR01000002.1, forward strand.
GACCAAAATAGAGGCCATACATGTGGTTGATGCTGTCAGCTGTGAATGGTACCTTGACCCCTCGGACAGTGACTGATGTCGCCGTCTTGCTGTTGATGGCAGCATAAAACTCCCTTACCAATGTGTCGTTTAATTCTGCCGGTTGTTCTGCAAACTGTTCCCATAGTTGAGCTCGTATGGCCCTCGCAATGAATGGTCGAAGCCCCATGTTCGGAGCCTTGCGGATGTAGATAAAACCTCTTTCTTCCCATAATTCCTTGGTGGCGAAGGCCGACGGTGTGGGTGTTGCTGATGAAGAGGCTGAGGCAGCACCGCGGCGGGTCTGTCTAGAAGACATTTTAGTTGCAAGGGTTGTGAAAGTAAAGAAAACAAAGAAAAACGAGAGGAGAAAGCAAGTAAGAATAAGCAGAAGTGATGAAAATGGAAATGAGAACGGGGTTTTATAGCGGTCGAGTTGCTACCCGTTTAATGATGTAACGGTAGGCGTGAATAACAGAGCGACTGTTGAGATTTGGCGTGTCTGACGCGTCTGACACGCATTTATGCGTCTGTTACGCGTCTGCCACACGTTTCTGCGTCTGCCGTGTCAGTCTGTTGACAACCTGTCTTATCCGTGTCTGCGACGGCAGCTGGAACGACAGGCTTCAATAAATGGGCTCTGTTGGACTGATGGATGGATGGTGGGCTTGGGTCACTTCTTTTCTTCTTGACTCCTTTATTTGCTGAAAACAGAAAATATAAAAAACATTATTTAAATAAAATAAACCTAATTTCCTAATAAATAATACTAAGTAATAAAATAAATGAAAATAAAATTTAGGTTAAATTAGGGATGCCTTGTGGGGCATCTCCTAAAGTAACCACTTCCTGTATTCCTGGGGCTTCAGTCCCCTGATAATGCTTGAGGCGCTGTCCGTTGACTTTGAATTGGTGCCCGTCTTTTAAGGATTGGATTGTGATGGCACCATGGGGAAAAACTTGTACCACTTGGAATGGGCCAGACCATCTAGACTTTAGCTTTCCTGGGAAGAGTTTCAGTCTAGAATTGAATAACAACACAAGCTGCCCTGGGCAGAACTGTCGTGGCAGCAACTTCCTGTCATGCCACTTCTTAGTTTTCTCCTTGTAGATTCTTGCATTGTCGTAGGCCATTGTCCGTATTTCCTCAAGCTCGTTCAGATCTAACAGCCTTTTCTGGCCTGCCTTGTCCAAGTTCATATTCACGGCCTTGATTGCCCAATATGCTTTGTGCTCTATCTCGACAGGCAAGTGGCAGGTTTTCCCATAGATCAATCGGTATGGAGACATGCCCAATGGAGTCTTAAAAGCTGTCCTATATGCCCATAATGCATCATTAAGGAGTAAAGACCAATCTTTCCTAGTTGGCTTAACCATCTTTTCAAGAATGTTCTTAACTTCCCTATTAGATATCTCAGCTTGTCCATTGGTCTGTGGGTGGTATGCTGTCGCGATCCTGTGCTTGACACCATTTTTCTTCAAGGCGGCAGCAATGACCCTATTGTCAAAATGTCTCCCTTCATCACTGATAATCGCCTTGGGGATGCTAAATCTAGAAAAAAATGTTTTTGTGCAAAAACTTTTGGACTGTCTTGGCATCATTCGTTTGAGTGGCGATGGCTTCAACCCACTTAGAGACATAATCCACTACTAAGAGGATGTATAGATTTCCACATGAAGATGGAAAAGGTCCCATGAAATCAATCCCCCAAACGTCGAAGATCTCGACTTCCAGAATGTTCTGCAGTGGCATCTCGTTTCTCCTCGAGATGTTACCTGTCCGCTGGCACCTGTCACAGTTCTTGTAGAAGTTCTGTGCATCTTTATACAGTGTCGGCCAGTAGAACCCTGACTGCAGCACCTTGGCAGCAGTTTTATTGCCTCCTAAGTGACCTCCATATTGTGAAGCATGGCAGTGATGGAGAATGTCTTCTTGTTCTTCTTGTGGTACACACCTCCTTATAACCTGATCTGCGCATAGTTTGAAAAGAAGAGGTTCGTCCCAATAATAATGCTTAGCATCATTTTGGAACCTCTTCCTGGCTTGATAATTAAGATCAGAAGGAAGTATTCCGCTAACTATAAAATTAACGAAATCAGCATACCAGGGGAGTTCAGAAGACTTACCTGCCGCCATGGCTGTCGCGACAACAATTGCGGCAGCAAAGAGCTGCTCATCTGGGAAGGTCTCCAGTATATTTGTCTCGTCGATTGCTAGACTCTGCCCCTTCTCCAATCTTGACAAGTGGTCTGCCACCTGATTTTCTGTCCCCTTTTTGTCCTTGATCTCAAGGTCGAACTCTTGTAATAGCAAGATCCACCGTATCAATCTAGGCTTTGCATCCTTCTTTGTGAACAAATACTTCAGGGCGGAATGGTCTGTGTGCACTATTACCTTCGTCCCAAGTATGTAAGAACGAAACTTGTCGATGGAGAATACCACAGCTAATAGCTCATTTTCTGTGGTGGTGTAGTTCACTTGGGCGTCATTCAATGTTTTACTGGCATAGTATATGACATGAAACAGCTTATCTCTGCGCTGCCCAAGTGCTGCCCCGACAGCATAGTCACTAGCATCACACATAATCTCAAATGGCTGTGTCCAGTCTGGTGGCTGTAGTATGGGGGCTGTTACCAGTTTTTCCTTCAGAACCTTGAATGCTTCAGTACATTCATCATTAAAGTCAAAGGGTCGGTTCTGCTCTAAGAGATGACATAGGGGCTTGGTGATTTTTGAGAAATTTGCAATAAACCTTCGATAAAAACCAGCATGCCCTAAAAAACTCCTAATACCCTTGACTGTGGTCGGTGGCGGCAGCTTCTCAATTACTTCTTTTTTTGCCCTGTCGACTTCTATCCCACGGCAGCTAATCTTATGGCCAAGGACTATCCCCTCATCCACCGTAAAGTGGCATTTTTCCCAATTCAAAACAAGATTTTCTTTTTCACATCTTTCAATTACCTTTTGTAGGTTGCCAAGGCAGCTCTCAAAATCGTCTCCAAAGACGGAAAAATCATCCATAAATATCTCAAGGAAGTCCTCTACCATGTCGGAGAATATAGCCATCATGCATCTTTGGAAGGTGGCGGGTGCATTACATAGTCCAAACGACATCCTCCTAAAAGCGTACGTTCCGTAGGGGCATGTGAAAGTCGTCTTTTCTTGATCCTCCGGTGCAATAGCAATTTGATTATAACCTGAATAACCATCAAGAAAAAAATAGTAAGATTTACCCGCTAATCTATCGAGCATTTGATCAATAAAGGGTAAAGGAAAATGATCCTTTCGGGTAGCTTTGTTAAGCTTCCGATAGTCCATACAAACCCTCCAACCGGTCACAGTCCTGGTTGGGATTAACTCATTGTTCTCGTTGGTTATCACTGTCATTCCTCCTTTCTTGGGAACACATTGCACCGGGCTCACCCATTTGCTGTCGGAGATGGCGTAAATAATACCAGCATCTAACCACTTAATTATCTCTTTACGCACCACCTCTTTCATCGCATGGTTTAGCCACCTTTGGGCATCAATAGTCGGCTTATGATCTTCCTCGAGGAGGATTTTGTGCATGCATAACGCCGGACTAATGCCTTGAATGTCTGCTATCGTCCATCCAATTGCCTTTTTGTGCTGCCTAAGCATGTCGATTAGCTGTCGTTCCTGTTCCTGCGGCAGCTTAGAAGAGATGATTACGGGCAACGTATCATTTGAACCAAGAAAGGCATATTTAAGCTGCCCTGGCAGGGGCTTCAGTTCTAAGGCAGGTGGTTCAATAGTAGATGGCTTTTGGATTAAATGGTTATCCGAAGTATAATTCAAAGGTTCGAATAACTTACCTGGACGATTGCCTAACCAGTTTACCTCCTCCTGATTTTCAGTATCAGATGTATTATAGTCCGAGGAGTTGCTGTCGTCAATGCTGTCGTGACAGCTCAACCAATTGCAGGGTTGATCAAGGATAACTTCAATGATGGCCTTGCATTCCTCACCCAAATCAGCATGTTTCATCGCTTGGAGAACATTCAACTTAATCTCTTGATCGTTTACTTGCATGGTGAGTTCTCCTTTCTTCACATCAATCAGTGATCTTCTAGTGGCTAAGAAGGGTCGCCCAAGGATGACTGGTGCGTTTTCATCTGCCTCACAATCTAAAATAAGAAAGTCAGCAGGAAAAATAAACTTATCCACTCTTACCAGAATATCTTCAATCTTTCCCTCTGGATGAACGTAAGAGCGGTCTGCCAGCTGCAGAGTTACTGTCGTGGGCCGCGCCTTTCCAATACCTAATTTCTGAAAAACAAACTTTGGCATTAAATTAACACTAGCACCAAGATCACAAAGTGCCTTACCCACATATTTGTCTCCGATTACACAAGGTATGATGAAGCTCCCCGGATCTTTCTTTTTCTGGGGTGGCTGCCGATGAAGAATACTCATGCAACCATCTGCCATCCTTACCATTTCAAATTCCCCAAGTTTATATTTCTTTGACATGACATCTTTGAGAAATTTGGCGTAACCGGGCATCTCCCTAACGGCATCTAACAGCGGAATATTAATATGAACCTGTTTAAAAATATCATAAATCTTTTTAAGTTGAGATTCTTGCTTAGCTTGCTGTATCCGTTGAGGAAAAGGTGGCGGAGGACGATAGTCAGCAATACGTCCTTCCCACTGCATACGAATCTGAGGAGGTTTGGGTTCATCATTTTTCTCCTCTGTCGTGTCTGCTGTCGTGACAGGCTCATCGACAGCAGTCTGTTTATTACCTGTCGGGGCAGCTTCCTCGGCAGGTTGGTCCAAGGCTGGTTCCTTTCCTGTTTCAACTTCTTTTTCCGGCCCTGGCAGTTTCTTCCCACTCCTAGTAGTAATTGCCTTACACTGTTCATGTGTGGGTGGCCTAGCATTTTCAGTATTACTAGGGAATCCTCCATTCTGCCTCTGCTTAATGTGTTGAGAAACCTGACCCATTTGTGTCTCCAGAGATTTCAAAGTAGCCTCATGATTTGTCATCCTCATCTCTGTTTTATCCATGAAATTTTCTGTCTTCTTGACAAACTGATTCATATTCTCAATATAAGTACCTGTCTGAGACATAAAGGTGGCCAGAGTCTGTTCCAGTATACTGCTCGTGGCAGCTGGTGGCTGCTGTTGCTGCTGCGGCGGCAGGTGCGGCGGCAGTTGCTGTTGCGTCAGCAATCTAGGTCCTCCCTGATTCTGATTATGTGCTTGTGGATTCAGGGCGTTGTTAGGATTACTCCAGGAAAATTTTGGATCCTTCCTCCAATTGGGATTATAGTTGTTGGAGTTGTAATTCGGCTTGTTGTAATTTCCAACATATTTTCCCTCTTCTAACTGTATTGGGCACTCATCCCGACTATGATTTCCCTCATAGATATCACATACTTCCTCTACAGCAAATCCTTGTTGACCATCATCAATCAATAACCTTTTCATTGCTTTAGTAAGGAATGCTACCTGTGATTTCAACGTGCTGTCGGCTTCATAGTCCTTGACAGCAAGTACCCGTTTACCCCCTCTTCTTGTGGTTGGAAACTGTTCCTCATTCTTGGCCAGATTTTTCAAAACTTGCAATGCCTCGTCTAGATCTTTATCCAATAATAGTCCATTTGCTGCAGAATCAATTTGAATACGAGTTTGTAAGTTAGCAGCATTATAGAACTTAGTTACCTGATTCCAGACGGGGAATCCATGCATTGGGCAGTTCCGAAGAAGAGTAGTAAATCTGTCCCAGGCCTCGTGCATCGGCTCGTCATCTTCCTGCTGAAAAGTAGCAATTTCATTACGTAATCGCTCAGATAAATGCGAAGGATAAAAACGAGATAAAAATTCACGAGATAGATCTGCCCAAGTCATAATTGAACCCGGCGTAAGTTTATTCCACCAAGTTTTAGCTCTGTCCCTCAATGAGTGGGGAAATAACCGAAGCATCAGTATCTCCGGATTAACTCCTGGCAGTCTAAACGAACCACAGATCTCCTGGAACGTTTTGAGATGCTCCCTAGCATCTTCTGTCACAGCACCACTAAACTGCCCGACATTGTTGATCATACTAAACATGACAGGTTTAAGCTCAAAGTTATCAACTTCAATATCCGGCAGCGTGGTCTCCAGCTCTACATGATCGTTCAGCATGTAGTCACGGCATGACCGTCGTCCGGATGCTGCAGGCGGGTCGCCGACAGGCGGTATAACAGCTCCATCTCTAGCAGCAGGATTATCTCCTTGGTATGCCATTGTCTCTAACTGTTCTTCAAGGTACTCGTTCCTGGCTAGCACGTAACGAAGTCGGTTCCTAAGATTGAATGAACGTTCAACTTCCGGATCTAATGGATATTCAGGATCTTCACCTCTTTTAGATCTGTGCATAAACAAGATAACCTTGTGAAAAGCAAGAGTTTAAAGTACTAAAGAAAAAAATAGAAAAAGAAAAATTAAAAGAAAAGAAACAAAAATAAAAACGAAAAGTGCAATAAAAGAAAGGTGTAGTTATGTTGCCAATCCCCGGCAACGGCGCCAAAAACTTGTTGCGTGTAAAAGAGTCTATCGCAATTGTAGTGCAAGTGTACACGACGCAAGTAGTAAAGTGATACGAAGTATCGGATATCGTCTCCACAGGGATTGGGCTAATAGCTTTACCTTATTTCACTGCACGAAGTAAAGAAAATAGTTTAGAAAGTTGTTACGAAAATATTGAAGAAGACATAAATAAAAGAGTAGGATTATCAAGATAGAGAGAATGGGATGGTATTGAATTGCTCAGTAGTGCAGGTATTGTATTGCTTAGGAACTCCAGTTCTGTCGTCGCGCCTGTCGCTGGCAGCACCTGTCGTGGCAGCTGTCCGTTGGTCGTCGCGGCAGCAAACACACCAACTCAGTACTTTCAAGTTTGGCAAGAATCCCAGATCTGCCTTGGCCTATCCCTAGGTCCAAGTCTGTCGATGATCACGTCTTTGATGATACCTCCCGGCGTGAATCGAAGGATGAACACCGATGTGTATGAATTCTTTCTTAGCCACTTAACCTTGCCCTATCCCTAGGCACAAGATAGTTCAACTATAAACTAGAGAACTTGCTCTTATTTCTTTCGTATACTTAACTCTCCCGATGCTAAGTAAATAGATAACCTCACAATGCTCTCCCGATGCTCTTGCAAGATATTAAAACCAAAATAAGAGAACTTGAAGTTTATTTTATTGAACTTGGAAAATCCTAAAAGAAAACAACCCTTGCAACTACTTTACAAATCAACCAGTGGCCCTAGGGGGTTTTTAGAACATGTCGACGACGGGTAAACGACGGAGGGGTTTGGTTGTCGGTTATGGGGTATGATCTCTCCTAGGTTAAAATCTATGCCCTTATATAAGCTTTGGGCTCAAGAATTATAAGATAACAAGGATTACAACTTTAATTAAAAGTAAGATTCTAATAAAGACTTTAATCTTCAAGTATCCTACTTTTCAGCCGCCTCCTTGTTTCATGGGATTTCCTCTCCTTGAGCTTTGGCTTGACATATCTTTTGATCCGGGGCTTGGAAAAATATATGGTTTTCACACGACAGACGAGCATAATTTTCTCTATCTATCGAGGTCCACTTTGCTTTTCCTCCGCTAACTTGCTGTCGTCCTCTGCTGTCACGGCAGATCCATGGCAGCATCGTCCTCATCATCTACTTGTCCAGTTCAGCTCTTCTGCTTCTCTGCCCTGCGCCCGCCTTCTTCGCCAGTGATGGCAGCAACCTACAAAATCAACCCTTTTTTAGTAGAATCCGTGCTTTTACTCATTTTGTGATGTTTTGCTGTAAACTAACCTAAATGCAATGCAATGATGCTTGAATGCAGCAGAAATATGGGTTAAAAAGGGTGTAAATAATAGAACTTTTACACACTCAACATCCATGGTGATATGTTCCCACTTCCATTCCGGAATCTTCAACGGCTGTAACAAACCTGAAGAAAAATGATGCTCGGCCTTGACTCGCTAACAAACCATACACTTACTCACAAACTCGGTCACATCCTTCTTCAACCCAACCCAATAGTACTCCTCCTTTAACCCCCGATACATCTTCGTACTACCTAGGTGCATAGCAAAAGGACTATTATGAGCTTCGTTCAAGATCATACGTCTCAACTCGGCATCCTCTAGAACCACTATTCTATCCTTGTAACATAGGATCCCATTCTCACCAAAACAATAATCGGTAGGCCTATCTTCGGCTATATCTTGTACGTAAGGTGCCAAAGACTCATCTCGTAACTACTTCTCTCGAATCAACTGAACTAACGAAGGCTTAACTTAGAGCTCGGCTATCAAACCACCATCCTTGGACACACTCAATCTCGCAAACATAGCTCGCAACTCAATGACCACTTTTCTACTCAAAGCATCGGCCACTACGTTTGCCTTACCCGGATGTTACTCTATTGTAAGATCATAGTCCTTAATAAGTTCTAACCACCTATGCTGCCTAAGGTTCAACTCCCTCTGAGACATCAAGTACTTCAAACTCTTGTGGTCGGTATATACGGTACACTTCTCACTATAAATATGGTGTCTCCAGATCCTTAAAGCGAACACTACGGCGGCCAACTCTATGTCATGAGTGGGATAGTTCTTCTCGTGCACTTTTAACTGTCTCGAAGCATAGGCTACCACCTTACCTTCTTGCATAAGCACACAACCTAAACCTACGTATGATGCATCACTATAAATCACAAATTCTCTTCCCGGCTCAGGCTGTATCAAGATAGGAGCTTCGGTCAAAGCTTTCTTCAACTTCTCAAACGCTTCTTGTCTTGCATCTGACCACTCATAAGGGACATTCTTTTGAAGCAACTTAGTCAAAGGAGTCGCTATCCTAGAAAATCCCTCGACAAATCTTCTATAATACCCCGCCAAGCCTAGGAAACTACAGATTTCTGTTACTGACTTCGGTTGTTTCCAATTCACTATAGCTTCTATCTTCTTGGGATCCATACCAATCCCATTAGCCGAGATCACGTGACCTAGGAAGACCACCTCCCTAATCCAAAACTCACATTTGCTTAGCTTGGCATACAATTGATTCTCTAGCAAGGTCTGAAGCACCAACCGCAAATGCTCATCATGCTCCTCTTCGGTCCTAGAGTATACTAAGATGTCGTCTATGAACACTACCACAAACTTGTCCAAAAACTCGTGAAACACACGGTTCATCATATCCATGAAAGCTGCTGGAGCGTTAGTCAACCCGAAAGGCATCACCAAGAACTCATAGTGCCCATAACGTGTACGGAAGGCTGTCTTCGGTATGTCCACATCTTTCACCTTCAACTGATAGTATCCGGACCTCAAGTCAATCTTTGAAAACACGGAAGCACCTCTCAACTGATCAAGCAAGTCATCTATCCTAGGCAGAGGGTACTTGTTCTTCACTGTCACTTTGTTCAGCTGCCTATAATCTATACACATCCTCATGCTACCGTCTTTCTTTTTCACAAACAAGACCGGAGCACCACACGGAGAAATACTAGGTCTAATGAAACCCCTATCGGACAACTCCTGAAGCTGTGTCTTCAACTCTTTCAACTATTTCGGTGCCATTCTATACGGAGCAATAGACACTGGGTCGAATCAGAATACATCTCAATAGCAAACTCAACTGCTCTATCTGGAGGCAAACCCGGCAACTCTTTCGGAAAGTCACAAACTGTCATGATGTCTTGCGGTCTAACCTCACTCATATTCGGATTCATCACATAAGCCAAATAAGCCTGACAACCCGAATTCAACAACTTCTGAGCTTCCTAGGCAGAAACAACATTGGACAAGAACCTAACGTTCTCACCAACTACCACAACCTCAAAATCATCCGTAAGCTTCAAGGAGACTCTCTTGGTCTCAAAGTCAACCCTAGATCTATGCTCTACGAGCCAATCCATGCCCAAAATCACGTCAAAGCCATAGAATGGTAGCTCCATTGATACATGCATGAGAGGAGTGAAACTAATCATCTTGGAAAAGAAGTTAAAACTATTTTGCAAGTCAGAAACGTCAGTCAACTTGATACCCCTTTTTGGATGGGATCCAGGCATATTTGGGTCGACATGTCTTCGTAAAACTTGTCCGGCTATCAATTATCTTTCCAACGGGTCTTGAAATGCCTCAATCGGACATCCGGAACTCAAGATATGTCTATTTTAGCAAAGACAGCGCATGCAGAAATTCCTATACGGGATTAATACGAGATTTTTGGATAATTACGAATTTTCATGATTTTATTTGATTATTTGTAATTTAAATCAATACAGGATTCTGTAATATCTATTAGGATCAGATTTATTTAATTGTGATTTTATTTTTAATATTTATTTATTATTAGAAGTTACTTATGTAATTAGGAGATTAGATTTCATCATTTATTTATTGTATTTAATTTCCTAAGTTTACTAGGATTAGAACTTGCAAGAAGTATAACTTGTATTCTTTATTTTAGAAGCGATTCTTCAAGTTCGTCAGAATTTGTTGTTGATCTTCACACTCCTGCCTGCCTAGGTAACTGCGTCTAGGAGGGTGGGTTAGAGCCGCTTGAGGTTGCTTGCTTGGTTAATTGTGATCAAGAGGATGCCGAGGACAATTTATCCATTTATCTTCCATCTCCATCGTCATCGCCTATCTTCAGCCATCTTTTCACCGATCCAACATTCGCGCTAATATCCTTATCCGCTTCCGCAAGCTCAACGTTCGCGTATACGGGGCCGTGTCCGTATCATTTGGTATCAGATTCAAATCGTTCTTAAGGATGTCATTGAGCAACATATTGAATTTTACTCTTTTGGGGACTTGATGTCATTATTGTTGTCGACTAGATCATTCCGAGTATGATTGTCCAGATAAGTCTTATTTTCAAGAATTTTTTTTGAGAGATATGTTGTCTGAAATCATGTCTTCTAATGATATTGAAATCTGTGATTCGGAACATGATAAAGAAATTTGTTCTCCTAAAGAACATGAAGAAGGTGATACCATCGAGAGTTTAACCTTGCGTATTGATGAGGAAGAAATTGTAAGTAGTGTGTTTGTTTCCAGTGACAACCCTACTATTTCGATTCAAGATGATCATCAAACGACAAACACCAACGAAGGTACGCTGCAATCAAAAGGTATCATTGATTGTTTTCAAAATTCTATTTATGCTTATTCCTCTTCTAGCATTAATAACAATTTTGAAGATGAGAATGAGACACTTTGCAACCGAAAGAACAATAGTGATGATCTCAATAAGAAGGAACTTGTAAATTACATTGCAAAAAGAGACTATGCACAAGGATCCTTCAAGACATCTTCTCTTTCCTGGTACTTTGATGAAATTTCTCCATTAACCGGTTTAGATTCGAGGGAGAATCTTTTTGAGGAGTGGGGGAATGATACATGCACGAGAGGAGTGAAACTTGTGATCCAGGTATTTATGGGTCGACATGTCTTCTTGAAACTTGTTCGGCTGTCAAATAGCTTTCCAATGGATCTTGAAACGACTCAATCGGACATCTAGAACTCAAGATACGTCTATTTTAGCGAAGACAGCGCATGCGGAAGTTCCTATACGAGATTAATACGAGATTTTGGATAATTATGAATTTCCAAGATTTTATTTGATTATTTGTAATTTAAATCAATATAGGATTCTGCAATATCTATTAGTATCATATTAGGATTTTATTTTCAACATTTATTTATTATTAGAAGTTACTTATGTATTTAGGATTCCTAAGTTTACTAGGATTAGAACTTCTCCAAGGCTTATATAAGAAGGCTTCAACCACATTGTAATTCAGATTTGAATGATTAAAAAAATTTCTCTTTTGAGTTCAGACTTGCACGAAGTATAACTTGTGTTCTTTATTTTAGAAGCAATTCTTCAAGTTCGTAAGAATTTGTTGTTGATCTTTACACTCCTACTTGCCTAGGTAACTGCGTCTAGGAGGGTGGGTTAGAGCCGTTTGAGGTTGCTTGCTTGGTTAATTGCGATCAAGAGGGTGTCGAGGACAATTTATCTATCTATCTTCCATCTCCATCGTCATCGCCTATCTTCAGCCATCTTTTCACCGATCCAACATTTGCGCCAACATCCTTATTCGCTTTCGCAAGCTCAACGTTCACGTATACGGGGTCGTGTTCGTATCATTTGGTATCAGAGCCAGGTTTCTATCTACCATTTGGATCACATCACCCCCCTTCTTTTTGGCGATTTGTCCCCAAATCGATGTTAATTACGAACGAGGATAATCTTGATTTTCTTCGGGAAGGGATATTTCTCACTCTTGTTTTGCACAAACACCATTCTCCAGGATCAAGTTCTTCTTCATCTTCTTTTCCCGAGTAGGCATGTGCTCTTTGAATCTTTCTCTTGTGCCTCTTGGAATCATCATATTCCTTGGTGAAAGGTGGTGTCTTTTGGAATCCTTCTTGGTGTTGATTGGAACTAAGGTGTCTTTTGTTGTAGGGGTATGTCCTTAGATTCAAATAATCACATCTCTTGGTGTACAGATGTACCCTTTGGCTCGAATCAACACACCTCTTGGAGTAGGTACTTGCAAAGTGTCTTTTGAAGAATTGAACCACACTTTGACCCGAAACGTCATGTTCTTGAATTAAATTTTTGCAAAATGAATCAAAGTTAAGAAATGAGAAACTGTCGACAAAATGAATGAAAATAGCAAACCAAGGTGGATGTTTAATGGGTGTTGGTTGCTAAATTTTCTTCAAGATTGGCATTGCACTTGGAATGTCAACGATCGCATCTATTGGAACTTCAAATGGCACAACTCTTGAAACATCAAGAGACTTGTCTTGTGGATCTCCAAAAGTCATATCTATTGGTGCTTTAAAGGACACATCCTTTAGTTCTCCAAAAGTCACAATTCTTGAAACATCTCCCAGAAAAGACGTGTCTCTTGGATTATCCTGCAATACTAAAGAAGAAATAGGAGAAAAGGTAGGGTTAGATAAAATATGTGTTTCTTCCTCATCTTCTTTTCCGATCTCATTCTCTTCTTTTTCAACTTGTGCACATTCAACGCCAAATTGTTTTTCATGCATAATTTCACCTTTGATCGTCCCATGGTCAACTCTAATTGCTTTTTCTTCCTCAATATGGTCTTCAATTGTACTCTCTTTGATTTGCATGCCTTCAATGCTTTTCCTCAAGTGAGTTTGGTCTTCATGGACTTGGCTGGGAGAAAGGGGTGCCAAAGTGATCTTCTTCTTGTTGTGGAGGAAAGAATATTGGTTGTTGAAGCCATCATATATTGCTCTCTTGTCAAATTGCCACGGTCTCCCCAATAGCAAATGACTTGTGCTTATAGGTGCAACATCACAAATGACTTCATCTTGGTATCTAACAATGCAAAATGGGATAGTCACTTGTTTTGTAATCTTTAAGTTATTCCCATCGTGTAGCCATTGCAATTCACAGGGACTTGGATGCTCGGTTGCATTTAGCCCCAATTTCACTACCATGTAATTGTTGGCAATGTTTGTACAACTTCCATTGTCGATGATAATGGAGCATACTTTGCCTTGGATATGACATCGTGTCTGAAAAATGTTTGAACGTTGTAGATCATCTGACACATCTTGGATTTTATTTTCTCCTCCTCCTGAGGTTGATGGTAAGTTGAAAGAATCATGTGACATGATTAGTGAAAAAAAATAAAAAAATTGAAATAGTCCTCACCAACACACACAAAAGCCTCACGATTCTCTCCAAGGAAAGGAAAGATGTCACTCAATTTCACTCGTGTTTTCACTCTAGGATTGATTTTTGGCTTTTACTTGTCCTCTTCTGCTCTCACACTCTCTCTTTGCCTTTTTCCACTCAAATTCTCTCAAAACGAGTTCTTAAGAGAACTAACTTGAACCTGTCAAAACTTTTATTGATAATATGGTGTTTAGACTGCAAAACAAGGATTAGGTTGGAAATAGAAAGAAAGAAAGGATTTAAAAGAACAAGGAAAAAATTTAGGGACTGTAATGTAAGAAAATGTAAAAATAAGGATACAAATGAAAGAAATGAAGAAAACATAACGTTGCCACAAAACTTGACTTACAAACTGGTCGTGAGCAATCAAACTTGAGGAACTTCTCAGAGTTGGTTGCTTGGACGTTTGTACTTCAATCTTCACCCTTTTGAAATTATGATTTTCTTTTCTTTTCTTTTCTTTTTGATCTACTTCAGATTCCTTGTGTTGGAACAATCTGAATTTTCTCTCTCTCTCTTTTGTTTTTTTATCAGAATTGAAATAAGAAGATATAGGGCTTACTTGATTCTTTCTTTTTGCTCTGATACCATATGATACGCTCCAACTCTTCAAATGACTTTGTTGAGAGAAGCTTTGATTGTCCGAAGCTTTGAATGCAAGCAAGCCTTGTATCACGAACATCTTCTTGAAGAAATGATGATGGGATGGATGCGGAAGTATAATGATAATGGAAGAATGAAGGCTGGAATTTTGGTGAAGTGTTTAAGGGTGTTTAAGTGATGGAAATGGAAGGAAAATGATGAAAATTGATAGTATTCAAGGAATTCAAGAAGGAAACTATACAATAGTGATGTGAGCACATCATCAGAAGCACCACAAGAAGCACAGGACGCTGAGGTTATGCCTACAGGACCAATCACTCGTGCCAAAGCTAAGCAATTATAGGAAGCTTACACTCACAAATGCATCACAACTCCTAGATCAAAACCGATAACTCACGGGCCCTAAACCGGTGCGTTACAACTCTCCCCCACTTAAGGAATTTTGTCCTCGAAATTACCTGACGGAAAGAGATACGGAAACAATTTCTCCATGTCTTCCTTCCTCTCCCAAGTAGCCTCTTCCACACCTCGGTGTCTCCACAAAACCTTGACTAACTCGATAGATCTCCCACGCAACACTTTCCTATTCGTAGCAAGAATTTCAACCGGCTCTTCATCATACGACAGGTCTGGGTTCAACTCAATCTCTTCCACTGACATTACATGAGACGGATCCGATCTATACTTTCGAAGCATAGAAACGTGGAACACATCGTGAATCTTCTCTAACTCTGTCGGTAGTCTCAATCTATAAGTAACGGGACCAATGGATCTCAGACTCAACTTACCTTTTCTACCAAACCTCATCACCTTCTTCCAAGGTTAGACTTTCAAAAACACTTTTTCATCCACAACATACTCTATCTCCTTCCTCTTCAAATCGGCATATGATTTCTGTCTGTCTGAAGCTGCCTTCAAGCGATCACGTATTAGTTTTACCTTCTCGGTAGTGCCCTTAAGCAAGTCTGGCATTGGTACAAGCTTCTGTCCGGCCTCTGCCTAACAAATAGGTGTTCTAGAGTTCCTACCATACCGAGCTTCATATGGTGCCATCTAAATACTAGCCTGATAACTGTTGTTATATGCAAACTCCACTAACGGTAGGCGTTTCTCCCAAGAACCCTGAAAGTTGATGATGCAACACCTCAACATGTCCTCCAACACCTGAATAACTCTCTCTGACTGACCATCTGACTGTGGGTGATATGAAGTGCTGAAGTTCAACCAAGTACCCAAGGCACGATGCAAACACTCTCAAAATCTAGCTGTAAACCTCGGATCTCGGTTTGATACAATCAATTTCGGTACCTCATGCAACCTCACTATCTCACTGATGTACAGATCGGCCAACTTATCTAAGGTGTAGGTAGTATGTACAGGTATGAAATGGGCACACTTAGTGAATCTATTGACTATCACCCACATTGAATTCTTCTTCGAAGGAGTCAACGGCAAACCCGACACAAAGTCTATGGTAATACGTTCCCACTTCCATTCTGGAATCTTCAACGGCTGTAACAAACCTGAAGGAAACTAATGCTCGGCCTTAACTCACTGACATACCATACACTTACTCACAAACTCGGCCACAACCTTCTTCAACCCAATCCAGTAGTACTCTTCTTTTAACCTACGGTACATCTTCGTACTACCCGGATGCATAGCAAAAGGACTGTTATGAGCTTCATTCAAGATAGTACGCCTTAACACGGCGTCTTCTGGGACTACTATCCTATTTTTGAAACATAGGATCCCATTCTCGCCAAAGCATAAATATGTAGATCTACCCTCGGCTATATCTTGCACGTGAGGTGCAAAAGACTCGTCTTGCAATTGTTTCTCTCGAATCAACTGAACCAACGAGGGTTTAACCTGTAACCCGGCTATCAAACCGCCATCCTGTGACACACTCAATCTCGCAAACATAGCTCGCAATTCAACTGCCACTTTTCTACTCAAAGCATCGGCCACTACGTTTGCCTTACCCAGATGGTACTCTATTGTAAAGTCATAGTCCTTAAGAAGCTCTATCCACCTACGTTGTCTAAGGTTCAGCTCTCTCTAAGTCATCAAGTACTTCAAACTCTTGTGGTCTGTATAAACTGTGCACTTCTCACCATAAAGATGGTGTCTCCAAATCTTCAAGGCAAACACTACTGCGGCTAACTCTATATCATGAGTGGGGTAGTTCTTCTCGTGAACCTTCAACTGTCTCGAAGCATAAGCTACAACCTTACCCTCTTGCATAAGCACACAACCTAAACCTACATACGATGCATCACTGTAAATTACAAACTCTTTCCCTGGTTTAGGCTGAATCAAAATAGGAGCTTCGGTCAAAGCTTTCTTCAACTTCTCAAACGCTTGTTGTCTTGCATATGACCACTCATACAGAACATTCTTCTGGAGCAATTTAGTCAAGGGTGCTGCAATCTTCGAAAATCCTTCAACAAATCTTCGATAATACCCCGCCAAGCCTAGGAAACTACGGATTTATATCACTGACTTCGGTTGTTTCCAATTCACTATGGCTTCTATCTTCTTAGGGTCCACACTAATTCCATAGGCTGAGATCACATGACCTAGAAAGACTACCTCCTTAATCCAAAACTCACACTTACTCAACTTGGCATACAACTGATTTTCAAGAAAAGTCTAAAGCACTAGCCGCAAATGCTCATCATGTTCTTCCTCGGTCCTAGAGTACACGGAGATGTCATCTATGAACACCACTACAAACCTAACCAAAAACTCATGGAACACTCGGTTCATCATATCCATAAATGCAGCTGGAGCATTAGTCAACCCGAAAGGCATTACCAAGAACTCATAGTGTCCATAACGTGTACGAAAAGCGGTCTTCGGTATGTCCATATCTTTCACCTTCAACTGATAGTAACCGGATCTCAAATCAATCTTCGAAAACACTGAAGCACCTCTCAACTGATCAAGCAAATCATCTATCCGCGACAAAGGATACTTGTTCTTCACTGTTACCTTGTTCAACTGCCTATAGTCTATACACATCCTCATACTGCCGTCCTTTTTCTTCACAAACAAAATTGGAGCACCCCATGGAGAAATACTAGGCCTAATGAAACCTCTATCTGACAGTTCCTAAAGCTGTGTCTTCAACTCTTTCGGTGACATTCTATACGGAGAAATAGACACAAGTGAATTATCGAAATACGTCTCGATAGCAAACTCAACTTCCCTATCTCGAGGCAAACCCGACAACTCTTCCGGAGAAACACTCGGAAAAATCACAAACTGTTCTAATGTCTTGCGGTCTAACCCCACTCATATTCGGATTCATCACATAAGCCAAATACGCCTGACACCCCGAATCCATCAATCTCTGAGCTTCTAAAGCAGAAACAACATTGGACAAGAACTTAATGTTCTCGCCCACCACTACAACCTCAAAATCATCCGTAAGTCTCAATGAGACTCTCTTGGTCTCAAAGTTTACCCTAGATCTATGCTCTACGAGCCAATCCATGCTCAAAATCACATCAAAACCATAAAATAGCAATTCCATCATGTCAACCGGAAACACATGGCCCTGAATCATCAAATAACACCTCCTATACATCTTCCTAAATACTACGGCCTCACCGAAAGAACTAGTAACATTTACACCTACTTCTAACCACTCATACGGTAAACCTAGAGATCTTGCATGTTCACCCAAAATGTATGAATGCATCCAACCCAAATCTATCAAAGAAAGCAAAGTCAATGACTGTAACGAGAAATTACATGTGATGACATCCGTGTCATTCCCAGCCTCTCGCTGTGCATACACTATAGCCGGTCCTCCACCATCGGGCTGAATTGCCACCACATGAGCTAAGTTCCTCTGACCATCGTTTCTCGGCTGAAAATTTCCTCGACCATGCCCACGACCTCTCTGATTCTCAAAACCCCTAGCTGGAGCCGGTCCACCCCTAGTCGGGTGTGGACAGTTACGCCTCAAATGATCTCGGGAACCACAGTTCCAACATACCCCAAAGGTACCCATGCACTCGCTCGGATGGCGTCTCCCGCATCTAGTGCACTCAGAAGTGTGAACAACAGCTCCTTGGCCCTGATGGCCCCGTCCATGGTTACCACCCCTTTGTCTCGAATTGGGCTGATACCTCCTATCTTTGTGCCTCTTGGCATGATCTCTGTCCCATTATGCGTGTCTCTTTCCAGAATCAAACCCGTTAGCACGAGTACTCGAGCCCAAGTTCTGCTCAATATCCTTGGTCGTAGAGACCAAAACATGAAACTCGGTGTAATCCGAAGCAAGCATATAAGTCTTCACATCCCTAGTCAAACCATATTGGAAACGCTCACACCGTTCCCTTTCACTGGGACCAACTCGGGAGCCTACTGGCTCAACCTCACAAACTGAACCTCATACTCTGACACTGTCTTACTACCCTGAACCAAGGCCATGAATTATCTCTTCCTCTCATCCTGATATCGAACTCCAAGATACTTCTTCTTAAAGGCAGTTCTGAAGAATTCCCAAGTGACCTTCGCTTCTGTCAAACCCGAAGTAACGGTAGTCCACCAAGCATACGCATCTCCCTGAAGCAAGGAGACAACACAACCCAACTTACGAGTGTCTGAGCACTCCATCTGGCCTAAGATGCATGTAGTACTCTCGGGCCAAGCCTCTGAACCCTCGGGAGTTAAACAACAGAACTCAACTCCACCCAAACTACGAAGTCTCACAAGGGGTAAACCAATCCCCGCACCCTGAGGTGGTGCTGCAGCATGTATACCGGCCAAAGCTGTCTGAAAAGCCCCGACTATAGTCTAAATCAAATGAGTCATGTCCGCTCCTGCCAGACCCTAACCCACCTGAGCTCCATTACCCCCAACATTTGCACCAGCCTAAGGCACATTACCTCTTACATCCACCCCATTACCATCGGGAGCAGGAGGAACAAGAGGCACATCCTCGGGTGCGTGGTCAGCCGCTCTAGGCCGTCCTCTCGATCTTAACATAACGAAAATAAAATCTAAACAATAAACACATCACACACAAGAAAACACGAGGTTAGCAAGGGCAAGGATCCAAGTTCTCAAGCTCTTTAAACCAAAACCATTTTCCAATAACAACACCTAGCAATGGGAACACTCGACTAAACTTCAACCAACAACAAGAACAATAAAACATGCTTTCACACACCGTGCAATGGCAAACAAACCAACGTATCTTGAAACGCCTCAATCGGACATCTGGAACTCAAGATATGTCTATTTTAGCAAAGACAGCGCATGCAGAAATTCCTATACGGGATTAATACGAGATTTTTGGATAATTACGAATTTTCATGATTTTATTTGATTATTTGTAATTTAAATCAATATAGGATTCTGCAATATCTATTAGGATCAGATTTATTTATTTAGGATTTTATTTTTAATATTTATTTATTATTAGAAGTTACTTATGTAATTAGGAGATTAGATTTTAGCATTTATTTATTGTATTTAATTTCCTAAGTTTACTAGGATTAGAACTTCTCCAAGCTTATATAAGGAGGCTTCAACCACATTATAATTAAGATTTGAATGATTAAAAAAAGTTCTCTTTTGAGTTCAGACTTGCAAGAAGTATAACTTGTGTTCTTTATTTTAGAAGCGATTCTTCAAGTTCGTCAGAATTTGTTGTTGATCTTCACACTCCTGCTTGCCTAGGTAACTGCGTCCAGGAGGGTGGGTTAGAGTCGTTTGAGGTTTCTTGCTTAGATAATTGCGTCTAAGAGGGTGCCGAGGACAATTTATCCATTTATTTTCCATCTCCATCGTCATCGCCTATCTTCATCCATCTTTTCACCGATCCAACATTCGCGCCAACATCCTTATCCACTTCCGCAAGCTCAACGTTCGCGTATACGAGGCCGTGTCTGTATCATCCATCATATCAACCAGAAACATGTGGCCCTGAACCATCAAGGGACACCTCCTATACATTTTCCTAACTACCAATGTATCACCAAAAGAGCTAGTAACATTTACGCCTACTTCTAACAATTCACATGGTAACCCTAATGACCTTGCGTGCTCACCCAAAATATAAGAATGTGTCGACCCTGAATCTGTCAAAGAAATCAAACTCAAAGACTGTAACGAGAAATTACTTGCAATAACATCCGTGTCATTCCCAACCTCTCGCTGAGCATATACCCTAGCTGGTCCTCCTCCCTCGGGCTGAACTGCTACTACATGAGCTAAGTTCCTCTGACCCTCGTTCCTCGACTGAAAGTTACCACGACCGCGCGCCCACGACCTCTCTGATGCTCAAAACCCCTAGGTGGAGCCGGACCACCCCTAGCCGGGTGTGGACAGTTGCGTCTCATGTGATCTCGGGAACCACAGTTCCAACACGAACCAAAGGTACCCGTACACTCGCCCTGGTGGCGTCTCCTGCATCTAGTGCACTCCAGAGTGTGTACAACAGCTCCTTGGCCCTGATGGCCCCATCCATAGTTACCACCCATATGTCTCGAATCAGGCCGATACCTCCTATTCCTATGCCTCTTGGCATGATCTCTGTCCCAATTCGCGTGTCTCTTCCCGGAATCGGACCCACTAGCACAAGCACTAGAGCCTAAGTTCTGCTCAATATCCTTGGCCCTAGACACCAAAACGTCAAACTCAGTATAGTCAGAGGCTAGCATATAAGTATTCACATCTCTAGTCAACCCATACCGGAAGCGCTCACAATGTTCCCTCTCACTAGGAACCAACTCAGGTGCATACTGGCCCTATCTCACAAACTGAACCTCGTACTCAGACACAGTCCTGTTACCCTGAACCAAGGCCATAAACTCCCTCTTCTTCTCATCCAAGTATCGAACTCCGAGATACTTCCTCTTGAAGGCATTTCTGAAGAACTCCCACGTGATATCCGCTTCGTCCATACTCGAAGTAACAGTGGTCCACCAAGTATATGCTTCCCCCTAAAGCAAGGAGAAAATGCAACCCAACTTACGAGCGTCTGAGCATTCCATATGACCCAAGATGCGTGTGATACTCTCAAGCCACGCCTTTGAGCCTCCAGGAGTCAACCCACGGAACTCAACTCCACCTAAACTACGGAGCCTCTCTAGGGGTAATCCTGTCCCCGCACCCTGAGGTGGTGGTGCTGCAGTTTGTACACCGGCCAAAGCTGTCTGAAAAGCTCCGGCTATGGTCTGAATCAAATGGGTGATGTCTGCGCCCGCTGGAACCTGAGCCCCAACACCCCCAACATTAGCACCGGCCTGAGGCCCATTACCATCACCTCCGACTTGCGCACCAGCCTGAGGCACGTTACCTTTGCCACCTACTACATTACCACCGGGAGCAGGAGGAACATGAGGCTCACCCTCGGGTGCCTGATCACCCGCTCTAGGTCGCCCCCTCGGTCTCACCATATCAAGATAGAATCTAAAACAACAAACACACAACACACAAGAAAAAGGTTAGGTTAGCAAAAGGGAAAGGACTTAGGTTCTCAAGCTCGTTAAACCAAAACCATTTTTTTACAACACCTAACAATGGGGACATTTGACTAACCCTTAACCAAAATCAAAAGGCCATTAAAACATGCTTTCAAACACCGTACTAGCAAGCAAACTTCAAGCATACATGGTAAAACACTCACAGAGACATAGCAACCACATAGCACATCAACTTACCTCACTTACCTACCCAAGGTCTCGAAAACCTCAGGCTCTAATACCACCAAATGTAACCCCCTCGTCCCGGTCTGGACGACTGACCGGTCCAAGTAGGTTACACGGGGAAAACCAAAGTGAAACTCGTTAAAGCTCCCCTTCGGTTAGCAACCCTAGAAAATTCCTTTTAAACATTATCTTGTCTAAAGGCATTCATACATCCTATGTGAGATACGACAGCGGAAAGACAACGAAGCAATGCAAAGCAATCAAAACAAGTAATTCAACAGCCCATTTTAGCCTTTTCAACAGGCCGTATCGATACGCTAGGAGACCGTATCGATACGCCTTGACTTGGTCAACAACCCAGAGTCAACCTAGGGAGACCGTATCGGTACACTGGATTGACCGTACCGATATGCCCTCAACGGTCAACTTCTCACAGTCAACGATATAAGACCGTACCGATACACCCTAGACCCGTACCGATACGCCAAAATCTCGTCAATATCTCAGATTTCCAGAGAGCTTTTGGCGTATCGATACACCCCCGTGTATCGGTACGCTAGGCTTAATCTGAGCCCCAAAGTGTAGGACCGTATCGATAGGGCCCTTGGGCGTACCGATGCGCCCTGCACTGCAAGACTCAAATTAGCTGAAGGACAACCTAAGACTCAACTCTAGATGCATTTTACGACTCATCTAGCAACACACCAACATTCGTACATTATTTAGCATCCAAGACTAAGCATGTGAAGCTACTTAACCGAACAAACATGGCATTCCTCTCAAGATAGGCATTTAGGTAGGAAACATGCATAAAAACATACATGACTTCACCATTCCCTCAAAGGCAGTAAACACACAAATAGGCATTTCATGGCAAGGTTTCACATGCTTTTAAAACAAACATAAGCATTCATGGATCAAGGTCATAAGCCTTTGAACACAAGTATAAAGGCAACAACATACATGGTTTACAAATCCATGACAAGGCCTTAACAACAAACCAACCTATATGAGTCTAACAATGCTCATACAACCACATGGCATCAACAAACCAAACATGCTAGGACATCAAAAGCCAACAAAGGAGTTTGAACTCCAACTACATACAAGTCTAATACCCCCAATGTCTAGGCATTATTACAATTACTTTAATCATACTTGAGCTACTCGAGAACTCCAAAAAGCTCCTCCCTTGCCCACTTGCCTTCCGAACTCTAACGATCTGCATGTTGAAAAATGGAGAGCGTAAGCTTGATAGCTTAGTGAGCGAAGCTCTAAAAACATCATCAATCATGCAGTTTTCAAAACACATTTCGTAAGTGATAAATAAACCATTTGAATGCACGAAAGCAACACAACAACACAACTACATGGTTTGCACATGCACAACCAAACACACGGTGGGACCACACATCACCGTTCGACTAGTAGTTTTAAGATGGGACCACACATCACCTTACTCTACTACTAGTCACTACCGGTGGGACAACTCATCACCGTAGTTACACAACCATCATGTGAGGCTCGACACCAACAATGACTACACAACAACAACGGATATAAAAGCAATCCATAAAGCATATGATATCACAACAATTACTCATACATCATCACTTAATCATCAAGGTAGGATTAGTAAACTTACACTTGGGTTTAGGTTATCCCTCAAGGCTCCACCCAAACCCCCAAGAAACCCTCTTTGTAATCAAAACAAGTTCAAGACATTTTCACTCACCGATGCAACCCAAACGGAAACTGAACACCGATCTCAAGTCTCCAAATTCCCCGGAATCGTGCCCGAAGCCTTTCCGATGGTTTCCATTGATTCTAGCCAATCAAAAACAACAATTTACTAAATCATTCAGCCCCAAAACCACTGTCACAATCAAGATACAATTCCAAGACCCATTTACCGCATTTCCAACCCATGAACTAAACAAAACTTCTTCATTTTCGTACTCCTTAATAACCCAGTAGAAAACTACCAAATCCAATGCCCAAAACACCTCCAAACACCTTCAAAACACCCTTCTAGCATCACTATAGCACTAGCCCAACTCCCTTTCACAAAACCACACCAAAAATACAAATTTTGACACTTTTAAAATACCCCCAAAATCCAATTTCGGGATTCTTAATAAAAGCCAACCAAATTGAGATATAATGTATCTTAGGGTTAGGTTAACTCATAGCTTAACTCTACATGTCAAAAAGAAAACGAAAATCCATTAAAGTTTCATACTTTCACTTCAAAACTTGAAAACCTCAAAAACTTTGAAAGGGGATTTCTATGAAAACTTAAGCTATGGAAATGTTGGAAATAATGAGGAGAATTCAAAAATGTGCTTACCTTGAAGATAGCCCTTGAATTGATGAAGAAATTTGATGAAATATTGTTTAGGGGTTAAGGGGAGGGTTTAAAGTGAAATTGTGAGGAAGAAGAATATGGATAGCATTTTAAAAAATCTCCTTTTCTCTCATCTTATTTCCTTTTATTTTAAAATTACTAGTTTGCCCTTAATGAATCCAAACCCTTTTAATTAAAACCAAAGCTTAATTAAATTTTAAAACAAACCCACGACTCGAACCTGAGTTACCCGAGTAACATCCGATCCCTAAACCCGGGGCGTTACATGTTTCGGACGAGCGGGTCGAAATGGGCCTTTCAATGGACCCGTTGGAATTTTAACTGATTAAAAAGTACATAAATTGAGGTTTTGTAATATAATTGTGTTGAAAAGCTCCTAACCAATTATTTGAACTCCTAATATTTGAATAAAACTTTTTTGTGGTTCATTTTGTAGAGGTTTTGGACGAGCAGGTCTAAATGGGACTTTCAATGGGCCCGTTGGAATTTTAACTAAGTAAAAAGTATAAAATTAGGGTTTTTCAATATAATTGTGTTGAAAAGCTCCTAATCAATTATTTGAACTCCTAAATTTTGAACAAAACTTTTTTTGCGGTCCTTTTTGTGGAGGTTTCGGACGAGCAGGTTTAAATGGGCCTTTAAATGGACCAGTTAGAATTTTAACTCAGTAAAAAGTACAGAAATTGAGGTTTTGCAATATAATTGTGTTGAAAATCTCCTAATAAATCATTTCAACTCCTAACATTTGATTAAAACTTGTTTTAAGGTCCTTTTTGTCGAGGTTTCGGACTAGCAGGTCTAAATGGGCCTTTCAATGGACACGTTGGAATTTTAACTGAGTAAAAAGTACATAAATTGAGATTTTGCAAAATAATTGTGTTGAAAAGCTCCTAATCAATTACACGAACACCTAAAATTAGATTAAAACTTGTTTTGCAGTCCTTTTGTAGAGGTTTCGGACGAGCGGGTCGAAATGAGCCTTTCAATGGACCAGTTGGAATTTTAACTGAGTAAAAAGTATAGAAATTGAGGTTTTGCAATATAATTGTTTTGAAAAGCATCTAATCAATTATTTTAACTCCTAAAATTTGATTAAAACTTGTTTTGCGGTCCTTTTTTTCGAGGTTTCGGACGAGTAGGTCTAAATGGGCCTTTCAATGGACCCGTTGGAATTTTAACTGAGTAAAAAGTACAAAAATTGAGGTTTTGCAATATAACTGTGTTGAAAAGCTCCTAGTCAATTGAATGAACTCCTAAAATTTGATTAAAACTTGTTTTGCGGTCCTTTTTGTAGAGGTTTCGGACGAGCGGGTCGAAATGGGCCTTTCAATGGACCCGTTGGAATTTTAACTGAATAAAAAGTACAGAAATTGAGGTTTTGCAATATAATTGTGTTGAAAATCTCCAAATCAATTACATGATCTCCTAAAATTTGATTAAAACTTGTTTTGCGACCTTTTTTGTAGAGGTTTCGGACGAGCAGGTCTAAATGGGTCTTTCAATGGACCCGTTGGAATTTCAACTGAGTAAAAAGTACAGAAATTGAGGTTTTGCAATATAATTGTGTTGAAAAGCTACTAATCAATTATTTGAACTCCTAAAATTTGATTAAAACTTGTTTTGCGACCCTTTTTGTCGAGGTTTCGGACGAGCAGGTCGAAATGGGCCTTTCAATGGACCCGTTGGAATTTCAACTGAGTACAAAGTACAGAAATTGAAGTTTTGCAATATAATTGTGTTGAAAAGCTACTAATCAATTACATGATCACGTAAAATTTGATTAAAACTTGTTTTGCGGCCCTTTTTGTAGAGGTTTCAGACGAGTAGGTCTAAATGGGCCTTTCAATGGACCCATTGGAATTTTAACTGAATAAAAAGTACATAAATTGAGTTTTTGCAATATAATTGTGTTGAAAATCTCCTAATCAATTATTTGAACTCCTAAAATTTAATTAAACTTGTTTTGCGGTCCTTTTGTAGAGGTTTCGGACGAGCGGGTCGAAATGGGCCTTTCAATGGACCCGATGGAATTTTAACTGAGTAAAAAGTACAGAAATTGAGGTTTTTCAATATAATTGTGTTGAAAATCTCCTAATCAATTACATGATCTCCTAAAATTTGATTAAAACTTGTATTGCGGCCTTTTTTTGTAGAGGTTTCGGACGAGAAAGTCTAAATGGGCCTTTTAATGGACCCGTTGGAATTTTACCTAAGTAAAAAGTACAGAAATTGAAGTTTTGCAATATAAGTGTGTTGAAAATCTCCTAATCAATTACATGATCTTCTAAAATTTCATTAAAACTTGTTTTGCGGCCCTTTTTGTATAGGTTTCGGACGAGCATGTCTAAATAGGCCTTTCAATGGACCTGTTGGTATTTTAACTGAGTAAAAAGTACATAAATTGAGGTTTTGCAATATTATTGTGTTGAAAAGCTACTAATCAATTATTGGAACTCCTAAAATTTGATTAAAACATGTTTTGCGGTCCTTTTTGTCGAGGTTTCGGACTAGCAAGTCAAAATGGGCCTTTTAATGGACGCGTTTGAATTTTAACTGAGTAAAAAGTACAGAAATTGAGGTTTTGCAATATAATTGTGTTGAAAATCTCCTAATCAATTATTTGAACTCCTAAAATTTGATTAAAACTTGTTTTCCGGTCCTTTTGTCGGGGTTTAGGACTAGCAGGTCTAAATGGGCCTTTCAAAGGACACGTTGGAATTTTAACTGAGTAAAAAGTACAGAAATTGAGGTTTTGCAATATAATTGTGTTGAAAAGCTCCTAACCAATTATTTTAACTCCTAAAATTTGATTAAAACTTGTTTTGCAGTCCTTTTTGTCGAGGTTTCGAACGAGCAAGTTTAAATGGGCCTTTCAATGGACCCGTTGGAATTTTAACTATGTAAAAAGTACAGAAATTGATGTTTTGCAATATAAGTGTGTTGAAAATCTCCTAGTCAATTACATGAACTCCTAAAATTTGATTAAACCTGTTTTGCGGTCCTTTTTGTAGAGGTTTCGGACGAGCATGTATAAATGGGCCTTTCAATGGACCCGTTGGAATTTTAACTACGTAAAAAGTACAGAAATTTAGGTTTTGCAATATAAGTGTGTTGAAAATCTCCTAGTCAATTACATGAACTCCTAAAATTTGATTAAACCTGTTTTGCGGTCCTTTTTGTAGAGGTTTCGGACGAGCATGTATAAATGGGCTTTTCAAGGGACCCGTTGGAATTTTAACTGAGTAAAAAGTACAGAAATTAAGTTTTTGCAATATAATTGTGTTGAAAATATCCTAATCAATTACATGATCTCCTAAAATTTAATTAAAACTTGTTTGGCGGCCCCTTTTTGTAGAGGTTTCGGACGAGCATGTCTAAATGGGCCTTTCAATGGACCCGTTGGAATTTTAACTGAGTAAAAAGTATAAAAATTGAGATTTTGCAATATAATTGTGTTGAAAAGCTACTATTCAATTATTTGAACTCCTAAAATATGATCAAAACTTGTTTTGCGGTCCTTTTTGTCGAGGTTTCGGACGAGCAGGTCTAAATGGGCCTTTCAATGGACCCGTTGGAATTTTAACTGAGTAAAATATATAAAAACTAAGGTTTTGCAATATAATTGTGTTGAAAAGTCCTAATCAATTATTTGAACTCCTAAGATTTGATTAAACTTGTTTCGCGGTCCTTTTGTAGAGGTTTCGGACGAGTAGGTCTAAATTGGCCTTTCAATGGACGCGTTGGAATTTTAACTGAGTAAAAAGTACAAAAACTGAGGTTTTGCTATATAATTGTGTTGAAAAGCTACTAATCAATTATTTGAACTCCTAAAATTTGATTAAAATTTGTTTTGCGACCATTTTCGTCGAGGTTTCGGACGAGCAGGTCAAAATGGGCCTTTCAATGGACCCGTTGGAATTTCAACTGAGTAAAACGTACAGAAATTGAGGTTTTGCAATATAGTTGTGTTAAAAAGCTACTAATCAATTACACGATCTCCTAAGATTTGATTAAAACTTGTTTTGCGGCCCTTTTTGTCGAGGTTTCGGACGAGCAGGTCTAAATGGGCCTTTCAATGGACTAGTTGGAATTTTAACTGAGTAAAAAGTACATAAATTGAGGTTTTGCAATATAATTGTGTTGAAAAGCTCCTTATCATTTATTTGAGCTCCTAAAATTTGATTAAAACTTCTTTTGCGGTCCTTTTTGTCGAGGTTTCGGACGAGCGGGTCGAAATGTGCCTTTCAATGGACTCGTTCGCATTTCAACTGAGTAAAAAGTACAGAAATTGAGGTTTTGCAATATAATTGTGTTGAAAAGCTACTAATCAATTATTTGAACTCTTAAAATTTGATTAAAACTTCATTTGTAGTCCTTTTTGTAGAGGTTTCGAACGAGCGGGTCGAAATGGGCCTTTCAATGGACCCGTGTGAAATTTAACTAAGTAAAAAGTACAGAAATTGAGGTTTTGCAATTTCATTGTGATGAAAAGTCCTAATCAATTACATGATCTCCTAAAATTTCATTAAAACATGTTTTGCTTTCCTTTTTGTCGAGGTTTCGGACGAGTGGGTCGAAATGGGCCTTTCAATGGACCCGTTGGAATTTTAACTGAGTAAAAATTATAGAAATTGAGGTTCTGCAATATAAATGTGTTGAAAAGCTCCTAGTCAATTGAATGAACTCCTAAAATTTGATTAAAACTTGTTTTGATGTCCTTTTTGTCGAGGTTTCAGACGAGCAGGTCTAAATGGGTCTTTCAATGGACGCGTTGGAATTTTAGTTGAGTAAAAAGTACATAAATTAAGGTTTTGCAATATAATTGTGTTTAAAAGCTACTAATCAATTATTTGAACTCCTAAAATTTGATTAAAACTTGTTTTGAGACCCTTTTTGTAGAGGTTTCGGACGAGCAGGTCTAAATGGGTCTTTCAATGGACCCGTTGGAATTTCAACTGAGTAAAAAGTACAGAAATTGAGGTTTTGCAATATAATTGTGTTGAAATGCTACTAATCAATTACATGATCTCCTAAAATTTGATTAAAACTTGTTTTGCGGCCCTTTTTGTAGAGGTTTCGGACGAGCAGGTCTAAATGGGCCTTTCAATGGACCCGTTGGAATTTTAACTGGGTAAAAACTACATAAATTGAGGTTTTGCAATATAATTGTGTTGAAAATCTCCAAATCAATTATTTGAAATCCTAAAATTTGATTAAATCTTCTTTTGCGGTCCTTTTGGTAGAGGTTTCGGACGAGCAGGTCCGAATGGGCCTTTCAATGGACTCGTTGGAATTTTAACTGAGTAAAAAGTACATAAATTGAGGTTTTGCAATATAATTGTGTTGAAAAGCTCATAATCAATTATTTGAACTCCTAAAATTTATTTAAAACTTTTTTTGTGGTCCTTTTTGTAGAGGTTTCGGACGTGTAGGTCTAAATGGGCCTTTCAATGGACCCGTTGGAATTTTAACCGAGTAAAAAGTATAGAAATTAAGGTTTTGCAATATAATTGTGTTGAAAATCTCCTAATCAATTACATGATCTCCTAAAATTTCATTAAAACATGTTTTGCGGCCCTTTTTGTATAGGTTTCGGACGAGCATGTCTAAAATGGTCTTTCAATGGACCCGTTCAAATTTTTTCTAAGTAAAAAGTAAAGAAATTGAGGTTTTTCAATATAATTGAGTTGAAAATCCCCGAATCAATTACATGATCTCCTAAAATTCATTAAAATTTGTTTTGCGGCCCTTTTTGTATAGGCTTCGGACGAGTATGTCTAAATGGGCCTTTTAATGTACCCGTTGGAATTTTAACTGAGTAAAAAGTACAGAAATTGAGGTTTTGCAATATTATTGTGTTGAAAAGCTACTAATCAATTATTTGAACTCCTAAAATTTGATTAAAACTTGTTTTGCGGTCCTTTTTGTCGAGGTTTCGGACGAGCAGGTCTAAATGGGCCTTTCAATGGACGCGTTGGAATTTTAACTGAGTAAAAAGTACAAAAACTGAGGTTTTGCTATATAATTGTGTTCAAAAGATACTAATCAATTATTTGAACTCCTAAAATTTGATTAAAATTTGTTTTGCGACCATTTTCGTCGAGGTTTCGGACGAGCAGGTCAAAATGGGCCTTTCAATGGACCCGTTGGAATTTCAACTGAGTAAAACGTACAGAAATTGAGGTTTTGCAATATAGTTGTGTTAAAAAGCTACTAATCAATTACACGATCTCCTAAGATTTGATTAAAACTTGTTTTGCGGCCCTTTTTGTCGAGGTTTCGGACGAGCAGGTCTAAATGGGCCTTTCAATGGACTAGTTGGAATTTTAACTGAGTAAAAAGTACATAAATTGAGGTTTTGCAATATAATTGTGTTGAAAAGCTCCTTATCAATTATTTGAGCTCCTAAAATTTGATTAAAACTTCTTTTGCGGTCCTTTTTGTCGAGGTTTCGGACGAGCGGGTCGAAATGTGCCTTTCAATGGACTCGTTCGCATTTCAACTGAGTAAAAAGTACAGAAATTGAGGTTTTGCAATATAATTCTGTTGAAAAGCTCCTAATCAATTATTTGAACTCCTAAAATTTGATTAAAACATGATATGCGGTCCTTTTTGTCGAGGTTTCGGACGAGCAGGTCTAAATGGGCCTTTCAATGGACGCGTTTGAATTTTAACTGAGTAATAAGTACAGAAATTGAGGTTTTTCAATATAATTGTGTTGAAAAGCTCCTAATCAATTATTTGAACTCCTAAAATTTGATTAAAACTTGTTTTGCAGTGCTTTTGTAGAGGATTCGGAAGAGCGGGTCGAAATTGGCCTCTCAATGGACCAGTTGAAGTTTTAACTGAGTAAAAAGTACAAAAATTGAGGTTTTGCAATATAATTGTGTTGAAAAGCTCCTAATCAATTATTTGAACTCCTAAAATTTGATTAAAACATGTTTTGCGGTCCTTTTTGTCGAGGTTTCGGACGAGCAGGTCTAAATGGGCCTTCCAATGGACCCGTTGGAATTTTAACTGAGTAAAAAGTACAAAAATTGAGGTTTTGCAATATAACTGTGTTGAAAAGCTCCTAGTCAATTGAATGAACTCCTAAAATTTGATTAAAACTTGTTTTGCGGTCCTTTTTGTAGAGGTTTCGGACGAGGAGGTCTAAATGGGCCTTTCAATGGACCCGTTGGAATTTTAACTGAATAAAAAGTACTGAAATTGAGGTTTTGCAATATAATTGTGTTGAAAATCTCCAAATCAATTACATGATCTCCTAAAATTTGATTAAAACTTGTTTTGCGACCCTTTTTGTAGAGGTTTCGGACGAGCAGGTCTAAATGGGTCTTTCAATGGACCCGTTGGAATTTCAACTGAGTAAAAAGTACAGAAATTGAGGTTTTGCAATATAATTGTGTTGAAATGTTACTAATCAATTATTCGAAATCCTAAAATTTGATTAAAACTTGTTTGCGGGCCTTTTTGACGAGGTTTCAGACGAGCAGGTCTAAATGGGCCTTTCAATGGATCCATTCGAAATTTAACTGAGTAAAAAGTACAGAAATTGAGGTTTTGCAATATAATTGTGTTGAAAATCTCCTAATCAATTACATGATCTTCTAAAATTTCATTAAAACTTGTTTTGCGGCCCTTTTTGTATAGGTTTCGGATGAGTATGTCTAAATGGGCCTTTCAATGGACCTGTTGGAATTTTAATTGAGTAAAAAGTACATAAATTGAGGTTTTGCAATATTATTGTGTTGAAAAGCTCCTAATCAATTATTTGAACTCCTAAAATTTAATTAAAACTTGTTTTACTGTCCTTTTTGTAGAAGCTTCAGACGAGCAGGTCTAAATGGGCCTTTTAATGGACCCGTTGGAATTTTAACTGAGTAAAAAGTACATAAATTGAGGTTTTGAAATATAATTGTGTTGAAAAGCTTCTAATCAATTATCTAAACTCCTAAAATTTAATTAAAACTTGTTTTGCGCTCCTTTTGTAGAGGTTTCGGACGAGCGGGTCGAAATGGGCCTTTCAATGGACCCGTTGGAATTTTGACTGAGTAAAAAGTACATAAATTGATGTTTTGCAATATAATTGTGTTGAAAATCTCCTAATCAATTACATGATCTCCTAAAATTTAATTAAAACTTGTTTTGCGGCCCTTTTTGTAGAGGTTTCGGACGAGCATGTCTAAATGGGCCTTTCAATGGACCCGTTGGAATTTTAACTAAGTAAAAAGTATAAAAATTGAGATTTTGCAATATAATTGTGTTGAAAAGATACTAATCAATTATTTGAACTCCTAAAATATGATCAAAACTTGTTTTGCGGTCCTTTTTGTCGAGGTTTCGGACGAGCAGGTCTAAATGGGCTTTTCAATGGACCCGTTGGAATTTTAACTGAGTAAAATATATAAAAACTGAGGTTTTGCAATATAATTGTGTTGAAAAGCTCCTAATCAATTATTTGAACTCTTAAAATTTAATTAAAACTTGTTTTGCTGTCCTTTTTGTAGAAGTTTCAGACGAGCAGGTCTAAATGGGCTTTTTAATGGACCCGTTGGAATTTTAACTGAGTAAAAAGTACAGAAATTGAGGTTTTGAAATATAATTGTGTTGAAAAGCTCCTAATCAATTATTTGAACTCCTAAAATTTAATTAAAACTTGTTTTGCGGTCCTTTTGTAGAGGTTTCGGACGAGCGGGTCGAAATGGGCCTTTCAATGGACCCGTTGGAATTTTAACTGAATAAAAAGAACAGAAATAGAGGTTTCGCAATATAATTGTGTTGAAAAGCTCCTAATCA
This sequence comes from Hibiscus trionum, assembly GCA_030270665.1. NCBI lineage: Eukaryota > Viridiplantae > Streptophyta > Magnoliopsida > Malvales > Malvaceae > Hibiscus > Hibiscus trionum. The sequence continues at coordinate 28,731,806 of BSYR01000002.1, forward strand.
ATTACATGATCTCCAAAAATTTGATTAAAACTTGTTTTGCGAACCTTTTGTAGAAGTTTCAGACGAGCAGGTCTAAATGGGCCTTTCAATGGACCCGTTGGAATTTCATCTGAGTAAAAAGTACAGAAATTGAGGTTTTGCAATATAATTGTGTTGAAAAGCTCCTAATCAATTATTTGGACTCCTAAAATTTGATTAAAATTTGTTTTGCGGTCCTTTTTGTCGAGGTTTCGGACGAGCAGGTTTAAATGGGCCTTTCAATGGACCTGTTGGAATTTAAACTAAGTAAAAAGTACAGAAATTGAAGTTTTGCAATATAAGTGTGTTGAAAATCTCCTAATCAATTACATGATCTTCTAAAATTTCATTAAAACTTGTTTTGCGGCCCTTTTTGTATAGGTTTCGGACAAGCATGTCTAAATGGGCCTTTCAATGGACCTGTTGGAATTTTAACTGAGTAAAAAGTAGATAAATTGAGGTTTTGCAATATTATTGTGTTGAAAAGCTCCTAATCAATTATTTGAACTCCTAAAATTTGATTAAAACATGTTTTGCGGTCCTTTTTGTCGAGGTTTCGGACGAGCAGGTCAAAATAGGCCTTTCAATGGATGCGTTTGAATTTTAACTGAGTAAAAAGTACAAAAATTGAGGTTTTGCAATATAATTGTGTTGAAAAGCTCCTAATCAATTATTTGAACTCCTAAAATTTGATTAAAACTTGATCTGCGGTCCTTTTTGTCGAGGTTTCGGACGAGCAGGTCTAAATGGGCCTTTCAATGGACGCGTTTGAATTTTAACTGAGTAATAAGTACACAAATTGAGGTTTTTCAATATAAATGTGTTGAAAAGCTCCTAATCAATTATTTGAACTCCTAAAATTTGAATAAAACTTGTTTTGTGGTCCTTTTTGTCGAGGTTTCAGACGAGCAGGTCTAAATGGGCCTTTCAATGGACGCGTTGGAATTTAACTGAGTAAAAAGTACAGAAATTGAGGATTTGCAATATAATTGTGTCGAAAAGATCCTAATTAATTACATGAACTCCTAAAATTTGATTAAAACTTGTTTTGCAGTGCTTTTGTAGAGGATTCGGAAGAGCGGGTCGAAATTGGCCTCTCAATGGACCAGTTGAAGTTTTAACTGAGAAAAAGTACAAAAATTGAGGTTTTGCAATATAATTGTGTTGAAAAGCTCCTAATCAATTATTTGAACTCCTAAAATTTGATTAAAACATGTTTTACGGTCCTTTTTGTCAAGGTTTCGGACGAGCAGGTCTAAATGGGCCTTTCAATGGACCCGTTGGAATTTTAACTGAGTAAAAAGTACAAAAATTGAGGTTTTGCAATATAACTGTGTTGAAAAGCTCCTAGTCAATTGAATGAACTCCTAAAATTTGATTAAAACTTGTTTTGCGGTCCTTTTTGTAGAGGTTTCGGACGAGCGGGTCGAAATGGGCCTTTCAATGGACCCGTTGGAATTTTAACTGAATAAAAAGTACAGAAATTGAGGTTTTGCAATATAATTGTGTTGAAAATCTCCAAATCAATTACATGATCTCCTAAAATTTGATTAAAACTTGTTTTGCGACCTTTTTTGTAGAGGTTTCGGACGAGCAGGTCTAAATGGGTCTTTCAATGGACCCGTTGGAATTTCAACTGAGTAAAAAGTACAGAAATTGAGGTTTTGCAATATAATTGTGTTGAAATGCTACTAATCAATTATTTGAACTCCTAAAATTTGATTAAAACTTGTTTGCGGGCCTTTTTGACGAGGTTTCAGACGAGCAGGTCTAAATGGGCCGAAATTTGATTAAAACTTGTTTTGCAGTGCTTTTGTAGAGGATTCGGAAGAGCGGGTCGAAATTGGCCTCTCAATGGACCAGTTGAAGTTTTAACTGAGTAAAAAGTACAGAAATTGAGGTTTTGCAATATAATTGTGTTGAAAATCTCCTAATCAATTACATGATCTTCTAAAATTTCATTAAAACTTGTTTTGCAGCCCTTTTTGTATAGGTTTCGGACGAGCTTGTCTAAATGGGCCTTTCAATGGACCTGTTGGAATTTTAATTGAGTAAAAAGTACATAAATTGAGGTTTTGCAATATTATTGTGTTGAAAAGCTCCTAATCAATTATTTGAACTCCTAAAATTTAATTAAAACTTGTTTTGCTGTCCTTTTTGTAGAAGTTTCAGACGAGTAGGTCTAAATGGGCCTTTTAATGGACCCGTTGGAATTTTAACTGAGTAAAAAGTACAGAAATTGAGGTTTTGGAATATAATTGTGTTGAAAAGCTCCTAATCAATTATTTGAACTCCTAAAATTTAATTAAAACTTGTTTTGCGATCCTTTTGTAGAGGTTTCGGACGAGCGGGTCGAAATGGGCCTTTCAATGGACCCGTTGGAATTTTAACTGAATAAAAAGTACAGAAATTGAGGTTTTGCAATATAATTGTGTTGAAAAGCTCCTAATCAGTTACATGATCTCCAAAAATTTGATTAAAACTTGTTTTGCGACCCTTTTGTAGAGGTTTCAGACGAGCAGGTCTAAATGGGCCTTTCAATGAACCCGTTGGAATTTCATCTGAGTAAAAAGTACAGAAATTGAGGTTTTGCAATATAATTGTGTTGAAAAGCTCCTAATCAATTTTTTGAACTCCTACAATTTGATTAAAATTTGTTTTGCGGTCCTTTTTGTCGAGGTTTCGGACGAGCAGGTTTAAATGGGCCTTTCAATGGACCCATTGGAATTTAAACTAAGTAAAAAGTACAGAAATTGAAGTTTTGCAATATAAGTGTGTTGAAAATCTCCTAATCAATTACATGATCTTCTAAAATTTCATTAAAACTTGTTTTGCGGCCCTTTTTGTATAGGTTTCGGACGAGCATGTCTAAATGGGCCTTTCAATGGACCTGTTGGAATTTTAACTGAGTAAAAAGTACATAAATTGAGGTTTTGCAATATTATTGTGTTGAAAAGCTACTAATCAATTATTTGAACTTGTAAAATTTAATTAAAACATGTTTTGCGGTCCTTTTTGTCGAGGTTTCGGACGAGCATGTCAAAATGGGCCTTTCAATGGATGCGTTTGAATTTTAACTGAGTAAAAAGTACAAAAATTGAGGATTTGCAATATAATTGTGTTGAAAAGCTCTTAATCAATTATTTGAACTCCTAAAATTTGATTAAAACTTCTTTTGCGGTCCTTTTGTCGGGGTTTCGGACTAGCAGGTCTAAATGGGCCTTTCAAAGGACCCGTTGGAATTTTAACTGAGTAAAAAGTACAAAAATTGAGGTTTTGCAATATAATTGTGTTGAAAAGCTCCTAATAAATTACATGATCTCCAAAAATTTGATTAAAACTTGTTTTGCGGTCCTTTTTGCCGAGGTTTCGAACGAGCAAGTTTAAATGGGCCCTTCAATGGACCCGTTGGAATTTTAACTACGTAAAGAGTACAGAAATTGAGGTTTTGCAATATAAGTGTTTTGAAAATCTCCGAGTCAGTTACATGAACTCCTAAAATTTGATTAAACCAATTTTGCGGTCCATTTTGTAGAGTTTTCGGACGAGCAGGTATAAATGGGCCTTTCAATGGACCCGTTGGAATTTTAACTGAGTAAAAAGTACAGAAATTGATGTTTTGCAATATAGTTGTGTTGAAAAACTCCTAACCAATTATTTGAACTCCTAAAATTTAATTAAAACTTGTTTTGCGGTCCTTTTGTAGAGGTTTCGGACGAGCGGGTCGAAATGGGCCTTTCAATGGACCCGTTGGAATTTCATCGGAGTAAAAAGTACAGAAATTGAAGTTTTGCAATATAATTGTGTTGAAAATCTCCAAATCAATTATTTGAAATCCTAAAATTTGATTAAATCTTCTTTTGCGGTCCTTTTGGTAGAGGTTTCGGACGAGCAGGTCCGAATGGGCCTTTCAATGGACTCGTTGGAATTTTAACTGAGTAAAAAGTACATAAATTGAGGTTTTGCAATATAATTGTGTTGAAAAGCTCATAATCAATTATTTGAACTCCTAAAATTTATTTAAAACTTTTTTTGTGGTCCTTTTTGTAGAGGTTTCGGACGTGTAGGTCTAAATGGGCCTTTCAATGGACCCGTTGGAATTTTAACCGAGTAAAAAGTATAGAAATTAAGGTTTTGCAATATAATTGTGTTGAAAATCTCCTAATCAATTACATGATCTCCTAAAATTTCATTAAAACATGTTTTGCGGCCCTTTTTGTATAGGTTTCGGACGAGCATGTCTAAAATGGTCTTTCAATGGACCCGTTCAAATTTTTTCTAAGTAAAAAGTAAAGAAATTGAGGTTTTTCAATATAATTGAGTTGAAAATCCCCGAATCAATTACATGATCTCCTAAAATTCATTAAAATTTGTTTTGCGGCCCTTTTTGTATAGGCTTCGGACGAGTATGTCTAAATGGGCCTTTTAATGTACCCGTTGGAATTTTAACTGAGTAAAAAGTACAGAAATTGAGGTTTTGCAATATTATTGTGTTGAAAAGCTACTAATCAATTATTTGAACTCCTAAAATTTGATTAAAACTTGTTTTGCGGTCCTTTTTGTCGAGGTTTCGGACGAGCAGGTCTAAATGGGCCTTTCAATGGACGCGTTGGAATTTTAACTGAGTAAAAAGTACAAAAACTGAGGTTTTGCTATATAATTGTGTTCAAAAGATACTAATCAATTATTTGAACTCCTAAAATTTGATTAAAATTTGTTTTGCGACCATTTTCGTCGAGGTTTCGGACGAGCAGGTCAAAATGGGCCTTTCAATGGACCCGTTGGAATTTCAACTGAGTAAAACGTACAGAAATTGAGGTTTTGCAATATAGTTGTGTTAAAAAGCTACTAATCAATTACACGATCTCCTAAGATTTGATTAAAACTTGTTTTGCGGCCCTTTTTGTCGAGGTTTCGGACGAGCAGGTCTAAATGGGCCTTTCAATGGACTAGTTGGAATTTTAACTGAGTAAAAAGTACATAAATTGAGGTTTTGCAATATAATTGTGTTGAAAAGCTCCTTATCAATTATTTGAGCTCCTAAAATTTGATTAAAACTTCTTTTGCGGTCCTTTTTGTCGAGGTTTCGGACGAGCGGGTCGAAATGTGCCTTTCAATGGACTCGTTCGCATTTCAACTGAGTAAAAAGTACAGAAATTGAGGTTTTGCAATATAATTGTGTTGAAAAGCTCCTAATCAATTATTTGAACTCCTAAAATTTGATTAAAACATGATATGCGGTCCTTTTTGTCGAGGTTTCGGACGAGCAGGTCTAAATGGGCCTTTCAATGGACGCGTTTGAATTTTAACTGAGTAATAAGTACAGAAATTGAGGTTTTTCAATATAATTGTGTTGAAAAGCTCCTAATCAATTATTTGAACTCCTAAAATTTGATTAAAACTTGTTTTGCAGTGCTTTTGTAGAGGATTCGGAAGAGCGGGTCGAAATTGGCCTCTCAATGGACCAGTTGAAGTTTTAACTGAGTAAAAAGTACAAAAATTGAGGTTTTGCAATATAATTGTGTTGAAAAGCTCCTAATCAATTATTTGAACTCCTAAAATTTGATTAAAACATGTTTTGCGGTCCTTTTTGTCGAGGTTTCGGACGAGCAGGTCTAAATGGGCCTTCCAATGGACCCGTTGGAATTTTAACTGAGTAAAAAGTACAAAAATTGAGGTTTTGCAATATAACTGTGTTGAAAAGCTCCTAGTCAATTGAATGAACTCCTAAAATTTGATTAAAACTTGTTTTGCGGTCCTTTTTGTAGAGGTTTCGGACGAGGAGGTCTAAATAGGCCTTTCAATGGACCCGTTGGAATTTTAACTGAATAAAAAGTACTGAAATTGAGGTTTTGCAATATAATTGTGTTGAAAATCTCCAAATCAATTACATGATCTCCTAAAATTTGATTAAAACTTGTTTTGCGACCCTTTTTGTAGAGGTTTCGGACGAGCAGGTCTAAATGGGTCTTTCAATGGACCCGTTGGAATTTCAACTGAGTAAAAAGTACAGAAATTGAGGTTTTGCAATATAATTGTGTTGAAATGTTACTAATCAATTATTCGAAATCCTAAAATTTGATTAAAACTTGTTTGCGGGCCTTTTTGACGAGGTTTCAGACGAGCAGGTCTAAATGGGCCTTTCAATGGATCCATTCGAAATTTAACTGAGTAAAAAGTACAGAAATTGAGGTTTTGCAATATAATTGTGTTGAAAATCTCCTAATCAATTACATGATCTTCTAAAATTTCATTAAAACTTGTTTTGCGGCCCTTTTTGTATAGGTTTCGGATGAGTATGTCTAAATGGGCCTTTCAATGGACCTGTTGGAATTTTAATTGAGTAAAAAGTACATAAATTGAGGTTTTGCAATATTATTGTGTTGAAAAGCTCCTAATCAATTATTTGAACTCCTAAAATTTAATTAAAACTTGTTTTACTGTCCTTTTTGTAGAAGTTTCAGACGAGCAGGTCTAAATGGGCCTTTTAATGGACCCGTTGGAATTTTAACTGAGTAAAAAGTACATAAATTGAGGTTTTGAAATATAATTGTGTTGAAAAGCTTCTAATCAATTATCTGAACTCCTAAAATTTAATTAAAACTTGTTTTGCGCTCCTTTTGTAGAGGTTTCGGACGAGCGGGTCGAAATGGGCCTTTCAATGGACCCGTTGGAATTTTGACTGAGTAAAAAGTACATAAATTGATGTTTTGCAATATAATTGTGTTGAAAATCTCCTAATCAGTTACATGATCTCCTAAAATTTAATTAAAACTTGTTTTGCGGCCCTTTTTGTAGAGGTTTCGGACGAGCATGTCTAAATGGGCCTTTCAATGGACCCGTTGGAATTTTAACTAAGTAAAAAGTATAAAAATTGAGATTTTGCAATATAATTGTGTTGAAAAGATACTAATCAATTATTTGAACTCCTAAAATATGATCAAAACTTGTTTTGCGGTCCTTTTTGTCGAGGTTTCGGACGAGCAGGTCTAAATGGGCTTTTCAATGGACCCGTTGGAATTTTAACTGAGTAAAATATATAAAAACTGAGGTTTTGCAATATAATTGTGTTGAAAAGCTCCTAATCAATTATTTGAACTCTTAAAATTTAATTAAAACTTGTTTTGCTGTCCTTTTTGTAGAAGTTTCAGACGAGCAGGTCTAAATGGGCTTTTTAATGGACCCGTTGGAATTTTAACTGAGTAAAAAGTACAGAAATTGAGGTTTTGAAATATAATTGTGTTGAAAAGCTCCTAATCAATTATTTGAACTCCTAAAATTTAATTAAAACTTGTTTTGCGGTCCTTTTGTAGAGGTTTCGGACGAGCGGGTCGAAATGGGCCTTTCAATGGACCCGTTGGAATTTTAACTGAATAAAAAGAACAGAAATAGAGGTTTCGCAATATAATTGTGTTGAAAAGCTCCTAATCAATTACATGATCTCCAAAAATTTGATTAAAACTTGTTTTGCGAACCTTTTGTAGAAGTTTCAGATGAGCAGGTCTAAATGGGCCTTTCAATGGACCCGTTGGAATTTCATCTGAGTAAAAAGTACAGAAATTGAGGTTTTGCAATATAATTGTGTTGAAAAGCTCCTAATCAATTATTTGAACTCCTAAAATTTGATTAAAATTTGTTTTGCGGTCCTTTTTGTCGAGGTTTCGGACGAGCAGGTTTAAATGGGCCTTTCAATGGACCTGTTGGAATTTAAACTAAGTAAAAAGTACAGAAATTGAAGTTTTGCAATATAAGTGTGTTGAAAATCTCCTAATCAATTACATGATCTTCTAAAATTTCATTAAAACTTGTTTTGCGGCCCTTTTTGTATAGGTTTCGGACAAGCATGTCTAAATGGGCCTTTCAATGGACCTGTTGGAATTTTAACTGAGTAAAAAGTAGATAAATTGAGGTTTTGCAATATTATTGTGTTGAAAAGCTCCTAATCAATTATTTGAACTCCTAAAATTTGATTAAAACATGTTTTGCGGTCCTTTTTGTCGAGGTTTCGGACGAGCAGGTCAAAATAGGCCTTTCAATGGATGCGTTTGAATTTTAACTGAGTAAAAAGTACAAAAATTGAGGTTTTGCAATATAATTGTGTTGAAAAGCTCCTAATCAATTATTTGAACTCCTAAAATTTGATTAAAACTTGATCTGCGGTCCTTTTTGTCGAGGTTTCGGACGAGCAGGTCTAAATGGGCCTTTCAATGGACGCGTTTGAATTTTAACTGAGTAATAAGTACACAAATTGAGGTTTTTCAATATAAATGTGTTGAAAAGCTCCTAATCAATTATTTGAACTCCTAAAATTTGAATAAAACTTGTTTTGTGGTCCTTTTTGTCGAGGTTTCAGACGAGCAGGTCTAAATGGGCCTTTCAATGGACGCGTTGGAATTTAACTGAGTAAAAAGTACAGAAATTGAGGATTTGCAATATAATTGTGTCGAAAAGATCCTAATTAATTACATGAACTCCTAAAATTTGATTAAAACTTGTTTTGCAGTGCTTTTGTAGAGGATTCGGAAGAGCGGGTCGAAATTGGCCTCTCAATGGACCAGTTGAAGTTTTAACTGAGAAAAAGTACAAAAATTGAGGTTTTGCAATATAATTGTGTTGAAAAGCTCCTAATCAATTATTTGAACTCCTAAAATTTGATTAAAACATGTTTTACGGTCCTTTTTGTCAAGGTTTCGGACGAGCAGGTCTAAATGGGCCTTTCAATGGACCCGTTGGAATTTTAACTGAGTAAAAAGTACAAAAATTGAGGTTTTGCAATATAACTGTGTTGAAAAGCTCCTAGTCAATTGAATGAACTCCTAAAATTTGATTAAAACTTGTTTTGCGGTCCTTTTTGTAGAGGTTTCGGACGAGCGGGTCGAAATGGGCCTTTCAATGGACCCGTTGGAATTTTAACTGAATAAAAAGTACAGAAATTGAGGTTTTGCAATATAATTGTGTTGAAAATCTCCAAATCAATTACATGATCTCCTAAAATTTGATTAAAACTTGTTTTGCGACCTTTTTTGTAGAGGTTTCGGACGAGCAGGTCTAAATGGGTCTTTCAATGGACCCGTTGGAATTTCAACTGAGTAAAAAGTACAGAAATTGAGGTTTTGCAATATAATTGTGTTGAAATGCTACTAATCAATTATTTGAACTCCTAAAATTTGATTAAAACTTGTTTGCGGGCCTTTTTGACGAGGTTTCAGACGAGCAGGTCTAAATGGGCCGAAATTTGATTAAAACTTGTTTTGCAGTGCTTTTGTAGAGGATTCGGAAGAGCGGGTCGAAATTGGCCTCTCAATGGACCAGTTGAAGTTTTAACTGAGTAAAAAGTACAGAAATTGAGGTTTTGCAATATAATTGTGTTGAAAATCTCCTAATCAATTACATGATCTTCTAAAATTTCATTAAAACTTGTTTTGCAGCCCTTTTTGTATAGGTTTCGGACGAGCTTGTCTAAATGGGCCTTTCAATGGACCTGTTGGAATTTTAATTGAGTAAAAAGTACATAAATTGAGGTTTTGCAATATTATTGTGTTGAAAAGCTCCTAATCAATTATTTGAACTCCTAAAATTTAATTAAAACTTGTTTTGCTGTCCTTTTTGTAGAAGTTTCAGACGAGTAGGTCTAAATGGGCCTTTTAATGGACCCGTTGGAATTTTAACTGAGTAAAAAGTACAGAAATTGAGGTTTTGGAATATAATTGTGTTGAAAAGCTCCTAATCAATTATTTGAACTCCTAAAATTTAATTAAAACTTGTTTTGCGATCCTTTTGTAGAGGTTTCGGACGAGCGGGTCGAAATGGGCCTTTCAATGGACCCGTTGGAATTTTAACTGAATAAAAAGTACAGAAATTGAGGTTTTGCAATATAATTGTGTTGAAAAGCTCCTAATCAGTTACATGATCTCCAAAAATTTGATTAAAACTTGTTTTGCGACCCTTTTGTAGAGGTTTCAGACGAGCAGGTCTAAATGGGCCTTTCAATGAACCCGTTGGAATTTCATCTGAGTAAAAAGTACAGAAATTGAGGTTTTGCAATATAATTGTGTTGAAAAGCTCCTAATCAATTTTTTGAACTCCTAAAATTTGATTAAAATTTGTTTTGCGGTCCTTTTTGTCGAGGTTTCGGACGAGCAGGTTTAAATGGGCCTTTCAATGGACCCATTGGAATTTAAACTAAGTAAAAAGTACAGAAATTGAAGTTTTGCAATATAAGTGTGTTGAAAATCTCCTAATCAATTACATGATCTTCTAAAATTTCATTAAAACTTGTTTTGCGGCCCTTTTTGTATAGGTTTCGGACGAGCATGTCTAAATGGGCCTTTCAATGGACCTGTTGGAATTTTAACTGAGTAAAAAGTACATAAATTGAGGTTTTGCAATATTATTGTGTTGAAAAGCTACTAATCAATTATTTGAACTTGTAAAATTTAATTAAAACATGTTTTGCGGTCCTTTTTGTCGAGGTTTCGGACGAGCATGTCAAAATGGGCCTTTCAATGGATGCGTTTGAATTTTAACTGAGTAAAAAGTACAAAAATTGAGGATTTGCAATATAATTGTGTTGAAAAGCTCTTAATCAATTATTTGAACTCCTAAAATTTGATTAAAACTTCTTTTGCGGTCCTTTTGTCGGGGTTTCGGACTAGCAGGTCTAAATGGGCCTTTCAAAGGACCCGTTGGAATTTTAACTGAGTAAAAAGTACAAAAATTGAGGTTTTGCAATATAATTGTGTTGAAAAGCTCCTAATAAATTACATGATCTCCAAAAAATTGATTAAAACTTGTTTTGCGGTCCTTTTTGCCGAGGTTTCGAACGAGCAAGTTTAAATGGGCCCTTCAATGGACCCGTTGGAATTTTAACTACGTAAAGAGTACAGAAATTGAGGTTTTGCAATATAAGTGTTTTGAAAATCTCCGAGTCAGTTACATGAACTCCTAAAATTTGATTAAACCAATTTTGCGGTCCATTTTGTAGAGTTTTCGGACGAGCAGGTATAAATGGGCCTTTCAATGGACCCGTTGGAATTTTAACTGAGTAAAAAGTACAGAAATTGATGTTTTGCAATATAGTTGTGTTGAAAAACTCCTAACCAATTATTTGAACTCCTAAAATTTAATTAAAACTTGTTTTGCGGTCCTTTTGTAGAGGTTTCGGACGAGCGGGTCGAAATGGGCCTTTCAATGGACCCGTTGGAATTTTAACTGAGTAAAAAGTACAGAAATTGAGGTTTTGCAATATAATTGTGTTGAAATGCTCCTAATAAATTACATGATCTCCAAAAATTTGATTAAAACTTGTTTTGCGACCCTTTTGTAGAAGTTTCAGACGAGCAGGTCTAAATGGGCCTTTCAATGGACCCGTTGGAATTTCATCTGAGTAAAAAGTACAGAAATTGAGGTTTTGCAATATAATTGTGTTGAAAAGCTCCTAATCAATTATTTGAACTCCTAAAATTTGATTAAAACCCTTTTTACGGTCCTTTTTGTCGAGGTTTCAGACGAGCAGGTTTAAATGGGCCTTTCAATGGACCCGTTGGAATTTTAACATAGTAAAAAGTACAGAAATTGAAGTTTTGCAATATAAGTGTGTTGAAAATCTTCTAATCAAATACATGATCTTCTAAAATTTCATTAAAACTTGTTTTGCGGCCCTTTTTGTATAGGTTTCGGACGAGCATGTCTAAATGGGCCTTTCAATGGACCTGTTGGAATTTTAACTGAGTAAAAAGTACATAAATTGAGGTTTTGCAATATTATTGTGTTCAAAAGCTACTAATCAATTATTTGAACTCCTAAAATTTGATTAAAACATGTTTTGCGGTCCTTTTTGTCGAGGTTTCGGACTAGCAGGTCAAAATGGGCCTTTCAATGGACGCGTTTGAATTTTAACTGAGTAGAAAGTACATAAATTGAGGTTTTGCAATATAATTGTGTTGAAAAGTTCCTAATCAATTATTTGAACTCCTAAAATTTGATTAAAACTTGTTTTGTGGTCCTTTTGTCGAGGTTTCGAATGAGCAAGTTTAAATGGGCCTTTCAATGGACCCGTTGGAATTTTAACTACGTAAAAAGTACAGAAATTGAGGTTTTGCAATATAAGTATGTTGAAAATCATCTAGTCAATTACATGAACTCCTAAAATTTGATTTAACCTGTTTTGCGGTCCTTTTTGTATAGGTTTCGGATGTGCAGGTATAAATGGGCCTTTCAATGGACCCGTTGGAATTTTAACTGAGTAAAAAGTACAGAAATTGAGGTTTTGGGATATAATTGTGTTGAAAAGCTACTAATCAATTAGTTGAACTCCTAAAATTTGATTAAAACATGTTTTTCGGTCCTTTTTGTCGAGGTTTCGGACGAGCAGGTCAAAATGGGCCTTTCAATGGACGCGTTTGAATTTTAACTGAGTAAAAAGTACAGAAAATTGAGGTTTTGCAATATAATTGTGTTGAAAAGCTCCAAATCAATTATTTGAACTCCTAAAATTTGATTAAAACTTGTTTTGCGTTCCTTTTGTGGGGGTTTCGGACTAGCAGGTCTAAATGGGCCTTTCAAAGGACTTGTTGGAATTTTTTTTGAAGAAAACCTGTTGGAATTTTAACTGAGTAAAAAGTACAGAAATTGAGGTTTTGCAATATAATTGTGTTGAAAATTCCTAATCAATTATTTGAACTCCTAAGATTTTATTAAACTTGTTTTGCGGTCCTTTTGTAGAGGTTTCGGACGAGTATGTCTAAATTGGCCTTTCAATGGACGCGTTGGAATTTTAACTTAGTAAAAAGTACAGAAACTGAGGTTTTGGAATATAATTGTGTTGAAAAGCTACTAATCAATTATTTGAACTCCTAAAATTTGATTAAAATTTGTTTCGCGACCATTTTTGTCGAGGTTTCGGACGAGCAGGTATAAATGGGCCTTTCAATGGACCCGTTGGAATTTTAACTGAGTAAAAAGTACATAAATTGATGTTTTGCAATATAATTGTGTTGAAAATCTCCTAATCAATTACATGATCTCCTAAAATTTAATTAAAACTTGTTTTGCGGCCCTTTTTGTAGAGGTTTCGGACGAGCATGTCTAAATGGGCCTTTCAATGGACCCGTTGGAATTTTAACTGAGTAAAAAGTATAAAAATTGAGATTTTGCAATATAATTGTGTTGAAAAGCTACTAATCAATTATTTGAACTTCTGAAATATGATCAAAACTTGTTTTGCGGTCCTTTTTGTCGAGGTTTCGGACGAGCAGGTCTAAATGGGCCTTTCAATGGATGCGTTTGAATTTTAACTGAGTAAAAAGTACAAAAATTGAGGTTTTGCAATATAACTGTGTTGAAAAGCTCTTAATCAATTATTTGAACTCCTAAAATTTGATTAAAACTTGTTTTGCGGTCCTTTTGTCGGGGTTTCGGACTAGCAGGTCTAAATGAGCCTTTCAAAGGACCCGTTGGAATTTTAACTGAGTAAAAAGTACAAAAATTGAGGTTTTTCAATATAATTGTGTTGAAAAGCTCCTAATCAATTATTTGAACTCCTAAAATTTGATTAAAATTTGTTTTGCGACCATTTTTGTCGAGGTTTCGGACGAGCAGGTCGAAATGGGCCTTTCAATGGACCCGTTGGAATTTCAACTGAGTAAAAAGTATACAAATTGACGTTTTGCAATATAGTTGTGTTGAAAAGCTACTAATCAATTACATGATCTACTAAAATTTGATTAAAACTTGTTTTGCGGCCCTTTTTGTCGAGGTTTCGGAGGAGCAGGTCTAAATGGGCCTTTCAATGGACTAGTTGGAATTTTAACTGAGTAAAAAGTACATAAATTGCGGGTTTGCAATATAATTGTGTTGAAAAGCTCCTTATCAATTAATTGAGCTCCTAAAATTTGATTAAAACTTCTTTTGGGGTCCTTTTTGTCGAGGTTTCGGACGAGCGGGTCGAAATGGGCCTTTCAATGGACTCGTTCGTATTTCAACTGAGTAAAAAGTACAGAAATTGAGGGTTGCAATATAATTGTGTTGAAAAGCTACTAATCAATTATTTGAACTCTTAAAATTTGATTAAAACTTCTTTTGTAGTCCTTTTTGTAGAGGTTTCGAACGAGCGGGTCGAAATGGGCCTTTCAATGGACCCGTTGGAAATTTAACTAAGTAAAAAGTACAAAAATTGAGGTTTTGCAATTTCATTGTGATGAAAAGTCCTAATCAATTACATGATCTCCTAAAATTTCATTAAAACATGTTTTGCTTTCCTTTTTGTCGAGGTTTCGGACGAGCGGGTCGAAATGGGTCTTTCAATGGACGCGTTGGAATTTTAGTTGAGTAAAAAGTACATAAATTAAGGTTTTGCAATATAATTGGGTTCAAAAGATACTAATCAATTATTTGAACTCCTAAAATTTGATTAAAACTTGTTTTGAGACCCTTTTTGTCGAGGTTTCGGACGAGCAGGTCTAAATGGGCCTTTCAATGGACCCGATGGAATTTCAACTGAGTAAAAAGTGCAGAAATTGAGGTTTTTCAATATAATTGTGTTTAAAAGCTACTAATCAATTACATGATCTCCTATAATTTGATTAAAACTTGTTTTGCGGTCCTTTTTGTAGAGGTTTCGGACGAGCAAGTCTAAATGGGCCTTTCAATGGACCCGTTGGAATTTTAACTGAGTAAAAAGTACAGAAATTGAGGTTTTGCAATATAATTGTGTTGAAAAGCTCCTAATCAATTACATGAACTCCTAAAATTTGATTAAAACTTGTTTTGTAGTCCTTTTTGTAGAGGTTTCGGACGAGCAGGTCTAAATGGGCCTTTCAATGGAGCCGTTGGAATTTTAACTAAGTAAAAACTACATAAATTGAGGTTTTGCAATATAATTGTGTTGAAAATCTCCAAATCAATTATTTGAACTCCTAAAATTTGATTAAATCTTCTTTTGCGGTCCTTTTGGTAGAGGTTTCGGACGAGCAGGTCCAAATGGGCCTTTCAATGGACTCGTTGGAATTTTAACTGAGTAAAAAGTACATAAATTGAGGTTTTGCAATATAATTGTGTTGAAAAGCTCATAATCAATTATTTGAACTCCTAATATTTAATTAAAACTTTTTTTGTGGTCCTTTTTGTAGAGGTTTCGGACGTGTAGGTCTAAATGGGCCTTTCAATGAACCCGTTGGAATTTTAACCGAGTAAAAAGTATAGAAATTGAGGTTTTGCAATATAATTGTGTTGAAAATCTCCTAATCAATTACATGATCTCCTAAAATTTCATTAAAACATGTTTTGCGACCCTTTTTGTATAGGTTTCGGACGAGCATGTCTAAAATGGTCTTTCAATGGACCCGTTCGAATTTTTACTGAGTAAAAAGTAAAGAAATTGAGGTTTTTCTATATAATTGAGTTGAAAATCCCCGAATCAATTACATGATCTCCTAAAATTCATTAAAATTTGTTTTGCGGCCCTTTTTTTATAGGCTTCGGACGTGTATGTCTAAATGGGCCTTTCAATGTACCCGTTGGAATTTTAACTGAGTAAAAAGTATAAAAATTGAGGTTTTGCAATATTATTGTGTTGAAAAGCTACTAATAAATTATTTGAACTCCTAAAATTTGATTAAAACTAGTTTTGCGTTCCTTTTTTTCGAGGTTTCGGACGAGCAGGTCTAAATGGGCCTTTCAATGGACGCGTTGGAATTTTAACTGAGTAAAAAGTACACAAATTAAGGTTTTGCAATATAATTATGTTGAAAAGCTCCTAATCAATTATTTGAACTCCTAAAATTTGATTAAAACATGATATGCGGTCCTTTTTGTCGAGGTTTCGGACGAGCAGGTCTAAATGGGCCTTTCAATGGACGCGTTTGAATTTTAACTGATTAAAAAGTACATAAATTGAGGTTTTTCAATATAACTCTGTTGAAAAGCTCATAGTCAATTGAATGAACTCCTAAAATTTGATTAAAACTTGTTTTGCGGTCCTTTTGTCGGGGTTTCGGACTAGCAGGTCTAAATGGGCCTTTCAAAGGACCCGTTGGAATTTTAACTGAGTAAAAAGTACAGAAATTGAGGTTTTGCAATATAATTGTGTTGAAAAGCTCCTAATCAATTATTTGAACTCCTAAAATTTGATTAAAACTTGTTTTGCGGTCCTTTTTGCCGAGGTTTCGAACGAGCAAGTTTAAATGGGCCTTTCAATGGACCCGTTGGAATTTTAACTACGTAAAAAGTACAGAAATTGAGGTTTTGCAATATAAGTGTGTTGAAAATCTCCGAGTCAGTTACATGAACTCCTAAAATTTGATTAAACCAATTTTGCGGTACATTTTGTAGAGTTTTCGGACGAGCAGGTATAAATGGGCCTTTCAATGGACCCGTTGGAATTTTAACTGAGTAAAAAGTACAGAAATTGATGTTTTGCAATATAATTGTGTTGAAAATCTCCTAATCAATTACATGATCTCCAAAAATTTAATTAAAACTTGTTTTGTGGCCCTTTTTGTAGAGGTTTCGGACGAGCATGTCTAAATGGGCCTTTCAATGGACCCGTTGGAATTTTAACTGAGTAAAAAGTATAAAAATTTAGGTTTTGCAATATAATTTTGTTGAAAAGCTACTAATCAATTTTTTGAACTCCTAAAATATGATCAAAACTTGTTTTGCGGTCCTTTTTGTCGATGTTTCGGACGAGCAGGTCTAAATGGGCCTTTCAATGGACCCGTTGGAATTTTAACTGAGTAAAATATATAAAAACTGAGGTTTTGCAATATAACTGTGTTGAAAAGCTCCTAGTCAATTGAATGAACTCCTAAAATTTGATTAAAACTTGTTTTGCGGTCCTTTTTGTAGAGGTTTCGGACGAGCGGGTCTAAATGGGCCTTTCAATGGACCCGTTGGAATTTTAATTGAGTAAAAAGTATAAAAATTGAGGTTTTGCAATATAATTGTGTTGAAAAGCTACTAATCAGTTATTTGAACTCCTAAAATATGATCAAAACTTGTTTTGCGGTCCTTTTTGTCGAGGTTTCGGACGAGCCGGTCACAATGGGCCTTTCAATGGACGCGTTTGAATTTTAACTGAGTAAAAAGTACAGAAATTGAGGTTTTGCAATATAATTGTGTTGAAAAGCTACTAATAAATTATTTGAACTCCTAAAATTTGATTAAAACTTGTTATGCGGTCCTTTTGTAGAGGTTTCGGACGAGCAGGTCTAAATGGGCGTTTCAATGGGCGCGGTTGAATTTTAACTGAGTAAAAAGTACAGAAATTGAGGTTTTTCAATATAATTGTGTTGAAAAGCTCCTAATCAATTATTTGAACTCCTAAAATTTGAATAAAACTTGTTTTGTGGTCCTTTTTGTCGTGGTTTCGGACGAGCAGGTCTAAATGGGCCTTTCAATGGACACGTTGGAATTTAACTGAGTAAAAAGTACAGAAATTGAGGATTTGCAATATAATTGTGTCGAAAAGATCCTAATTAGTTACATGAACTCCTAAATTTTGATTAAAACTTGTTTTGCAGTGCTTTTGTTGAGGATTCGGAAGAACGGGTCGAAATTGGCCTCTCAATGGACCAGTTGAAGTTTTAACTGAGTAAAAAGTACAAAATTTTAGGTTTTGCAATATAATTGTGTTAAAAAGCTCCTAATCAATTATTTGAACTCCTAAAATTTGATTAAAACATGTTTTGTGGTCCTTTTTGTCGAGGATTCGGACGAGCAGGTCTAAATGGGCCTTTCAATGGAACCGTTGGAATTTTAACTGAGTAAAAGGTACAAAAATTGAGGTTTTACAATATAACTGTGTTGAAAAGCTCCAAGTCAATTGAATGAACTCCTAAAATTTGATTAAAACTTGTTTTACGGTCCTCTTTGTAGAGGTTTCGGACGAGTAGGTCTAAATGGGCCTTTCAATGGACCCGTTGGAATTTTAACTGAATAAAAAGAACAGAAATTGAGGTTTTGCAATATAATTGTGTTGAAAATCTCCAAATCAATTACATGATCTCCTAAAATTTGATTAAAACTTGTTTTGCGACCCTTTTTGTAGAGGTTTCGGACGAGCAGGTCTAAATGGGTCTTTCAATGGACCCGTTGGAATTTTAACTGAGTAAAAAGTACAGAAATTGAGGTTTTGAAATATGATTGTGTTGAAAAGCTCCTAATCAATTATTTGAACTCCTAAAATTTAATTAAAACTTGTTTTGCGGTCCTTTTGTAGAGGTTTCGGACGAGCGGGTCTAAATGGGCCTTTCAATGGACCCGTTGGAATTTTAACTGAATAAAAAGTACAGAAATTGAGGTTTTGCAATATAATTGTGTTGAAAAGCTCCTAATCAATTACATGATCTCCAAAAATTTGATTAAAACTTGTTTTGCGACCCTTTTGTAGAAGTTTCAGACGAGCAGGTCTAAATGGGCCTTTCAATGGACCCGTTGGAAATTTAATTGGGTAAAAAGTACATAAATTGAGGTTTTGCAATATTATTGTGTTGAAAAGCTACTAATCAACTATTTGAACTCCTAAAATTTGATTAAAACATGTTTTGCGGTCCTTTTTGTCGAGGTTTCGGACGAGCAGGTCAAAATAGGCCTTTCAATGGACGCGTTTGAATTTTAACTGAGTAAAAAGTACAAAAATTGAGGTTTTGCAATATAATTGTGTTGAAAAGCTCCTAATCAATTATTTGAACTCCTAAAATTTGATTAAAACCCTTTTTACGGTCCTTTTTGTCGAGGTTTCAGACGAGCAGGTTTAAATGGGCCTTTCAATGGACCCGTTGGAATTTTAACATAGTAAAAAGTACAGAAATTGAAGTTTTGCAATATAAGTGTGTTGAAAATCTTCTAATCAATTACATGATCTTCTAAAATTTCATTAAAACTTGTTTTGCGGCCCTTTTTGTATAGGTTTCGGACGAGCATGTCTAAATGGGCCTTTCAATGGACCTGTTGGAATTTTAACTGAGTAAAAAGTACATAAATTGAGGTTTTGCAATATTATTGTGTTCAAAAGCTACTAATCAATTATTTGAACTCCTAAAATTTGATTAAAACATGTTTTGCGGTCCTTTTTGTCGAGGTTTCGGACTAGCAGGTCAAAATGGGCCTTTCAATGGACGCGTTTGAATTTTAACTGAGTAGAAAGTACATAAATTGAGGTTTTGCAATATAATTGTGTTGAAAAGTTCCTAATCAATTATTTGAACTCCTAAAATTTGATTAAAACTTGTTTTGCGGTCCTTTTGTCGGGGTTTCGGACTCGTAGGTTTAAATGGGCCTTTCAATGGACCCGTTCGAATTTTAACTGAGTAAAAAGTACAGAAATTGCGGCTTTGCAATATAATTGTGTTGAAAAGCTCCTAATCAATTATTTGAACACCTAATATTTGATTAAAACTTGTTTTGCGGTCCTTTTTGTAGAGGTTTCAGACGAGCGGGTCGAAATGGGCCTTTCAATGGACCCGTTGGAATTTTAACTGAGTAAAAAGTACAAAAATTGATGTTTTGCAATATAATTGTGTTGAAAATATCCTAATCAATTACATGATCTCCTAAAATTTAATTAAAACTTGTTTTGCGGCCCTTTTTGTAGAGGTTTCGGACGAGCATGTCAAAATGGGCCTTTCAATGGACCCGTTGGAATTTTAACTGAGTAAAAAGTATAGAAATTTAGGTTTTGCAATATAATTGTGTTGAAAAGCTACTAATCAATTATTTGAACTCATAAAATATGATCAAAACTTGTTTTGCGGTCCTTTTTGTCGAGGTTTCGGACGAGCAGGTCTATATGGGCCTTTCAATGGACCCGTTGGAATTTTAACTGAGTAAAATATTA
The DNA here is from genome assembly GCA_030270665.1 of Hibiscus trionum. Taxonomy (NCBI): domain Eukaryota; kingdom Viridiplantae; phylum Streptophyta; class Magnoliopsida; order Malvales; family Malvaceae; genus Hibiscus; species Hibiscus trionum. The sequence continues at coordinate 28,751,658 of BSYR01000002.1, forward strand.
AAAAACTGAGGTTTTGCAATATAACTTTGTTGAAAAGCTCATAGTCAATTGAATGAACTCCTAAAATTTGATTAAAATTAGTTTTGCGTTCCTTTTTGTAGAGGTTTCGGACGAGCGGGTCTAAATGGGCCTTTCAATGGACCCGTTGGAATTTTAATTGAGTAAAAAGTATAAAAATTGAGGTTTTGCAATATAATTGTGTTGAAAAGCTACTAATCAATTATTTGAACTCCTAAAATATGATCAAAACTTGTTTTGCGGTCCTTTTTGTCGAGGTTTCGGACGAGCAGGTCAAAATGGGCCATTCAATGGACGTGTTTGAATTTTAACTGGGTAAAAAGTACAGAAATTGAGGTTTTGCAATATAATTGTGTTGAAAAGCTACTAATAAATTATTTGAACTCCTAAAATTTGATTAAAACTTGTTATGCGGTCCTTTTGTAGAGGTTTCGGACGAGCAGGTCTAAATGGGAGTTTCAATGGGCGCGGTTGAATTTTAACTGAGTAAAAAGTACAGAAATTGAGGTTTTGCAATATAACTGTGTTGAAAAGCTCCTAATAAATTACATGATCTTCTAAAATATCATTAAAACTTGTTTTGCGGCTCTTTTTGTATAGGTTTCGGACGAACATGTCTAAATGGGCCTTTCAATGGACCTGTTGGAGTTTTAACTAAGTAAAAATTACGTAATTGAGGTTTTGCAATATTATTGAGTTGAAAAGCTACTAATCAATTACATAATCTCCTAAAATTTTATTAAAACTTGTTTTGCGGCCCTTTTTGTCGAGGTTTCGGACGAGCAGGTCTAAATGTGCCTTTCAATAGGCGCGTTTGAATTTTAACTAAGTAAAAAGTACAGAAATTGAGGTTTTGCAATATAATTGGGTTGAAAAGCTCCTAATCAATTATTTGTACTCCTAAAATTTGATTAAAACTTGTTTTGCGGTCCTTTTTGTCGAGGTTTCGGACTAGCAGGTCTAAATCGGCCATTCAATGGGCCCGTTGGAATTTTAGCTAAGTAAAAAATACATAAATTGAGGTTTTTCAATATAATTGTGTTGAAAAGCTCCTAATCAATTACATGAACTCCTAAAATTTGATTAAAACTTGTTTTGCAGTCCTTTTTGTAGAGGTTTCGGACGAGCGGGTCGAAATGGGCCTTTCAATGGACCCGTTGGAATTTTAAATGAGTAAAAAGTACAGAAATTGAGGTTTTGCAATATAATTGTGTTGAAAAGCTACTAATCAATTATTTGAACTCCTAATACTTGAATAAAACATTTTTGCGGTCCTTTTTGTAGAGGTTTCGGACGAGCAGGTCTAAATGGGCCTTTCAATGGACCCGTTGGAATTTTAACTGAGTAAAAAGTACAGAAATTGAGGTTTTGCAATATAATTTTGTTGAAAATATCCTAATCAATTATTTGAACTCCTAAAATTTGATTAAAACTTGTTTTGCCGTCCTTTTTGTCGAGGTTTCAGACGAGCAAGTTTAAATGGACCTAGTCAATTGAATGCACTCCTAAAATTTGATTAAAACTTGTTTTGCGGTCCTTTTTGTAGAGGTTTCGGACGAGCAGGTCTAAATGGGCCTTTCAATGGACCCGTTGGAATTTTAACTGAGTAAAAAGTACACAAATTGAGGTTTTGCAATATAATTGTGTTGAAAATCTCCTAATCAATTACATGATTTCCTAAAATTTGATTAAAACTTGTTTTCTGATCCTTTTTGTAGAGGTTTCGGACGAGCGGGTCTAAATGGGCCTTTCGACGGGCCCGTTCGAATTTTAACTGAGTAAAAAGTACAGAAATTGAGGTTTTGCAATATAATTGTGTTGAAAAGCTACTAATCAATTATTTGAACTCCTAATGTTTGACTAAAACTTGTTTTGCTGTCCTTTTTGTAGAGGTTTCGGACGAGCAGGTCTAAATGGGCCTTTCAATGGACCCCTTGGAATTTTAACTTAGTAAAAAGTACATAAATTTAGTTTTTGCAATATAATTGTGTTGAAAATCTCCTAATCAATTATTTGAACTCCTAATATTTGATTAAAACTTGTTTTGTAGTCCTTTTTGTAGAGGTTTCAGACGAGCAGGTCTAAATGGGCCTTTCAATGGACCCGTTGAAATTTCTACAGAGTAAAAAGTACACAAATTGAGGTTTTGAAATATAATTGTGTTGAAAAGATACTAATAAATTATTTGAACTCCTAAAATTTGATTAAAACATGTTTTCGACCCTTTTTATCGAGGTTTCGGACGAGCAGGTCTAAATAGGCCTTTCAATGGACCCGTTGGAAAATCAACTGAGTAAAAAGTACATAAATTGAGGTTTTGCAATATAATTGTGTTGAAAAGCTACTAATCAATTACATGATCTCCTAAAATTTGATTAAAACTTGTTTTGCGGCCCTTTTTGTAGAGGTTTCGGACGAGCAGGTCTAAATGGGCCTTTCAATGGACACGTTGGAATTTTAACTGAGTAAAAAGTACATAAATTGAGGTTTTGCAATATAATTGTGTTGAAAATCTCATAATCAATTACATTAACTCCCAAACTTTGATTAAAACTTGTTTTGCAGTCCTTTTGTAGAGGTTTCGGATGAGCAGGTCAAAATTGGCCTTTCAATGAAAGCGTTGGAATTTTAACTGAGTAAAAAGTACAGAAATTGAGGTTTTGCAATATAATTGTGTTGAAAAGCTCCTAATCAATTATTTGAACTCCTAAAATTTGATTAAAACATGTTTTGCGGTCCTTTTTGTCGAGGTTTCGGATGAGCAGGTCTAAATTCGCCTTTCAATGGACCCGTTGGAATTTTAACTGAGTAAAAAGTATATAAATTGAGGTTTTTCAATATAACTCTGTTGAAAAGCTCATAGTCAATTGAATGAACGCCTAAAATTTGATTAAAACTTGTTTTGCGGTCTATTTTGTAGAAGTTTCAGACGAGCAGGTCTAAATAGGCCTTTCAATGGACCCGTTGGAATTTCAACTGAGTAAAAAGTTTAGAAATTGAGGTTTTGCAATATAACTGTGTTGAAAAGCTCCTAGTCAATTATTTGAACTCCTAAAATTTTATAAACATATGTTTTGCGACCCTTTTTTTCGAGGTTTCGGACGAGCAGGTCTAAATGGGCCTTTCAATGGACCCGGTTGAATTTCAACTGAGTAAAAAGTACAGAAATTGAGGTTTTGCAATGTATTTGTGTTGAAAAGCTACTAATCAATTATATGATCTCCTAAAATTTGATTAAAACTTGTTTTGCGGCCCTTTTTGTAGAGGTTTCGAACGAGCGGGTCAAAATACGCCTTTCAATGGACCAGTTGGAATTTTAACTGAGTAAAAAGTACATAAATTGAGTTTTTGCAATATAATTGTGTTGAAAATCTCCTAATCAATTATTTGAACTCCTAAAATTTGATTAAAACTTTATAGAGGTTTCGGACGAGTAGGTCTAAATGGGCCTTTCATTGGACCCGTTGGAATTTTAACTTAGTAAAAACTACATAAATGGAGGTTTTACAATATAATTGTGTTGAAAAGCTCCTAGTCAATTGAATGAACTCCTAAAATTTGATTAAATTTTTTTTGGTCCTTTTTGTCGAAGTTTCGGACTAGCAGATCTAAATGGGCCTTTCAATGGACCCGTTGGAATTTTAACTGAATAAAAAGTACAAAAATTGAGGCTTTGTAATATAATTGTGTTGAAAAGCTCCTAATCAATTATTTGAACTCCTAATATTTGAATAAAACATTTTTGCGGTCCTTTTTGTAGAGGTTTCGGACGAGCGGGTCTAAATGGGCCTTTCAATGGACACGTTGGAATTTTAACTGAGAAAAAACTACAGAAATTGAGGTTTTGAATTATAATTGTGTTGAAAAGCTCCTAATCAATTACATGAACTCTAAAATTTAATTAAAACTTGTTTTGCGGTCCTTTTTGTAGAGGTTTAGGAGGAGCGGGTCGAAATTGGCCTTTCAATGGACCCGTTGGAATTTTAACTGAGTAAAAAGTACATAAATTGAGGTTTTGCAATATAGTTGTGTTCAAAAGCTCCTAATCAATTATTTGAACTCCGAATATTTGAATAAAACATTTTTGCGGTCCTTTTTGTAGAGGTTTCGGACGAGCAGGTCTAAATGTGCCTTTCAATGGACCCGTTGGAATTTTAACTGAGTAAAAAGTACAGAAATTGAGGTTTTGCAATATAATTATGTTGAAAAGCTCCTAATCAAATACATGAACTCCTAAAATTTGATTAAAACTTGTTTTGCGATCCTTTTTGTAGAGGTTTCGGACGAGCGGGTCGAAATGGGCCTTTCAATGGACCCGTTGGAATTTTAACTGAGTAAAAAGTACAGAAATTGAAATTTTGCAATATAATTGTGTTGAAGAGCTCCTAATCTATTATTAGAACTCCTAATATTTGAATAAAACATTTTTGCGGTCCTTTTTGTAGAGGTTTCGGAGGAGCAGGTCTAAATGGGCCTTGCAATGGACCCGTTGGAATTTTAACTGAGTAAAAAGTACAGAAATTGAGGTTTTGCAATATAATTGTGTTGAAAAGCTCCTAATCAATTATTTGAACTCCTAATTTTTGAATAAAACATTTTTGCGGTTATTTTTGTAGAGGTTTCGGACGAGCAGGTCTAAATGGGCCTTTCAATGGACCCGTTGGAATTTTAACTAAGTAAAAAGTACAGAAATTAAGGTTTTGCAATATAATTGTATTGAAAAGCTCCTAACAATTACATGAACTCCTAAAATTTGATTAAAACTTGTTTTGCAGTCCTTTTTGTAGAGGTTTCGGACGAGCAGGTCTAAATGAGCCTTTCAATGGACCCGTTGGAATTTTAACTTAGTAAAAAGTTCAGAAATTGAGGTTTTGCAATATAATTGTGTTCAAAAGCACCTAATCAATTATTTAAACTCCTAATATTTGAATAAAACATTTTTGCGGTCCTTTTTGTAGAGGTTTCAATGAGCGGGTCGAAATGGGCCTTTCAATGGACCCGTTGGAATTTTAACTGAGTAAAAAGTACAGAAATTGAGGTTTTGCAATATAATTGTGTTGAAAAGCTCCTAATCAATTACATGAACTCCTAATATTTGACTAAAACTTGTTTTGCGGTACTTTTTGTAGATGTTTCGGACGAGCAGGTCGAAATAGGCCTTGCAATGGACCCGTTGGAATTTTAACTGAGTAAAAAGTACAGAAAATTGCGGTTTTGCAATATAATTGTGTTGAAAAGCTCCTAATCAATTATTTGAACTCCTAATATTTGATTAAAACTTGTTTTGCGGTCCTTTTTGTAGAGGTTTCGGAAGAGCGGGTCGAAATGTGCCTTTCAATGGACCTGTTGGAATTTTAACTGAGTAAAAAGTACAGAAATTGAGGTTTTGCAATATAATTGTGTTGAAAAGCTCCTAATCAATTACATGAACTCCTAAAATTTAATTAAAACTTGTTTTGCGGTCCTTTTTGTAGAGGTTTCGGACGAGCGGGTCGAAATGGGCCTGCAATGGACCCGTTGGAATTTTAACTAAGTAAAAAGTACAAAATTTGAAATTTTGCAATATAATTGTGTTGAAAAGCTCCTAATCAATTATTTGAACTCCGAATATTTGAATAAAACATTTTTGCGGTCCTTTTTGTAGAGGTTTCGGACGAGCAGGTCTAAATTGGCCTTTCAATGGACCCGTTGGAATTTTAACTGAGTAAAAAGTACAAAAATTGAGCTTTTGCAATATAATTGTGTTGAAAAGCTCCTAATAAATTACATGAACTCCTAAAATTTGATTAAAAGTTGTTTTGCAGTCATTTTTGTAGAGGTTTCGGACGAGCGGGTCTAAATGGGCCTTTCAATGGACCCGTTGGAATTTTAACTGAGAAAAAAGTACAGAAATTGAGGTTTTGCAATATAATTGTGTTGAAATGCTCCTAATCAATTACATGAACTCCTAAAATTTAATTAAAACTTGTTTTGCGGTCCTTTTTGTAGAGGTTTCGGACGAGCGGGTCGAAATGGGCCTGCAATGGACCCGTTGGAATTTTAACTAAGTAAAAAGTACAAAATTTGAAATTTTGCAATATAATTGTGTTGAAAAGCTCCTAATCAAATACATGAACTCCTAAAATTTGATTAAAACTTGTTTTGCGGTCCTTTTTGTACAGGATTCAGACGAGCGGGTCGAAATGGGCCTTTCAATGGACCCGTTGGAATTTTAACTAAGTAAAAACTACAGAAATTGAAATTTTGCAATATAATTGTGTTGAAAAGCTCCTAATCAATTATTAGAACTCCTAATATTTGAATAAAACATTTTTGCGGTCCTTTTTGTAGAGGTTTCGGACGAGCATGTCTAAATGGGCCTTTCAATGGACCCGTTGGAATTTTAACTAAGCAAAAAGTACAAAAATTGAAATTTTGCAATATAATTGTGTTGAAAAGCTCCTAATCAAATACATGAACTCCTAAAATTTAATTAAAACTTGTTTTGCGGTCCTTTTTGTAGAGGTTTCGGACAAGCGGGTCGAAATGGGCCTTTCAATGGACCCGTTGGAATTTTAACTGAGTAAAAAGTACAGAAATTGAGGTTTTGCAATATAATTGGGTTCAAAAGCTCCTAATCAATTATTTGAACTCCTAATATTTGAATAAAACATTTTTGCGGTCCTTTTTGTAGAGGTTTCGGACGAGCAGGTCTAAATGGGCCTTTCAATGGACCCGTTGGAATTTTAACTGAGTAAAAAGTACAGAAATTGAGGTTTTGCAATATAATTGTGTTGAGAAGCTCCTAATCAAATACATGAACTCCTAAAATTTGATTAAAACTTATTTTGCGGTCCTTTTTGTAGAGGTTTCGGACGAGTGGGTCGAAATGGGCCTTTCAATGGACCCGTTGGAATTTTAACTGAGTAAAAAGTACAGAAATTGAAATTTTGCAATATAATTGTGTTGAAAAGCTCCTAATCAATTATTAGAACTCCTAATATTTGAATAAAACATTTTTGCGGTCCTTTTTGAAGAGGTTTCGGACGAGCAGGTCTAAATGGGCCTTTCATTGGACCCGTTGGAATTTTAACTGAGTAAAAAGTACAGAAATTGAGGTTTTGCAATATAATTATGTTGAAAAGCTCCTAATCAATTACATGAACTCCTAATATTTGATTAAAACTTGTTTTGCGGTCCTTTTTGTAAGGTTTCGGACGAGCGGATCGAAATGGGCCTTTTAATGGACCCATTGGAATTTTAACTAAGTAAAAAGTACAGAAATTGAGGTTTTGCAATATAATTGATTTGAAAAGCTCCTAATCAATTATTTGAACTCCTAATATTTGACTAAAACTTGTTTTGCGGTCCTTTTTGTAGAGGTTTCGGACGAGCAGGTCTAAATGAGCCTTTCAATGGACCAGTTGGAATTTTAACTTAGTAAAAAGTACAGAAATTGAGGTTTTGCAATATAATTGTGTTCAAAAGCTCCTAATCAATTATTTGAACTCCTAATATTTGAATAAAACATTTTTGTGGTCCTTTTTGTAGAGGTTTCGAACGAGCGGGTCGAAATGTGCCTTTCAATGGACCCGTTGGAATTTTAACTGAGTAAAAAGTACAGAAATTGAGGTTTTGCAATATAATTGTGTTGAAAAGCTCCTAATCAATTACATGAACTCCTAAAATTTGATTAAAACATTTTTGCGGTCCTTTTTGTAGAGGTTTCGGACAAGCGGGTCGAAATGGGCCTTTCAATGGACCCGTTGGAATTTTAACCGAGTAAAAAGTACATAAATTGCGGTTTTGCAATATAATTGTATTGAAAAGCTCCTAATCAATTATTTGAACTCCTAATGTTTGATTAAAACTTGTTTTGCGGTCCTTTTGTAGAGGTTTCGAACGAGCGGGTCGAAATGTGCCTTTCAATGGACCTGTTGGAATTTTAACTGAGTAAAAAGTACAGAAATTTAGGTTTTGCAATATAATTGATTTGAAAAGCTCCTAATCAATTATTTGAACTCCTAATGTTTGACTAAAACTTGTTTTGCGGTCCTTTTTGTAAGGGTTTCGGACGAGCAGGTCTAAATGGGCCTTTCAATGGACCCGTTGGAATTTTAATTTAGTAAAAAGTACAGAAATTGAGGTTTTGTAATATAATTGTGTTCAAAAGCTCATAATCAATTATTTGAACTCCTAATATTTGAATAAAACATTTTTGCGGTCCTTTTTGTAGAGGTTTCGGACGAGCCGGTCGAAATTGGCCTTTCAATGGACCCGTTGGAATTTTAACTGAGTAAAAAGTACAGAAATTGAGGGTTTGCAATATAATTGTGTTGAAAAGCTCCTATTCAATTACATGAACTCCTAAATTTTGATTAAAACATTTTTGCGGTCATTTTTGTAGAGGTTTTGGACGAGCGGGTGGAAATGGGCCTTTCAATGGACCCGTTGGAATTTTAACTGAGTATAAAGTACAGAAATTGAGCTTTTGCAATATAATTGTGTTGAAAATCTCCTAATAAATTACATGAACTCCTAAAATTTGATTAAAAGTTGTTTTGCAGTCCTTTTTGTAGAGGTTTCGGACGAGCGGGTCGAAATGGGCCTTTCAATGGACCCGTTGGAATTTTAACTAAGAAAAAAGTACATAAATTGAGGTTTTGCAATATAATTGTGTTGAAAAGCTCCTAATAAATTACATGAACTCCTAAAATTTAATTAAAACTTGTTTTGCGGTCCTTTTTGTAGAGGTTTCGGACAAGCGGGTCGAAATGGGCCTTTCAATGGACCCGTTGGAATTTTAACTGAGTAAAAAGTACAGAAATTGAGGTTTTGCAATATAATTGGGTTCAAAAGCTCCTAACCAATTATTTGAACTCCTAATATTTGAATAAAACATTTTTGCGGTCCTTTTTGTAGAGGTTTCGGACGAGCAGGTCTAAATGGGCCTTTCAATGGACCCGTTGGAATTTTAACTGAGTAAAAAGTACATAAATTGATGTTTTGCAATATAATTGTGTTGAGAAGCTCCTAATCAAATACATGAACTCCTAAAATTTGATTAAAACTTATTTTGCGGTCCTTTTTGTAGAGGTTTCGGACGAGCGGGTCGAAATGGGCCTTTCAATGGACCCGTTGGAATTTTAACTGAGTAAAAAGTACAGAAATTGAAATTTTGCAATATAATTGTGTTGAAAAGCTCCTAATCAATTATTAGAACTCCTAATATTTGAATAAAACATTTTTGCGGTCCTTTTTGTAGAGGTTTCGGACGAGCAGGTCTAAATGGGCCTTTCATTGGACCCGTTGGAATTTTAACTGAATAAAAAGTACAGAAATTGAGGTTTTGCAATATAATTGTGTTGAAAATATCCTAATCAATTATTTGAACTCCTAATATTTGAATAAAACATTTTTGTGTTCCTTTTTGTAGAGGTTTCGGACGAGCAGGTCTAAATGGGCCTTTCAATGGACCCGTTGGAATTTTAACTGAGTAAAAAGTACATAAATTGAGGTTTTGCAATATAATTGTGTTGAAAAGCTCCTAATCAAATACATGAATTCCTAAAATTTGATTAAATCTTGTTTTGTGGTCCTTTTTGTAGAGGTTTCGGACGAGCGGGTCGAAATGAGCCTTTCAATGGACCCGTTGGAATTTTAACTGAGTAAAAAGTACAGAAATTGAGGTTTTGCAATATAATTGTGTTGAAAAGCTCCTAATATATTATTTGAACTCCTAATATTTGAATAAAACATTTTTGCGGTCCTTTTTGTAGAGGTTCCGGACGAGCAGGTCTAAATGGGCCTTTCAATGGACCCGTTGGAATTTTAACTAAGTAAAAAGTACAGAAATTGAGGTTTTGCAATATAATTGTGTTGAAAAGCACCTAATCAATTACATGAACTCCTAAAATTTGATTAAAACTTGTTTTGCAGTCCTTTTTTAGAGGTTTCGGACGAGCGTGTCGAAATATGCCTTTCAATGGACCCGTTGGAATTTTAACTGAGTAAAAAGTACAGAAATTGCGGTTTTGCAATATAATTGGGTCGAAAAGCTCCTAATCAATTATTTGAACTCCTAATATTTGAATAAAACTTGTTTTCGGTCCTTTTTGTAAAGGTTTCAGACGAGCGGGTCGAAATGGGCCTTTCAATGGACCCATTGGAATTTTAACTAAGTAAAAAGTACAGAAATTGAGGTTTTGCAATATAGTTGTGTTCAAAAGCTCCTAATGAATTATTTGAACTCCGAATATTTGAATAAAACATTTTTGCGGTCCTTTTTGCAGAGGTTTCGGACGAGCAGGTCTAAATGGGCCTTTCAACGGACCCGTTGGAATTTTAACAAAGTAAAAAGTACAGAAATTGAGGTTTTGCAATATAATTGTGTTGAAAAGCTCTTAATAATTTTTTTGAACTCCTAAAATTTGATTAAAACTTGTTTTGCAGTCCTTTTTGTAGATGTTTCAGACGAGCGGGTCGAAATGGGCCTTTCAATGGACCCGTTGGAATTTTAACTGAGTAAAAATTAAGAAATTTTGGTTTTGCAATATAATTATGTTGAAAAGCTCCTAATCAATTACATGAACTCCTAAAATTTGATTAAAACTTGTTTTGCGGACCTTTTTGTAGAGATTTCGGACGAGCGGGTCGAAATGGGCCTTTTAATTGACCCATTGGAATTTTAACTCAGTAAAAAGTAAAGAAATTGAGGTTTTGCAATATAATTGATTTGAAAAGCTCCTAATCAATTATTTGAACTCCTAATATTTGACTAAAACTTGTTTTGCGGTCCTTTTTGTAGAGGTTTCGGACGAGCAGGACTAAATGAGCCTTTCAATGGACCATTTGGAATTTTAACTTAGTAAAAAGTACAGAAATTGAGGTTTTGCAATATAATTGTGTTCAAAAGCTCCTAATCAATTATTTGAACTCCTAATATTTGAATAAAACATTTTTGCGGTCCTTTTTGTAGAGGTTTCGGACGAGCGGGTCGAAATGGGCCTTTCAATGGACCCGTTGGAATTTTAACTGAGTAAAAAGTACAGAAATTGAGGTTTTGCAATATAATTGTGTTGAAAAGCTCCTAATCAATTATTTGAACTCCTAATGTTTGACTAAAACTTGTTTTGCGGTCCTTTTTGTAGAGGTTTCGGACGAGCAGGTCTAAATGGGCCTTTCAATGGACCCGTTGGAATTTTAACTGAGTAAAAAGTACAGAAATTGAGTTTTTGCAATATAATTGGGTTCAAAAGCTCCTAATCAATTATTTGAAATCCTAATATTTGAATAAAACATTTTTGTGGTCCTTTTTGTAGAGATTTCGGACGAGCAGGTCGAAATGGGCCTTTCAATGGACCCGTTGGAATTTTAACTGAGTAAAAAGTACAGAAATTGAGGTTTTGCAATATAATTGTGTTGAAAAGCTCCTAATATATTATTTGAACTCGTAATATTTGAATAAAACATTTTTGCGGGCCTTTTTGTAGAGGTTTCGGACGAGCAGGTCTAAATGGGCCTTTCAATGGACCCGTTGGAATTTTAACTAAGTAAAAAGTACAAAAATTGAGGTTTTGCAATATAATTGTGTTGAAAAGCTCCTAATCAATTACATGAACTCCTAAAATTTGATTAAAACTTGTTTTGCAGTCCTTTTTTAGAGGTTTCGGACGAGCGTGTCGAAATGGGCCTTTCAATGGACCCGTTGGAATTTTAACTGAGTAAAAAGTACAGAAATTGTAGTTTTGCAATATAATTGTGTTGAAAAGCTCCTAATCAATTATTTGAACTCCTAATATTTGATTAAAACTTGTTTCGCGGTCCTTTTTGTAGAGGTTTCAGACGAGAGGGTGGAAATGGGCCTTTCAATGGACCCGTTGGAATTTTAACTGAGTAAAAAGTACAGAAATTGAGCTTTTGCAATATAACTGTGTTGAAAAGTTCCTAATAAATTACATGAACTCCTAAAATTTGATTAAAAGTTGTTTTGCAGTCCTTTTTATAGAGGTTTTGGACGAGCGGGTAAAAATGGGCCTTTCAATGGACCCGTTGGAATTTTAACTAAGAAAAAAGTACATAAATTGAGGTTTTGCAATATAATTGCGTTGAAAAGCTCCTAATCAATTACATGAACTCCTAAAATTTAATTAAAACTTGTTTTGCGGTCCTTTTTGTAGAGGTTTCGGACAAGCGGGTCGAAATGGGCCTTTCAATGGACCCGTTGGAATTTTAACTGAGTAAAAAGTACAGAAATTGAGGTTTTGCAATATAATTGGGTTCAAACGCTCCTAATCAATTATTTGAACTCCTAATATTTGAATAAAACATTTTTGCGGTCCTTTTTGTAGAGGTTTCAGACGAGCAGTTCTAAATGGGCCTTTCAATGGACCCGTTGGAATTTTAACTGAGTAAAAAGTACATAAATTGATGTTTTGCAATATAATTGTGTTGAGAAGCTCCTTATCAAATACATGAACTCCTAAAATTTGATTAAAACTTGTTTTGCGGTCCTTTTTGTAGAGGTTTCGGACGAGCGGGTCGAAATGGGCCTTTCAATGGACCCGTTGGAATTTTAACTGAGTAAAAAGTACAAAAATTGAAATTTTGCAATATAATTGTGTTGAAAAGCTCCTAATCAATTATTAGAACTCCTAATATTTGAATAAAACATTTTTGCGGTCCTTTTTGTAGAGGTTTCGGACGAGCAGGTCTAAATGGGCCTTTCATTGGACCCGTTGGAATTTTAACTGAGTAAAAAGTACAGAAATTGAGGTTTTGCAATATAATTGTGTTGAAAATATCCTAATCAATTATTTCAACTCCTAATATTTGAATAAAACATTTTTGATGTCCTTTTTGTAGAGGTTTCGGACGAGCAGGTCTAAATGGGCCTTTCAATGGACCCGTTGGAATTTTAACTGAGTAAAAAGTACATAAATTGAGGTTTTGCAATATAATTGTGTTGAAAAGCTCCTAATCAAATACATGAACTCCTAAAATTTGATTAAATCTTGTTTTGCGGTCCTTTTTGTAGAGGTTTCGGACGAGCGGGTCGAAATGGGCCTTTCAATGGACCCGTTGGAATTTTAACTGAGTACAAAGTACAGAAATTGAGGTTTTGCAATATAATTGTGTTGAAAAGCTCCTAATATATTATTTGAACTCCTAATATTTGAATAAAACATTTTTGCGGTCCTTTTTGTAGAGGTTTCGGACGAGCAGGTCTAAATGGGCCTTTCAATGGACCCGTTGGAATTTTAACTAAGTAAAAAGTACAGAAATTGAGGTTTTGCAATATAATTGTGTTGAAAAGCTCCTAATCAATTACATGAACTCCTAAAATTTGATTAAAACTTGTTTTGCAGTCCTTTTTTAGAGGTTTCGGACGAGCGTGTCGAAATGGGCCTTTCAATGGACCCGTTGGAATTTTAACTGAGTAAAAAGTACAGAAATTGCGGTTTTGCAATATAATTGTGTTGAAAAGCTCCTAATCAATTATTTGAACTCCTAATATTTGATTAGAACTTGTTTCGCGGTCCTTTTTGTAGATGTTTCAGACGAGCGGGTCGAAATGGGCCTTTCAATGGACCCGTTGGAATTTTAACTGAGTAAAAAGTACAGAAATTGAGGTTTTGCAATATTATTGTGTTGAAAAGCTCCTAATCAATTATTTGAACTCATAAAATTTGATTTAAACTTGTTTTGCAGTCCTTTTTGTAGAGGTTTCGGACGAGCGGGTCGAAATGGGCCTTTCAATGGACCCGTTGGAATTTTAACTGAGTAAAAAGTACAGAAATTGCGGTTTTGCAATATAATTGTGTTGAAAAGCTCCTAATCAATTATTTGAACTCCTAATATTTGATTAAAACTTGTTTTGCGGTCCTTTTGTAGAGGTTTCGGACGAGCGTGTCGAAATGGGCCTTTCAATGGACCCGTTGGAATTTTAACTGAGTAAAAAGTACAGAAATTGAGGTTTTGCAATATAATTGTGTTGAAAAGCTCCTAATCAATTATTTGAACTCCTAATATTTGAAAAAAAACATTTTTGCGGTCCTTTTTGTAGAGGTTTCGGACGAGCAGGTCTAAATGGGCCTTTCAATGGACCCGTTGGAATTTTAACTGAGTAAAAAGTACATAAATTGAGGTTTTGCAATATAATTGTGTTGAAAAGCTCCTAATCAATTACATGAACTCCTAAAATTTGATTAAAACTTGTTTTGCAGTCCTTTTTGTAGAGGTTTCGGACGAGCAAGTCTAAATGGGCCTTTCAATAGACCCGTTGGAATTTTAAATGAGTAAAAAGTACAAAAATTGAGATTTTTCATTATAATTATGTTGAAAAGCTCCTAATCAATTATTTGAACTCCTAATATTTGAATAAAACATTTTTGCGGTCCTTTTTGTAGAGGTTTCGGACGAGCAGGTCTAAATGGGCCTTTCAATAGACCCGTTGGAATTTTAAAAGAGTAAAAAGTACAGAAATTGAGGTTTTGCAATATAATTGTGTTGAAAAGCTCCTAATCAATTACATGAACTCCTTAAATTTGATTAAAACTTGTTTTGCAGTCCTTTTTGTTTTTCGACGAGCGGGTCGAAATGGGCCTTTCAATGGACCCGTTGGAATTTTAAATGAGTAAAAAGTACAGAAATTGAAGTTTTGCAATATAATTGTGTTGAAAAGCTCCTAATCAATTATTTGAACTCCTAATATTTGAATAAAACATTTTGGCGGTCCTTTTTGTAGAGGTTTCGGACGAGCAGGTCTAAATGGGCCTTTCAATGGACCCGTTGGAATTTTAACTGAGTAAAAAGTACAGAAATTGAGGTTTTGCAATATAATTATGTTGAAAAGCTCCTAATCAATTATTTGAACTCCTAATATTTGAATAAAACATTTTTGCGGTCCTTTTTGTAGAGGTTTCGGACGAGCAGGTCTAAATGGGCCTTTCAATGGACCCGTTCAAATTTTAACTGAATAAAAAGTACATAAATTGAGGTTTTGCAATATAATTGTGTTGAAAAGCTCCTAATCAATTACATGAACTCCTAAAATTTTATTAAAACTTGTTTTGCATTCCTTTTTGTAGAGGTTTCGGACGAGCGGGTCGAAATGGGCCTTTCAATGGACTCGTTGGAATTTTAATTGAGTAAAAAGTACAAAAATTGCGGTTTTGCAATATAATTGTGTTCATAAGCTCCTAATCAATTATTTGAACTCCTAATATTTGAATAAAACATTTTTGCGGACCTTTTTGTAGAGGTTTCGGACGAGCAGGTCTAAATGGGCTTTTCAATGGACCCGTTGGAATTTTAACTAAGTAAAAAGTACATAAATTGAGGTTTTGCAATATAATTGTGTTGAAAAGCTCCTAATCAATTACATGAACTCCTAAAATTTGATAAAAACCTGTTTTGCAGTCCTTTTTGTAGAGGTTTCGAACGAGCGGGTCGAAATGGGCCTTTCAATGGACCCGTTGGATTTTTAACTGAGTAAAAAGTACAGAAATTGCGGTTTTGCAATATAATTGTGTTTAAAAGCTCCGAATCAATTATTTGAACTCCTAATATTTGATTAAAACTTGTTTTGCGGTCCTTTTTGTAGAGGTTTCGGACGAGCAGGTCTAAATTGGCCTTTCAATGGACCCGTTGGAATTTTAAATGAGTAAAAAGTACAGAAATTGAAGTTTTGCAATATAATTGTGTTTAAAAGCTCCTAATCAATTATTTGAACTCCTAATATTTGAATAAAACATTTTTGCGGTCCTTTTTGTAGAGGTTTCGGATGAGCAGGTCTAAATGGGCCTTTCAATGGACCCGTTGGAATTTTAACTGAGTAAAAAGTATATAAATTGAGGTTTTGCAATATAATTGTGTTGAAAAGCTCGTAATCAATTACATGAACTTCTAAAATTTGATTAAACCTTGTTTTGAGGTCCTTTTTGTAGAGGTTTCGGACGAACGGGTCGAAATGGGCCTTTCAATGGACCCCTTGGAATTTTAACTGAGTAAAAAGTACAGAAATTGAGGTTTTGAATTATAATTGTGTTCAAAAGCTCCTAATCAATTATTTGAACTCCTAATATTTGAATAAAACATTTTTGCGGTCATTTTTGTAGAGGTTTCGGACGAGCAGGTCTAAATGGGCCTTTCAATGGACCCGTTCGAATTTTAACTGAGTAAAAAGTACAGAAATTGAGGTTTTGCAATATAATTTTGTTGAAAAGCTCCTAATCAATTACATGAACTCCTAAAATTTAATTAAAACTTGTTTTGCAGTCCATTTTGTAGAGGTTTCAGACGAACGGGTCGAAATGGGCCTTTCAATGGACTCGTTGGAATTTTAACTGAGTAAAAAGTACAGAAATTGCGGTTTTGCAATATAATTGTGTTGAAAAGCTCCTAATCAATTATTTGAACTCCTAATATTTGAATAAAACATTTTTGCGGACCTTTTTGTATTGGTTTCGGACGAGCAGGTCTAAATGGGCCTTTCAATGGACCTGTTGGAATTTTAACTAAGTAAAAAGTACAGAAATTGAGGTTTTGCAATATAATTGTGTTGAAAAGCTCCTAATCAATTACATGAACTCCTAAAATTTGATAAAAACTTGTTTTGCAGTCCTTTTTGTAGAGGTTTCGAACGAGCGGGTCGAAATGGGCCTTTCAATGGACCCGTTGGATTTTTAACTGAGTAAAAAGTACAGAAATTGCGGTTTTGCAATAAAATTGTGATGAAAAGCTCCTAATCAATTATTTGAACTCCTAATATTTGATGAAAACTTGTTTTGCGGTCCTTTTTGTAGAGGTTTCGGACGAGCAGGTCTAAATGGGCCTTTCAATGGACCCGTTGGAATTTTAACTGAGTAAAAAGTACAGAAATTGAGGTTTTGCAATATAATTGTGTTTAAAAGCTCCTAATCAATTATTTGAACTCCTAATATTTGAATAAAACATTTTTGCGGTCCTTTTTGTAGAAGTTTCGGACGAGCAGGTCTAAATGGGCCTTTCAATGGACCCGTTGGAATTTTAACTGAGTAAAAAGTATATAAATTGAGGTTTTGCAATATAATTGTGTTGAAAAGCTCCTAATCAATTACATGAACTCCTAAAATTTGATTAAAATTTGTTTTGCGGTCTTTTTTTGTAGAGGTTTCAGACGAGCGGGTCGAAATGGGCCTTTTAATGGACCCGTTGGAATTTTAACTGAGTAAAAAGTACAGAAATTGAGGTTTTGCAATATAATTGTGTTGAAAAGCTATTAATCAATTATTTGAACTCCTAATATTTGAAAAAAACATTTTTGCGGTCCTTTTTGTAGAGGTTTCGGACGAGCAGGTCTAAATGGGCCTTTCAATGGACCCGTTGGAATTTTAACTGAGTAAAAAGTACATAAATTAAGGTTTTGCAATATAATTGTGTTGAAAAGCTCCTAATCAATTACATGAACTCCTAAAATTTGATTAAAACTTGTTTTGCAGTCCTTTTTGTAGAGGTTTCGGACGAGCAAGTCTAAATGGGCCTTTCAATAGACCCGTTGGAATTTTAAATGAGTAAAAAGTACAAAAATTGAGATTTTGCATTATAATTATGTTGAAAAGCTCCTAATCAATTATTTGAACTCCTAATATTTGAATAAAACATTTTTGCGGTCCTTTTTGTAGAGGTTTCGGATGAGCAGGTCTAAATGGGCCTTTCAATGGACCCGTTGGAATTTTAACTGAGTAAAAAGTATATAAATTGAGGTTTTGCATTATAATTGTGTTGAAAAGCTCGTAATCAATTACATGAACTTCTAAAATTTGATTAAACCTTGTTTTGAGGTCCTTTTTGTAGAGGTTTCGGACGAACGGGTCGAAATGGGCCTTTCAATGGACCCCTTGGAATTTTAACTGAGTAAAAAGTACAGAAATTGAAGTTTTGCAATATAATTGTGTTGAAAAGCTCCTAATCAATTATTTGAACTCCTAATATTTGAATAAAACATTTTGGCGGTCCTTTTTGTAGAGGTTTCGGACGAGCAGGTCTAAATGGGCCTTTCAATGGACCCGTTGGAATTTTAACTGAGTAAAAAGTACAGAAATTGAGGTTTTGCAATATAATTGTGTTGAAAAGCTCCTAATCAATTATTTGAACTCCTAATATTTGAATAAAACATTTTTGCGGTCCTTTTTGTAGAGGTTTCGGACGAGCAGGTCTAAATGGGCCTTTCAATGGACCCGTTCAAATTTTAACTGAATAAAAAGTACAGAAATTGAGGTTTTGCAATATAATTGTGTTGAAAAGCTCCTAATCAATTACATGAACTCCTAAAATTTTATTAAAACTTGTTTTGCAGTCCTTTTTGTAGAGGTTTCGGACGAGCGGGTCGAAATGGGCCTTTCAATGGACTCGTTGGAATTTTAATTGAGTAAAAAGTACAAAAATTGCGGTTTTGCAATATAATTGTGTTCATAAGCTCCTAATCAATTATTTGAACTCCTAATATTTGAATAAAACATTTTTGCGGACCTTTTTGTAGAGGTTTCGGACGAGCAGGTCTAAATGGGCTTTTCAATGGACCCGTTGGAATTTTAACTAAGTAAAAAGTACATAAATTGAGGTTTTGCAATATAATTGTGTTGAAAAGCTCCTAATCAATTACATGAACTCCTAAAATTTGATAAAAACCTGTTTTGCAGTCCTTTTTGTAGAGGTTTCGAACGAGCGGGTCGAAATGGGCCTTTCAATGGACCCGTTGGATTTTTAACTGAGTAAAAAGTACAGAAATTGCGGTTTTGCAATATAATTGTGTTGAAAAGCTCCGAATCAATTATTTGAACTCCTAATATTTGATTAAAACTTGTTTTGCGGTCCTTTTTGTAGAGGTTTCGGACGAGCAGGTCTAAATTGGCCTTTCAATGGACCCATTGGAATTTTAAATGAGTAAAAAGTACAGAAATTGAAGTTTTGCAATATAATTGTGTTTAAAAGCTCCTAATCAATTATTTGAACTCCTAATATTTGAATAAAACATTTTTGCGGTCCTTTTTGTAGAGGTTTCGGATGAGCAGGTCTAAATGGGCCTTTCAATGGACCCGTTGGAATTTTAACTGAGTAAAAAGTATATAAATTGAGGTTTTGCATTATAATTGTGTTGAAAAGCTCGTAATCAATTACATGAACTTCTAAAATTTGATTAAACCTTGTTTTGAGGTCCTTTTTGTAGAGGTTTCGGACGAACGGGTCGAAATGGGCCTTTCAATGGACCCCTTGGAATTTTAACTGAGTAAAAAGTACAGAAATTGAGGTTTTGAATTATAATTGTGTTCAAAAGCTCCTAATCAATTATTTGAACTCCTAATATTTGAATAAAACATTTTTGCGGTCATTTTTGTAGAGGTTTCGGACGAGCAGGTCTAAATGGGCCTTTCAATGGACCCGTTCGAATTTTAACTGAGTAAAAAGTACAGAAATTGAGGTTTTGCAATATAATTTTGTTGAAAAGCTCCTAATCAATTACATGAACTCCTAAAATTTAATTAAAACTTGTTTTGCAGTCCATTTTGTAGAGGTTTCAGACGAACGGGTCGAAATGGGCCTTTCAATGGACTCGTTGGAATTTTAACTGAGTAAAAAGTACAGAAATTGCGGTTTTGCAATATAATTGTGTTGAAAAGCTCCTAATCAATTATTTGAACTCCTAATATTTGAATAAAACATTTTTGCGGACCTTTTTGTATTGGTTTCGGACGAGCAGGTCTAAATGGGCCTTTCAATGGACCTGTTGGAATTTTAACTAAGTAAAAAGTACAGAAATTGAGGTTTTGCAATATAATTGTGTTGAAAAGCTCCTAATCAATTACATGAACTCCTAAAATTTGATAAAAACTTGTTTTGCAGTCCTTTTTGTAGAGGTTTCGAACGAGCGGGTCGAAATGGGCCTTTCAATGGACCCGTTGGATTTTTAACTGAGTAAAAAGTACAGAAATTCCGGTTTTGCAATAAAATTGTGATGAAAAGCTCCTAATCAATTATTTGAACTCCTAATATTTGATGAAAACTTGTTTTGCGGTCCTTTTTGTAGAGGTTTCGGACGAGCAGGTCTAAATGGGCCTTTCAATGGACCCGTTGGAATTTTAACTGAGTAAAAAGTACAGAAATTGAAGTTTTGCAATATAATTGTGTTGAAAAGCTCCTAATCAATTATTTGAACTCCTAATATTTGAATAAAACATTTTGGCGGTCCTTTTTGTAGAGGTTTCGGACGAGCAGGTCTAAATGGGCCTTTCAATGGACCCGTTGGAATTTTAACTGAGTAAAAAGTACAGAAATTGAGGTTTTGCAATATAATTGTGTTGAAAAGCTCCTAATCAATTATTTGAACTCCTAATATTTGAATAAAACATTTTTGCGGTCCTTTTTGTAGAGGTTTCGGACGAGCAGGTCTAAATGGGCCTTTCAATGGACCCGTTCAAATTTTAACTGAATAAAAAGTACAGAAATTGAGGTTTTGCAATATAATTGTGTTGAAAAGCTCCTAATCAATTACATGAACTCCTAAAATTTTATTAAAACTTGTTTTGCAGTCCTTTTTGTAGAGGTTTCGGACGAGCGGGTCGAAATGGGCCTTTCAATGGACTCGTTGGAATTTTAATTGAGTAAAAAGTACAAAAATTGCGGTTTTGCAATATAATTGTGTTCATAAGCTCCTAATCAATTATTTGAACTCCTAATATTTGAATAAAACATTTTTGCGGACCTTTTTGTAGAGGTTTCGGACGAGCAGGTCTAAATGGGCTTTTCAATGGACCCGTTGGAATTTTAACTAAGTAAAAAGTACATAAATTGAGGTTTTGCAATATAATTGTGTTGAAAAGCTCCTAATCAATTACATGAACTCCTAAAATTTGATAAAAACCTGTTTTGCAGTCCTTTTTGTAGAGGTTTCGAACGAGCGGGTCGAAATGGGCCTTTCAATGGACCCGTTGGATTTTTAACTGAGTAAAAAGTACAGAAATTGCGGTTTTGCAATATAATTGTGTTGAAAAGCTCCGAATCAATTATTTGAACTCCTAATATTTGATTAAAACTTGTTTTGCGGTCCTTTTTGTAGAGGTTTCGGACGAGCAGGTCTAAATTGGCCTTTCAATGGACCCATTGGAATTTTAAATGAGTAAAAAGTACAGAAATTGAAGTTTTGCAATATAATTGTGTTTAAAAGCTCCTAATCAATTATTTGAACTCCTAATATTTGAATAAAACATTTTTGCGGTCCTTTTTGTAGAGGTTTCGGATGAGCAGGTCTAAATGGGCCTTTCAATGGACCCGTTGGAATTTTAACTGAGTAAAAAGTATATAAATTGAGGTTTTGCATTATAATTGTGTTGAAAAGCTCGTAATCAATTACATGAACTTCTAAAATTTGATTAAACCTTGTTTTGAGGTCCTTTTTGTAGAGGTTTCGGACGAACGGGTCGAAATGGGCCTTTCAATGGACCCCTTGGAATTTTAACTGAGTAAAAAGTACAGAAATTGAGGTTTTGAATTATAATTGTGTTCAAAAGCTCCTAATCAATTATTTGAACTCCTAATATTTGAATAAAACATTTTTGCGGTCATTTTTGTAGAGGTTTCGGACGAGCAGGTCTAAATGGGCCTTTCAATGGACCCGTTCGAATTTTAACTGAGTAAAAAGTACAGAAATTGAGGTTTTGCAATATAATTTTGTTGAAAAGCTCCTAATCAATTACATGAACTCCTAAAATTTAATTAAAACTTGTTTTGCAGTCCATTTTGTAGAGGTTTCAGACGAACGGGTCGAAATGGGCCTTTCAATGGACTCGTTGGAATTTTAACTGAGTAAAAAGTACAGAAATTGCGGTTTTGCAATATAATTGTGTTGAAAAGCTCCTAATCAATTATTTGAACTCCTAATATTTGAATAAAACATTTTTGCGGACCTTTTTGTATTGGTTTCGGACGAGCAGGTCTAAATGGGCCTTTCAATGGACCTGTTGGAATTTTAACTAAGTAAAAAGTACAGAAATTGAGGTTTTGCAATATAATTGTGTTGAAAAGCTCCTAATCAATTACATGAACTCCTAAAATTTGATAAAAACTTGTTTTGCAGTCCTTTTTGTAGAGGTTTCGAACGAGCGGGTCGAAATGGGCCTTTCAATGGACCCGTTGGATTTTTAACTGAGTAAAAAGTACAGAAATTCCGGTTTTGCAATAAAATTGTGATGAAAAGCTCCTAATCAATTATTTGAACTCCTAATATTTGATGAAAACTTGTTTTGCGGTCCTTTTTGTAGAGGTTTCGGACGAGCAGGTCTAAATGGGCCTTTCAATGGACCCGTTGGAATTTTAACTGAGTAAAAAGTACAGAAATTGAGGTTTTGCAATATAATTGTGTTTAAAAGCTCCTAATCAATTATTTGAACTCCTAATATTTGAATAAAACATTTTTGCGGTCCTTTTTGTAGAAGTTTCGGACGAGCAGGTCTAAATGGGCCTTTCAATGGACCCGTTGGAATTTTAACTGAGTAAAAAGTATATAAATTGAGGTTTTGCAATATAATTGTGTTGAAAAGCTCCTAATCAATTACATGAACTCCTAAAATTTGATTAAAATTTGTTTTGCGGTCTTTTTTTGTAGAGGTTTCAGACGAGCGGGTCGAAATGGGCCTTTTAATGGACCCGTTGGAATTTTAACTGAGTAAAAAGTACAGAAATTGAGGTTTTGCAATATAATTGTGTTGAAAAGCTATTAATCAATTATTTGAACTCCTAATATTTGAAAAAAACATTTTTGCGGTCCTTTTTGTAGAGGTTTCGGACGAGCAGGTCTAAATGGGCCTTTCAATGGACCCGTTGGAATTTTAACTGAGTAAAAAGTACATAAATTGAGGTTTTGCAATATAATTGTGTTGAAAAGCTCCTAATCAATTACATGAACTCCTAAAATTTGATTAAAACTTGTTTTGCAGTCCTTTTTGTAGAGGTTTCGGACGAGCAAGTCTAAATGGGCCTTTCAATAGACCCGTTGGAATTTTAAATGAGTAAAAAGTACAAAAATTGAGATTTTGCATTATAATTATGTTGAAAAGCTCCTAATCAATTATTTGAACTCCTAATATTTGAATAAAACATTTTTGCGGTCCTTTTTGTAGAGGTTTCGGACGAGCAGGTCTAAATGGGCCTTTCAATGGACCCGTTGGAATTTTAAAAGAGTAAAAAGTACAGAAATTGAGGTTTTGCAATATAATTGTGTTGAAAAGCTCCTAATCAATTACATGAACTCCTAAAATCTGATTAAAACTTGTTTTGCAGTCCTTTTTGTTTTTCGACGAGCGGGTCGAAATGGGCCTTTCAATGGACCCGTTGGAATTTTAAATGAGTAAAAAGTACATAAATTGAAGTTTTGCAATATAATTGTGTTGAAAAGCTCCTAATCAATTATTTGAACTCCTAATATTTGAATAAAACATTTTGGCGGTCCTTTTTGTAAAGGTTTCGGACGAGCAGGTCTAAATGGGCCTTTCAATGGACCCGTTGGAATTTTAACTGAGTAAAAAGTACAGAAATTGAGGTTTTGCAATATAATTGTGTTGAAAAGCTCCTAATCAATTATTTGAACTCCTAATATTTGAATAAAACATTTTTGCGTTCCTTTTTGTAGAGGTTTCGGACGAGCAGGTCTAAATGGGCCTTTCAATGGACCCGTTCAAATTTTAACTGAATAAAAAGTACAGAAATTGAGGTTTTGCAATATAATTGTGTTGAAAAGCTCCTAATCAATTACATGAACTCCTAAAATTTGATTAAAACTTGTTTTGCAGTCCTTTTTGTAGAGGTTTCGGACGAGCGGGTCGAAATGGGCCTTTCAATGGACTCGTTGGAATTTTAATTGAGTAAAAAGTACAAAAATTGCGGTTTTGCAATATAATTGTGTTGAAAAGCTCCTAATCAATTATTTGAACTCCTAATATTTGAATAAAACATTTTTGCGGACCTTTTTGTAGAGGTTTCGGACGAGCAGGTCTAAATGGGCCTTTCAATGGACCCGTTGGAATTTTATCTAAGTAAAAAGTACATAAATTGAGGTTTTGCAATATAATTGTGTTGAAAAGCTCCTAATCAGTTACATGAACTCCTAAAATTTGATAAAAACTTGTTTTGCAGTCCTTTTTGTAGAGGTTACGAACGAGCAGGTCGAAATGGGCCTTTCAATGGACCCGTTGGAATTTTAACTGAGTAAAAAGTACAGAAATAGCGGTTTTGCAATATAATTGTGTTGAAAAGCTCCTAATCAATTATTTGAACTCCTAATATTTGAATAAAACATTTTTGCGGTCCTTTTTGTAGAGGTTTCGGACGAGCAGGTCTAAATGGGCCTTTCAATGGACCCGTTGGAATTTTAACTAAGTAAAAAGTACAGAAATTGAGGTTTTGCAATATAATTGTGTTGAAAAGCACCTAATCAATTACATGAACTCCTAAAATTTGATTAAAACTTGTTTTGCAGTCCTTTTTGTAGAGGTTTCGGACGAGCAGGTCTAAATGGGCCTTTCAATGGACCCGTTGGAATTTTAACTAAGTAAAAAGTACAGAAATTGAGGTTTTGCAATATAATTGTGTTGAAAAGCACCTAATCAATTATATGAACTCCTAATATTTGATTAAAACTTGTTTTGCGGTCCTTTTTGTAGAGGTTTCGGACGAGCAGGTCTAAATGGGCCTTTCAATGGACCCGTTGGAATTTTAAATGAGTAAAAAGTACATAAATTGAGGTTTTGCAATATAATTGTGTTTAAAAGCTCCTAATCAATTATTTGAACTCCTAATATTTGAATAAAACATTTTTGCGGTCCTTTTTGTAGAGGTTTCGGACGAGCAGGTCTAAATGGGCCTTTCAATGGACCCGTTGGAATTTTAACTCAGTAAAAAGTATATAATTTGAGGTTTTGCAATATAATTGTGTTGAAAAGCTCCTAATCAATTACATGAACTCCTAAAATTTGATTAAACCTTGTTTTGCAGTCCTTTTTGTAGAGGTTTCGGACGAGCGGGTCGAAATGGGCCTTTCAATGGACCCGTTGGAATTTTAACTGAGTAAAAAGTACAGAAATTGAGGTTTTGAATTATAATTGTGTTCAAAAGCTCCTAATCAATTATTTGAAATCCTAATATTTGAATAAAACATTTTTGCGGTCATTTTTGTAGAGGTTACGGACGAGCAGGTCTAAATGGGCCTTTCAATGGACCCGTTCGAATTTTAACTGAGTAAAAAGTACAGAAATTGAGGTTTTGCAATATAATTATGTTGAAAAGCTCCTAATCAATTACATGAACTCCTAAAATTTAATTAAAACTTGTTTTGCAGTCCTTTTTGTAGAGGTTTCGAACGAGCGGGTCGAAATGGGCCTTTCAATGGACTCGTTGGAATTTTAACTGAGTAAAAAGTACAGAAATTGCGGTTTTGCAATATAATTTTGTTGAAAAGCTCCTAATCAATTATTTGAACTCCTAATATTTGAATAAAACATTTTTGCGGACCTTTTTGTATTGGTTTCGGACGAGCAGGTCTAAATGGGCCTTTCAATGGACCTGTTGGAATTTTAACTAAGTAAAAAGTACAGAAATTGAGGTTTTGCAATATAATTGTGTTGAAAAGCTCCTAATCAATTACATGAACTCCTAAAATTTGATAAAAACTTGTTTTGCAGTCCTTTTTGTAGAGGTTTCGAACGAGCGGGTCGAAATGGGCCTTTCAATGGACCCGTTGGAATTTTAACTGAGTAAAAAGTACAGAAATTGCGGTTTTGCAATATAATTGTGTTGAAAAGCTCCTAATCAATTATTTGAACTCCTAATATTTGATTAAAACTTGTTTTGCGGTCCTTTTTGTAGAGGTTTCGGACGAGCAGGTCTAAATGGGCCTTTCAATGGACCCATTGGAATTTTAAGTGAGTAAAAAGTACAGAAATTGAGGTTTTGCAATATAATTGTGTTTAAAAGCTCCTAATCAATTATTTGAACTCCTAATATTTGAATAAAACTTTTTTGCGGTCCTTTTTGTAGAGGTTTCGGACGAGCAGGTCTAAATGGGCATTTCAATGGACCCGTTGGAATTTTAACTGAGTAAAAAGTATATAAATTGAGGTTTTGCAGTATAATTGTGTTGAAAAGCTCCTAATCAATTACATGAATTCCTAAAATTTGATTAAAACTTCTTTTGCGGTCCTTTTTGTAGAGGTTTCGGACAAGCGGGTCGAAATGGGCCTTTCAATGGACCCGTTGGAATTTTAACTGATTAAAAAGTACACAAATTGAGGTTTTGCAATATAATTGTGTTCAAAAGCTCCTAATCAATTATTTGAACTCCTAATATTTGAATAATACATTTTTGCGGTCCTTTTTGTAGAGGTTTCGGACGAGCAGGTCTAAATGGGCCATTCAATGGACCCTTGGAATTTTAAAAGAGTAAAAAGTACAGAAATTGAGGTTTTGCAATATAATTGTGTTGAAAAGCTCCTAATAAATTACATGAACTCCTAAAATTTGATTAAAACTTGTTTTGCAGTCCTTTTTGTTTTTCGACGAGCGGGTCGAAATGGGCCTTTCAATGGACCCGTTGGAATTTTAAATGAGTAAAAAGTACAGAAATTGAGGTTTTGCAATATAATTGTGTTGAAAAGCACCTAATCAATTATTTGAACTCCTAATATTTGAATAAAACATTTTTGCGGTCCTTTTTGTAGAGGTTTCGGACGAGCAGGTCTAAATGGGACTTTCAATGGACCCGTTAGAATTTTAACTGAGTAAAAAGTACAGAAATTGAGGTTTTGCAATATAATTTTGTTGAAAATCTCCTAATCAATTATTTGAACTCCTAATATTTGAATAAAACATTTTGCGGTCCTTTTTGTAGAGGTTTCGGACGAGCAGGTCTAAATGGGCCTTTCAATGGACCCGTTGGAATTTTAACTAAGTAAAAAGTACAAAAATTGAGGTTTTGCAATATAATTGTGTTGAAAAGCTCCTAATCAATTACATGAACTCCTAAAATTTGATTAAAACTTGTTTTGCAGTCCTTTTTTTAGAGGTTTCGGACGTGCGGGTCGAAATGGGCCTTTCATTGGACCCGTTGGAATTTTAACTGAGTAAAAAGTACAGAAATTGTGGTTTTGCAATATAATTGTGTTGAAAAGCTCCTAATCAATTATTTGAACTCCTAATATTTGATTAAAACTTGTTTTGCGGTCCTTTTTGTAGAGGTTTCGGACGAGCGGGTCGAAATGGGCCTCTCAATGGACCCGTTGGAATTTTAACTGAGTAAAAAGTACAGAAATTGAGGTTTTGCAATATAATTGTGTTGAAAAGCTCCTAATCAATTATTTGAACTCCTAATATTTGATTAAAACTTGTTTTGCGGTCCTTTTTGTAGAGGTTTCGGACGAGCAAGTCTAAATGGGCCTTTTAATGGACCCGTTGGAATTTTAACTGGGTAAAAAGTACAGAAATTGAGGTTTTGCAATATAATTGTGTTGAAAAGCTCCTAATCAATTATATGAACTCCTAAAATTTGATTAAAACTTGTTTTGCAGTCCTTTTTGTAGAGGTTTCGGACGAGCGGGTCGAAATGGGCCTTTCAATGGACCCGTTGGAATTTTAACTGAGTAAAAAGTACAGAAATTGAGGTTTTGCAATATAATTGTGTTGAAAAGCTCCTAATCAATTATTTGAACTCCTAAAATTTGTTTAAAACTTGTTTTGCAGTCCTTTTTGTAAAGGTTTCGGACGAGCGGGTCGAAATGGGCCTTTCAATGGACCCGTTGGAATTTTAACTTATTAAAAAGTACAAAAATTGCGGTTTTGCAATATAATTGTGTTGAAAAGATCCTAATCAAATATTTGAACTCCTAATATTTTATTAAAACATGTTTTGCGGTCCTTTTTGTAGAGGTTTCGGACTAGCAGGTCTAAATGGGCCTTTCAATGGACCCGTTGGAATTTTAACTGAGTAAAAAGTACAATAATTGAGGTTTTGCAATATAATTGTGTTGAAAAGCTCCTAATAAATTATTTGAACTCCTAATATTTGAATAAAACATTTTTGCGGTCCTTTTTGTAAAAGTTTCGGACGAGGAGGTCTAAATGGGCCTTTCATGGACCCGTTGGAATTTTTACTAAGTAAAAAGTACAGAAATTGAGTTTTTGAAATATAATTGATTTGAAAAGCTCCTAATCAATTATTTGAACTCCTAATATTTGACTAAAACTTGTTTTGTTGTCCTTTTTGTAGAGGTTTCAGACGAGCAGGTCTAAATGGGCCTTTCAATGGACCCGTTGGAATTTTAACTGAGTAAAAAGTACAGAAATTGAGGTTTTGCAATATAATTATGTTGAAAAGCTCCTAATCAATTATTTGAACTCCTAATATTTGAATAAAACTTTTTTGCGGTCCTTTTTGTAGAGGTTTCGGACGATCAGGTCTAAATGGGCCTTTCAATGGACCCGTTGGAATTTTAACTGTGTAAAAAGTACAGAAATTGGGGTTTTGAAATATAATTGTGTTGAAAAACTCCTAATCAATTACATGAACTCCTAAAATTTGATTAAAACTTGTTTTGCTGTACTTTTTGTAGAGGTTTCGGACGAGCGGGTCGAAATGGGCCTTTCAATGGACCCGTTGGAATTTTAACTGAGTAAAAAGTACAGAAATTGAGGTTTTGCAATATAATTGTGTTCATAAGCTCCTAATCAATTATTTGAACTCCTAATATTTGAATAAAACATTTTTGCGGTCCTTTTTGTAGAGGTTTCGAACGAGCAGGTCTAAATGGGCCTTTCAATGGACCCATTGGAATTTTAAATGAGTAAAAAGTACAAAAATTGAGGTTTTGCAATATAATTCTGTTGAAAAGCTCCTATTCAATTACATGAACTCCTAAAATTTGATTAAAACTTGTTTTGCAGTCCTTTTTGTAGAGGTTTCGGACGAGCGGGTCGAAATGGGCCTTTCAATGGACCCGTTGGAATTTTAAATGAGTAAAAAGAACAGAAATTGAGGTTTTGCAATATAATTGTGTTGAAAAGCTCCTAATGAATTATTTGAACTCCTAATATTTGAATAAAACATTTTTTCGGTCCTTTTTGTAGAGGTTT
Source organism: Hibiscus trionum (assembly GCA_030270665.1). Taxonomy (NCBI): domain Eukaryota; kingdom Viridiplantae; phylum Streptophyta; class Magnoliopsida; order Malvales; family Malvaceae; genus Hibiscus; species Hibiscus trionum. The sequence goes on from BSYR01000002.1 coordinate 28,780,806, forward strand.
CGGACGAGCAGGTCTAAATGGGCCTTTCAATGGACCCGTTGGAATCTTAACTGAGTAAAAAGTACATAAATAGAGGTTTTGCAATATAATTGTGTTGAAAATCTCCTAATCAATTATTTGAACTCCTAATATTTGAATAAAACATTTTGCGGTCCTTTTTGTAGAGGTTTCGGACGAGCAGGTCTAAATGGGCCTTTCAATGGACCCGTTGGAATTTTAACTAAGTAAAAAGTACCGAAATTGAGGTTTTGCAATATAATTGTGTTTAAAAGCTCCTAATCAATTACATGAACTCCTAAAATTTGATTAAAACTTGTTTTGCAGTCCTTTTTGTAGAGGTTTCGGACGAGCGGGTCGAAATGGGCCTTTCAATGGACCCGTTGGAATTTTAACTGAGTAAAAAGTACAGAAATTGCGGTTTTGCAATATAATTGTGTTGAAAAGCTCCTAATCAATTATTTGAACTCCTAATATTTGATTAAAACTTGTTTTGCGGTCCTTTTTGTAGAGGATTCGGACGAGCGGGTCGAAATGGGCCTTTCAATGGACCCGTTGGAATTTTAACTGAGTAAAAAGTACATAAATTGAGGTTTTGCAATATAATTGTGTTGAAAAGCTCCTATTCAATTATTTGAACTGCTAATATTTGATTAAAACTTGTTTTACGGTCATTTTTGTAGAGGTTTCGGACGAGCAGGTCTAAATGGGCCTTTTAATGGACCCGTTGGAATTTTAACTGAGTAAAAAGTACAAAAATTGAGGTTTTGCAATATAATTGTGTTGAAAAGCTCCTACTCAATTACATGAACTCCTAATATTTGAATAAATCATTTTTGCGGTCCTTTTTGTAGAGGTTTCGGACGAGCTGGTCTAAATGGGCCTTTCAATAGACCCGTTGGAATTTTAACTGAGTAAAAAGTACAGAAATTGAGGTTTTGCAATATAATTATGTTGAAAAGCTCCTAATCAATTATTTGAACTCCTAATATTTGAATAAAACTTTTTTGCGGTCCTTTTTGTAGAGGTTTCGGACGATCAGGTCTAAATGGGCCTTTCAATGGACCCGTTGGAATTTTAACTGTGTAAAAAGTACAGAAATTGAGGTTTTGAAATATAATTGTGTTGAAAAACTCCTAATCAATTACATGAACTCCTAAAATTTGATTAAAACTTGTTTTGCTGTACTTTTTGTAGAGGTTTCGGACGAGCGGGTCGAAATGGGCCTTTCAATGGACCCGTTGGAATTTTAACTGAGTAAAAAGTACAGAAATTGAGGTTTTGCAATATAATTGTGTTCATAAGCTCCTAATCAATTATTTGAACTCCTAATATTTGAATAAAACATTTTTGCGGTCCTTTTTGTAGAGGTTTCGAACGAGCAGGTCTAAATGGACCTTTCAATGGACCCATTGGAATTTTAAATGAGTAAAAAGTACAGAAATTGAGGTTTTGCAATATAATTCTGTTGAAAAGCTCCTATTCAATTACATGAACTCCTAAAATTTGATTAAAACTTGTTTTGCAGTCCTTTTTGTAGAGGTTTCGGACGAGCGGGTCGAAATGGGCCTTTCAATGGACCCGTTGGAATTTTAACTGAGTAAAAAGTACATAAATTGAGGTTTTGCAATATAATTGTGTTTAAAAGCTCCTAATCAATTATTTGAACTCCTAATATTTGATTAAAACTTGTTTTGGGGTCCTTTTTGTGGAGGTTTCGGACGAGCATGTCTAAATGGGCCTTTCAATGGACCCGTTGGAATTTTAACTGAGTAAAAAGTACAGAAATTAAGGTTTTGCAGTATAATTGTGTTGAAAAGCTCCTAATCAATTATTTGAAATCCAAATATTTGATTAAAACATGTTTTGCGGTCTTTTTTGTAGAGGTTTCGGACGAGCAGGTCTAAATGGGCCTTTCAATGGACCCGTTGGAATTTTTTTTTGAAGAAAAACGGGCCTCATTAAAAACCCCTACTAAAATCCCCAAGCACAAGGCTTGGAGAAACCTAAAAAGGGGAAAAGAGTACCCAAAATATATTATTAAAACGAGGTTAAACCTCGCAAAATACAATATTTTTGATACAGTCAGGGTACAGAGATCCAAAAGAAAAAGAAGACATGGATCTAAGGGCATGGGTGATATAGTGGAAGATATAGAGTTAGAGTAGTCCTTATGGAGACTAATAGAGTTGACGGCAATTAGCCAAGGGGGTTGAAGATGTTTATTACGGATCCAGTCGTTACGCCTGTTCCAAATATTCCAAAGGGTAGTCAAGAAGAGGCCAAAAAGATCAGGAGAAAGAAGGGAAGCACCTTCCTCAAGCCATTGGAGGCCCGTAGAGGCGGAGCTGTTGATAAAAGAAGAGGGAAGACCAATCAATTTAAGAGTTTCTGAGGCACCAGAGCAGTCTCGGAGAGCATGGAGAATCGACTCAGTACCAGAGTTACAAATGGGGCATGGACCAGAGTCTGGAGTAAAAGTCTGAAGGCGAACCCCAACAGGCAGGGCTTCTGCCCCCAGACGCCAACCAAAAGTTTTAACCTTAGGCAAAACCTTGAGTTTGGCAAGAAATTTCCAAAATCGAGGGGACGAAGTCTAGGCTCAGGGGGTCGTTGCAGAAAAAGATAGCCAGATCTGACAGAATAGATACCAGAATCGTTGGGATTCCAGAGGATGGTATCTCGAGTGTCATTAATGATAGGAACAGAAAGAATGGAATTGGCATCATCCACAGTAAAGTATGCACGAACTTTGACAAGGTCCCAGGCAGCTTGGTTCCGCATCATAAAATCTCGACAACGAATGGGGACTTCCTCCGATAGCTCATAGTCCCCATAGAGGTGAACAGTCGCAAAGCCTCCCCAATTATCATGATGGATGTGTATGTTACTATTAATACCCAGACGATAGAGGAAACCACCAAATAGGTGTTGCATAGCATTATAAAGACCTTGCCAGGTAAATGAACCTCGCGAAGGCCGAGAGGCATTAAGGATATTACCTGACGGGAAGTACTTGAATTTATAGATTTGTCCCAAAAGGGAGTCAGGTTCGCAAATAAGGCGCCATAGTTGTTTGCCAAGAAGAGCAATGTTAAAATTATTGAGATCCCGGAAGCCCATACCACCAACAGATTTAGGCAAGCATACCTGATCCCATGGGAGCATATGCCAACCTTTCTTGTTGGATTTCCCAGACCACCAATATCGTCGAATGGCAGATGTCATATCATCAATAATATTTTGGGGTAATAAATAACAGGACATAACATATTGGGGTAAAGATTGTAAAACGGCTTTAATAAAAATTTCCCTACCACTGAAGGAAAGAAGCTGTTTGTCCCAGTTGGATAATCTATCGTGAACTTTATCACGTATAAACCCTAAAGCGAGGGTCTTATTTTTACCAATAAGAAGAGGTACCCCCAGATAGACCCCAGGATTGGAGACCTCACGTACTTGAAGATAGGAATTAATAGCTTGACGAGTAGAAGTAGGAGTGCGGGGATTGTAAAAGATAGTAGACTTATCAAAGTTGACTGCTTGCCAAGAGGCAGAGGCATAAGTCTGGAGGGCCAACTTAAGGTGTGCAGCTTCATCGGGATTTGAGTTAAGGAAAACTATGCAATCATCAGCAAATAAGAGGTGGTTAACCTTGGGACCATGCTTACAAGCCCCTAATCCTAGGAGTAGGCCTTGTTGTTTAGCATCGGCCAAGAAAGCTGAAAGCCCTTGGGTACAAAATAGGAAAAGAAAAGGAGATAAAGGGTCACCTTGGCGGAGACCCCTTTGAGGTCGAAACAAAGGGGAAAAAGATTAACCGTAAAGGAAACTGAAGAAATACATCTCATTATAAGAGAGACCCATGATGAGGCGAACCCCATACGGTTCATAACATTTTCGAGGAATGACCACTCGACCCTGTCAAAGGCCTTTTCCATATCAAGTTTAAGGGCAGCTCCACGAGAAGATTTAGAGGTACCAGTATTAATTGAATGAATTATTTCGTGGGCAATAAGAATGTTATCTGTGATATTACGTCCCTGAACAAAAGCAGCTTGATTTGAACTGATACAGAATGGAATGGTATGTTTCATTCGATTAACTAAAACTTTAGCAATGATTTTGTAAATTACCGTACAGAGACTGATGGGCCTAAGATGCCTCATAGTAGTGGGATCCTTAATCTTAGGTATGAGTACCAAAATAGTTTGGTTAACTGAAGCCATATCAGCTGACCCTTTCAGAAGATTAAGGCAGAGTGTTATAATATTTGGCCCTACAGTATCCCAATGTTGACGAAAAAATCCACTTGGTAGACCATCGATACCCGGGGCTTTCCTAGGATCGATGTCTCGAAAAGCGGTGATAATTTCTTCTGGAGTGAATTCCTTGGAAAGGGACTCGTTCATAGCAGTTGTAATAGTAGGAGTGATTTTTGAGAGAATTTGGTCCGAAAAGTGAGGGTTGGAGGAAGAAAAAAGATTATGGAAATATGAGGAAGCAATTTCCATAAGGTCGGAATCATCCGTGCGCCAAACATTGTTGGAGTCTAAAAGACCTGAGATTGTGTTCTTTTTCTTCCTATTAGAAGCTCGAAAATGAAAGAAACGGGTATTTTTATCCCCTTGGGAAAGCCATAGGTTACGAGAACGTTGTGCCCAATATGCTTCTTGCACCTCAAGAAGTTTATAGAGCTCAGTTTTGGCAGAGATATATCTTTTTTCGGCAGAAGCTGAAAGAGGTCGTTGTAATAGTTTATTAATTTTCTTAGTGAGAAAGTTGATACGTCCATTGGTCTTAAATCTTTGTTGGGATTGCCAGTCTCCTAGGCAGGAGCCAATGGCTTTAATTTTATCCAAAGTATTGCCTTTGGTGGATGACCAAGTTTGTTTTACAACAGCAATGCCTTCATCATTGGAAGCCCAGCAATTTTCGAATCTGAATGTGGTTGGTGGGGGACGGTGATTTGTTGGGGAAGGTGGCTCCGTATTTAATAGTAGAAAACAGTGATCTGATTTCGCATCAAAGTCTGAGATGATGTTATAATTAGGAAAGGAAGCTTTCCATGCCATATTCCCAACGAAACGATCTAGACGCTCAAATAAAGTAGGGGTTTTGGGCCCCGTTTTGGACCAGGTGAACCACCCCGTTGTAGGTTTGCAATCAAAAAGATTATTTCGAGAAAGACAATTGCGGAAATTATTAATTTGAGATCTAGGCCGTTGGCAACCTCCTTGTTTTTCATTATCAGATAGGATTTCGTTAAAGTCACCACCAATGAGCCAAGGTTGACCATCATTAGTGTTGAGTGAATCTATTAGTTCCCAAGTTTTAGGTTTGTTACATGTTTCAGAAAAACCATGAATACCAGTGAAATAGAACGAAGAAGAGTTGCATTTAGCATACGTATGAATAAAGCGATCCGAGTAAGCAAGCAAATCAATATTATTATTATTCAGAGTAAATAAAGCAAGTCCAGAGCAATTATAAGAAAAATCAACAGAAAAAGCTAGGGCCATCCCTAGCAAATCACCAAGACGGCTATAAGCCGTATTTTTGAGTTTAGTTTCGCATAAAAAAAGTAAATCAGGTTTATGAAACTTAACATAATGCTGGAGATGTTGAACTGCCTGGACCTTACCTAGGCCTTGGCAGTTCCAACATAAAATGATCATTTCCCTCGGCGGGGCTGCGCATCAGCCGCCGCCGGAGAGTTTTTTCCGCTGCTCATCCCAGCTTTCGAAGTAGGCGAAGGAGAGGGTCTAGACTTTTTGGGCTGCAGGACCACATGGATGGGGGAGCGTCTCTTAGTACCTCGGTTCGGAGGAATGGGAATAGGGGCCGGAGCAGAAGCTGCAACATTGGGGTAATGCTTAAGTAGCCATGAATCAAAATCATCAAATAATGAGATACCGGTTTGGAGGAATGGCTTACTAAGTTGTTCATCTAGTTTCCTAACTTGCTGAGCAGTAGAGTTTGGCACTCCATCATCTTGACCGTCCAGATCAATTTGAACAGGGTAAATGGTGTTCAGGGGTTGAGGAGAAATGACTCTTGAATGCAGTGGCGCTCTTGGGGCTGCTGGGGATCGGCATTTGTAGGAGGCAAATCCGAGGATTCCTCCCCCACCACCTCATCGTTGTTATTGTTTTCCTCAATAGGGAGGTCTGCAAAGGACGCAACATCCCCTTCATTGAGGTTCCCTATAAAATTAGTAAAAGAGGAAATAAGATTTAATTGTTTGAAACTATGGAAGAAAGAAACATGATGGTTTTTAATAGAACTTAGACCTGAATCTTGTGCAGAAGTGACAGGAGCTTTCCCTTTGTCCATAGTATCTGATAAGGAAAGGGAATCAATAAAGCAACATAGGGGGGAGTGATTAATAAGGAGAAACCAAAGTAAATGTTGTATAGTACCTAACGGTGGGTTTGGATCAACATTAGCAGAGGATTCAACATTTTTGCCCTTGTCCAAAGGAGCTGTACATAATAACAATTTATAATATAATATAGGAGAAAGGCAGAAAATCAGATAGATGTATTTAAAAAAATTTAAGATACCTAATGGTGGTTTGCAGTCAGTAGAAGAGGAATGCTCAACAATGCGAATACGACCACGTGGTCCCTGGTCACGGCGACGCGGGGGGAGCCAGCGAAGCCATTCACCGTATTGGAGCTTTGTTGGATCAATCGTAGCCTTAGAAGGGCAGTGTTCGAAAGTGTGGCTAATGAGTCCACATCCATGACAGAGTAGGGGGAGACGCTCATATTGTAGACGGCAGGAAGTGGTTCGTGGACCTTTCCCGATGAGGAGAAATCGTCAGATCGATTTGGATATGTCCAGAAGAATTTCCACTCGTAGGAATTCAGTCATGTTCCCTCGTTCTTTGCGAGTATCAGTACGTAATACAGTGCCAACCATGGCACCAAGTGACTGTCCCACAAGGTGAGCTCTGTCATGATCCTCCAAAAAAGGTTTGGGCAAGGAGTGAATACGAAACCAAATCCTCATGGGATTGAAAGAATACTCGTCCATGCTTTTACCAGGTGTATAATCAGCTAGGGCCATCCATTCGTCTTTGTGAAGCCATGGGCCTCTCTCAAACACATCATCTTTGTCGCTTATAGTGGCAAATTCGATACGGAAAAAGGAGTCTCTAATAATAGAGATTGATTTAAGGTGATTTTTCTTCCAGATGCCTTCAAAAACTGAGAGGACAGTCCAGTCGTCTATTGGCTTTGATGATATGAACTTGCCAATCAGTATGGTCTTAGGATCTTCATCGAAAAAATTGAAATCAGGGGTATAGATAGTATTGGCTTCCTCGTTTTATAGGTCCAAATCGGTGAATTGGGGGAGAGAAGAAGAGGATGCCATTTGGTAGTGATTGGGGTAATTCCGAATAGAACATGATGAAGAATTGCGAGTGGGAAAAGTGGAAATAAAGGGAGGTGGAGTCTTATAAGTTAGAGAATTGGTAGAAGAAGAGTTATGAATGGGAAACAAATAAAGGAAAGAGTTAAAAAAGGAATGCAGATTGATAATATTCCAAAAGATTGGAAGTGAGATACGTGGGATAAATTTAGAAAGGAAGAAATATAGAAGAAGATTTAAATTAGAGCTTAGAAATAGGTAAGATTTAAGGTAGTGTTGGGTGTAAAAAGGAAAGAGAGTACTTTGATTATGGTAACTAAATTGAATAGAGAGAGTAAATAAAGGAAAGAGATAATTTAGAAATAAATTTACAATGAAAGGCAAGAAATGAAAAGGAGATATGGTAATATATAAAATTAATGAAGGATATATAAAACAGTTGACAATAGAGAATAAAGATAGAATAAAATTAGATTGATATGGGTTGGGAAAAGGAAAGAAAGAGCTTTGATTATGGTAAAGATATCGGTTATTTATGGAAAATGGTAATTGAGAGAGATGATTTGGTAATAAATTGACACTAAAAGGCAAGTAATGTGAATTTAATAGAAATAAATTAGAATAAATATAATGAAAAATTGTGAGGGTTATAGTTAGAATATTGTAGTATTTTAATAATGATTTTAAGAGTATAACAATTAGTTGTAGCTTTAGTATTTTTGTGTTTGTGAGTTGGAAAAGGAAAGAAAGGGAAAATAATAGTTTGATAAAATAATTAAGAAGAGGCAGGTAGTAAATTGGAGATATGGAGGGATTCATAGTAAAGTTATGGAAATAGTGGGGAGAGTATGGAAGGATAGTAGAAGTGTGCTTAATAAAGAAATGATATAGGCAGCCCCATAGGATGACAAGAGATTTGTAGAAGGATATGGTTGGTACTTTGATCATATGGAAGGTTAATCGAGCAAAAAAATTATAATATGTTCTGGATGTATATAGTGTATTAATGGGATGGGAAATAGTAAATTCTTTTGCAACTTTTTCCAACCAGTATTGTTTTTGATTAAATGTATTCACCATAAAGGTGATCGAATTGATTTCCCCAAAAGGGGATGGTAGGAAAGCACCTAAAGAGGTGTAGTAATATGCAGTAGTTGGATGGCATATAGATAGTATGAAAAGAGCATTTTTTGATAGGATGGACAATATGAAAAGAGAACAGTAGATTATAAATAAAACACTAACAATAAGCAATATAGTGGATTGAAAAGTGGACATAGGAGAAGAAATAAAGGAAAAATAGATATAACAAGAGAGGGAGTAAAAGGATTTAAAAAAAACAATCATGAAGCGAGAAAAGAAAACATAGATAGCAATCAAAGTGAAATTTAGAAAAACCAAAGAAGAGAGCATAAAACCTACTAAGATAGAAGCATATTAGAAGGTAAATAATAACAGAGAATAACCACATATAAGGAAGGAAAAGATAAAAACATGCAAGAATATAAGAGAGAAGCAAGAGAGCATAAAAAGGGAAATAATTACAAACCGGGATTAGAAAGAGAAGGGGGCAAATAAATTTAAGACAGACCAAAAGAGCAAAGAAAATGGGGGAATAAAATAGTACAAAGATAAGGCAATAAAAGTAAAATTTAGAATGGCTTGAGCACTGAAGTTTCCGCAGATGGAGAATTGATGAGGTCCTCGTTGGTTGCCGTCGTTGCAGGAGGTGAAAGGCACATGCAAAACAGAAATAAAAAAGAGTTAGAGCCGTGAGAATTTTAGTATGATCAGGGTTACTAATAAATACTATACCAAAAGCAGGTGTCAAATTACAATAGATAGGACGGGTCCTCGGGTTATGGAATAAGAAAGCAAATAAATGAAAGAAGAGAATGCAAATAATAGAGAGAAAAATAAGAAAGCCATTGTAAGAGATGATAAAAGAAACAATGAAATTAGAGGGGTATAATTTATCACTCAAAATGTTAAAACAGAATAATCCCAAAAGATAATATTGAGAGTTGGAGGACAGCTGAAAGCAGTATATATTATTAACAATTAACAAAAAATGGACATGAAACATTATTGCTATTTTAACAATATGGAAGCATATATAAAACTTGTTTGTACAAAAAGAGAGATTCAAAGTGAAGAGACCAGTGAAGGTCCAAATGGACAGATTGTAAAACTTAAAGGTAAATACCACAAGGTGGTTCGATAGTTCATCAATTGGAGGATGGTGGTAAGAAAATATAAGAGAAGTAAATGATATAGTTGACAGGAAGAATCCATAGGTTGAAATTGAACAACAAACCAAATAAACAAAGATACCAGAACCAAGGATGATGTGAAATTGAAAGATATGTAGAAAAGAAAGCAGCATAATATAAAATGATCAACAAAATAGAATATTAAAGAACAAAATAGAAAAAATAATAAGGTGAGAACATATAAGAGAATCGAGTAAAGAAAAGTACAATTACAGGTTGATGGAATACGACGAAAGATGGTAAGACAATAGGATGAGATTATGAGCAGATTCAGCCATACGAAAATTAAAGACATATTCGTAAAAGGCAGCCATGGCAAGGGAATAAACCAAGATAGACAGAGGGTATGACTAATCCAAAACAAATAACAAATAAAGAGATGGTACCTCATAAAGGAACAGAATAGGGAATTGAGATAAAAATTAACAAAACCGGTAGGAAGAACATAAAACCACAGAGATAAATCAAACCTAGAAATCAAGAAAAAACAGATGAAAGAAGGAAAAAAATGTCGAGGGGGGAACTATACCGTTAGTCATCGGAGGCCGAAACAGGAACCAGATCCGCCGGAAGCCCAGCGGAGAAGGGCAGATCTCATGATTTGTCACCCGATATAGCCCTAAAGCCAATATCGCCTCGGCCGTGAATGGGAACGGACAAACCACTGTCAAAAAAATCCAAAGAGGAAAGTAGATCAGGGACAAAACAATATGAAAAAAGAAAAGAAAAACTAGAAATATTAAATTTAAATCAAAGAAAAAAATTTTATGAATGGTGGAGGCCATTCGGATATGGTGCGTCAGAATCCCTAGCCCAAAAAGAAGAGACCTTGCAAAAGGGAGACCAACCGTTAGATCGGAAAGGGGAAATAAAAAAGAAATTATAAAAATAAAAGGATATGATGATGGTGGCCGAGAGAAAGGCTGGATCGGTCATAGCAGCAACAGTGGAAAGCGGATGATACAAACATGGTGTATCACTCCGCCGGCTGTGAAGACCTTGATGTTGCACAGGGGGTAAAAAACGGTGAGATCCCGAGGATGAGAACACCTCGCAATAGAAACACAAAACAAGATTGTGAGGAAAATAAACAAGAAAGGATAAAAAAATTGAAATCAGGATATAAAAAACTCGATCTAAAAACAGGGGGAATCGGGGTTAGGCTGGGATGGGGTCTCATCGTACCTTTACCTTGTAAATCCTGGGTCTCTTGGTGGATGTAAACGCCGGCTGGTGAGGGGAAAGAAACTATGGCAGGCGGCGTGTTGTGGTATTGGCGACGGCAGAGAGAAACAAAGAGGGAAAAAAGCTAGGGTAAGAAGAATGGAAAGGAAGGAGAGATGCGGCGGTGAAAAGAAACAAAAGGGGGAAAAAGCAAAAAAAAACACGCAAAACCCCCAAAAGAGACCCGAGAGAGTTGAGAGAATTTCGAGAGACCCCATCCCACCCGTTACCCGTTGGAATTTTGACTAAGTAAAAAGTACAGAAATTGAGGTTTTGCAATATAATTGTGTTGAAAAGCTCCTAATCAATTACATGAACTCCTAAAATTTGATTAAAACTTGTTTTACAGTCCTTTTTGTAGAGGTTTCGGACGAGCGGGTCGAAATGGGCCTTTCAATGGACCCGTTGGAATTTTAACTGAGTAAAAAGTACATAAATTGAGGTTTTGCAATATAATTGTGTTGAAAAGCTCCTAATCAATTATTTGAACTCCTAATATTTGATTAAAACTTGTTTTGCGGTCCTTTTTGTAGAGGTTTCGGACGAGCAGGTCTAAATGGGCCTTTCAATGGACCCGTTGGAATTTTAACTGAGTAAAAAGTACAGAAATTGAGGTTTTGCAATATAATTGTGTTGAAAAGCTCCTAATCAATTATTTGAACTCCTGATATTTGATTAAAACTTGTTTTGCAGTCCTTTTTGTAGAGGTTTCGGACGAGCAGGTCTAAATGGGCCTTTTAATGGACCCGTTGGAATTTTAACTGAGTAAAAGGTACAGAATTTGAGGTTTTGCAATATAATTGTGTTGAAAAGCTCCTAATCAATTATTTGAACTCCTGATATTTGATTAAAACTTGTTTTACAGTCCTTTTTGTAGAGGTTTCGGACGAGCGGGTCGAAATGGGCCTTTCAATGGACCCGTTGGAATTTTAAATGAGTAAAAAGAACAGAAATTGAGGTTTTGTAATATAATTGTGTTGAAAAGCTCATAATCAATTACATGAACTCCTAAAATTTGATTAAAACTTGTTTTGCAGTCATTTTTGTAGAGGTTTCGGACGAGCGGGTCGAAATGGGCCTTTCAATAAACCCGTTGGAATTTTAACTAAGTAAAAAGTACAGTAATTGAGGTTTTGCAATATAATTGTGTTGAAAAGCTCCTAGTAAATTATTTGAACTCCTAATATTTGAATAAAACATTTTTGCGGTCCTTTTTGTAGAGGTTTCGGACGAGGAGGTCTAAATGGGCCTTTCATTGGACCCGTTGGAATTTTTACTGAGTAAAAAGTACAAAAATTGAGGTTTTGCAATATAATTGATTTGAAAAGCTCCTAATCAATTATTTGAACTCCTAATATTTGACTAAAACTTGTTTTGCGGTCCTTTTTGTAGAGGTTTTAGACGAGCAGGTCTAAATGGGCCTTTCAATGGACCCGTTGGAATTTTAACTTAGTAAAAAGTACAGAAATTGAGGTTTTGCAATGTAATTGTGTTGAAAAGCTCATAATCAATTATTTGAACTCCTAATATTTGAATAAAACATTTTTGCGGTCCTTTTTGTAGAGGTTTCGGACGAGCAGGTCTAAATGGGCCTTTCAATGGACCCGTTGGAATTTTAACTGTGTAAAAAGTACAGAAATTGAGTTTTTGCAATATAATTGTGTTGAAAAGCTCCTAATCAATTACACGAACTCCTAAAATTTGATTAAAACTTGTTTTGCAGTACTTTTTGTAGAGGATTCGGACAAGCGGGTCGAAATAGTCCTTTCAATGGACCCGTTGGAATTTTAACTGAGTAATAAGTACATAAATTGAGGTTTTGCAATATAATTGTGTTCAGAAGCTCCTAATCAATTATTTGAACTCCTAATATTTGAATAAAACATTCTTGCGGTCCTTTTTGTAGAGGTTTCGGACGAGCAGGTCTAAATGGGCTTTTCAATGGACCTGTTGGAATTTTAAATGAGTAAAAATACAGGTTTTTCAATATAATTGTGTTGAAAAGCTCATAATCAATTACATGAACTCCTAAAATTTAATTAAAACGTGTTTTGCAGTCCTTTTTGTAGATGTTTCGACGAGCGGGTCGAAATGGGCCTTTCAATGGACCCGTTGGAATTTTAAATGAGTAAAAAGTACAGAAATTGAGGTTTTGCAATATAATTGTGTTGAAAAGCTCATAATCAATTATTTGAACTCCTAGTATTTGAATAAAACATTATTGCGGTCCTTTTTGTAGAGGTTTCGGACGAGCAGGTCTAAATTGGCCTTTCAATGGACCCGTTGGAATTTTAACTGTGTAAAAAGTACAGAAATTGAGGTTTTGCAATATAATTGTGTTGAAAAGCTCCTAATCAATTAAATGAACTCCTAAAATTTGATTAAAACTTGTTTTGCAGTACTTTTGTAGAGGTTTCGGACAAGCGGGTCGAAATGGGCCTTTCAATTGACCCGTTGGAATTTTAACTGAGTAATAAGTACATAAATTGAGGTTTTGCAATATAATTGTGTTAAAAAGCTCCTAATCAGTTATTTGAACTCCTAATATTTGAATAAAACATTCTTGCGGTCCTTTTTGTAGAGGTTTCGGACGAGCAGGTCTAAATGGGCCTTTCAATGGACCTATTGGAATTTTAAATGAGTAAAAAGTACAGGTTTTGCAATATAATTGTGTTGAAAAGCTCCTAATCAATTACATGAACATCCTAAAATTTAATTAAAACGTGTTTTGCAGTCCTTTTTGTAGAGGTTTCGGACGAGCGGGTCGAAATGTGCCTTTCAATGGACCCGTTGGAATTTTAAATGAGTAAAAAGTACAGAAATTGAGGTTTTGCAATATAATTGTGTTGAAAAGCTCCTAATAAATTACATGAACTCCTAAAATTTGATTAAAACTTGTTTTGCAGTCCTTTTTGTAGAGGTTTCGGACGAGCGGGTCGAAATGGGCCTTTCAATGGATCCGTTGGAATTTTAACTGAGTAAAAAGTACAGAAATTGAGGTTTTGCAATATAATTGTGTTGAAAACCTCCTAATCAATTATTTGAACTCCTAATATCTGAATAAAACATTTTTGCGGTCCTTTTTGTAGAGGTTTCGGACGAGCAGGTCTAAATGGGCCTTTCAATGGACCCGTTGGAATTTTAACTGAGTAAAAAGTACAGAAATTGAGGTTTTGCAATATAATTGTGTTGAAAAGCTCCTAATCAATTACATGAACTCCTAAAATTTGATTAAAACTTGTTTTGCAGTCCTTTTTGTAGAGGTTTCGGACGAGCAGGTCGAAATGGGTCTTTCAATGGACCCGTTGGAATTTTAACTTAGTAAAAAGTACATAAATTGAGGTTTTGCAATATAATTGTGTTCAAAAGCTCCTAATCAATTATTTGAACTCCTAATATTTGAATAAAACATTTTTGCGGTCCTTTTTGTAGAGGTTTCAGACGAGCAGGTCTAAATGGGCCTTTCAATGGACCCGTTAGAATTTTAACTGAGTAAAAAGTACAGAAATTGAGGTTTTTAATATAATTGTGTTCAAAAGCTCCTAATCAATTATTTGAACTCCTAATATTTGAATAAAACATTTTTGCGGTCCTTTTTGTAGAGGTTTCGGACAAGCAGGTCTAAATGGGCCTTTCAATTGACCCATTGGAATTTTAAATGAGTAAAAAGTACAGAAATTGAGGTTTTACAATAAAATTGTGTTGAAAAGCTCCTAATCAATTATTTGAACTCCTGATATTTGATTAAAACTTGTTTTGTAGTCCTTTTTGTAGAGGTTTCGGACGAGCAGGTCTAAATGGGCCTTTTAATGGACCCGTTGGAATTTTAAATGAGTAAAAAGAACAGAAATTGAGGTTTTGTAATATAATTGTGTTGAAAAGCTCCTAATCAATTACATGAACTCCAAAAATTTGATTAAAACTTGTTTTGCAGTCATTTTTGTAGAGGTTTCGGACGAGCGGGTCGAAATGGGCCTTTCAATGAACTCGTTGGAATTTTAACTGAGTAAAAAGTACAGTAATTGAGGTTTTGCAATTTAATTGTGTTGAAAAGCTCCTAGTAAATTATTTGAACTCCTAATATTTGAATAAAACATTTTTGCGGTCATTTTTGTAGAGGTTTCGGACGATGAGGTCTAAATGGGCCTTTCATTGGACCCGTTGGAATTTTTACTGAGTAAAAAGTACAAAAATTGAGGTTTTGCAATATAATTGATTTGAAAAGCTCCTAATCAATTATTTGAACTCCTAATATTTGACTAAAACTTGTTTTGCGGTCCTTTTTGTAGAGGTTTTAGACGAGCAGGTCTAAATGGGCCTTTGAATGGACCCGTTGGAATTTTAACTGAGTAAAAAGTACAGAAATTGAGGTTTTGCAATATAATTGTGTTGAAAAGCTCAAAAACAATTATTTGAACTCCTAATATTTGAATAAAACATTTTTGCGGTCCTTTTTGTAGAGGTTTCGGACGAGCAGGTCTAAATGGGCCTTTCAATGGACCCGTTGGAATTTTAACTGTGTAAAAAGTACAGAAATTGAGGTTTTGCAATATAATTGTGTTGAAAAGCTCCTAATCAATTACATGAACTCCTAAAATTTGATTAAAACTTGTTTTGCAGTCCTTTTTGTAGGGGTTTCGGACGAGCGGGTCGAAATGGGCCTTTCAATTGACCCATTGGAATTTTAAATGAGTAAAAAGTACAGAAATTGAGGTTTTGCAATATAATTGTGTTGAAAAGCTCCTAATAAATTACATGAACTCCTAAAATTTGATTAAAACTTGTTTTGCAGTCCTTTTTGTAGAGGTTTCGGACGAGCGGGTCGAAATGGGCCTTTCAATGGATCCGTTGGAATTTTAACTGATTAAAAAGTACAGATATTGAGGTTTTGCAATATAATTGTGTTGAAAAGCTCCTAATCAATTATTTGAACTCCTAATATTTGAATAAAATATTTTTGCGGTCTTTTTTGTAGAGGTTTCGGACGAGCAGGTCTAAATGGGCCTTTTAATGGACCCGTTGGAATTTTAACTGAGTAAAAAGTACAGAAATTGAGGTTTTGCAATATAATTGTGTTGAAAAGCTCCTACTCAATTACATGAACTCCTAAAATTTGATTAAAACTTGTTTTGCAGTCCTTTTGTAGAGGTTTCGGACGAGCGGGTCGAAATGGACCTTTCAATGGACCCGTTGGAATTTTATCTGAGAAAAAAGTACATAAATTGAGGTTTTGCAATATAATTGTGTTGAAAAGCTCCTAATCAATTATTTGAACTCCTAATATTTGTTTAAAACTTGTTTTGCGGTCCTTTTTGTGGAGGTTTCGGACGAGCAGGTCTAAATGGGCCTTTCAATGGACCCGTTGGAATTTTAACTGAGTAAAAAGTACAGAAATTGAGGTTTTTCAATATAATTGTGTTCAAAAGCTCCTAATCAATTATTTGAACTCCTAATATTTGAATAAAACATTTTTGCGGTCCTTTTTGTAGAGGTTTCGGACAAGCAGGTCTAAATGGGCCTTTCAATTGACCCATTGGAATTTTAAATGAGTAAAAAGTACAGAAATTGAGGTTTTACAATAAAATTGTGTTGAAAAGCTCCTAATCAATTATTTGAACTCCTGATATTTGATTAAAACTTGTTTTGTAGTCCTTTTTGTAGAGGTTTCGGACGAGCAGGTCTAAATGGGCCTTTTAATGGACCCGTTGGAATTTTAAATGAGTAAAAAGAACAGAAATTGAGGTTTTGTAATATAATTGTGTTGAAAAGCTCCTAATCAATTACATGAACTCCAAAAATTTGATTAAAACTTGTTTTGCAGTCATTTTTGTAGAGGTTTCGGACGAGCGGGTCGAAATGGGCCTTTCAATGAACTCGTTGGAATTTTAACTGAGTAAAAAGTACAGTAATTGAGGTTTTGCAATTTAATTGTGTTGAAAAGCTCCTAGTAAATTATTTGAACTCCTAATATTTGAATAAAACATTTTTGCGGTCATTTTTGTAGAGGTTTCGGACGATGAGGTCTAAATGGGCCTTTCATTGGACCCGTTGGAATTTTTACTGAGTAAAAAGTACAAAAATTGAGGTTTTGCAATATAATTGATTTGAAAAGCTCCTAATCAATTATTTGAACTCCTAATATTTGACTAAAACTTGTTTTGCGGTCCTTTTTGTAGAGGTTTTAGACGAGCAGGTCTAAATGGGCCTTTGAATGGACCCGTTGGAATTTTAACTGAGTAAAAAGTACAGAAATTGAGGTTTTGCAATATAATTGTGTTGAAAAGCTCAAAAACAATTATTTGAACTCCTAATATTTGAATAAAACATTTTTGCGGTCCTTTTTGTAGAGGTTTCGGACAAGCAGGTCTAAATGGGCCTTTCAATTGACCCATTGGAATTTTAAATGAGTAAAAAGTACAGAAATTGAGGTTTTACAATAAAATTGTGTTGAAAAGCTCCTAATCAATTATTTGAACTCCTGATATTTGATTAAAACTTGTTTTGTAGTCCTTTTTGTAGAGGTTTCGGACGAGCAGGTCTAAATGGGCCTTTTAATGGACCCGTTGGAATTTTAAATGAGTAAAAAGAACAGAAATTGAGGTTTTGTAATATAATTGTGTTGAAAAGCTCCTAATCAATTACATGAACTCCAAAAATTTGATTAAAACTTGTTTTGCAGTCATTTTTGTAGAGGTTTCGGACGAGCGGGTCGAAATGGGCCTTTCAATGAACTCGTTGGAATTTTAACTGAGTAAAAAGTACAGTAATTGAGGTTTTGCAATTTAATTGTGTTGAAAAGCTCCTAGTAAATTATTTGAACTCCTAATATTTGAATAAAACATTTGAATAAAAAATTGAGGTTTTGCAATATAATTGATTTGAAAAGCTCCTAATCAATTATTTGAACTCCTAATATTTGACTAAAACTTGTTTTGCGGTCCTTTTTGTAGAGGTTTTAGACGAGCAGGTCTAAATGGGCCTTTGAATGGACCCGTTGGAATTTTAACTGAGTAAAAAGTACAGAAATTGAGGTTTTGCAATATAATTGTGTTGAAAAGCTCAAAAACAATTATTTGAACTCCTAATATTTGAATAAAACATTTTTGCGGTCCTTTTTGTAGAGGTTTCGGACGAGCAGGTCTAAATGGGCCTTTCAATGGACCCGTTGGAATTTTAACTGTGTAAAAAGTACATAAATTGAGGTTTTGAAATATAATTGTGTTGAAAAGCTCCTAATCAATTACATGAACTCCTAAAATTTGATTAAAACTTGTTTTGCAGTCCTTTTTGTAGAGGTTTCGGACGAGCGGGTCGAAATGGGCCTTTCAATGGACCCGTTGGAATTTTAAATGAGTAAAAAGTACAGAAATTGAGGTTTTGCAATATAATTGTGTTGAAAAGCTCCTAATAAATTACATGAACTCCTAAAATTTGATTAAAACTTGTTTTGCAGTCCTTTTTGTAGAGGTTTCGGACGAGCGGGTCGAAATGGGCCTTTCAATGGAACCGTTGGAATTTTAACTGATTAAAAAGTACAGAAATTGAGGTTTTGCAATATAATTGTGTTGAAAAGCTCCTAATCAATTATTTGAACTCCTAATATTTGAATAAAACATTTTTGCGGTCCTTTTTGTAGAGGTTTCGGACGAGCAGGTCTAAATGGGCCTTTCAATGGACCCGTTGGAATTTTAACTGAGTAAAAAGTACAGAAATTGAGGTTTTGCAATATAATTGTGTTGAAAAGCTCCTACTCAATTACATGAACTCCTAAAATTCGATTAAAACTTGTTTTGCAGTCCTTTTTGTAGAGGGTTCGGACGAGCGGGTCGAAATGGGCCTTTCAATGGACCCGTTGGAATTTTAACTGAGTAAAAAGTACATAAAATGAGGTTTTGCAATATAATTGTGGTGAAAAGCTCCTAATCAATTATTTGAACTCCTAATATTTGTTTAAAACTTGTTTTGCGGTCCTTTTTGTGGAGGTTTCGGACGAGCAGGTCTAAATGGGCCTTTCAATGGACCCGTTGGAATTTTAACTGAGTAAAAAGTACAGAAATTGAGGTTTTGCAATATAATTGTGTTGAAAAGCTCCTAATCAATTATTTGAACTCCTAATATTTGATTAAAAATGTTTTGCGGTCCTTTTTGTAGAGGTTTCGGACGAGCAGGTCTAAATGGGCCTTTCAATGGACCCGTTCGAATTTTAACTAAGTAAAAAGTACAGAAATTGAGGTTTTGCAATATAATTGTGTTGAAAAGCTCCTAATAAATTACATGAACTCCTAATATTTGATTAAAACTTGTTTTGCAGTCCTTTTTGTAGAGGTTTCGGACGAGCGGGTCGAAATGGGCCTTTCAATGGATCCGTTGGAATTTTAACTGATTAAAAAGTACAGATATTGAGGTTTTGCAATATAATTGTGTTGAAAAGCTCCTAATCAATTATTTGAACTCCTAATATTTGAATAAAACATTTTTGCGGTCATTTTTGTAGAGGTTTCGGACGATGAGGTCTAAATGGGCCTTTCATTGGACCCGTTGGAATTTTAACTGAGTAAAAAGTACAGAAATTGAGGTTTTGCAATATAATTGTGTTGAAAAGCTCCTAATCAATTACATGAACTCCTAAAATTTGATTAAAACTTGTTTTGCAGTCCTTTTTGTAGAGGTTTCGGACGAGCGGGTCGAAATGGGCCTTTCAATGGACCCGTTGGAATTTTAACTGAGAAAAAAGTACATAAATTGAGGTTTTGCAATATAATTGTGTTGAAAAGCTCCTAATCAATTATTTTAACTCCTAATATTTGTTTAAAACTTGTTTTGCGGTCCTTTTTGTGGAGGTTTCGGACGAGCAGGTCTAAATGGGCCTATCAATGGACCCGTTGGAATTTTAACTGAGTAAAAAGTAGAGAAATTGAGGTTTTGCAATATAATTGTGTTGAAAATCTCCTAATCAATTATTTGAACTCCTAATATTTGATTAAAACATGTTTTGCGGTCCTTTTTGTAGAGGTTTCGGACGAGCAGGTCTAAATGGGCCTTTCAATGGACCCGTTCGAATTTTAACTAAGTAAAAAGTACAGAAATTGAGGTTTTGCAATATAATTGTGTTTAAAAGTTCCTAATCAATTACATGAACACCTAATATTTGATTAAAACTTGTTTTACAGTACATTTTGTAGAGGTTTCGGACGAGCGGGTCGAAATGGACCTTTCAATGGACCCGTTGGAATTTTAACTAAGTAAAAAGTACATAAATTGAGGTTTTGCAATATAATTGTGTTGAAAAGCTCCTAATCAATTATTTGAACTCTTAATATTTGATTAAAACTTGTTTTGCGGTCCTTTTTGTAGAGGTTTCGGACGAGCAGGTCTAAATGGGCCTTTCAATGGACCCGTTGGAATTTTAACTGAGTAAAAAGTACAGAAATTGAGGTTTTGCAATAAAATTGTGTTGAAAAGCTCCTAATCAATTATTTGAACTCCTGATATTTGATTAAAACTTGTTTTGTAGTCCTTTTTGTAGAGGTTTCGGACGAGCAGGTCTAAATGGGCCTTTTAATGGACCCGTTGGAATTTTAACTGAGTAAAAAGTACAGAAATTGAGGTTTTACAATATAACTGTGTTGAAAAGCTCCTAATCAATTATTTGAACTCCTGATATTTGATTAAAACTTGTTTTCCAGTCCTTTTTGTAGAGGTTTCGGACGAGCGGGTCGAAATGGGCCTTTCAATGGACCCGTTGGAATTTTAAATGAGTAAAAAGAACAGAAATTGAGGTTTTGTAATATAATTGTGTTGAAAAGCTCCTAATCAATTACATGAACTCCAAAATTTTGATTAAATCTTGTTTTGCAGTCATTTTTGTAGAGGTTTCGGATGAGCGTATCGAAATGGGCCTTTCAATGAACCCGTTGGCATTTTAACTGAGTAAAAAGTACAGTAATTGAGGTTTTGCAATTTAATTGTGTTGAAAAGCTCCTCGTAAATTATTTGAACTCCTAATATTTGAATAAAACATTTTTGCGGTCCTTTTTGTAGAGGTTTCGGACGAGGAGGTCTAAATGGGCCTTTCATTGGACCCGTTGGAATTTTTACAGAGTAAAAAGTACAAAAATTGAGGTTTTGCAATATAATTGATTTGAAAAGTTCCTAATCAATTATTTGAACTCCTAATATTTGACTAAAACTTGTTTTGCGGTCCTTTTTGTAGAGGTTTTAGACGAGCAGGTCTAAATGGGCCTTTGAATGGACCCGTTGGAATTTTAACTGAGTAAAAGGTACAGAAATTGAGGTTTTGAAATATAATTGTGTTGAAAAGCTCAAAAACAATTATTTGAACTCCTAATATTTGAATAAAACATTTTTGCGGTCCTTTTTGAAGAGGTTTCGGACGAGCAGGTCTAAATGGGCCTTTTAATGGACCCGTTGGAATTTTAACTGAGTAAAAAGTACAGAAATTGAGGTTTTGCAATATAATTGTGTTGACAAGCTCCTACTCAATTATTTGAACTCCTAATATTTGATTAAAACATGTTTTGCGGTCCTTTTTGTAGAGGTTTCGGACGAGCAGGTCTAAATGGGCCTTTCAATGGACCCGTTCGAATTTTAACTAAGTAAAAAGTACAGAAATTGAGGTTTTGCAATATAATTGTGTTGAAAAGCTCCTACTCAATTACATGAACTCCTAAAATTCGATTAAAACTTGTTTTGCAGTCCTTTTTGTAGAGGTTTCGGACGAGCGGGTCGAAATGGGCCTTTCAATGGACCCGTTGGAATTTTAACTGAGTAAAAAGTACATAAAATGAGGTTTTGCAATATAATTGTGGTGAAAAGCTCCTAATCAATTATTTTAACTCCTAATATTTGTTTAAAACTTGTTTTGCGGTCCTTTTTGTGGAGGTTTCGGACGAGCAGGTCTAAATGGGCCTTTCAATGGACCCGTTGGAATTTTAACTGAGTAAAAAGTACAGAAAATTGAGGTTTTGCAATATAATTGTGTTGAAAAGCTCCTAATAAATTATTTGAACTCCTAATATTTGATTAAAACATGTTTTGCGGTCCTTTTTGTAGAGGTTTCGGACGAGCAGGTCTAAATGGGCCTTTCAATGGACCCGTTCGAATTTTAACTAAGTAAAAAGTACAGAAATTGAGGTTTTGCAATATAATTGTGTTGAAAAGATCCTAATCAATTACATTAACTCCTAATATTTGATTAAAACTTGTTTTACAGTCCATTTTGTAGAGGTTTCGGACGAGCGGGTCGAAATGTGCCTTTCAATGGACCCATTGGAATTTTAACTAAGTAAAAAGTACATAAATTGAGGTTTTGCAATATAATTGTGTTGAAAAGCTCCTAATCAATTATTTGAACTCCTAATATTTGATTAAAACTTGTTTTGCGGTCCTTTTTGTAGAGGTTTCGGACGAGCAGGTCTAAATGGGCCATTCAATGGACCCGTTGGAATTTTAACTGAGTAAAAAGTACAGAAATTGAGGTTTTGCAATAAAATTGTGTTGAAAAGCTCCTAATCAATTATTTGAACTCCTGATATTTGATTAAAACTTGTTTTGTAGTCCTTTTTGTAGAGGTTTCGGACGAGCAGGTCTAAATGGGCCTTTTAATGGACCCGTTGGAATTTTAACTGAGTAAAAAGTACAGAAATTGAGGTTTTACAATATAATTGTGTTGAAAAGCTCCTAATCAATTATTTGAACTCCTGATATTTGATTAAAACTTGTTTTGCAGTCCTTTTTGTAGAGGTTTCGGACGAGCGGGTCGAAATGGGCCTTTCAATGGACCCGTTGAAATTTTAAATGAGTAAAAAGAACAGAAATTGAGGTTTTGTAATATAATTGTGTTGAAAAGCTCCTAATCAATTACATGAACTCCAAAAATTTGATTAAAACTTGTTTTGCAGTCATTTTTGTAGAGGTTTCGGACGAGCGGATCGAAATGGGCCTTTCAATGAACTCGTTGGAATTTTAACTGAGTAAAAAGTACAGTAATTGAGGTTTTGCAATTTAATTGTGTTGAAAAGCTCCTAGTAAATTATTTGAACTCCTAATATTTGAATAAAACATTTTTGCGGTCATTTTTGTAGAGGTTTCGGACGAGGAGGTCTAAATGGGCCTTTCATTGGACCCGTTGGAATTTTTACTGAGTAAAAAGTACAAAAATTGAGGTTTTGCAATATAATTGATTTGAAAAGCTCCTAATCAATTATTTGAACTCCTAATATTTGACTAAAACTTGTTTTGCGGTCCTTTTTGTAGAGGTTTTAGACGAGCAGATCTAAATGGGCCTTTCAATGAACCCGTTGGAATTTTAACTGAGCAAAAAGTACAGAAATTGAGGTTTTGAAATATAATTGTGTTGAAAAGCTCAAAATCAATTATTTGAACTCCTAATAATTGAATAAAACATTTTTGCGGTCCTTTTTGTAGAGGTTTCGGACGAGCAGGTCTAAATGGGCCTTTCAATGGACCCGTTGGAATTTTAACTGTGTAAAAAGTACATAAATTGAGGTTTTGAAATATAATTGTGTTGAAAAGCTCCTAATCAATTACATGAACTCCTAAAATTTGATTAAAACTTGTTTTGCAGTCCTTTTTGTAGAGGTTTCGGACGAGCGGGTCGAAATGGGCCTTTCAATGGACCCGTTGGAATTTTAAATGAGTAAAAAGTACAGAAATTGAGGTTTTGCAATATAATTGTGTTGAAAAGCTCCTACTCAATTACATGAACTCCTAAAATTTGATTAAAACTTGTTTTGCAGTCCTTTTGTAGAGGTTTCGGACGAGCGGGTCGAAATGGACCTTTCAATGGACCCGTTGGAATTTTAACTGAGAAAAAAGTACATAAATTGAGGTTTTGCAATATAATTGTGTTGAAAAGCTCCTAATCAATTATTTGAACTCCTAATATATGTTTAAAACTTGTTTTGCGGTCCTTTTGTGGAGGTTTCGGACGAGCAGGTCTAAATGGGCTTTTCAATGGACCCGTTGGAATTTTAACTGAGTAAAAAGTACAGAAATTGAGGTTTTGCAATATAATTGTGTTGAAAAGCTCCTAATCAATTATTTGAACTCCTAATATTTGATTAAAACATGTTTTGCGGTCCTTTTTGTAAAGGTTTCGGAGGAGCAGGTCTAAATGGGCCTTTCAATGGACCCGTTGGAATTTTAACTGAGTAAAAAGTACAAAAATTGAGGTTTTGCAATATAATTGTGTTGAAAAGCTCCTAATCAATTATTTTAACTCCTAATATTTGAATAAAACATTTTTGCGGTCTTTTTTGTAGAGGTTTCGGACGAGCAGGTCTAAATGGGCCTTTTAATGGACCCGTTGGAATTTTAACTTAGTAAAAAGAACAGAAATTTAGGTTTTGCAATATAATTGTGTTGAAAAGCTCCTAATCAATTATTTGAACTCCTGATATTTGATTAAAACTTGTTTTGCAGTCCTTTTTGTAGAGGTTTCGGACGAGCGGGTCGAAATGGGCCTTTCAATGGACCCGTTGGAATTTTAAATGAGTAAAAAGAACAGAAATTGAGGTTTTGTAATATAATTGTGTTGAAAATCTCCTAATCAATTACATGAACTCCAAAAATTTGATTAAAACTTGTTTTGCAGTCATTTTTGTAGAGGTTTCGAACGAGCGGGTCGAAATGGGCCTTTCAATGAACCCGTTGGAAGTTTAACTGAGTAAAAAGTACAGTAATTGAGGTTTTGCAATTTAATTGTGTTGAAAAGCTCCTAGTAAATTATTTGAACTCCTAATATTTGAATAAAACATTTTTGCGGTCATTTTTGTAGAGGTTTCGGACGAGGAGGTCTAAATGGGCCTTTCATTGGACCCGTTGGAATTTTTACTGAGTAAAAAGTACAAAAATTGAGGTTTTGCAATATAATTGATTTGAAAAGCTCCAAATCAATTATTTGAACTCCTAATATTTGACTAAAACTTGTTTTGCGGTCCTTTTTGTAGAGGTTTTAGACGAGCAGGTCTAAATGGGCCTTTCAATGGACCCGTTGGAATTTTAACTGAGTAAAAAGTACAGAAATTGAGGTTTTGCAATATAATTGTGTTGAAAAGTTCAAAATCAATTATTTGAACTCCTAATATTTGAATAAAACATTTTGCGGTCCTTTTTGTAGAGGTTTCGGACGAGCAGGTCTAAATGGGCCTTTCAATGGACCCGTTGGAATTTTAACTGTGTAACAAATTCAGAAATTGAGGTTTTGCAATATAATTGTGTTGAAAAGCTCCTAATCAATTACATGAACTCCTAAAATTTGATTAAAACTTGTTTTGCAGTACTTTTTGTAGAGGTTTCGGACAAGCGGGTCGAAATGGGCCTTTCAATGGACCCGTTGGAATTTTAACTGAGTAAAAAGTACAGAAATTGAGGTTTTGCAATATAATTGTGTTCAAAAGCTCCTAATCAATTATTTGAACATTTAATATTTGAATAAAATATTTTTGCGGTCCTTTTTGTAGAGGTTTCGGACGAGCATGTCTAAATGGGCCTTTCAATGGACCTGTTGGAATTTTAAATGAGTAAAAAGTACAGGTTTTGCAATATAATTGTGTTGAAAAGCTCCTAATCAATTACATGAACTCCTAAAATTTAATTAAAACGTGTTTTGCAGTCCTTTTTGTAGAGGTTTCAGACGAGCGGGTCGAAATGGGCCTTTCAATTGACCCGTTGGAATTTTAAATGAGTAAAAAGTACAGAAATTGAGGTTTTGCAATATAATTGTGTTGAAAAGCTCCTAATCAATTATTTGAACTTCTAATATTTGAATAAAACATTTTTGCGGTCCTTTTTGTAGAGGTTTCGGACGAGCAGGTCTAAATCGGCCTTTCAATGGACCCGTTGGAATTTTAACTGAGTAAAAAGTATAGAAATTGAGGGAAATCTAAATGAGTAAAAAGTACAGAAATTGTGGTTTTGCAATATAATTGTGTTGAAAAGCTCCTAATCAATTACATGAACTCCTAAAATTTGATTAAAACTTGTTTTGCAGTCCTTTTTGTAGAGGTTTCGGACGAGCGGTTCGAAATGGGACTTTCAATGGACATGTTGGAATTTTAACTGAGTAAAAATTACAGAAATTGCGGTTTTGCAATATAATTGTGTTGAAAAGCTCCTAATCAATTATTTGAACTCCTAATATTTGAATAAAACATTTTTGCGGTCCTTTTTGTAGAGGTTTCGGACGAGCAGGTCTAAATGGGCCTTTCAATGGACCCGTTGGAATTTTAACTGAGAAAAAGTACAGAAATTGAGGTTTTGCAATATAATTGTGTTCAAAAGCTCCTAATCAATTATTTGAACTCCTAATATTTGAATAAAACATTTTTGCGGTCCTTTTTGTAGAGGTTTCTGACGAGCAGGTCTAAATGGGCCTTTCAATGGACCCGTTGGAATTTTAACTGAGTAAAAAGTACAGAAATTGAGGTTTTGCAATATAATTGTGTTGAAAAGCTCCTAATCAATTACATGAACTCCTAAAATTTGATTAAAACTTGTTTTGCAGTCCTTTTTGTAGAGGTTTTGGACGAGCGGGTCGAAATGGGCCTTTCAATGGACCCGTTGGAATTTTTACTGAGTAAAAAGTACAGCAATTGAGGTTTTGCAATATAATTGTGTTGAAAAGCTCCTAATAAATTATTTGAACTCCTAATATTTGAAAAAAACATTTTTGCGGTCCTTTTGTAGAGGTTTCGGTCGAGCAGGTCTAAATGGGCCTTTCAATGGACCCGTTGGAATTTTAACTGAGTAAAAAGTAAAGAACTTGAGGTTTTGCAATGTAATTGTGTTGAAAATATCCTAATTAATTACATGAACTCCTAAAATTTGATTAAAACTTGTTTTGCAGTCCTTTTTGTTGAGGTTTCAGACGAGCGGGTCGAAATGGGCCTTTCAATGGACCCGTTGGAATTTTAAATGAGTAAAAAGTACAGAAATTGAGGTTTTGCAATATAATTGTGTTGAAAAGCTCCTAATCAATTATTTGAACTCCTAATATTTTAATAAAACATTTTTGCGGTCCTTTTTGTAGAGGTTTCGGACGAGGAGGTCTAAATGGGCCTTTCAATGGACCTGTTGGAATTTTAACTGAGTAAAAAGTACAGAAATTGAGGTTTTGCAATATATTTGTGTTGAAAAGCTCCTAATCAATTATTTGAACTGCTAATATTTGAATAAAACATTTTTGCGGTCCTTTTTGTAGAGGTTTCAGACGAGCAGGTCTAAATGGGCCTTTCAATGGACCCGTTGGAATTTTAAATGAGTAAAAAGTACAGAAATTGTGGTTTTGCAATATAATTGTGTTGAAAAGCTCCTAATCAATTACATGAACTCCTAAAATTTGATTAAAACTTGTTTTGCAGTCCTTTTTGTAGAGGTTTCGGACGAGCGGTTCGAAATGGGACTTTCAATGGAGCTGTTGGAATTTTAACTGAGTAAAAATTACAGAAATTGCGGTTTTGCAATATAATTGTGTTGAAAAGCTCCTAATCAATTATTTGAACTCCTAATATTTGAATAAAACATTTTTGCGGTCCTTTTTGTAGAGGTTTCGGACGAGCAGGTCTAAATGGGCCTTTCAATGGACCCGTTGGAATTTTAACTGAGAAAAAGTACAGAAATTGAGGTTTTGCAATATAATTGTGTTCAAAAGCTCCTAATCAATTATTTGAACTCCTAATATTTGAATAAAACATTTTTGCGGTCCTTTTTGTAGAGGTTTCTGACGAGCAGGTCTAAATGGGCCTTTCAATGGACCCGTTGGAATTTTAACTGAGTAAAAAGTACAGAAATTGAGGTTTTGCAATATATATGTGTTTAAAAGCTCCTAATCAATTACATGAACTCCTAAAATTTGATTAAAACTTGTTTTGCAGTCCTTTTTGTAGAGGTTTCGGACGAGCGGTTCGAAATGGGCCTTTCAATGGACCCGTTGGAATTTTTACTGAGTAAAAAGTACAGCAATTGAGGTTTTGCAATATAATTGTGTTGAAAAGCTCCTAATAAATTATTTGAACTCCTAAAATTTGAATAAAACATTTTTTCGGTCCTTTTTGTAGAGGTTTCGGACGAGCATGTCTAAATGGGCCTTTCAATGGACCTGTTGGAATTTTAAATGAGTAAAAAGTACAGGTTTTGCAATATAATTGTGTTGAAAAGCTCCTAATCAATTACATGAACTCCTAAAATTTAATTAAAACGTGTTTTGCAGTCCTTTTTGTAGAGGTTTCAGACGAGCGGGTCGAAATGGGCCTTTCAATTGACCCGTTGGAATTTTAAATGAGTAAAAAGTACAGAAATTGAGGTTTTGCAATATAATTGTGTTGAAAAGCTCCTAATCAATTATTTGAACTTCTAATATTTGAATAAAACATTTTTGCGGTCCTTTTTGTAGAGGTTTCGGACGAGCAGGTCTAAATCGGCCTTTCAATGGACCCGTTGGAATTTTAACTGAGTAAAAAGTATAGAAATTGAGGGAAATCTAAATGAGTAAAAAGTACAGAAATTGTGGTTTTGCAATATAATTGTGTTGAAAAGCTCCTAATCAATTACATGAACTCCTAAAATTTGATTAAAACTTGTTTTGCAGTCCTTTTTGTAGAGGTTTCGGACGAGCGGTTCGAAATGGGACTTTCAATGGACATGTTGGAATTTTAACTGAGTAAAAATTACAGAAATTGCGGTTTTGCAATATAATTGTGTTGAAAAGCTCCTAATCAATTATTTGAACTCCTAATATTTGAATAAAACATTTTTGCGGTCCTTTTTGTAGAGGTTTCGGACGAGCAGGTCTAAATGGGCCTTTCAATGGACCCGTTGGAATTTTAACTGAGAAAAAGTACAGAAATTGAGGTTTTGCAATATAATTGTGTTCAAAAGCTCCTAATCAATTATTTGAACTCCTAATATTTGAATAAAACATTTTTGCGGTCCTTTTTGTAGAGGTTTCTGACGAGCAGGTCTAAATGGGCCTTTCAATGGACCCGTTGGAATTTTAACTGAGTAAAAAGTACAGAAATTGAGGTTTTGCAATATAATTGTGTTGAAAAGCTCCTAATCAATTACATGAACTCCTAAAATTTGATTAAAACTTGTTTTGCAGTCCTTTTTGTAGAGGTTTTGGACGAGCGGGTCGAAATGGGCCTTTCAATGGACCCGTTGGAATTTTTACTGAGTAAAAAGTACAGCAATTGAGGTTTTGCAATATAATTGTGTTGAAAAGCTCCTAATAAATTATTTGAACTCCTAATATTTGAAAAAAACATTTTTGCGGTCCTTTTGTAGAGGTTTCGGTCGAGCAGGTCTAAATGGGCCTTTCAATGGACCCGTTGGAATTTTAACTGAGTAAAAAGTAAAGAACTTGAGGTTTTGCAATGTAATTGTGTTGAAAATATCCTAATTAATTACATGAACTCCTAAAATTTGATTAAAACTTGTTTTGCAGTCCTTTTTGTTGAGGTTTCAGACGAGCGGGTCGAAATGGGCCTTTCAATGGACCCGTTGGAATTTTAAATGAGTAAAAAGTACAGAAATTGAGGTTTTGCAATATAATTGTGTTGAAAAGCTCCTAATCAATTATTTGAACTCCTAATATTTTAATAAAACATTTTTGCGGTCCTTTTTGTAGAGGTTTCGGACGAGGAGGTCTAAATGGGCCTTTCAATGGACCTGTTGGAATTTTAACTGAGTAAAAAGTACAGAAATTGAGGTTTTGCAATATATTTGTGTTGAAAAGCTCCTAATCAATTATTTGAACTGCTAATATTTGAATAAAACATTTTTGCGGTCATTTTTGTAGAGGTTTCAGACGAGCAGGTCTAAATGGGCCTTTCAATGGACCCGTTAGAATTTTAAATGAGTAAAAAGTACAGAAATTGTGGTTTTGCAATATAATTGTGTTGAAAAGCTCCTAATCAATTACATGAACTCCTAAAATTTGATTAAAACTTGTTTTGCAGTCCTTTTTGTAGAGGTTTCGGACGAGCGGTTCGAAATGGGACTTTCAATGGAGCTGTTGGAATTTTAACTGAGTAAAAATTACAGAAATTGCGGTTTTGCAATATAATTGTGTTGAAAAGCTCCTAATCAATTATTTGAACTCCTAATATTTGAATAAAACATTTTTGCGGTCCTTTTTGTAGAGGTTTCGGACGAGCAGGTCTAAATGGGCCTTTCAATGGACCCGTTGGAATTTTAACTGAGAAAAAGTACAGAAATTGAGGTTTTGCAATATAATTGTGTTCAAAAGCTCCTAATCAATTATTTGAACTCCTAATATTTGAATAAAACATTTTTGCGGTCCTTTTTGTAGAGGTTTCTGACGAGCAGGTCTAAATGGGCCTTTCAATGGACCCGTTGGAATTTTAACTGAGTAAAAAGTACAGAAATTGAGGTTTTGCAATATATATGTGTTTAAAAGCTCCTAATCAATTACATGAACTCCTAAAATTTGATTAAAACTTGTTTTGCAGTCCTTTTTGTAGAGGTTTCGGACGAGCGGTTCGAAATGGGCCTTTCAATGGACCCGTTGGAATTTTTACTGAGTAAAAAGTACAGCAATTGAGGTTTTGCAATATAATTGTGTTGAAAAGCTCCTAATAAATTATTTGAACTCCTAAAATTTGAATAAAACATTTTTTCGGTCCTTTTTGTAGAGGTTTCGGACGAGCAGGTCTAAATGGGCCTTTCAATGGACCCGTTGGAATTTTAACTGAGTAAAAAGTAAAGAACTTGAGGTTTTGCAATGTAGTTGTGTTGAAAATATCCTAATTAATTACATGAACTCCTAAAATTTGATTAAAACTTGTTTTGCAGTCCTTTTTGTAGAGGTTTCGGACGAGAGGGTCGAAATGGGCCTTTCAATGGACCCGTTGGAATTTTAAATGAGTAAAAAGTACATAAATTGAGGTTTTGCAATATAATTGTGTTGAAAAGCTCCTAATCAATTATTTGAACTCCTAATATTTTTATAAAACATTTTTGCGGTCCTTTTTCTAGAGGTTTCGGACGAGGAGGTCTAAATGGGCCTTTCAATGGACCTGTTGGAATTTTAACTGAGTAAAAAGTACAGAAATTGAGGTTTTGCAATATATTTGTGTTGAAAAGCTCCTAATCAATTATTTGAACTGCTAATATTTGAATAAAATATTTTTGCGGTCCTTTTTGTAGAGGTTTCAGACGAGCAGGTCTAAATGGGCCTTTCAATGGACCCGTTGGAATTTTAAATGAGTAAAAAGTACAGAAATTGTGGTTTTGCAATATAATTGTGTTGAAAAGCTCCTAATCAATTACATGAACTCCTAAAATTTGATTAAAACTTGTTTTGCAGTCCTTTTTGTAGAGGTTTCGGACGAGCGGTTCGAAATGGGACTTTCAATGGACCTGTTGGAATTTTAACTGAGTAAAAATTACAGAAATTGCGGTTTTGCAATATAATTGTGTTGAAAAGCTCCTAATCAATTATTTGAACTCCTAATATTTGAATAAAACATTTTTGCGGTCCTTTTTGTAGAGGTTTCGGACGAGCAGGTCTAAATGGGCCTTTCAATGGACCCGTTGGAATTTTTACTGAGTAAAAAGTACAGCAATTGAGGTTTTGCAATATAATTGTGTTGAAAAGCTCCTAATAAATTATTTGAACTCCTAATATTTGAATAAAACATTTTTGCGGTCCTTTTTGTAGAGGTTTCGGACGAGCAGGTCTAAATGGGCCTTTCAATGGACCCGTTGGAATTTTAACTGAGTAAAAAGTAAAGAACTTGAGGTTTTGCAATGTAGTTGTGTTGAAAATATCCTAATTAATTACATGAACTCCTAAAATTTGATTAAAACTTGTTTTGCAGTCCTTTTTGTAGAGGTTTCGGACGAGCGGGTCGAAATGGGCCTTTCAATGGACCCGTTGGAATTTTAAATGAGTAAAAAGTACATAAATTGAGGTTTTGCAATATAATTGTGTTGAAAAGCTCCTAATCAATTATTTGAACTCCTAATATTTTTATAAAACATTTTTGCGGTCCTTTTTGTAGAGGTTTCGAACGAGGAGGTCTAAATGGGTCTTTCAATGGACCTGTTGGAATTTTAACTGAGTAAAAAGTACAGAAATTGAGGTTTTGCAATATATTTGTGTTGAAAAGCTCCTAATCAATTATTTGAACTGCTAATATTTGAATAAAACATTTTTGCGGTCCTTTTTGTAGAGGTTTCAGACGAGCAGGTCTAAATGGGCCTTTCAATGGACCCGTTAGAATTTTAACTGAGTAAAAAGTACAGAAATTGAGGTTTTGCAATATAATTGTGTTGAAAAGCTCCTAATAAATTACATGAACTCCTAAAATTTGATTAAAACTTGTTTTGCGGTCCTTTTTGTAGAGGTTTCGGACGAGCGGGTCGAAATGAGCCTTTCAATGGACCCGTTGGAATTTTAACTGAGTAAAAAGTACAGTAATTGAGGTTTTGCAATATAATTGTGTTGAAAAGCTCCTAATCAATTATTTGAACTCCTAATATTTGAATAAAACATTTTTGCGGTCCTTTTTGTAGAGGTTTCGGACGAGCAGGTCTAAATGGGCCTTTTAATGGACCCGTTGGAATTTTAACTGAGTAAAAAGTACAGAAATTGAGGTTTTTCAATATAATTGTTTTCAAAAGCTCCTAATCAATTATTTGAACTCCTAAAATTCGAATAAAACATTTTTGCGGTCCATTTTGTGAGGGTTTCGGACGATGAGGTCTAAATGGTCCTTTCAATGGACCCGTTGGAATTTTAAATGAGTAAAATGTACAGAAATTGAGGTTTTGCAATATAATTGTGTTCAAAAGCTCCTAATCAATTATTTGAACTCCTAATATTTGAATAAAACATTTTTGCGGTCCTTTTTGTAGAAGTTTCAGACGAGCAGGTCTAAATGGGCCTTTCAATGGACCCGTTGGAATTTTAACTGAGTAAAAAGTACATAAATTGAGGTTTTTCAATATAATTGTGTTCAAAAGCTCCTAATCAATTATTTGAACTCCTAATATTTGAATAAAACATTTTTGCGGTCCTTTTTGTAGAGGTTTCTGACGAGCAGGTCTAAATGGGCCTTTCAATGGGCCAATTGGAATTTTAACTGAGTAAAAAGTACAGAAATTGAAGTTTTGCAATATATATGTGTTGAAAAGCTCCTAATCAATTACATGAACTCCTAAAATTTGATTAAAACTTGTTTTGCATTCCTTTTTGTAGAGGTTTCGGACGAGCGGGTCGAAATGGGCCTTTCAATGGACCCGTTGGAATTTTAACAGAGTAAAAAGTATAAAAATTGCGGTTTTACAATAGAATTGTGTTGAAAAGCTCCTAATCAATTACATGAACTCCTAAAATTTGATTAAAACTTGTTTTGCGGTCCTTTTTGTCGAGGTTTCGGACGAGCAGGTCTAAATGGGCCTTTCAATGGACCCGTTGGAATTTTAACTGAGTAAAAAGTAAAGAACTTGAGGTTTTGCAATGTAATTGTGTTGAAAAGCTCCTAATTAATTACATGAACTCCTAAAATTTGATTAAAACTTGTTTTGCAGTCCTTTTTGTAGAGGTTTCGGACGAGCGGGTCGAAATGGGCCTTTCAATGGACCCGTTGGAATTTTAAATGAGTAAAAAGTACAGAAATTGAGGTTTTGCAATATAATTGTGTTGAAAAGCTCCTAATAATTTATTTGAACTCCTAATATTTTAATAAAACATTTTTGGGGTCCTTTTTGTAGAGGTTTCGGACGAGCAGGTCTAAATGGGCCTTTCAATGGACCTGTTGGAATTTTAAATGTGTAAAAATTACAGATATTGAGGTTTTGCAATATATTTGTGTTGAAAAGCTCCTAATGAATTATTTGAACTCCTAATATTTGAATAAAACATTTTTGCGGTCCTTTTTGTAGAGGTTTCAGACTAGCAGGTCTAAATGGGCCTTTCAATGGACCCATTGGAATTTTAACTGAGTAAAAAGTACAGAAATTGAGGTTTTGCAATATAATTGTGTTGAAAAGCTCCTAATCAATTACATGAACTCCTAAAATTTGATTAAAACTAGTTTTGCTGTCCTTTTTGTAGATTTTTCGGACGAGCGGGTCGAAATGGGCCTTTCAATGGACCCGTTGGAATTTTTACTGAGTAAAAAGTATAGTAATTGAGGTTTTGCAATATAATTGTGTTGAAAAGCTCCTAGTCAATTATTGGAACTCCTAATATTTGAATAAAACATTTTTGCGGTCCTTTTTGTACAGGTTTCGGACGAGCAGGTCTAAATGGGCCTTTCAATGGACCCGTTGGAATTTTAACTGAGTAAAAAGTACAGAAATTTAGGTTTTTCAATATAATAGTGTTCAAAAGCTCCTAATCAATTATTTGAACTCCTAATATTTGAATAAAACATTTTTGCGGTCCTTTTTGTTGAGGTTTCGGACGAGCAGGTCTAAATGGGCCTTTCAATGGACCCGTTGGAATTTTAACTGAGTAAAAAGTACTGAAATTGAGGTTTTGCAATATAATTGTGTTGAAAAGCTCCTAATCAATTACATGAACTCCTAAAATTCGAATAAAACATTTTTGCGGTCCTTTTTGTAGAGGTTTCGGACGATGAGGTCTAAATGGGCCTTTCAATGGACCCGTTGGAATTTTAACTGAGTAAAAAGTACAGAAATTGAGGTTTTGCAATATATATGTGTTGAAAAGCTCCTAATCAATTACATGAACTCCTAAAATTTGATTAAAACTTGTTTTGCATTCCTTTTTGTAGAGGTTTCGGACGAGCGGGTCGAAATGGGCCTTTCAATGGACCCGTTGGAATTTTAACAGAGTAAAAAGTATAAAAATTGCGGTTTTACAATAGAATTGTGTTGAAAAGCTCCTAATCAATTACATGAACTCCTAAAATTTGATTAAAACTTGTTTTGCGGTCCTTTTTGTCGAGGTTTCGGACGAGCAGGTCTAAATGGGCCTTTCAATGGACCCGTTGGAATTTTAACTGAGTAAAAAGTAAAGAACTTGAGGTTTTGCAATGTAATTGTGTTGAAAAGCTCCTAATTAATTACATGAACTCCTAAAATTTGATTAAAACTTGTTTTGCAGTCCTTTTTGTAGAGGTTTCGGACGAGCGGGTCGAAATGGGCCTTTCAATGGACCCGTTGGAATTTTAAATGAGTAAAAAGTACATAAATTGAGGTTTTGCAATATAATTGTGTTGAAAAGCTCCTAATAATTTATTTGAACTCCTAATATTTTAATAAAACATTTTTGGAGTCCTTTTTGTAGAGGTTTCGGACGAGCAGGTCTAAATGGGCCTTTCAATGGACCTGTTGGAATTTTAAATGTGTAAAAATTACAGATATTGAGGTTTTGCAATATATTTGTGTTGAAAAGCTCCTAATGAATTATTTGAACTCCTAATATTTGAATAAAACATTTTTGCGGTCCTTTTTGTAGAGGTTTCAGACGAGCAGGTCTAAATGGGCCTTTCAATGGACCCATTGGAATTTTAACTGAGTAAAAAGTACAGAAATTGAGGTTTTGCAATATAATTGTGTTGAAAAGCTCCTAATCAATTACATGAACTCCTAAAATTTGATTAAAACTAGTTTTGCGGTCCTTTTTGTAGATTTTTCGGACGAGCGGGTCGAAATGGGCCTTTCAATGGACCCGTTGGAATTTTTACTGAGTAAAAAGTATAGTAATTGAGGTTTTGCAATATAATTGTGTTGAAAAGCTCCTAGTCAATTATTGGAACTCCTAATATTTGAATAAAACATTTTTGCGGTCCTTTTTGTACAGGTTTCGGACGAGCAGGTCTAAATGGGCCTTTCAATGGACCCGTTGGAATTTTAACTGAGTAAAAAGTACAGAAATTTAGGTTTTTCAATATAATAATGTTCAAAAGCTCCTAATCAATTATTTGAACTCCTAATATTTGAATAAAACATTTTTGCGGTCCTTTTTGTTGAGGTTTCGGACGAGCAGGTCTAAATGGGCCTTTCAATGGACCCGTTGGAATTTTAACTGAGTAAAAAGTACTGAAATTGAGGTTTTGCAATATAATTGTGTTGAAAAGCTCCTAATCAATTACATGAACTCCTAAAATTCGAATAAAACATTTTTGCGGTCCTTTTTGTAGAGGTTTCGGACGATGAGGTCTAAATGGGCCTTTCAATGGACCCGTTGGAATTTTAACTGAGTAAAAAGTACAGAAATTTAGGTTTTTCAATATAATTGTGTTGAAAAGCTCCTAATAAATTATTTGAACTCCTAATATTTGAATAAAACATTTTTGCGGTCCTTTTTGTAGAGGTTTCAGACGAGCAGGTCTAAATGGGCCTTTCAATGAACCCGTTGGAATTTTAACTGAGTAAAAAGTAAAGAACTTGAGGTTTTGCAATGTAATTGTGTTGAAAAGCTCCTAATTAATTACTTGAACTCCTAAAATTTGATTAAAACTTGTTTTGCAGTCCTTTTTGTAAAGGTTTCGGACGAGCGGGTCGAAATGGGCTTTTCAATGGACCCGTTGGAATTTTAAATGAGTAAAAAGTACAGAAATTGAGGTTTTGCAATATAATTGTGTTGAAAAGCTCCTAATCAACTATTTGAACTCCTAATATTTTAATAAAACATTTTTGCGGTCCTTTTTGTAGAAGTTTCAGACGAGCAGGTCTAAATGGGCCTTTCAATGGACCCGTTGGAATTTTAACTGAGTAAAAAGTACATAAATTGAGGTTTTTCAATATAATTGTGTTCAAAAGCTCCTAATCAATTATTTGAACTCCTAATATTTGAATAAAACATTTTTGCGGTCATTTTTGTAGAGGTTTCTGACGAGCAGGTCTAAATGGGCCTTTCAATGGACCCGTTGGAATTTTAACTAAGTAAAAAGTACAGAAATTGAGGTTTTGCAATATATATGTGTTGAAAAGCTCCTAATCAATTACATGAACTCCTAAAATTTGATTAAAACTTGTTTTGCATTCCTTTTTGTAGAGGTTTCGGACGAGCGGGTCGAAATGGGCCTTTCAATGGACCCGTTGGAATTTTAACAGAGTAAAAAGTATAAAAATTGCGGTTTTACAATAGAATTGTGTTGAAAAGCTCCTAATCAATTACATGAACTCCTAAAATTTGATTAAAACTTGTTTTGCGGTCCTTTTTGTCGAGGTTTCGGACGAGCAGGTCTAAATGGGCCTTTCAATGGACCCGTTGGAATTTTAACTGAGTAAAAAGTAAAGAACTTGAGGTTTTGCAATGTAATTGTGTTGAAAAGCTCCTAATTAATTACATGAACTCCTAAAATTTGATTAAAACTTGTTTTGCAGTCCTTTTTGTAGAGGTTTCGGACGAGCGGGTCGAAATGGGCCTTTCAATGGACCCGTTGGAATTTTAAATGAGTAAAAAGTACATAAATTGAGGTTTTGCAATATAATTGTGTTGAAAAGCTCCTAATAATTTATTTGAACTCCTAATATTTTAATAAAACATTTTTGGAGTCCTTTTTGTAGAGGTTTCGGACGAGCAGGTCTAAATGGGCCTTTCAATGGACCTGTTGGAATTTTAAATGTGTAAAAATTACAGATATTGAGGTTTTGCAATATATTTGTGTTGAAAAGCTCCTAATGAATTATTTGAACTCCTAATATTTGAATAAAACATTTTTGCGGTCCTTTTTGTAGAGGTTTCAGACGAGCAGGTCTAAATGGGCCTTTCAATGGACCCATTGGAATTTTAACTGAGTAAAAAGTACAGAAATTGAGGTTTTGCAATATAATTGTGTTGAAAAGCTCCTAATCAATTACATGAACTCCTAAAATTTGATTAAAACTAGTTTTGCGGTCCTTTTTGTAGATTTTTCGGACGAGCGGGTCGAAATGGGCCTTTCAATGGACCCGTTGGAATTTTTACTGAGTAAAAAGTATAGTAATTGAGGTTTTGCAATATAATTGTGTTGAAAAGCTCCTAGTCAATTATTGGAACTCCTAATATTTGAATAAAACATTTTTGCGGTCCTTTTTGTACAGGTTTCGGACGAGCAGGTCTAAATGGGCCTTTCAATGGACCCGTTGGAATTTTAACTGAGTAAAAAGTACAGAAATTTAGGTTTTTCAATATAATAATGTTCAAAAGCTCCTAATCAATTATTTGAACTCCTAATATTTGAATAAAACATTTTTGCGGTCCTTTTTGTTGAGGTTTCGGACGAGCAGGTCTAAATGGGCCTTTCAATGGACCCGTTGGAATTTTAACTGAGTAAAAAGTACTGAAATTGAGGTTTTGCAATATAATTGTGTTGAAAAGCTCCTAATCAATTACATGAACTCCTAAAATTCGAATAAAACATTTTTGCGGTCCTTTTTGTAGAGGTTTCGGACGATGAGGTCTAAATGGGCCTTTCAATGGACCCGTTGGAATTTTAACTGAGTAAAAAGTACAGAAATTTAGGTTTTTCAATATAATTGTGTTGAAAAGCTCCTAATAAATTATTTGAACTCCTAATATTTGAATAAAACATTTTTGCGGTCCTTTTTGTAGAGGTTTCAGACGAGCAGGTCTAAATGGGCCTTTCAATGAACCCGTTGGAATTTTAACTGAGTAAAAAGTAAAGAACTTGAGGTTTTGCAATGTAATTGTGTTGAAAAGCTCCTAATTAATTACTTGAACTCCTAAAATTTGATTAAAACTTGTTTTGCAGTCCTTTTTGTAAAGGTTTCGGACGAGCGGGTCGAAATGGGCTTTTCAATGGACCCGTTGGAATTTTAAATGAGTAAAAAGTACAGAAATTGAGGTTTTGCAATATAATTGTGTTGAAAAGCTCCTAATCAACTATTTGAACTCCTAATATTTTAATAAAACATTTTTGCGGTCCTTTTTGTAGAAGTTTCAGACGAGCAGGTCTAAATGGGCCTTTCAATGGACCCGTTGGAATTTTAACTGAGTAAAAAGTACATAAATTGAGGTTTTTCAATATAATTGTGTTCAAAAGCTCCTAATCAATTATTTGAACTCCTAATATTTGAATAAAACATTTTTGCGGTCATTTTTGTAGAGGTTTCTGACGAGCAGGTCTAAATGGGCCTTTCAATGGACCCGTTGGAATTTTAACTAAGTAAAAAGTACAGAAATTGAGGTTTTGCAATATATATGTGTTGAAAAGCTCCTAATCAATTACATGAACTCCTAAAATTTGATTAAAACTTGTTTTGCATTCCTTTTTGTAGAGGTTTCGGACGAGCGGGTCGAAATGGGCCTTTCAATGGACCCGTTGGAATTTTAACAGAGTAAAAAGTATAAAAATTGCGGTTTTACAATAGAATTGTGTTGAAAAGCTCCTAATCAATTACATGAACTCCTAAAATTTGATTAAAACTTGTTTTGCGGTCCTTTTTGTCGAGGTTTCGGACGAGCAGGTCTAAATGGGCCTTTCAATGGACCCGTTGGAATTTTAACTGAGTAAAAAGTAAAGAACTTGAGGTTTTGCAATGTAATTGTGTTGAAAAGCTCCTAATTAATTACATGAACTCCTAAAATTTGATTAAAACTTGTTTTGCAGTCCTTTTTGTAGAGGTTTCGGACGAGCGGGTCGAAATGGGCCTTTCAATGGACCCGTTGGAATTTTAAATGAGTAAAAAGTACATAAATTGAGGTTTTGCAATATAATTGTGTTGAAAAGCTCCTAATAATTTATTTGAACTCCTAATATTTTAATAAAACATTTTTGGAGTCCTTTTTGTAGAGGTTTCGGACGAGCAGGTCTAAATGGGCCTTTCAATGGACCTGTTGGAATTTTAAATGTGTAAAAATTACAGATATTGAGGTTTTGCAATATATTTGTGTTGAAAAGCTCCTAATGAATTATTTGAACTCCTAATATTTGAATAAAACATTTTTGCGGTCCTTTTTGTAGAGGTTTCAGACGAGCAGGTCTAAATGGGCCTTTCAATGGACCCATTGGAATTTTAACTGAGTAAAAAGTACAGAAATTGAGGTTTTGCAATATAATTGTGTTGAAAAGCTCCTAATCAATTACATGAACTCCTAAAATTTGATTAAAACTAGTTTTGCGGTCCTTTTTGTAGATTTTTCGGACGAGCGGGTCGAAATGGGCCTTTCAATGGACCCGTTGGAATTTTTACTGAGTAAAAAGTATAGTAATTGAGGTTTTGCAATATAATTGTGTTGAAAAGCTCCTAGTCAATTATTGGAACTCCTAATATTTGAATAAAACATTTTTGCGGTCCTTTTTGTACAGGTTTCGGACGAGCAGGTCTAAATGGGCCTTTCAATGGACCCGTTGGAATTTTAACTGAGTAAAAAGTACAGAAATTTAGGTTTTTCAATATAATAATGTTCAAAAGCTCCTAATCAATTATTTGAACTCCTAATATTTGAATAAAACATTTTTGCGGTCCTTTTTGTTGAGGTTTCGGACGAGCAGGTCTAAATGGGCCTTTCAATGGACCCGTTGGAATTTTAACTGAGTAAAAAGTACTGAAATTGAGGTTTTGCAATATAATTGTGTTGAAAAGCTCCTAATCAATTACATGAACTCCTAAAATTCGAATAAAACATTTTTGCGGTCCTTTTTGTAGAGGTTTCGGACGATGAGGTCTAAATGGGCCTTTCAATGGATCCGTTGGAATTTTAACTGAGTAAAAAGTACAGAAATTTAGGTTTTTCAATATAATTGTGTTGAAAAGCTCCTAATAAATTATTTGAACTCCTAATATTTGAATAAAACATTTTTGCGGTCCTTTTTGTAGAGGTTTCAGACGAGCAGGTCTAAATGGGCCTTTCAATGAACCCGTTGGAATTTTAACTGAGTAAAAAGTAAAGAACTTGAGGTTTTGCAATGTAATTGTGTTGAAAAGCTCCTAATTAATTACTTGAACTCCTAAAATTTGATTAAAACTTGTTTTGCAGTCCTTTTTGTAAAGGTTTCGGACGAGCGGGTCGAAATGGGCTTTTCAATGGACCCGTTGGAATTTTAAATGAGTAAAAAGTACAGAAATTGAGGTTTTGCAATATAATTGTGTTGAAAAGCTCCTAATCAACTATTTGAACTCCTAATATTTTAATAAAACATTTTTGCGGTCCTTTTTGTAGAAGTTTCAGACGAGCAGGTCTAAATGGGCCTTTCAATGGACCCGTTGGAATTTTAACTGAGTAAAAAGTACAGAAATTGAGGTTTTTCAATATAATTGTGTTCAAAAGCTCCTAATCAATTATTTGAACTCCTAATATTTGAATAAAACATTTTTGCGGTCATTTTTGTAGAGGTTTCTGACGAGCAGGTCTAAATGAGCCTTTCAATGGACCCGTTGGAATTTTAACTAAGTAAAAAGTACAGAAATTGAGGTTTTTCAATATATATGTGTTGAAAAGCTCCTAATCAATTACATGAACTCCTAAAATTTGATTAAAACTTGTTTTGCATTCCTTTTTGTAGAGGTTTCGGACGAGCAGGTTGAAATGGGCCTTTCAATGGACCCGATGGAATTTTAACTGAGTAAAAAGTACAGAAATTGAGGTTTTGCAATATAATTGTGTTGAAAAGATCCTAATCAATTACATGAACTCCTAAAATTCGTATAAAACATTTTTGCGGTCCTTTTTGTAGAGGTTTCGGACGATGAGGTCTAAATTGGCCTTTCAATGGACCCGTTGGAATTTTAACTGAGTAAAATGTACAGAAATTGAGGTTTTGCAATATAATTGTGTTCAAAAGCTCCTA
Source organism: Hibiscus trionum (assembly GCA_030270665.1). Taxonomy (NCBI): domain Eukaryota; kingdom Viridiplantae; phylum Streptophyta; class Magnoliopsida; order Malvales; family Malvaceae; genus Hibiscus; species Hibiscus trionum. The sequence continues at coordinate 28,822,456 of BSYR01000002.1, forward strand.
ATCAATTATTTGAACTCCTAATATTTGAATAAAACATTTTTGCGGTCCTTTTTGTAGAAGTTTCAGACGAGCAGGTCTAAATGGGCCTTTCAATGGACCCGTTGGAATTTTAACTGAGTAAAAAGTATAGAAATTGAGGTTTTTCAATATAATTGTGTTCAAAAGCTCCTAATCAATTATTTGAACTCCTAATATTTGAATAAAACATTTTTGCGGCCATTTTTGTAGAGGTTTCTGACGAGCAGGTCTAAATGGGCCTTTCAATGGACCCGTTGGAATTTTAAATGAGTAAAAAGTACAGAAATTGAGGTTTTGCAATATATATGTGTTGAAAAGCTCCTAATAAATTACATGAACTCCTAAAATTTGATTAAAACTTGTTTTGCATTCCTTTTTGTAGAGGTTTCGGACGAGCAGGTCGAAATGGGCCTTTCAATGGACCCGATGGAATTTTAACTGAGTAAAAAGTACAGAAATTGAGGTTTTGCAAAATAATTGTGTTGAAAAGCTCCTAATAAATGATTTGAACTCCTAATATTTGAATAAAACATTTTTGCAGTCCTTTTTGTAGAGGTTTCGGACGAGCAGGTCTAAATGGGCCTTTCAATGGACCCGTTGGAATTTTAACTGAGTAAAAAGTACATAAATTGAGGTTTTGCAATATAATTGTGTTGAAAAGCTCCTAATCAATTATTTGAACTCCTAATATTTGATTAAAACTTGTTTTGCGGTCCTTTTTGTAGAGGTTACGGACGAGCGGGTCGAAATGGACCTTTTAATGGACCCGTTGGAATTGTAACTGAGTAAAAAGTACATAAATTGCGGTTTTGCAATATAATTGTGTTGAAATGCTCCTAATCAATTAATTGAACTCCTAATATTTGATGAAAACTTGTTTTACGGTCCTTTTTGTAGAGGTTTCAGACGAGCAGGTCTAAATGGGCCTTTCAATGGACCCGTTGGAATTTTAACTGAGTAAAAAGTACAGAAATTGAGGTTTTGCAATATAATTGTGATGAAAAGATCCTAATCAATTATTTGAACTCCTAATATTTGATTAAAACTTGTTTTGCGGTCCTTTTTGTAGAGGTTTCGGACGAGCAGGTCTAAATGGGCCTTTCAATGGACCCGTTGGAATTTTAACAGAGTAAAAAGTACAGAAATTGAGGTTTTGCAATATAATTGTGTTGAAAAGCTCCTAATCAATTATTTGAACTCCTAATATTTGATTAAAACTTGTTTTACGGTTCTTTTTGTAGAGGTTTCGGTCGAGCAGGTCTAAATGGGCCTTTCAATGGACCCGTTGGAATTTTAACTGAGTAAAAAGTACAGAAATTGAGGTTTTGCAATATAATTGTGTTGAAAAGCTCCTAATCAATCACATGAACTCCTAAAATTTGATTAAAACTTGTTTTGCAGTCTTTTTTGTAGAGGTTTCGGACGAGCGGGTCGAAATGGGCCTTTCAATGGACCCGTTGGAATTTTAAATGAGTAAAAAGTATTGAAATTGAGGTTTTGCAATATAATTGTGTTGAAAAGCTCCTAATCAATTACATGAACTCCTAAAATTCATATAAAACATTTTTGCGGTCCTTTTTGTAGAGGTTTCGGACGAGCAGGTCTAAATGGGCCTTTCAATGGACCTGTTGGAATTTTAAATGTGTAAAAATTACAGATATTGAGGTTTTGCAATATATTTGTGTTGAAAAGCTCCTAATGAATTATTTGAACTCCTAATATTTGAATAAAACATTTTTGCGGTCCTTTTTGTAGAGGTTTCAGACGAGCAGGTCTAAATGGGCCTTTCAATGGACCCATTGGAATTTTAACTGAGTAAAAAGTACAGAAATTGAGGTTTTGCAATATAATTGTGTTGAAAAGCTCCTAATCAATTACATGAACTCCTAAAATTTGATTAAAACTAGTTTTGCGGTCCTTTTTGTAGATTTTTCGGACGAGCGGGTCGAAATGGGCCTTTCAATGGACCCGTTGGAATTTTTACTGAGTAAAAAGTATAGTAATTGAGGTTTTGCAATATAATTGTGTTGAAAAGCTCCTAGTCAATTATTGGAACTCCTAATATTTGAATAAAACATTTTTGCGGTCCTTTTTGTACAGGTTTCGGACGAGCAGGTCTAAATGGGCCTTTCAATGGACCCGTTGGAATTTTAACTGAGTAAAAAGTACAGAAATTTAGGTTTTTCAATATAATAATGTTCAAAAGCTCCTAATCAATTATTTGAACTCCTAATATTTGAATAAAACATTTTTGCGGTCCTTTTTGTTGAGGTTTCGGACGAGCAGGTCTAAATGGGCCTTTCAATGGACCCGTTGGAATTTTAACTGAGTAAAAAGTACTGAAATTGAGGTTTTGCAATATAATTGTGTTGAAAAGCTCCTAATCAATTACATGAACTCCTAAAATTCGAATAAAACATTTTTGCGGTCCTTTTTGTAGAGGTTTCGGACGATGAGGTCTAAATGGGCCTTTCAATGGACCCGTTGGAATTTTAACTGAGTAAAAAGTACAGAAATTTAGGTTTTTCAATATAATTGTGTTGAAAAGCTCCTAATAAATTATTTGAACTCCTAATATTTGAATAAAACATTTTTGCGGTCCTTTTTGTAGAGGTTTCAGACGAGCAGGTCTAAATGGGCCTTTCAATGAACCCGTTGGAATTTTAACTGAGTAAAAAGTAAAGAACTTGAGGTTTTGCAATGTAATTGTGTTGAAAAGCTCCTAATTAATTACTTGAACTCCTAAAATTTGATTAAAACTTGTTTTGCAGTCCTTTTTGTAAAGGTTTCGGACGAGCGGGTCGAAATGGGCTTTTCAATGGACCCGTTGGAATTTTAAATGAGTAAAAAGTACAGAAATTGAGGTTTTGCAATATAATTGTGTTGAAAAGCTCCTAATCAACTATTTGAACTCCTAATATTTTAATAAAACATTTTTGCGGTCCTTTTTGTAGAAGTTTCAGACGAGCAGGTCTAAATGGGCCTTTCAATGGACCCGTTGGAATTTTAACTGAGTAAAAAGTACAGAAATTGAGGTTTTTCAATATAATTGTGTTCAAAAGCTCCTAATCAATTATTTGAACTCCTAATATTTGAATAAAACATTTTTGCGGTCATTTTTGTAGAGGTTTCTGACGAGCAGGTCTAAATGGGCCTTTCAATGGACCCGTTGGAATTTTAACTAAGTAAAAAGTACAGAAATTGAGGTTTTTCAATATATATGTGTTGAAAAGCTCCTAATCAATTACATGAACTCCTAAAATTTGATTAAAACTTGTTTTGCATTCCTTTTTGTAGAGGTTTCGGACGAGCAGGTTGAAATGGGCCTTTCAATGGACCCGATGGAATTTTAACTGAGTAAAAAGTACAGAAATTGAGGTTTTGCAATATAATTGTGTTGAAAAGATCCTAATCAATTACATGAACTCCTAAAATTCGTATAAAACATTTTTGCGGTCCTTTTTGTAGAGGTTTCGGACGATGAGGTCTAAATTGGCCTTTCAATGGACCCGTTGGAATTTTAACTGAGTAAAATGTACAGAAATTGAGGTTTTGCAATATAATTGTGTTCAAAAGCTCCTAATCAATTATTTGAACTCCTAATATTTGAATAAAACATTTTTGCGGTCCTTTTTGTAGAAGTTTCAGACGAGCAGGTCTAAATGGGCCTTTCAATGGACCCGTTGGAATTTTAACTGAGTAAAAAGTATAGAAATTGAGGTTTTTCAATATAATTGTGTTCAAAAGCTCCTAATCAATTATTTGAACTCCTAATATTTGAATAAAACATTTTTGCGGCCATTTTTGTAGAGGTTTCTGACGAGCAGGTCTAAATGGGCCTTTCAATGGACCCGTTGGAATTTTAAATGAGTAAAAAGTACAGAAATTGAGGTTTTGCAATATATATGTGTTGAAAAGCTCCTAATAAATTACATGAACTCCTAAAATTTGATTAAAACTTGTTTTGCATTCCTTTTTGTAGAGGTTTCGGACGAGCAGGTCGAAATGGGCCTTTCAATGGACCCGATGGAATTTTAACTGAGTAAAAAGTACAGAAATTGAGGTTTTGCAAAATAATTGTGTTGAAAAGCTCCTAATAAATGATTTGAACTCCTAATATTTGAATAAAACATTTTTGCAGTCCTTTTTGTAGAGGTTTCGGACGAGCAGGTCTAAATGGGCCTTTCAATGGACCCGTTGGAATTTTAACTGAGTAAAAAGTACATAAATTGAGGTTTTGCAATATAATTGTGTTGAAAAGCTCCTAATCAATTATTTGAACTCCTAATATTTGATTAAAACTTGTTTTGCGGTCCTTTTTGTAGAGGTTACGGACGAGCGGGTCGAAATGGACCTTTTAATGGACCCGTTGGAATTGTAACTGAGTAAAAAGTACATAAATTGCGGTTTTGCAATATAATTGTGTTGAAATGCTCCTAATCAATTAATTGAACTCCTAATATTTGATGAAAACTTGTTTTACGGTCCTTTTTGTAGAGGTTTCAGACGAGCAGGTCTAAATGGGCCTTTCAATGGACCCGTTGGAATTTTAACTGAGTAAAAAGTACAGAAATTGAGGTTTTGCAATATAATTGTGATGAAAAGATCCTAATCAATTATTTGAACTCCTAATATTTGATTAAAACTTGTTTTGCGGTCCTTTTTGTAGAGGTTTCGGACGAGCAGGTCTAAATGGGCCTTTCAATGGACCCGTTGGAATTTTAACAGAGTAAAAAGTACAGAAATTGAGGTTTTGCAATATAATTGTGTTGAAAAGCTCCTAATCAATTATTTGAACTCCTAATATTTGATTAAAACTTGTTTTGCGGTTCTTTTTGTAGAGGTTTCGGTCGAGCAGGTCTAAATGGGCCTTTCAATGGACCCGTTGGAATTTTAACTGAGTAAAAAGTACAGAAATTGAGGTTTTGCAATATAATTGTGTTGAAAAGCTCCTAATCAATCACATGAACTCCTAAAATTTGATTAAAACTTGTTTTGCAGTCTTTTTTGTAGAGGTTTCGGACGAGCGGGTCGAAATGGGCCTTTCAATGGACCCGTTGGAATTTTAAATGAGTAAAAAGTATTGAAATTGAGGTTTTGCAATATAATTGTGTTGAAAAGCTCCTAATCAATTACATGAACTCCTAAAATTCATATAAAACATTTTTGCGGTCCTTTTTGTAGAGGTTTCGGACGATGAGGTCTAAATTGGCCTTTCAATGGACCCGTTGGAATTTTAACTGAGTAAAATGTACAGAAATTGAGGTTTTGCAATATAATTGTGTTCAAAAGCTCCTAATCAATTATTTGAACTCCTAATATTTGAATAAAACATTTTTGCGGTCCTTTTTGTAGAAGTTTCAGACGAGCAGGTCTAAATGGGCCTTTCAATGGACCCGTTGGAATTTTAACTGAGTAAAAAGTATAGAAATTGAGGTTTTTCAATATAATTGTGTTCAAAAGCTCCTAATCAATTATTTGAACTCCTAATATTTGAATAAAACATTTTTGCGGTCATTTTTGTAGAGGTTTCTGACGAGAAGGTCTAAATGGGCCTTTCAATGGACCCGTTGGAATTTTAACTGAGTAAAAAGTACAGAAATTGAGGTTTTGCAATATATATGTGTTGAAAAGCTCCTAATAAATTACATGAACTCCTAAAATTTGATTAAAACTTGTTTTGCATTCCTTTTTGTAGAGGTTTCGGACGAGCAGGTCGAAATGGGCCTTTCAATGGACCCGATGGAATTTTAACTGAGTAAAAAGTACAGAAATTGAGGTTTTGCAAAATAATTGTGTTGAAAAGCTCCTAATAAATGATTTGAACTCCTAATATTTGAATAAAACATTTTTGCGGTCCTTTTTGTAGAGGTTTCGGACGAGCAGGTCTAAATGGGCCTTTCAATGGACCCGTTGGAATTTTAACTGAGTAAAAAGTACAGAAATTGAGGTTTTGCAATATATATGTGTTGAAAAGCTCCTAATAAATTACATGAACTCCTAAAATTTGATTAAAACTTGTTTTGCATTCCTTTTTGTAGAGGTTTCGGACGAGCAGGTCGAAATGGGCCTTTCAATGGACCCGATGGAATTTTAACTGAGTAAAAAGTACAGAAATTGAGGTTTTGCAAAATAATTGTGTTGAAAAGCTCCTAATAAATGATTTGAACTCCTAATATTTGAATAAAACATTTTTGCAGTCCTTTTTGTAGAGGTTTCGGACGAGCAGGTCTAAATGGGCCTTTCAATGGACCCGTTGGAATTTTAACTGAGTAAAAAGTACATAAATTGAGGTTTTGCAATATAATTGTGTTGAAAAGCTCCTAATCAATTATTTGAACTCCTAATATTTGATTAAAACTTGTTTTGCGGTCCTTTTTGTAGAGGTTACGGACGAGCGGGTCGAAATGGACCTTTTAATGGACCCGTTGGAATTGTAACTGAGTAAAAAGTACATAAATTGCGGTTTTGCAATATAATTGTGTTGAAATGCTCCTAATCAATTAATTGAACTCCTAATATTTGATGAAAACTTGTTTTACGGTCCTTTTTGTAAAGGTTTCAGACGAGCAGGTCTAAATGGGCCTTTCAATGGACCCGTTGGAATTTTAACTGAGTAAAAAGTACAGAAATTGAGGTTTTCCAATATAATTGTGATGAAAAGATCCTAATCAATTATTTGAACTCCTAATATTTGATTAAAACTTGTTTTGCGGTCCTTTTTGTAGAGGTTTCGGACGAGCAGGTCTAAATGGGCCTTTCAATGGACCCGTTGGAATTTTAACAGAGTAAAAAGTAAAGAAATTGAGGTTTTGCAATATAATTGTGTTGAAAAGCTCCTAATCAATTATTTGAACTCCTAATATTTGATTAAAACTTGTTTTGCGGTTCTTTTTGTAGAGGTTTCGGTCGAGCAGGTCTAAATGGGCCTTTCAATGGACCCGTTGGAATTTTAACTGAGTAAAAAGTACAGAAATTGAGGTTTTGCAATATAATTGTGTTGAAAAGCTCCTAATCAATCACATGAACTCCTAAAATTTGATTAAAACTTGTTTTGCAGTCTTTTTTGTAGAGGTTTCGGACGAGCGGGTCGAAATGGGCCTTTCAATGGACCCGTTGGAATTTTAAATGAGTAAAAAGTATTGAAATTGAGGTTTTGCATTATAATTGTGTTGAAAAGCTCCTAATCAATTACATGAACTCCTAAAATTCGTATAAAACATTTTTGCGGTCCTTTTTGTAGAGGTTTCGGACGATGAGGTCTAAATTGGCCTTTCAATGGACCCGTTGGAATTTTAACTGAGTAAAATGTACAGAAATTGAGGTTTTGCAATATAATTGTGTTCAAAAGCTCCTAATCAATTATTTGAACTCCTAATATTTGAATAAAACATTTTTGCGGTCCTTTTTGTAGAAGTTTCAGACGAGCAGGTCTAAATGGGCCTTTCAATGGACCCGTTGGAATTTTAACTGAGTAAAAAGTACAGAAATTGAGGTTTTTCAATATAATTGTGTTCAAAAGCTCCTAATCAATTATTTGAACTCCTAATATTTGAATAAAACATTTTTGCGGTCATTTTTGTAGAGGTTTCTGACGAGCAGGTCTAAATGGGCCTTTCAATGGACCCGTTGGAATTTTAACTGAGTAAAAAGTACAGAAATTGAGGTTTTGCAATATATATGTGTTGAAAAGCTCCTAATAAATTACATGAACTCCTAAAATTTGATTAAAACTTGTTTTGCATTCCTTTTTGTAGAGGTTTCGGACGAGCAGGTCGAAATGGGCCTTTCAATGGACCCGATGGAATTTTAACTGAGTAAAAAGTACAGAAATTGAGGTTTTGCAAAATAATTGTGTTGAAAAGCTCCTAATAAATGATTTGAACTCCTAATATTTGAATAAAACATTTTTGCGGTCCTTTTTGTAGAGGTTTCGGACGAGCAGGTCTAAATGGGCCTTTCAATGGACCCGTTGGAATTTTAACTGAGTAAAAAGTACAGAAATTGAGGTTTTGCAATATAATTGTGTTGAAAAGCTCCTAATCAATTATTTGAACTCCTAATATTTGACTAAAACTTGTTTTGCGGTCCTTTTTGTAGAGGTTTCGGACGAGCGGGTCGAAATGGACCTTGCAATGGACCCGTTGGAATTGTAACTGAGTAAAAAGTACATAAATTGCGGTTTTGCAATATAATTGTGTTGAAATGCTCCTAATCAATTAATTGAACTCCTAATATTTGATGAAAACTTGTTTTGCGGTACTTTTTGTAGAGGTTTCAGACTAGCAGGTCTAAATGGGCCTTTCAATGGACCCGTTGGAATTTTAACTGAGTAAAAAGTATAGAAATTGAGGTTTTGCAATATAATTGTGTTGAAAAGATCCTAATCAATTATTTGAACTCCTAATATTTGATTAAAACTTATTTTGCGGTCCTTTTTGTAGAGGTTTCGGACAAGCAGGTCTAAATGGGCCTTTTAATGGACCCGTTGGAATTTTAACTAAGTAAAAAGTACAGAAATTGAGGTTTTGCAATATAATTGTGTTGAAAAGATCCTACTCAATCACATGAACTCCTAAAATTTGATTAAAACTTGTTTTGCAGTCTTTTTTGTAGAGGTTTCGGACGAGCGGGTCGAAATGGGCCTTTCAATGGACCCGTTGGAATTTTAAATGAGTAAAAAGTACTGAAATTGAGGTTTTGCAATATAATTGTGTTGAAAAGCTCCTAATCAATTACATGAACTCCTAATATTTGATTAAAACTTGTTTTGCGGTCCTTTTTGTAGAGGTTTCGGACGAGCGGGTCGAAATGGACCTTTCAATGGACCCGTTGGAATTGTAACTGAGTAAAAAGTACATAAATTGCGGTTTTGCAATATAATTGTGTTGAAATGCTCCTAATCAATTAATTGAACTCCTAATATTTGATGAAAACTTGTTTTGCGGTCCTTTTTATAGAGGTTTCGGACGAGTAGGTCTAAATGGGCCTTTTAATGGACCCGTTGGAATTTTAACTGAGTAAAAAGTACAGAAATTGAGGTTTTGCAATATAATTGTGTTGAAAAGATCCTACTCAATTACATGAACTCCTAAAATTTGATTAAAACTTGTTTTGCGGTCCTTTTTGTAGAGGTTTCGGACGAGCGGGTCAAAATGGGCCTTTCAATGGACCCGTTGGAATTTTAACAGAGTAAAAAGTACAGAAATTGAGATTTTGCAATATAATTGTGTTGAAAAGCTCCTAATCAATTATTTGAACTCCTAATATTTGATTAAAACTTGTTTTGCGGTTCTTTTTGTAGAGGTTTCGGTCGAGCAGGTCTAAATGGGCCTTTCAATGGACCCGTTGGAATTTTAACTGAGTAAAAAGTACATAAATTGAGGTTTTGCAATATAATTGTGTTGAAAAGCTCCTAATCAATCACATGAACTCCTAAAATTTGATTAAAACTTGTTTTGCAGTCTTTTTTGTAGAGGTTTCGGACGAGCGGGTCGAAATGGGCCTTTCAATGGACCCGTTGGAATTTTAAATGAGTAAAAAGTACAGAAATTGAGGTTTTTCAATATAATTGTGTTGAAAAGCTCCTAATCAATTATTTGATCTCCTAATATTTGATTAAAACTTGTTTTGTAGTCCTTTTTGCAGAGGTTTTGGACGAGCGGGTCGAAATGGGCCTTTCAACGGACCCGTTGGAATTTTAAATGAGTAAAAAGTACAGAAATTGAGGTTTTGCAATATAATTGTGTTGAAAAGCTCCTAATCAATTATTTGAACTCCTAATATTTGAATAAAACATTTTTGCAGTCCTTTTTGTAGAGGTTTCGGACGAGCAGGTCTAAATGGGCCTTTCAATGGACCCGTTGGAATTTTTTTTTGAAGAAAAGGCCTCATTAAAAACCCCTACTACTGTCCTTCAAGCAGAGCTAGAGGACCCTAAAAAGGGAAAAGAGTACCTAAGTATTATTAATCATAAATGATTTGTTAGAAAATGTTGGATACAAGATGGAACATCCGAATTAAATGACATAGAAGTCATAGAATCCAAAGAGAAAGTAGCCAAAGTATGGGCTAAAAGATTGGCCTCACAACGTACAAATGAAATAGATACAAAATAAAAGTCGTGAAGAGACGCTTGAATCTGATGAATAAGGGGTCCCATGGTAGAAAGGTCCTGAGCAGGATTGTTGATCCTATTCGCGAGAGAAGCACAATCAGAAGCCGATTCCAACCTTGAGATCGGGCGAAGGTGAGACCAGCAAGAAGGCTTTCCCCTTCACTGGGAATTGCGTCCAGACAGCTACCAAGAGGGAGAGCAAGGCCGCCCACGACTGCACCTGTAGAATCACGAGCAACAGCGCCAACAGCAGCTGCACGAGTTGATAGAGTAAAAGCTCCATCCACGTTTATTTTGATATGATGAAGTGGGGGAGGGGTCCAGCATGGTGTAGAAAGGGTAGATGGTGTTGGGGCAGTCGTCTTAAATGCTTTATAAAATTCATCATGTAAACTAATGGAATTAACGACTATTAGCCAAGGAGGTTGTAAATGTTGATTATGAACCCAATCGTTACGCCTATTCCAGACATTCCAAATAGCAGTAAGGAAAATACCAAATTTATCAGAGGATAGAGTGTTGGCTGCTTCCTCTAGCCATTGTAGAGGGGTAGAAGCTAGACTCCTAGAAAGAGTAGTTGGAATACCACAAAGTTGGAGGACTTCAGACGCCCCAGGACAGTCACGAAGCGCATGAAGGATAGATTCCGAGTGGCTACCACAGATGGGACAAGGCCCCGAATTTGGAGAGAAGACTTGCATTTTAACCCCAACTGGTAGAGCATCAGATGCCATGCGCCAACCAAAAGTTTTGACTTTGGGTAAAGCCTTGACTTTGGATAGAAATTTCCAGAACCGTGTAGGTGTCGTATGTGGGTTTAGGGACCATTGCAGGAAAATATATCCAGAACGGACTGAGTAAATACCCGAGTCATTAGGGGACCAGAGTATTGAATCACGTTGATCATTTATGATGGGGATACGAAGAATAGCAGCGGCATCAGTTGGATTAAAATAATGCCTGCCCTTATCCGTATCCCATGCAGTTTGATTACGAATCATGAATTCACGACATCGAATATGGAATTCATCCGAGGTTTCATAATCCCCAGTTAGGTCAATCAGGGAAGAACCACCCCATATATCTTTGTGTACTCTAATATTACTGTTAATACCCGGACGGTAAAGAAAGCCTGGGAAGAGCCGCTGAAGCGCGTTATACATACCTTGCCAAGCAAAGGAGCCACGATTGGGTTTAGGTGCATCTAGGATATTGCCGGAAGGAAAGTATTTAGAACGGTATATTTGTCCTAATAGAGAATCTGGTTCACAAATGAGTTTCCAAAGTTGCTTGCCCAAAAGAGCAATGTTAAAATCATGCAAATCCTTAAAGCCCATGCCTCCAGCAGTTTTAGGTAAGCAGACATGATTCCATGGGAGCATGTGCCATCCTTTTTTGTTGGATTTGCCAGTCCACCAGTATTGACGGATTGATGAAGTCATGTCATCGATGATGTTTTGTGGAAGAAGATAACAAGACATAACGTATTGAGGTAGGGATTGTAGGACTGCTTTGATGAAAATCTCCCGGCCACTAAAAGGGAGGAGATGTTTGTCCCAACTAGAAAGACGATCATGTACTTTATCGCGCACAAACCCTTGCGATTCTATTTTGTTTTTCCCAATGAGAAGTGGGATACCTAGATATACACCAGGGTTAGAAACCTTACGTACTTGCAATAGGTTGTTGATCGCGTTTCTTATTGCTGATGGTGTACGCGGATTATAAAAAATTGTTGATTTCTCAAAATTAACCGCTTTTCCAGAAGCAGTAGCATAAGTTTGCAGAGCTTTTTTAAGGTGAGTCGCTTCAGTTGGATTATTATTAATGAAAAGCATGCAGTCATCGGCAAAAAGTAGGTGATTGACTTTGGGCCCATATTTACAGGCGCCTAGTCCCGGTAGAATTTTAGTTTGTTGGGCAGCAGCTAAGTAAGCAGAAAGGCCTTGGGTACAAAAGAGGAATAGAAAAGGGGATAGGGGATCCCCTTGACGTAATCCGCGTTGAGGTTGAAAGAAGGGAGAGAAGGAATTGTTAATTTTGACTGAAAAGGAGACTGTAGTAATGCAACGCATTATGAGGGCGATCCATTCGGAGGCGAAGCCCATGCGTTCCATAACATTTGCGAGAAAGGACCATTCAACTCTATCAAAGGCTTTTTCCATGTCTAACTTAAGAGCAGCACCTTGAGAGGATTTAGTTGCTCCTGAATTAATGTTGTGAATAATTTCATGGGCAACAAGAATGTTGTCCGAGATGTTACGTCCCTGGACAAAAGCTGCTTGATTAGGGCTAATATATAGGGGAATAGTCTGTTTCATTCTATTGACTATGGTTCTGGCCACTATTTTATAGAGGACAGTGCATAGGCTGATAGGTCTTAGTTGTTTCATGGAAGTTGGATCCTGGATTTTGGGGATTAGTACCAGAATAGTTTTATTGACTAAGGCCATATCAGCGGTGCCGTTTAGTAGGTTAAGGCAAAGATTAATGACATCTTCGCCAACCGTGTCCCAATGTTATCAAAAAAAGCTACTGGGTAGACCATCGATACCAGGTGCTTTCCTAGGGTCAATATCTCGAAAGGCATGGAGAATTTCTTCTTTAGTGAAAGACCTTAAAAGAGTTTCATTCATTGATTGATAGAAGGGAGTATTTTATCAAGAATATTATTCGAAATTTGGGGATTGGATGATGTGAAGAGATTTTGAAAATATGAAGAAGCAATATTCATTAGATCTGAGTCAGACGTACACCAATTCGAGTTAGAGTCAAAAAGTCCTGCAATCGAATTTTTCTTTTTCCTATTAGTTGCCCGAGCGTGGAAGAACCTAGTATTTTTATTCCCTTGGGAAAGCCAGAGAGTACGAGATCTTTGAGCCCAGTAGATTTCTTGTTCCGTTAGAAGTTTATTTAGTTCAGTTCTATTTTTAAATATATTTCTTCATTTGTGGCATTTAAGGGGCGACATAGAAATTTGTTAATTTTTTTGGTAAGGAACTTGATCCTTCCGGTGGATTTAAATCTTTGTTGATTTTGCCATTCCTCTAGACATGTGCCAATAGCTTCAATTTTGTCAATAACTGTTCTGGTGGTATTGGCCCAAGTGCTTTTAATAGTATGTATATTATCCTCGTTATTTGCCTGACAATTTTCGAAACGAAAAGTGTTGGATGGCCGTTGAAGGGGGGTAACGGCCGAAGGAGATAAGTCAAGGAGTAGGAAACAATGGTCAGATTTAGCCACATAATATGTGGTTATACGATAGGAATGGTAGAGATCTTGCCAAGCCGAATTAGCTATGAATCGATCTAATCTTTCATGTATAATTGGGGTTAAAGGCCCTACTTTTGTCCATGTAAACCATCCAGAAGTTGGCCTGCAATCAAAGAGATTGTTTCGCGATAGACAGTTGCAAAAAAAAATTTATTTGTGATCTAGCCCTTCGACAACCCCCTTGTTTTTCAGAGTCAGTTAAAATTTCATTAAAATCCCCTCCAAGAAGCCAAGGGGTATTATTAGTAGTAGTATATAATGAATCTATAAGTTCCCATGTTTTATATTTTTGACTAGTTTCGGAGAAGCCATGCATTCCAGTAAAAAACATTGTGCAATTATTCATAGTAATTTGAGTATGAATATAACGCGACGAATACGAAATTAAGCTTATATTAATATTGTTCGAAGAAAATAAGGAAATGCCGGAACACCCTTCCGTTGGGGGAATAGAAATAATGTCTAACATTCCTAATGAAAGACAAAGGCGTTTACATTCCGCATTATTTATTTTGGTTTCGCATAAGAAAATAACATTCGGGTTGGTGCGTTGGACATATGACCGGAAATGTTGAACCGTCGGGGCTTGTCCAAGACCCTGACAGTTTCCAGCATAGGATCCTCATTTTGCTCGGCGGGGCTGGGAATTACCCGCCGTCGGAGAGTTTTTAGAGCTGCTCATCCCAGCTTTAGGAGTGGATCCGGATGGTTTGGATTTTTTTGGCGGGAGCGACACTTGGATTGGAGAGCAGCGTTTTGTGCCTCGGTTCGTTGGGGCTGGAGCAGGTGCAGGGGCTGCATCATTTGGGTAAGTTTTTAGTAACCACTGATTAAAATCATTGAAAATTTTATCAATGGGATTAGAGGGCTTACGCAATTCAGATTCAATCTTTTTTATCTGCTGGGCAGTAGGGCTAGGAACACCATCATCCGTGGTGTCCCAATCATCATCAGAACCATCTTCAAGGATAGGATAGATGGTGTTCAGGGGCTGGGGCTCGAGGGGTGCTTTTTGTTTCAAATCAGATGCAGAAGGATCTTTAGCAGGGTTGGGGCCTTCTTCCATGGCCGTATCCGCGTTTGGGGCTTCCTTAGTTGCTTGTTCCGTAAAGGAGGCAGCATCGCCCTCATTTAGAGAACCTATATATTGGATGTTGATCGTTATTAGGTGCTTGTAAACATTAATATAATTGATGAGGAGGGGGAAAGTCAAATTACCCATATTATTCTGGTCGGTGGGAGGAGCATTAGTGTTGGCCGAAGCTGCTGGAACATTAGTGGGGGGCACTATAAGGAGATCAAATGGTAAGTACATGGGCAGAATAATTAGGGAATTAAATCGAGAAAAAAATAAGATGATTGTAGAAATTGAATAAAAATTACCATTCACTGGTGGGATATTCGGGTTAAGATTCGGTTCCACATTGCGGATACGCCCACGAGTACCAACTGGGCGACGTCTTGGGGGAAGGTAGCGGAGCCACTCCCCGTACTGTAATTTGTTGAGATCGAGTGAAGAACGGATGGGACAGTTTTCTAGTGTGTGGCTGATAATACCACATCCAGGACAGAGGGTAGGAAGTCGTTCGTGCTGAATACGGCACATGATTTTGTTGGCCCCGGATCCGATAAAAACAAAGCGGGTGACAGGTCTGGTGATGTCGAGCAAAATTTATACCCGAAGGAAGTCTTTCATGTTCCCTTCAAACTCTCGAGTATCGATTCGGAGAACGTTGCCAACCATTGACCCTAGGGCATGTCCCACCAGATGGGATCGATCAATATCATCATAAAGTGAGGCAGGGAGAGAGAAAAATCGGATCCAAATCCTCATGATGTTGAAGTTGTAATCTCCTACAGATTTGGCTGGATCATATTCGGTAACAGCTAACCATTCATCCTTGTACAGCCAAGGACCACAGTTGATGACTTCATAACAATTCTTGGTTTCCTTGAACTTTATTTTGAGGAAGTTGTCTTGTATAACTGATATAGAGACTACCTCGTTAGGCTTCCATATTCCTTTGAATGCATTGATAACAACATATATGTCTATCACTTTAGACGATATAAAGCATCCGATTAGAATAAGCTTGGGGTCCTCCTTGATAACATCCCAGCCAAAGTTGGGGGTGTAGAGTAATTCTGCTTCTTCATTGGTGAGATTGATAGAGCTGAGTTGGGGAATATAAGAGGATGATGCCATCGAGAGAGTTGGTAGATTGGGGATAGTAGAAGGATAGAGATGGTTTTGTGGTTTGGTATAAGTGTGATGTTCATATATAAAGAATTCAAGTGAGTAAGTTGAGTTATGGTAAGTAGTTTGGAAAAGTTTAGGAAAGACAATTAGGGATTGTAAAAGATAGAATATATTAATATCATAAAAGAAGATATAAAGAGAACTTTCCTTAATAGAGCTAGAAGAGTAATTAAAAGAAGAAATTCTTTTAGAGTTATTTAGAGATAGTATTTTGCGGGCAAAATTTAAGGAGGTATTCCTTATATATCTATATAATTTTAAAAGAAAGTTTAAAAGCAAGTGTAAAAAGTTTTTATGGATGTAATGGCTGATTTTTAGGGATAAATAAGGAAAGGCTAGAACAACCTTGGTAATAAAAAGAAGTATTTTAATATTCGAGTAATTAATTCGGGAATTAAATTTAAGTTGTACAGCTAATGGGTAAGAAAAGATGAAAATACAGAAGAATAATTCCATTAATAGTATTAATATTGCGAAAGAAGAGGCAAAGTTTAAGGAGTAAGATTTTGAAAACAGGATAAATTGTGTTAAAAAGATTGGAGGGAAATTGATTGCGAATTTAATAATGGAATTACCCATATCCAAGGATAAAAACGGAAGGATAGAATTACTATTGGCAATAATTAAAACCTTTATTATGGATAAATTTTGAAAAATATAACCGGTAAGAAAGAAAGTAAAAAAGTAGTTGATTAACAATATTTGACACATTAATTTTGCTAAAAGCCGGGGAATAAATGCGATTGATTCCAGTTTTGAATTCCAGCAGATGTTTTGAATAAAAATTGAGGGGAGGAGAAAATTGATAGTTTGTAATTTTGATTAGTATAAAGAGGAAAGTTGTCCCTAAATGTTAGGGTATGTGTAAAATCCCTTGAAAGGGCTAGAGAGAGGTCACCTAAGAAGGTGTAGTAGGAATAACGATCCTTGATATCGGTTGAGTAGAAATTTAAGCATACATAGCAATATACATGGAGCAGATAGATATTAGCATATAAAACAGAATTATAGCCTAGAGACATACATCTATAAGCATAAAGCAAACATATAAAAAGCATAGAGAGAAGAAAAACAGAAAGAAAGCAGCCCAAAATAATTACAAGCCAGGGGAGAGGAGGAAGCGGGGTAGAGAAGATTAATACAGACCAAATGAGAAAAAAAATGATGGGGGGTGAGCAAATTAAATAAACTACAGCTACATAATTACATAACCAAAGAATAGTACAACAAGGAGTACAGAAAGACCTGTAGATCTGCATGGTATAGTTATCACAAGGGCTCAAAGTATGCAAAAAGAACATAATATTCATAAAAGAATCCTTGAAAGCAGAGGTATATAAAAGGATAAGAATCTGAGAAGTATTTTCATGAAGAATGATAGTTGTAACAGTCCAGCCAGAAGATGCAATTGGTATGGGACAGGATGTATAGTTACAGTTTAGAAGTATGCTAGATGAGTCTAAAGTAGATATGTATAAATGAATATTATAGGAATTAAAATTAGTAGGGTAAGACAGTATTATAATAGTAATCTTAGAAATTATTGTAATACAGCATAAGACATTTGTGCATAAAGGGATGGCCCCAAGAAAAAGGTTGAAAACATGTGGTGAAATAGTGTTGGAAACCAGTTGATACGCACATTTTAATATGTGAAGTAAGTCGAGATACGTATTATTTTTTAGGTGATACAATCTTTGTATTATATATGCAGTGAAAGAATATCCCAATAAATGGGCTGGCAAAGGTTTCCCTAAAAGAGCTGGATAATTGTATGAGCAATATATGTAGTTGATATGAACCCGATAATGTGACCCGAGTCCTATAGATGCGCCCGATCGTGATTCTAGTAAGAAATATTCTTTGCTACGCTTTGAACTCTGAGATATCACAAAACATACATGTGAGATGAATAGCAATATAATAAAAAATAATGAAGAAAGGAATTGGATAGGTAATTTGGATAGTATGGTGGCTAAGGATGGAGGATGATAATCATGGAAAGGTGTAAATCAAAGAAGGAGTGATGTGAGATGCTAAAGGCGGCGTGGATTTGTATGGTTGCAAGGTTAGCGAATTGTGACCCGCTAGCTATAACGAGCTAGGAACCAACAATATACTTTGATGGAGTCGATGTGGAGGAGTGTGGAACGTGACCCACAAGCTATAAGAGAGCTTGGAACCAACGCTATATTAAAATGAAATGGATAGAAGACTACAAGCACAACTTGAAGCCGATAAAGTTCTCGCAAGAACAAGATGAAAGCAATCTTTCAAAGATTTATATTCTCTAAAAAAAAGTCCCTACAAATGAATCTAAGGTGCCTATTTATAGTGTGGCTAGGCACCATATGAAAAGTCACACAAAAGAGAGATGAATGCTCATCTAAATGCTATTGACTACAAATAAATGAAATGTTTCTTTCTTATCCTTTTGATGGATGAATTTTGCTTTAAATTGAGATGAATTTAGCCTTAAATTCGTCCAAAAGGAGTGGTGACTCTTGGGCTGCTTCATTTTGCTTGCAAATGGATAAAAGAGAATGAATGTGGACATAGGATGAATGTAGACATCCCACACATCCAAATCAGCTTGTCTCTTTGAATTCCTTGATGATTTTATCACTTAATTTGATGATTAAATGATATTAAACCAGCCATCATTGCTTGCCCATTTGTGGAATATGATCAACCTTCAAAAATGATAAATAAAGGCCTTGAATGCATAATTTGAATGCTGATTATTGCATGTCCCTTCTCTTGAACGTGAATGGCCTTCATTGGTTCATAATTTCAACCTTGAATAGGTGAATTATGAAGCTTAAATGCTTTGTTACTCTAAGAAGATGAACAGCCTTGAAAAGATGAAAAGAATTCAGCTTTGAATTGCCTTCAATTGCCTTGTTTGGATTAGTAAAGATGGTCATCAATGACTTGTTTCCAAGTTGAAGTTGAAAAGTCTCTTCTTTAATCCACATGTCACATGAACCTAGACACACACAAAGGATTTATTCAAACTTAAAATAATATATGCATGAAACAATTAAAGAGTTAGTTAATTGAGTGAACTAGTTAAATGAATGAACTAGTTTAATTAAAGAACTAACTTTATTGAATTTAACTAAATGCATGAATGAAGTTTGAAATACTTAAATTCTCATGCAAATGCATGCATGAGCAAGGTAAGGCATTCCTCCCTTATTATTTCTTCTTTCTCACGTTCATGGCTTGTTGTAAACAAGCTTTCCATGGCTGATTGAAACTCCTTGGCCCGTGCACGTGTAATGGGGCCACTTGGGTACTTCTACGGGTCCTTGTTCTTGATGGTCATATCATTCCCTCCCTCTTTAAAGCGATTTGGCCCCAAATCATCACCTACATCAAAAGGAGATAAATCAGCAACATTAAAGGTTGCACTAACATTAAACTCACCTGGGAGGTCTAGTTGATAAGCATTATCATTGATCCTCTTAACTACTTGAAATGGCCCATCTCCTCGAGGCATCAATTTCCGTTGGGCTGGAAACCTTTCTTTTCTCATGTGCAACCATACCCAATCTCCCGGCTCAAAGACAACTCTCCTTCGACCCTTGTTTGCTTGCTGCTCATATTGCTTGGTTTTCTTTTCAATATTATCCCGCACTTGTTGATGAAGTTTCTTAACAAATTCAGCTTTGTTAAGTCCATCTTTATTCACAATTTGATCAGCGGGTAATGGCAATAAGTCCATCGGAGTTAATGGATTGAACCCATAGACAACTTCAAAAGGAGTGTGTCCCGAGGTGGTATGGACTGATCGGTTATATGCAAACTCCACATGTGGTAAGCACTCTTCCCATGTCTTTAGATTCTTCTTAATAATGCTCCTAAGCAACGTGGAGAGTACTCGATTCACCATTTCGGTTTGGCCATCCGTTTGAGGGTGACAAGTGGTGGAAAATAGCAGCTTAGTTCCAATCTTACTCCATAAGGCTCTCCAGAAGTGGCTTAAGAACTTCACGTCTCGATCGGAAACGATAGTTCTTGGCACACCATGTAATCTCAAGACTTCCCTGAAAAACAAGTTAGCAATATGTAAGGCATCATTAGTCTTGTTGCAAGGAATAAAATGAGCCATTTTGGAAAATCTATCCACTACTACAAAGATGGAGTCTTTGTTATTCTTTGTGCGTGGAAGCCCTAGCACAAAATCCATTGAAATGTCCATCCATGGTGCTTCTGGAATAGGTAGTGGTGTGTAGAGTCCATGTGGCATGGATTTAGACTTAGCCTTCTTGCAAGTGATGCAACGTTCACATAACCTCTCTACATCTCGTCTCATCTTTGGCCAATATAAATGCTCTTGAAGTATGGCCAAAGTCTTTGCTATTCCAAAATGTCCCATTAAGCCTCCTCCATGGGCTTCTTTGATAAGTAATTCACGTGTGGAACCTTGTGGAATACAAAGTCTTCCTTCCTTGAATAGGAACCCATTGTCCCTATAATAGTTTTCAAACGTGCCTTTCTCACAAGCTTTGTAATTTTTTTCAAAATCAGAATCAGATTCGTATAAATCCTTAATGAAAACAAAACCCAACAACTTAGATTCTAAGGTTTTTAGAAGAGCGTACCTCCAAGACAATGCATCGGCAACTATATTCTCCTTACCTTTCTTATATTTGATGACATAGGGAAAAGATTCAAGAAACTCCACCCATTTGGCATGTCGTTTGTTGAGTTTATGTTGCCCCCGAATGTGCTTCAATGCCTCATGATCGGTGTGAATAATGAACTCCTTAGGCCATAGATAGTGTTGCCATGTTTCCATTGCGCGAACAAGGGCATACATCTCCTTATCATATGTTGGATAATTCAACGTAGCTCCACTTAATTTCTCACTAAAATATGCTATAGGACGTCCACCTTGAGATAATACCGCTCCAATTCCCACACCTGATGCATCACATTCAATTTCAAACGTTTTGTTAAAATCAGGCAAGGTAAGCAAAGGGGCATGAATTAAACATTCTTTAATGTCATTAAAAGATTTCTCTTGGTCTCCCCCCATAAAAAGTTAGCATTCTTCTTGATGACACTAGTTAAAGGGGCGGCAATGGTGCTGAAGTTTGGCACAAATCTCCGGTAAAAGCTTGCAAGTCCATGGAAACTCCTAACTTGGGAAATGCTTGCTGGTCGTGGCCATTCTTCAATGGCTTTAACCTTCTCTTTGTCAACCTCTAAGCCTTTAGAACTGACAACAAAACCAAGAAAGACAACTTTGTCAGTACAAAATGTACACTTGTCTAAATTAGCATATAACTTCTCCTTTCTTAAAACCAACAAAACTGACCTCAAGTGTTGAACATGTTCTTCCATTGATTTACTATAGATTAGGATGTCATCAAAATAAACCACACAAAATTTACCCAAAAACGGTCTAAGAACATGGTTCATTAACCTCATGAAAGTACTTGGTGCATTAGTTAAGCCAAAAGGCATAACCAACCATTCATAGAGTCCTTGCTTTGTTTTAAATGTTGTTTTTCATTCA
This sequence comes from Hibiscus trionum, assembly GCA_030270665.1. NCBI lineage: Eukaryota > Viridiplantae > Streptophyta > Magnoliopsida > Malvales > Malvaceae > Hibiscus > Hibiscus trionum. The sequence goes on from BSYR01000002.1 coordinate 28,843,657, forward strand.
TCACCTTCTCGCATCCTTATTTGGTGATAACCACTCTTAAGATCAATCTTAGAGAAAAGGTTAGAACCACTAAGCTCATCTAACATATCATCTAAACGAGGAATAGGGTGACGATACTTTACCGTAATTTTGTTTACCGCTCGACAATCTACACACATGCGCCAAGTTCCATCCTTCTTTGGTACAAGTAATACCGGAACGGAACATGGGCTAAGGCTCTCCCTCACGTAGCCTTTGGCCATTAGTTCAGCCACTTGCCTTTGTAACTCCTTGGTTTCCTCGGTATTGCTTCGGTAAGCTGGACGGTTAGGAATGACGGCACCGGGAATGAAATCTATTTGATGTTCAATGCCACGGATTGGTGGCAGCCCACTTGGTATCTCCTCTAGAAATAATTCGTCAAATTCCTGCAACAAAGACACAATAGAAGAAGGCAAAGTGTGATCAAGTTGGTTAGTGTTCAATAAACTTTCCTTGTACACAAGTACAAGTAATTCCTTTCTCGACAGCAAACACTTTCTCAACTCTCTTTCTTTGGTAAACACACTCATTTTCGCACCCTCACTTTGCTCACTCTCACTTGCTTTTACCTCCATTTTTGACTCTCTCTCTTTGGCTCTTTCAATACTTTCTCTCAAATGTATTTGGTCTTTGTGAATTTGTTTTGGTGAAAGAGGGGCTAAGGTAATCTTTCTTACTCCATGGGTGAGTGTATACCGATTGGTATATCCATCATGTATGACTCGTTTATCGAATTGCCATGGCCTCCCAAGTAGTAAATGGCCAGCGTGCATCGGAACAACATCGCAAAGAACTTCATCCTTATACTTTCCAATGGAGAAAGCAACAAGAACTTGCTTGGTAACCTTGAGTTCTCCTCCGTCATTAAGCCACTGCAGCTTGTAGGGATGTGGATGCTTTGTGGTTGCTAATCCAAGTTTTTCTACCATAAGAGTACTAGCAACATTAGTACAACTACCTCCATCAATAATGACAAAGCATACCTTTCCATTAACATGGCAGCGAGTATGAAAGATATTCTCGCGTTGCTCATTCCCTTCACTCGCTTGCACACTTAGGCTCCTTTTCACAATAAGGGCCTCTCCTTCTGCTGCATACTCTATATCATCACCTTCATCTTCTTGTATGGCATCAATTTCATCTTCCTCCTCTTGTTTCGATTCAACCTCTCCATCATCACGAAGAAGCATGGTGTTGCGATTTGGGCATTGGCTTGCAATATGCCCTCTTCCCAAGCACTTGAAGCATTGTATATCTCGGGAACGGTTTGGAACATTCGGAGCCTTACCTTTGCTAGTTTCGGCATTGGCCTTGCTTCCTTTGGGTGGTACGTCTCTTTCATTGGGTGGTATTGGAGGACTCCGTTTGTAAGAACTTTGCCCCGATCTTGATGATGCTCCCCCATAGGTTCGTGTGGAACCCTTCCGTTTAAGTTGCTTTTCCACTTTTATGGTCATATGCACCATGTCTTCGATCTCCACATAATGTTGCAACTCAATGACGACCGCAATATTTGGGTCAAGGCCGGATAGAAATCTTGCCATGGTGGCTTCTCGATCCTCATCAATGTTAGCTCGGATCATGGCTACTTCCATCTCTTTAAAGTAGTCCTCAACACTACGGTTGCCTTGGGTGAGATTTTGAAGCTTGTTGAATAACTCCCTATGATAGTGAGTTGGAACGAACCTCCTACGCATAACGGCCTTCATCTCATTCCAAGTAGAAATTGGATGTTCGCCATTGCGTCTCCTGCTAGATGTCAACTGATCCCACCATATTAGTGCATAATCGGTAAATTCAATGGCTGCAAGTTTTACCTTCTTAATCTCGGAGTAGTTGTGGCACTCAAAGATGTGCTCAACTTTTTTTCCCATGCAAGATAGGCTTCAGGATCCGTTCTTCCTTGGAAATGAGGAATGGTTATTTTGATGTTGCTAAGATTATCACCAACTCTTGCCCGAGCTCTTTGGTACCTAGGTTCTTGACGCCTCAAACTTTGCTGGGAGGCTCGCTCGTCTATGAGTTCTTCGTCCACCTCTCCCTCATACTCTTCCTCATGATCTGAATTATGCCTTCGTTGAGATCTTTCCTCCAAATGATCTAATCGTTCTTGCATCGGCCCCAACCTTTGTTGCAACAACCTGTCCATCTCTCGGATAATATCTTGAAGATTGGAGTTAGTTGCATCTACGTTAACATTATTACTTCCTCCAACAGAGTTTCTCACGGAATTTTGAGACATTATTAGTAACAAAAATAAAAAAATAAAAACCTCACAAACACAAAACCTCACCTATTCCACTCCAAGAAAATGCACTAACACTCGTGTTTCACTCGGGATGGCTTTTACCCTTGATGTGCACTCTTGCCTTTTTCCACTCTTGCTCTCAATCAAGTCCTTTTAAGAACTTCCTCAAGGCTTGCAAATGGCATGTAGAATTCGGCTGAAAAAAACAAAACTTGGCGAAAGGAATTTGGAAGGTGGGATAAGAAAAAGTGGCAACAACAAAAAAAAAAGGTAAATTGTGAGAGTTGGTAAAGATGACAAAATAGTAGCAAAAGAAAAAATGATGTAAGATTTTTTTAAAGAAGAATAGAGAATACGACGCCCCCTCCCTCTTTAACTTTCTCTAAATTTTTTTTTCGATTTTTTTCTTTTCTTTTTTTTCCTTTTTTTCCAGAAGAGAGACAACGACTATCTTACTGAATCAACCTTGCTCTGATGCCAATTGATATGAACCCGATAATGTGACCCGAGTCATATAGATGTGCCCAATCGTGATTCTAGTAAGAAATATTCTTTGCTACGCTTTGAACTCTAAGATATCAAAAAACATACATGTGAGATGAATAGCAATATAATAAAAAATAATGAAGAAAGGAATTGGATAGGTAATTTGGATAGTATGGTGGCTAAGGATGGAGGATGATAATCATGGAAAGGTGTAAATCAAAGAAGGAGTGATGTGAGATGCTAAAGGTGGCGTGGATTTGTATGGTTGCAAGGTTAGCGAATTGTGACCCGCTAGCTATAACGAGCTAGGAACCAACAATATACTTTGATGGAGTCGATGTGGAGGAGTGTGGAACGTGACCCACAAGCTATAAGAGAGCTTGGAACCAACGCTATATTAAAATGAAATGGATAGAAGACTACAAGCACAACTTGAAGCCGATAAAGTTCTCGCAAGAACAAGATGAAAGCAATCTTTCAAAGATTTATATTCTCTAAAAAAAAAGTCCCTACAAATGAATCTAAGGTGCCTATTTATAGTGTGGCTAGGCACCATATGAAAAGTCACACAAAAGAGAGATGAATGCTCATCTAAATGCTATTGACTACAAATAAATGAAATGTTTCTTTCTTATCCTTTTGATGGATGAATTTTGCTTTAAATTGAGATGAATTTAGCCTTAAATTCGTCCAAAAGGAGTGGTGACTCTTGGGCTGCTTCATTTTGCTTGCAAATGGATAAAAGAGAATGAATGTGGACATAGGATGAATGTAGACATCCCACACATCCAAATCAGCTTGTCTCTTTGAATTCCTTGATGATTTTATCACTTAATTTGATGATTAAATGATATTAAACCAGCCTTCATTGCTTGCCCATTTGTGGAATATGATCAACCTTCAAAAATGATAAATAAAGGCCTTGAATGCATAATTTGAATGCTGATTATTGCATGTCCCTTCTCTTGAACGTTAATGGCCTTCATTGGTTCATAATTTCAACCTTGAATAGGTGAATTATGAAGCTTAAATGCTTTGTTACTCTAAGAAGATGAACAACCTTGAAAAGATGAAAAGAATTCAGTTTTGAATTGCCTTCAATTCCCTTGTTTGGATGAGTAAAGATGGTCATCAATGACTTGTTTCCAAGTTGAAGTTGGAAAGTCTCTTCTTTAATCCACATGTCACATGAACCTAGACACACACAAAGGATTTATTCAAACTTAAAATAATATATGCATGAAACAATTAAAGAGTTAGTTAATTGAGTGAACTAGTTAAATGAATGAACTAGTTTAATTAAAGAACTAACTTTATTGAATTTAACTAAATGCATGAATGAAGTTTGAAATACTTAAATTCTCATGAAAATGCATGCATGAGCAAGGTAAGGCATTCCTCCCTTATTATTTCTTCTTTCTCACGTTCATGGCTTGTTGTAAACAAGCTTTCCATGGCTGATTGAAACTCCTTGGCCCGTGCACGTGTAATGGGGCCACTTGGGTACTTCTCCGAGTCCTTGTTCTTGATGGTCATATCAGTAGTAATCATTATTTGCAGAGATAGTAATAAGACTAAGTGGAGTAAAGTATAAATAAATGAAAATCAGCAAGGTTATGAGAAGAAAAGGATCTAAAACTGCAAATATATGTAATAGACTGAAATAGAGATTAAAAGAGGAGCTGGGGACATCAAACAGGATTAATCTTAAAAATAAAGAGGAAGTAACATAAGGATTATGCACAGGCCAGACGAGAAAGGTGATAGCCAACTAGTAAACAAACCATATGATAACTTGGTACTGATAAAGTAAAAGAGATATGTGCTGAACATAAATATTAATAGACAACACAGACCAGTGAGAGCACAAAGGGAAATTGGAAATAGTAGATAAAAGCAAAGATAATAATAATAAAAAGTGATGTAGTAGATCATACCTTCGAAACGAAAGCCAGTCAGTACATACATCCCAAATAGAAAAGAAGACACACCCGATCTTGAGAAAATAAAACAAAATAGTAAATAAGAGGATAAACTAGAAGGAGGAAAAGGAATGAATAAGATAAAAAAGAAGGAATAAAAACATAGTAGAACCGATTAATGGAAGGATTAAGAACCTGTAACTTGATGAGAAAATTCTGGAACAAAAAAGTAGAAGGTTAGAAATACAGAGCCAAATGGATATGTAAAACAAGAGAATAAAAAAGAAAAGACCAAGAAAGGAGATGAAACGATCTAGATTTGAAAGGTCGGAGGTTGCATGAAACCTAGAGGGTGATGCGGACCCTTAGACAGACAAATGGTTTCGACGTAGCCGCCTTGTTCCACCACCGGTGAGGAAGCCCTCTGATCAACCGTCGGGATCAAAACGATACCAAGAAACTGTGAGAGGAAAACAACGATTAGGAGATTAGATCTGAAAAATAAGGAAAAGGGAAACCCTAAAAAAATTTGGGGAAAAAAGAAGATAGGAAGAGAAGAGATAAATCGAAGGTAAAAAATAAAACAGAAATTAAGGGTAGATGAGTGGAGATATGAAACCGAAGGGTTGTATATATTACAACCGCCGCGGGCCATCGCCGGAAGAAGAGTCCTCCGATGAAGCAAGCAAAAACAGTACATAGAATGAAAAAAAACCAAAGCCACCGATTAGAGAAAAAGGAAAAAAGAATAAAGAAATGAACCTAGAGGCATAAAAAATGTAAGATCGGCAGAACATACCGTCAAACCCCATCGGGTTTCGGAGGAGACAAATCAACAAAACCAAAAGGATGAAAAAATTATAACCACCATGGTCCGTCGCCGGAAGAAGAGTCCTCCGGTGAAACAAACGAAAACAGTACATAGGATGAGAAAAACAGTTACCACAGATTAGATCAGGAGAGATAAAGAAAGACAAAATGAAACTAAAAGCAAGAAAAAAATAGGATCAGCAGAACATACCGTCAAACCCAGATCTGATGAGGCCAAGGAGCCTTTGAAAAGGCCTGATCTTACAACCCAGATATGGGGATCGTCGGAGGGGACTCGTCGAAAACAACCAGAAAAGGCAAAAAACAAAGCAAAAGAGATGAGACCAAGATACAACCAAATCTCACAAAAATAGATATGGTGATAAGGTTATAAAAACCTAGATACAACCAAATCTCACAAAAATAGATAGAAGCCAAGTTAATATCCGGAGACAATAAGAAAAGATAAAAAGATAGAAAAACCTGAAAAAGAAAATGGTTGACGGGGTGGGAATGACCCTTGGTTTTCTCATCCCGATTTCCGAGGAAATCAATATAAACCGTATATCTTGAAAAAATATGGGCAAAACCGGCATAAGTTGGAGAGGTGTCGTGTGGGGGAAGGGGATTGGTGGAAAGAAAGGGGAAAATTCCACCGGAAAATAAAGGAAAAGAAAGCCAACACCCAACAAAGACCCCAGAAAAATTTGAGAGAGAATTGAGAGTCATCCCACACCCACACCCACCCGTTGGAATTTTAACTGAGTAAAAAGTACAGAAATTGAGGTTTTACAATATAATTGTGTTCAAAAGCTCCTAATCAATTATTTGAACTCCTAATATTTGAATAAAACATTTTTGCGGTCCTTTTTGTAGAGGTTTCTGACGAGCAGGTCTAAATGGGCCTTTCAATGGACCCGTTGGAATTTTAACTAAGTAAAAAGTACAGAAATTGAGGTTTTGCAATATATATGTGTTGAAAAGCTCCAAATCAATTACATGAACTCCTAAAATTTGATTAAAACTTGTTTTGTAGTCCTTTTTGTAGAGGTTTCGGACGAGAGGGTCGAAATGGGCCTTTCAATGGACCCGTTGGAATTTTAACTGAGTAAAAAGTACAGAAATTGAGGTTTTGCAATATAATTGTGTTAAAAAGCTCCTAATAAATTATTTGAACTCCTAATATTTGAATAAAACATTTTTGCGGTACTTTTTGTAGAGGTTTCGAACGATCAGGTCTAAATGGGCCTTTCAATGGACCCGTTGGAATTTTAACTAAGTAAAAAGTACAGAAATTGAGGTTTTGCAATATAATTGTGTTGAAAAGCTCCTAATCAATTACATGAACTCCTAAAATTTGGTTAAAACTTGTTTTGCGGTCTTTTTTGTAGAGGTTTCGGACGAGCGGGTCGAAATGGGCCTTTCAATGGACCCGTTGGAATTTTAACTGAGTAAAAATTACAGAAATTGAGGTTTTGCAATATAATTGTGTTCAAAAGATCCTAATCAATTGTTTGAACTCCTAATATTTGAATAAAACATTTTTGCGGTCCTTTTTGTAGAGGTTTCGGACGAGCAGGTCTAAATGGGCCTTTCAATGGACCTGTTGGAATTTTAAATGAGTAAAAAGTACAGAAATTGAGGTTTTGCAATATAATTGTGTTGAAAAGCTCCTAATCAATTACATGAACTCCTAAAATTTGTTTAAAACTTGTTTTGAAGTCCTTTTTGTAGAGGTTTCGGACGAGCGGGTCGAAATGGGCCTTTCAATGGACCCGTTGGAATTTTAAATGAGTAAAAAGTATAGAAATTGAGGTTTTACAATATAATTGTGTTCAAAAGCTCCTAATCAATTATTTGAACTCCTAATATTTGAATAAAACATTTTTGCGGTCCTTTTTGTAGAGGTTTCGGACGAGCAGGTCTAAATGGGCCTTTCAATGGACCCGTTGGAATTTTAACTGAGTAAAAAGTACAGAACTTGAGGTTTTGCAATGTAATTGTGTTGAAAAGCTCCTAACCAATTACATGAACTCCTAAAATTTGATTAAAACTTGTTTTGCAGTCCTTTTTGTAGAGGTTTCGGACGAGCGGGTCGAAATGGGCCTTTCAATGGACCCGTTGGAATTTTAAATGAGTAAAAAGTACATAAATTGAGGTTTTGCAATATAATTGTGTTGAAAAGTTCCTAATCAATTATTTGAACTCCTAATATTTGAATAAAACAATTTTGCGGTCCTTTTTGTAGAGGTTTCGGACGAGCAGGTCTAAATGGGCCTTTCAATGGACCCGTTGGAATTTTAACTGAGTAAAAAGTACAGAAATTTAGGTTTTGCAATATAATTGTGTTGAAAAGCTCCTAATCAATTATTTGAACTCCTAATATTTGAATAAAACATTTTTGCGGTCCTTTTTGTAGAGGTTTCAGACGAGTAGGTCTAAATGGGCCATTCAATGGACCCGTTGGAATTTTAACTGAGTAAAAAGTACAGAAATTGATGTTTTTCAATATAATTGTGTGCAAAAGCTCCTAATCAATTATTTGAACTCCTAATATTTGAATAAAACATTTTTGCGGTCCTTTTTGTAGAGGTTTCGGACGAGCAGGTCTAAATGGGCCTTTCAATGGACCTGTTGGAATTTTAAATGAGTAAAAAGTACAGAAATTGAGGTTTTGCAATATAATTGTGTTGAAAAGCTCCTAATCAATTACATGAACTCCTAAAATTTGTTTAAAACTTGTTTTGCAGTCCTTTTTGTAGAGGTTTCGGACGAGCGGGTCGAAATGGGCCTTTCAATGGACCCGTTGGAATTTTAAATGAGTAAAAAGTATAGAAATTGAGGTTTTACAATATAATTGTGTTCAAAAGCTCCTAATCAATTATTTGAACTCCTAATATTTGAATAAAACATTTTTGCGGTCCTTTTTGTAGAGGTTTCGGACGAGCAGGTCTAAATGGGCCTTTCAATGGACCCGTTGGAATTTTAACTGAGTAAAAAGTACAGAACTTGAGGTTTTGCAATGTAATTGTGTTGAAAAGCTCCTAATCAATTACATGAACTCCTAAAATTTGATTAAAACTTGTTTTGCAGTCCTTTTTTAGAGGTTTCGGACGAGCGGGTCGAAATGGGCCTTTCAATGGCCCCGTTGGAATTTTAAGTGAGTAAAAAGTACAGAAATTGCGGTTTTGCAATATAATTGTGTTGAACAGCTCCTAATCAATTATTTGAACTCCTAATATTTGATTAAAACTTGTTTTGCGGTCCTTTTTGTAGAGGTTCCGGACGAGCAGGTCTAAATGGGCCTTTCAATGGACCCGTTGGAATTTTAACTGAGTAAAAAGTACAGTAATTGAGGTTTTGCAATATAATTGTGTTCAAAATCTCCTAACCAATTATTTGAACTCCTAATATTTGATTAAAACATTTTTGCGGTCCTTTTTGTAGAGGTTTCTGACGAGAAGGTCTAAATGGGCCTTTCAATGGACCCGTTGGAATTTTAAATGAGTAAAAAGTACAGAAATTGAGGTTTTGCAATATAATTGTGTTGAAAAGCTCCTAATCAATTATTTGAACTCCTAATATTTGATTAAAACTTGTTTTGCGGTCCTTCTTGTAGAGGTTTCGGCCGAGCAGGTCTAAATGGGCCTTTTAATGGACCCGTTGGATTTTTAACTGAGTAAAAAGTACAGAAATTGAAATTTTGCAATATAATTGTGTTGAAAAGCTCCTAATAAATTACATGAAATCCTAAAATTTGATTAAAACTTGTTTTGAAGTCATTTTTGTAGAGGTTTCGGACGAGCGGGTCGAAATGGGCCTTTCAATGGACCCGTTGGAATTTTAACTGAGTGAAAAGTACAGAAATTGAGGTTTTGCAATATAATTGTGTTGAAAAGCTCCTAATCAATTACAAGAACTACTAAAATTTGATTAAAACTTGTTTTGCGTTCCTTTTTGTAGAGGTTTCGGACGAGCGGGTCGAAATGGGCCTTTCAATGGACCCATTGGAATTTTAACTGAGTAAAAAGTACAGAAATTGAGGTTTTGCAATATAATTGTGTTGAAAAGCTCCTAATCAATTATTTGAACTCCTAAAATTTGATTAAAACTCGTTTTGCAGTCCTTTTTGTAGAGGTTTCGGACGAGCGGGTCGAAATGGGCCTTTCAATGGCCCTGTTGGAATTTTAAGTGAGTAGAAAGTACAGAATTTGCGATTTTGCAATATAATTTTGTTGAAAAGCTCCTAATCAATTATTTGAACTCCTAATATTTGATTAAAACTTGTTTTGCAGTCCCTTTTCAGAGGTTTCGGACGAGCGGGTCGAAATGGGCCTTTCAATGGACCCGTTGGAATTTTAACTGGGTAAAAACTACAGAAATTGAGGTTTTGCAATATAACTGTGTTGAAAAGCTCCTAATCAATTATTTGAACTCCTAATATTTGAATAAAACATTTTTGCGGTCCTTTTTGTAGAGATTTCGGACGAGCAGGTCTAAATGGGCCTTTCAATGGACCCGTTGGAATTTTAACTGAGTAAAAAGTTCAGAAATTGAGGTTTTGCAATATAATTGTTTTGAAAAGCTCCTAATGAATTATTTGAACTCCTAATATTTGAATAAAACATTTTTGCGGTTCTTTTTGTAGAGGTTTCGGACGAGCAGGTCTAAATGGGTCTTTCAATGGACCCGTTGGAATTTTAAAAAAAGTACAGAAGTTGAGGTTTTGCAATATAATTGTGTTGAAAAGCTCCTAATCAATTACATGAGCTCCTAAAATTTGATTTAAACTTGTTTTGTCGTCCTTTTTGTAGAGGTTTCGGACGAGCGGGTCGAAATGGGCCTTTCAATAGACCCGTTGAAATTTTCACTGAGTAAAAACTACAGAAATTGCGGTTTTGCAATATAATTGTGTTGAAAAGCTCCGAATCAATTATTTGAACTCCTAATATTTGATTAAAACTTGTTTTGCGGTCCTTTTTGTAGAGGTTTCGGACGAGCGGGTCGAAATGGGCCTTTCAATGGACCCGTTGGAATTGTAACTGAGTAAAAAGTACATAAATTGCGGTTTTGCAATATAATTGTGTTGAAAAGCTCCTAATCAATTATTTGAACTCCTAATATTTGATTAAAACTTGTTTTGCAGTCCTTTTTCAGAGGTTTCGGACGAGCGGGTCGAAATGGGCCTTTCAATGGACCCGTTGGAATTTTAACTGAGTAAAAAGTACAGAAATTGAGGTTTCGCAATGTAATTGTGTTGAAAAGCTCCAAATCAAATACATGAACTCCTAAAATTTGATTAAAACTTGTTTTGCGGTCCTTTTTGTAGAGGTTTCGGGCGAGCGGGTCGAAATGGGCCTTTCAATGGACCCGTTGGAATTTTAACTGAGTAAAAAGTACAGAAATTGAGGTTTTGCAATATAATTGTGTTGAAAAGCTCCTAATCAATTATTTGAACTCCTAATATTTGAATAAAACTTGTTTTGCGGTCCTTTTTGTAGAGGTTTCGGACGAGCAGGTCTAAATATGCCTTTTAATGGATCCGTTGGAATTTTAACTGAGTAAAAAGTACAGAAATTGAGGTTTTGCAATATAATTGTGTTGAAAGGCTCCTAATCAATTACATGAACTCCTAAAATTTGATTAAAACTTGTTTTGCAGTCCTTTTTGTAGAGGTTTCGAACGAGCGGGTCGAAATGGGCCTTTCAATGGACCCGTTGGAATTTTGAATGAGTAAAAAGTACAGAAATTGAGGTTTTTCAATATAATTGTGTTCAAAAGCTCCTAATCAATTATTTGAACTCCTAATATTTGAATAAAACATTTTTGCGGTCCTTTTTGTAGAGGTTCCGGACGAGCAGGTCTAAATGGGCCTTTCAATGGACCTGTTGGAATTTTAACTGAGTAAAAAGTACAGAAAATGAGGTTTTGTAACGTAAATGTGTTGAAAAGCTCCTAATCAATTACATGAACTCCTAAAATTTGATTAAAACTTGTTTTGCAGTCCTTTTTGTAGAGGTTTCGGACGAGCGGGTCGAAATGGGCCTTTTAATGGCCCCGTTGGAATTTTAAGTGAGTAAAAAGTACAGAAATTACGGTTTTGCAATATGATTGTGTTGAAAATCTCCTAATCAATTATTTGAACTCCTAATAATTGATTAAAACTTGTTTTGTTGTCCTTTTTGTAGAGGTTTCGGACGAGCAGGTCTAAATGGGCCTTTCAATGGACCCGTTGGAATTTTAACTGTGTAAAAAGTATAGAAATTGAGGTTTTGTAATATAATTGTGTTGAAAAGCTCCTAATCAATTACATGTGCTCCTAAAATTTGATTAAAACATGTTTTGCAGTCATTTTTGTAGAGGTTTCGGACGAGCGGGTCGAAATGGGCCTTTCAATGGACCCGTTGGAATTTTAACTGAGTAAAAAGTACAGTAATTGAGGTTTTGCAATATAATTGTGTTGAAAAGCTCCTAATCAATTATTTGAACTCCTAATATTTGAATAAAACATTTTTGCGGTCCTTTTGGTAGAGGTTTCGGACGAGAAGGTCTAAATGGGCCTTTCAATGGACCCGTTGGAATTTTTACTGAGTAAAAAGTACAGAAATTGAGGTTTTGCAATATAATTAATTTGAAAAGGTCCTAATCAATTATTTGAACTCCTAATATTTGACTCAAACTTGTTTTGCGGTACTTTTTGTAGATGTTTCGGACGAGCAGGTCTAAATGGGCCTTTCAATGGACCCGTTGGAATTTTAACTGAGTAAAAAGTACAGAAATTGAGGTTTTGCAATATAATTGTGTTGAAAAGCTCCTAATCAATTATTTGAACTCCTAGTATTTGAATAAAACATTTTTGCGGTCATTTTTGTAGAGGTTTCAGACGAGCAGGTCTAAATGGGCCTTTCAATGGACCCGTTGGAATTTTAAATGAGTAAAAAGAACAGAAATTGAGGTTTTTCAATATAATTGTGTTCAAAAGCTCCTAATCAATTATTTGAACTCCTAATATATGAATAAAACATTTTTGCGGTCCTTTTTGTAGAGGTTCCGGACGAGCAGGTCTAAATGGGCCTTTCAATGGACCTGTTGGAATTTTAACTGAGTAAAAAGTACAGAAAATGAGGTTTTGTAACGTAAATGTGTTGAAAAGCTCCTAATCAATTACATGAACTCCTAAAATTTGATTAAAACTTGTTTTGCAGTCCTTTTTGTAGAGGTTTCGGACGAGCGGGTCGAAATGGGCCTTTCAATGGACCCGTTGGAATTTTGAATGAGTAAAAAGTACAGAAATTGAGGTTTTTCAATATAATTGTGTTCAAAAGCTCCTAATCAATTATTTGAACTCCTAATATTTGAATAAAACATTTTTGCGGTCCTTTTTGTAGAGGTTTCGGACGAGCAGGTCTAAATGGGCCTTTCAATGGACCCGTTGGAATTTTAACTGTGTAAAAAGTATAGAAATTGAGGTTTTGTAATATAATTGTGTTGAAAAGCTCCTAATCAATTACATGAACTCCTAAAATTTGATTAAAACTTGTTTTGCAGTCCTTTTTGTAGAGGTTTCGGATGAGCGGGTCGAAATGGGCCTTTCAATGGACCCGTTGGAATTTTAACTGAGTAAAAACTACAGAAATTGAGGTTTTGCAATATAATTGTGTTGAAAAGCTCCTAATCAATTATTTGAACTCCTAGTATTTGAATAAAACATTTTTGCGGTCATTTTTGTAGAGGTTTCAGACGAGCAGGTCTAAATGGGCCTTTCAATGGACCCGTTGGAATTTTAACTGAGTAAAAAGTACATAAATTGAGGTTTTGCAATATAATTGTGTTGAAAGGATCCTAATCAATTACATGAACTCCTAAAATTTGATTAAAACTTGTTTTGCAGTCCTTTTTGTAGAGGTTTCGGATGAGCGGGTCGAAATGGGCCTTTCAATGGACCCGTTGGAATTTTAACTGAGTAAAAAGTACAGAAATTGAGGTTTTTCAATATAATTGTGTTCAAAAGCTCCTAATCAATTATTTGAACTCCTAACATTTGAATAAAACATTTTTGCGGTCCTTTTTGTAGAGGTTTCGGACGAGCGGGTCGAAATGGGCCTTTCAATGGACCCGTTGGAATTTTAAATGAGTAAAAAGAACAGAAATTGAGGTTTTTCAATATAATTGTGTTCAAAAGCTCCTAATCAATTATTTGAACTCCTAATATTTGAATAAAACATATTTGCGGTCCTTTTTGTTGAGGTTTCGGACGAGCAGGTTTAAATGGGCCTTTCAATGGACCCGTTGGAATTTTAACTGAGTAAAAAGTACAGAACTTGTGGTTTTGCAATGTAATTGTGTTGAAAAGCTCCTAATCAATTACATGAACTCCTAAAATTTTATTAAAACTTGTTTTGCAATCCTTTTTTAGAGGTTTCGGACGAGCGGGTCGAAATGGGCCTTTCAATGCCCCGTTGGAATTTTAAGTGAGTAAAAAGTACAGAAATTGCGGTTTTTCAATATAATTGTGTTGAAAAGCTCCTAATCAATTATTTGAACTCCTAGTATTTGAATAAAACATTTTTGCGGTCCTTTTTGTAGAGGTTTCAGACGAGCAGGTCTAAATGGGCCTTTCAATGGACCCGTTGGAATTTTAACTGAGTAAAAAGTACATAAATTGAGGTTTTGCAATGTAATTTTGTTGAAAAGCTCCAAATCAAATACATGAACTCCTAAAATTTGATTAAAACTTGTTTTGCGGTCCTTTTTGTAGAGGTTTCGGGCGAGCGGGTCGAAATGGGCCTTTCAATGGACCCGTTGGAATTTTAACTGAGTAAAAAGTACAGAAATTGAGGTTTTGCAATATAATTGTGTTGAAAAGCTCCTAATCAATTATTTGAACTCCTAATATTTGAATAAAACTTGTTTTGCGGTCCTTTTTGTAGAGGTTTCGGACGAGCAGGTCTAAATATGCCTTTTAATGGATCCGTTGGAATTTTAACTGAGTAAAAAGTACAGAAGTTGAGGTTTTGCAATATAATTGTGTTGAAAGGCTCCTAATCAATTACATGAACTCCTAAAATTTGATTAAAACTTGTTTTGCAGTCCTTTTTGTAGAGGTTTCGGACGAGCGGGTCGAAATGGGCCTTTCAATGGACCCGTTGGAATTTTGAATGAGTAAAAAGTACAGAAATTGAGGTTTTTCAATATAATTGTGTTCAAAAGCTCCTAATCAATTATTTGAACTCCTAATATTTGAATAAAACATTTTTGCGGTCCTTTTTGTAGAGGTTTCGGACGAGCAGGTCTAAATGGGACTTTCAATGGACCCGTTGGAATTTTAATTGAGTAAAAAGTACAGAACTTGAGGTTTTGCAATATAATTGTGTTGAAAAGATCCTAATCATTCACATGAACTCCTAAAATTTGATTAAAACTTGTTTTGCAGTCCTTTTTGTAGAGGTTTCGAACGAGCTGGTCGAAATGGTCTTTTCAAGGGACCCGTTAGAATTTTAAATGAGTAAAAAGTACAGAAATTGAGCTTTTGCAATATAATTGTGTTGAAAAGCTCCTAATCAATTATTTGAACTCCTAATATTTGAATAAAACTTGTTTTGCGGTCCTTTTTGTAGAGGTTTCGGACGAGCAGGTATAAATGGGCCTTTCAATGGACCCGTTGGAATTTTAACTGTGTAAAAAGTAATGAAATTGAGGTTTTGTAATATAATTGTGTTGAAAAGCTCCTAATCAATTACATGTACTCCTAAAATTTGATTAAAACTTGTTTAAAAGCTCCTAATCAATTTGATTAAAAATTGAGGTTTCGGATGAGCGGGTCGAAATGGGCCTTTCAATGGACCCGTTGGAATTTTAACTGAGTAAAAAGTACAGAAATTGAGGTTTTTCAATATAATTGTGTTCAAAAGCTCCTAATCAATTATTTGAACTCCTAACATTTGAATAAAACATTTTTGCGGTCCTTTTTGTAGAGGTTTCGGACGAGCGGGTCGAAATGGGCCTTTCAATGGACCCGTTGGAATTTTAAATGAGTAAAAAGAACAGAAATTGAGGTTTTTCAATATAATTGTGTTCAAAAGCTCCTAATCAATTATTTGAACTCCTAATATTTGAATAAAACATATTTGCGGTCCTTTTTGTTGAGGTTTCGGACGAGCAGGTCTAAATGGGCCTTTCAATGGACCCGTTGGAATTTTAACTGAGTAAAAAGTACAGAACTTGTGGTTTTGCAATGTAATTGTGTTGAAAAGCTCCTAATCAATTACTTGAACTCCTAAAATTTTATTAAAACTTGTTTTGCAATCCTTTTTTAGAGGTTTCGGACGAGCGGGTCGAAATGGGCCTTTCAATGCCCCGTTGGAATTTTAAGTGAGTAAAAAGTACAGAAATTGCGGTTTTTCAATATAATTGTGTTGAAAAGCTCCTAATCAATTATTTGAACTCCTAGTATTTGAATAAAACATTTTTGCGGTCCTTTTTGTAGAGGTTTCAGACGAGCAGGTCTAAATGGGCCTTTCAATGGACCCGTTGGAATTTTAACTGAGTAAAAAGTACATAAATTGAGGTTTTGCAATATAATTGTGTTGAAAGGCTCCTAATCAATTACATGAACTCCTAAAATTTGATTAAAACTTGTTTTGCAATCCTTTTTGTCGAGGTTTCGGATGAGCGGGTCGAAATGGGCCTTTCAATGGACCCGTTGGAATTTTAACTGAGTAAAAAGTACAGAAATTGAGGTTTTTCAATATAATTGTGTTCAAAAGCTCCTAATCAATTATTTGAACTCCTAATATTTGAATAAAACATTTTTGCGGTCCTTTTTGTAGAGGTTTCGGACGAGCAGGTCTAAATGGGCCTTTCAATGGACCCGTTGGAATTTTAACTGTGTAAAAAGTATAGAAATTGAGGTTTTGTAATATAATTGTGTTGAAAAGCTCCTAATCAATTACATGAACTCCTAAAATTTGATTAAAACTTGTTTTGCAGTCCTTTTTGTAGAGGTTTCGGATGAGCGGGTCGAAATGGGCCTTTCAATGGACCCGTTGGAATTTTAACTGAGTAAAAACTACAGAAATTGAGGTTTTGCAATATAATTGTGTTGAAAAGCTCCTAATCAATTATTTGAACTCCTAGTATTTGAATAAAACATTTTTGCGGTCATTTTTGTAGAGGTTTCAGACGAGCAGGTCTAAATGGGCCTTTCAATGGACCCGTTGGAATTTTAACTGAGTAAAAAGTACATAAATTGAGGTTTTGCAATATAATTGTGTTGAAAGGCTCCTAATCAATTACATGAACTCCTAAAATTTGATTAAAACTTGTTTTGCAATCCTTTTTGTAGAGGTTTCGGATGAGCGGGTCGAAATGGGCCTTTCAATGGACCCGTTGGAATTTTAACTGAGTAAAAAGTACAGAAATTGAGGTTTTTCAATATAATTGTGTTCAAAAGCTCCTAATCAATTATTTGAACTCCTAACATTTGAATAAAACATTTTTGCGGTCCTTTTTGTAGAGGTTTCGGACGAGCGGGTCGAAATGGGCCTTTCAATGGACCCGTTGGAATTTTAAATGAGTAAAAAGAACAGAAATTGAGGTTTTTCAATATAATTGTGTTCAAACGCTCCTAATCAATTATTTGAACTCCTAATATTTGAATAAAACATATTTGCGGTCCTTTTTGTTGAGGTTTCGGACGAGCAGGTCTAAATGGGCCTTTCAATGGACCCGTTGGAATTTTAACTGAGTAAAAAGTACAGAACTTGTGGTTTTGCAATGTAATTGTGTTGAAAAGCTCCTAATCAATTACATGAACTCCTAAAATTTTATTAAAACTTGTTTTGCAATCCTTTTTTAGAGGTTTCGGACGAGCGGGTCGAAATGGGCCTTTCAATGCCCCGTTGGAATTTTAAGTGAGTAAAAAGTACAGAAATTGCGGTTTTTCAATATAATTGTGTTGAAAAGCTCCTAATCAATTATTTGAACTCCTAGTATTTGAATTAAACATTTTTGCGGTCCTTTTTGTAGAGGTTTCAGACGAGCAGGTCTAAATGGGCCTTTCAATGGACCCGTTGGAATTTTAACTGAGTAAAAAGTACATAAATTGAGGTTTTGCAATGTAATTGTGTTGAAAAGCTCCAAATCAAATACATGAACTCCTAAAATTTGATTAAAACTTGTTTTGCGGTCCTTTTTGTAGAGGTTTCGGGCGAGCGGGTCGAAATGGGCCTTTCAATGGACCCGTTGGAATTTTAACTGAGTAAAAAGTACAGAAATTGAGGTTTTGCAATATAATTGTGTTGAAAAGCTCCTAATCAATTATTTGAACTCCTAATATTTGAATAAAACTTGTTTTGCGGTCCTTTTTGTAGAGGTTTCGGACGAGCAGGTCTAAATATGCCTTTTAATGGATCCGTTGGAATTTTAACTGAGTAAAAAGTACAGAAATTGAGGTTTTGCAATATAATTGTGTTGAAAGGCTCCTAATCAATTACATGAACTCCTAAAATTTGATTAAAACTTGTTTTGCAGTCCTTTTTGTAGAGATTTCGGACGAGCGGGTCGAAATGGGCCTTTCAATGGACCCGTTGGAATTTTGAATGAGTAAAAAGTACAGAAATTGAGGTTTTTCAATATAATTGTGTTCAAAAGCTCCTAATCAATTATTTGAACTCCTAATATTTGAATAAAACATTTTTGCGGTCCTTTTTGTAGAGGTTTCGGACGAGCAGGTCTAAATGGGACTTTCAATGGACCCGTTGGAATTTTAATTGAGTAAAAAGTACAGAACTTGAGGTTTTGCAATATAATTGTGTTGAAAAGATCCTAATCAATCACATGAACTCCTAAAATTTGATTAAAACTTGTTTTGCAGTCCTTTTTGTAGAGGTTTCGAACGAGCTGGTCGAAATGGTCTTTTCAAGGGACCCGTTAGAATTTTAAATGAGTAAAAAGTACAGAAATTGAGCTTTTGCAATATAATTGTGTTGAAAAGCTCCTAATCAATTATTTGAACTCCTAATATTTGAATAAAACTTGTTTTGCGGTCCTTTTTGTAGAGGTTTCGGACGAGCAGGTATAAATGGGCCTTTCAATGGACCCGTTGGAATTTTAACTATGTAAAAAGTAATGAAATTGAGGTTTTGTAATATAATTGTGTTGAAAAGCTCCTAATCAATTACATGTACTCCTAAAATTTGATTAAAACTTGTTTAAAAGCTCCTAATCAATTTGATTAAAAATTGAGGTTTCGGATGAGCGGGTCGAAATGGGCCTTTCAATGGACCCGTTGGAATTTTAACTGAGTAAAAAGTACAGAAATTGAGGTTTTTCAATATAATTGTGTTCAAAAGCTCCTAATCAATTATTTGAACTCCTAACATTTGAATAAAACATTTTTGCGGTCCTTTTTGTAGAGGTTTCGGACGAGCGGGTCGAAATGGGCCTTTCAATGGACCCGTTGGAATTTTAAATGAGTAAAAAGAACAGAAATTGAGGTTTTTCAATATAATTGTGTTCAAAAGCTCCTAATCAATTATTTGAACTCCTAATATTTGAATAAAACATATTTGCGGTCCTTTTTGTTGAGGTTTCGGACGAGCAGGTCTAAATGGGCCTTTCAATGGACCCGTTGGAATTTTAACTGAGTAAAAAGTACAGAACTTGTGGTTTTGCAATGTAATTGTGTTGAAAAGCTCCTAATCAATTACTTGAACTCCTAAAATTTTATTAAAACTTGTTTTGCAATCCTTTTTTAGAGGTTTCGGACGAGCGGGTCGAAATGGGCCTTTCAATGCCCCGTTGGAATTTTAAGTGAGTAAAAAGTACAGAAATTGCGGTTTTTCAATATAATTGTGTTGAAAAGCTCCTAATCAATTATTTGAACTCCTAGTATTTGAATAAAACATTTTTGCGGTCCTTTTTGTAGAGGTTTCAGACGAGCAGGTCTAAATGGGCCTTTCAATGGACCCGTTGGAATTTTAACTGAGTAAAAAGTACATAAATTGAGGTTTTGCAATATAATTGTGTTGAAAGGCTCCTAATCAATTACATGAACTCCTAAAATTTGATTAAAACTTGTTTTGCAATCCTTTTTGTCGAGGTTTCGGATGAGCGGGTCGAAATGGGCCTTTCAATGGACCCGTTGGAATTTTAACTGGGTAAAAAGTACAGAAATTGAGGTTTTTCAATATAATTGTGTTCAAAAGCTCCTAATCAATTATTTGAACTCCTAACATTTGAATAAAACATTTTTGCGGTCCTTTTTGTAGAGGTTTCGGACGAGCGGGTCGAAATGGGCCTTTCAATGGACCCGTTGGAATTTTAAATGAGTAAAAAGAACAGAAATTGAGGTTTTTCAACATAATTGTGTTCAAAAGCTCCTAATTAATTATTTGAACTCCTAATATTTGAATAAAACATATTTGCGGTCCTTTTTGTTGAGGTTTCGGACGAGCAGGTCTAAATGGGCCTTTCAATGGACCCGTAGGAATTTTAACTGAGTAAAAAGTACAGAAATTGAGGTTTTTCAATATAATTGTGTTCAAAAGCTCCTAATCAATTATTTGAACTCCTAATATTTGAATAAAACATTTTTGCGGTCCTTTTTGTAGAGGTTTGGGACGAGCGGGTCTAAATGGGCCTTTCAAAGGACCCGTTGGAATTTTAACTGAGTAAAAAGTATAGAAATTGAGGTTTTTCAATATAATTGTGTTCAAAAGCTCCTAATCAATTATTCGAACTCCTAATATTTGAATAAAACATTTTTGCGGTCCTTTTTGTAGATGTTTCGGACGAGCGGGTCGAAATGGGCCTTTCAATGGACCCGTTGGAATTCTAACTGAGTAAAAAGTACATAATTTGCGGTTTTGCAATATAATTGTGTTGAAAAGCTCCTAATCAATTACATGAACTCCTAAAATTTGATTAAACTTGTTTTGCCTTCCTTTTTGTAGAGGTTTCGGACGACCGGGTTGAAATGGGCCTTTCAATGGACCCGTTGGAATTTTAACTGAGTAAAAAGTACAGTATTTGAGGTTTTGCAATATAATTGTGTTGAAAAGCTCCTAATCAATTATTTGAACTCCTAATATTTGAATAAAACATTTTTACGATCCTTTTTGTAGAGGTTTCGGACGAGCAGGTCTAAATGGGCCTTTCAATGGACCCGCTGGAATTTTAACTGAGTAAAAAGTACATAAATTGAGGTTTTGCAATATAATTGTGTTGAAAATCTCCAAACCAATTATTTGAACTCCTAATATTTGAATAAAACATTTTTGCGGTCCTTTTTGTAGAGGTTTCGGGCGAGCAGGTCGAAATGGGCCTTTCAATGGACCCGTTGGAATTTTAACTGAGTAAAAAGTACAGAAATTGAGGTTTTTCAATATAATTGTGTTCAAAAGATCCTAATAAATTATTTGAACTCCTAATATTTGAATAAAACATTTTTGCGGTCCTTTTTGTAAAGGTTTCGGACGAGCATGTCTAAATGGGCCTTTCAATGGACCTGTTGGAATTTTAACTGAGTAAAAAGTACATAAATTGAGCTTTTGAAATATAATTGTGTTGAAAAGCTCCTAATCAATTATTTGAACTCCTAATATTTGAATAAAACATTTTTGCGGTCATTTTTGTAGAGGTTTCGGACAAGCAGGTCTAAATGGGCCTTTCAATGGACCCGTTGGAATTTTAACTGAGTAATAAGTACAGAAATTGAGGTTTTGCAATATAATTGTGTTGAAAAGCTCCTAATCAATTACATGAACTCCTAAAATTTGCTTAAAACTTGTTTTGCAGTCCTTTTTGTAGAGGTTTCGGACGAGTGGGTCGAAATGGGCCTTTCAATGGACCCGTTGGAATTTTAAATGAATAAAAATTACAGAAATTGAGGTTTTGCAATATAATTGTGTTAAAAAGGTCCTAACCAATTATTTGAACTCCTAATATTTGAATAAAACATTTTTGCGGTCCTTTTTGTACATGTTTCGGACGAGCAGGTCTAAATGGGCCTTTCAATGGACCCGTTGGAATTTTTTTTGAGAAAAAGGCCTCATTAAAAACCCCACTATTCCCAACTGGGCTGGCCCAGAGGGGGTCCTAAAGGGGAAAAGAGTGGCCAAATATATATATAAAATCAAGGGGGTTGAAAACCAACCGGTACAATAGAGCGTAAGACATCGGGCAAGTCCGGCCCAAAAAACAAGGAGGACCTAGAGTGCAAGGCCCAATTGGCAATAGTATGAGCTAGAACATTAGCAACTCGTGGTACATAAAGAAAATGTAAATCTGGAATATATACAAAAAGAGGGCGAGCCGCATCAATATGTGGCCGTAAAGGAGAGGCGTCCGAGCCGAGGCAACGTATTTTGTTGATGGCCAAAGCAGCGTCGGACTCGATAATGATGCTGCACCAGCCGACATCCATACCAAGTGTAGCCCCCGTGACAATGGCGCGAAGCTCCGCAGTGGAGGCGTCTAGGCATCCTGCACAGTGAACGGCACAACCACGAAGAATAGCGCCGCTAGCATCACGAGCCACAACACCAAAACCTACTTCGCCTGTAGCGGGGTTGAAAGCACCGTCCACATTGATTTTAACCTTCCTTTCTGGTGGCGGCCTCATGTTGGTTGAGAAAGGGCTGGCACCGTCCAGGCGTGAAGATAGTTGGCCGAGTCGTAGTCCTGTAACAGTTCCTTTGAGTTCATAAGAGTAAGCCATGGCGGCTGCAAACGCTTGGAGTGAACCCAGTCGTTCCTCCTGTTCCAAATGTTCCAAAGGATAGTGAGGAACAGACTAAATTCAGAGCGAGAAAGTAACGAGGCCCCTTGTTCCAACCATAAGTGAGTAGGGAAGAGCGTGCTAGTACGTAAAGGGAGGGGAAACCCAGCTAGTTGTAGAACCTCAGCTGCTCCAACACAATTTCAGAGAGCATGGAGTGGGGTTTCTACTATAGTCGGACAAAAAGGGCACATGCCAATGCCTAACCCCACAGTTGCAAGACGGTCTCCTGTGGGTAGAGCATCTCGTCCTGCTCTCCAGCTAAAGGACCGAATCTTCAGAAGGGTGCTCGCTTTGGAGATAACTCGCCAAAGGGGAGAAGGACGACTGATAGGTCTGATTGGACGTCGTAAGAATAGATATCCGGAACGCACCGAATACATCCATGTGTCATGATATCCCCAAAGTAAGGCATCACGCCGCTCGTTGGAGATTGGCACACGCAGTATGGCATCAGCATCATCCCAGTCAAAATGCTGGCGGACTTTGGGTTCGTCCCAAGACGCTTGATTGCTGATCATGAAGTCACGACATCGTAAGGGGAGTTCCTCCTTGTCTTGATAATTTGCAAAGAAGGAAAAACTAGAGGTACCACCCCAAGGGTCGCGGTGGATACGGATCTGACTCTGAATTCCGGGTCGCCAAAAGAACCCTGGCTGCAATCGTTGCATGGTCTGCCAAAGACCTCGCCATGCGAAGGACGCGCGTCGATCGAGCTTAGCATCCAACAATTTCCCATAAGGAAAGTAACGTGAGCGTAAGACACGCGCAAGGAGGGATTCAGGTGAATGGATCAGCCTCCACAATTGTTTACCTAAGAGAGCAATGTTAAAATCGTGTAGATTCCTAAAGCCCATTCCCCCTGCTGCCTTGGGATCACAAATAGACTCCCAAGATAACAGAGGCCAACCTCGCTTGTTACTGCGGCCAGACCACCAATAACGACGGATCGAGCTAGTCATATCATCTATGATGTTCTGTGGAAGTAGGTAACAAGACATAACATACTGAGGTATGGCTTGTGCGACCGACTTGATCAGTGTTTCGCGTCCACTGAATGAGAGTAGGTTGGTGTCCCATTTAGTTATTCGAGAACTGACTTTGTCACGGACAAAACCTAAGCATTATGTTCGGTTCCGCCCTATCATGAGGGGAACTCCGAGATAGATACCCGGGTCCTCGACAATGCGTACTCCGAGAGTCAATCGAACTGCTTGAATAAAGGTCTCAGAACAGCGTGAACTGCAGTAAGCTGTGGACTTATCGAAATTAACAGTTTGTCCTGAGGAGGATTCATATAGGCGTAGAATCTCTTTCAATCTATCAACCTCATATGGGCAATTACGAAGGAAAACATTGCTATCATCGGCAAATAGCAGATGTGTAATCCTAGGTCCATGTCGATTGGCCTGTAGGCCGAGAAGGCGTCCTTCCCGTTGCTCGGATTCAAGGGCCGCTGATAACCCTTGGGAACAAATCAGAAAGAGGAAAGGGGAGAGGGGGTCGCCCTGTCGGATGCCTCGAGCAGGCACAAACTCATCGGATAGGGTCCCGTTAAGTCTAACAGAAAAGGAGACCGATGAGACACATCGAAGTATGAGGTGCACCCATTCAGGTGGAAAGCCCATACGTGACATCACATCCCGAAGGAATGACCATTCGACTTTGTCGAACGCCTTCTCCATATCTAGTTTCAACGCTGCCCCTTGGTAAATGGCAGCGCTATTCGAGTGGAGGGTATGCACAAGCTCATGGGCGATTAAAATGTTGTCGGTTATGTTCCTTCCACGAACAAAGGCTGCCTGTGCATCGCTGATACAATCAGGTAGAACAGGCTTAAGACGGTTAACAAGAACCTTAGCAACTATTTTGTATATGACCGTGCTTAAGCTAATTGGTCGAAACTGGTGCATATTGGTGGGGTCCGCAACCTTTGGGATAACACGATGACCGTTTTATTAACAGTCGAGATGTCGGCTTCCCCACGCAATAGACGGAGACAGAGCATGATAAATTCGGGCCCAATGATGTTCCAGTGTTGCCGAAAAAAACCACTAGGAAAACCATCGATGCCCGGAGCTTTCTTAGGACTAATATCCTGAAAGGCGGCAAGCACTTCACCCTCTGTGAACGGTCTCAATAGAGAGGCATTCATTGATTGAGTGACGACCGGAGAAATTTGCTCCAACAGACGTGGCGAAGAACTAGGGTTGGACGATGTAAACAACGCCCGAAAATAATCTGAGGCTATTTGAAGGAGCCTTGGCGTAGCTGTATGCCATACATGGTTACCATCATGAAGGCCACGAATAGTATTCTTTTTCCTGCGCTTAGAGGCTCTAGCATGGAAAAAAGACGTGTTTTTGTCCCCTTGGGACAACCATGTGACCCGCGATCGTTGTGCCCAGTAGGCTTCACGGACGTCTAGAAGACGTCGAAGCTCTAGTTTTGCGTCGCGCAGGTCATTTAGCATCGCAGGCGGTAGATGACGATGTCGCATATATGAATTGATTTCGCGTTGTAATTCTATAATGCGGTTGTGTGACTGGTATCGGCGATGCGATTGCCAATCGCGCAGCTGGTTACCGACCGTACGTAATTTTTCAGGCAAGTTACCCGATGCATTCGCCCATGCCTGTTGGACGGTCGTGATGCATGATGGATCATTTGCCCAACAAGATTCAAAACGAAAATGGTCAAAGGTCTCACGAGGAGTAGTGTTGCGCCGAGGAACATATTTGGTATCCATGACTATGACATAATGGTCAGAATCCGGGGAAAAAATATTACGGCATTCGAATGTGGAATGTTCACTAAGCCATGCATTGCATGCTACAAAACGGTCAAGTCGTTCACAAACAGTTGAGACATTAGGCCCGGTGCGGGACCAAGTGAACCAACTCGATGCTGGCTTGCAATCAAAAAGACTATTGCGAGATAAACATTCGCGAAATCTAGTGATTTGTGATTGCGGTCGGCGACAACCTCCCTGTTTTTCTGAATCTGATAAAATATCATTAAGGTCACCGCCAATTAACCAAGGCATTGGTGAAGCGTGACGCAAAGAATCAATCAAATCCCATGTTTTAGACTTCATATTTGTGTCAGCGTAACCATAAATGCCCGTAAAACGAAAACATTCATCATTCGAATTTAAAATAACATCAATGGATCGATCAGAATACAAAAGCAAATCAAGTTGAATTTTATTATTCCAAAATATGATGAGTCCGGAACATGTGGGGCTGCTATCAACATGGATGCAGCCATACATATCTAATAAAATTCTTAAACGATCATAATAGTAACGACATAAGCGAGTTTCAGACAAAAATATAACATCCGGTTGCAACCTGCGAGCAATGGTGCTCAACCCTTGAACTACCGTCGGGGAACCAAGACCGCGGCAGTTCCAACAAAAGATCCTCATTTCTCTCGGCGGGGTTGAACGTCAACCGCCGCCGAAGAGATTTTGCTGCTCATCCCAGCTTTAGATAGTTTGGAAGGTTTGTCAGAGGACATTCCGGGTTTCACCGGCTTAGCTTGAGTGGAGGGGGAAGTTCTCGGCCTCTTGGTAACACCAGCAGCAACCATCAGAGGGCTACATTTGGTTTTGTGCGAGCCATTTGCTCCTTTGGTAGTTCCTGACGTTGCAACCAACCAATCCTCAAAATTCAATTTTAACTTAGATAATTTAAGTTTGAAATAGAATTTGAAGATGTACGGTATTTTTAGATCAGTAGAGATATTGATAGATTCCCTACCAACTTCAAAAAATATTCTAAATTTAGATAATTTGGAGAAAATTCGAATTGCAGAGGATAGAATAACATTTAAATGTAATTTTATCTGCAATTTGATCAAATCTCTCTCAACAAATTCAAAATTCAATATTAACTTAGATAATTTAAGTTTAAAATAGAATTTGAAAATGTATGATATTTTTAGATTAGTAGAGATAGTGATAGATTCCCCACCAACTTCAAAAAATATTCTAAATTTAGATAATTTGGAAAAAAATTCGAATCGCAGAGGATAAAATAACATTTAAATGTAATTTTATCTGCAATTTGAAATGCATGGTAATCCTATAGAGCCTTAGATTCACCGAAAAAGGAGATATCAAATCTCTTCCAACAAATTCAAAATTCAATTTTAACTTAGATAATTTAAG
This sequence comes from Hibiscus trionum, assembly GCA_030270665.1. NCBI lineage: Eukaryota > Viridiplantae > Streptophyta > Magnoliopsida > Malvales > Malvaceae > Hibiscus > Hibiscus trionum. The sequence continues at coordinate 28,870,098 of BSYR01000002.1, forward strand.
TTTAAAATAGAATTTGAAAATATATGGTATTTTTAGATTAGTAGAGATAGTGATATATTCCCTACCAACTTCAAAAAATATTCTAAATTTAGATAATTTGGAGAAAATTCGAATTGTAGAGGATAAAATAACGTTTAAGTGTAATTTTATATGCAATTTGATCAAATCTCTCTCAACAAATTCAAAATTCAATTTAACTTAGATAATTTAAGTTTGAAATAGAATTTGAAAATGTATGGTATTTTTAGATTAGTAGAGATAGTGATAGATTCCCCACCAACTTCCAAAAATATTCTAAATTTAGATAATTTAGAGAAAATTCGAATTGCAGAGGATAAAATAACATTTAAATGTAATTTTATCTGCAATTTGAAATGCATGGGAATCCTAAAGATCCTTAGATTCATCGAAAAAGGAGATATCAAATCTCTTCCAACAAATTCAAAATTCAATTTTAACTTAGATAATTTAAGTTTGAAATAGAATTTGAAAATGTATGGTATTTTTAGTTCAGTAGAAATAGAGATAGATTCCCTACCAGCTTCAAAAAATATTCTAAATTTAGATAATTTGGAGAAAATTCGAATTGCAGAGGATAAAATAACGTTTAAATGTAATTTTATCTGCAATTTGATCAAATCTCTCTCAACAAATTCAAAATTCAATTTTAACTTAGACAATTTAAGTTTGAAATAGAATTTGAAAATGTATGGTATTTTTAGATTAGTAGAGATAGTGATAGATTCCCCACCAACTTCAAAAAATATTCTAAATTTAGATAATTTAGAGAAAATCCGAATTGTAGAGGATAAAATAACATTTAAATGTAATTTTACCTGCAATTTGAAATACATGGGAATCCTAAGGAGCTTTAGGTTCACCGTAAAAAGAGATATCAAATCTCTCTCAACAAATTCAAAATTCAATTTCAACTTAGATAATTTAAGTTTGAAATAGAATTTGAAAATGCATGGTATTTTTAGATTTGGAGAGATAGTGATAGCTGTCCCAACAATTTCAAACAATATTTTAGATTTAGATAATGTGAAATTGAAGGTAAAATCAAAAGAAAATGGATTCATGATATATCGGAACTTATCCATTAAGAAAATTCGAATTATCCCGCTTTGTTGGAACCAAAAAATCTCGCAAAGAATGGGGTAATGGATTCTCAAAGTGTTGCCTCTCCTTCAATGAGAGTGAACAACACCGTAACCCTGATTGGAGACCGTGGTAGCAACGTACCTGGCCCGGAATACCATCGCTACACAAATTGACATTACCGTCTGCATGGAGGGGAATGGAGAAACCTTAGCTGTAGTGAACGATGGTCTCAGAATGTATCCTGGCAGATTGCCAGCAACCAACAATCCACACATGAGGAGTATCACTAATAAACATAAGAGAATAAAATTCCCCTGATATAATAATATAGATGATGCATGGTGTAAATGGTTGCATCTATGCATCCGTTTGCATGCAAGCCCTCGCCATGCAATAGGATGGCCAAATACGATAATAATAGACTTGCAATTCTCGTACCATTGTCCAAGAGAAGCAAGAGTACAAGGCTGTGACGGCCAGGATAACCCCTGTGCCCTGTTTATGAGGGTTGGGTGACGAAGGGCACCCATAAGTGTGACCCAGCATAATCAAAACAATATGAAAGATTACAAAAAATTATTAAGATGAAATTAACTTGGAAAATAATGGATGATGGCAGAAAGTAAGATTTCCATGACAATAATAAAATGGATAAACAAACCTGTACGTGCCAATGAGGGGTAGCCATGGAGAACTCTGGTGGTATCCCTTTGGCCAGAGGGTGGTGTGACACCAACCAACATGGAAAGATCGGTAGATGGTTAGAGGAGAGCCATGGCAAAGCCAACGGGAAAGTAAAATTCTGCGGGGTGAGGGATTGGATTACCACAATCACCATTTGTGTGCTAAGCAAGCACCACGACGATGGAGGTGAAGGGGAGAAGTGGTAGAAGTGGTGGTGGAAGGGTAGAATGTGGTGGTGGTGGTGGTGGACGGAGTGGAAGGGGAAAAGGAGAGGGAGAGTTAGAGAGAAAAAAGTTGAGAGAGTTTTCATCATCCACACACCCGTTGGAATTTTTATTACACGTTGGAATTTTAACTGCCGTTGGAATTTTAACTGAGTAAAAAGTACAGAAATTGAGGTTTTGACATATAATTGTGTTGAAAAGCTCATAATCAATTACAGGAACTCCTAAAATTAGATTAAAACTTGTTTTACAGTCCTTTTTGTAGAGGTTTCGGACGAGCGGGTCGATATGGGCCTTTCAATGGACCCGTTGGAATTTTAACTGAGTAAAAAGTACAGAAATTGCGGTTTTGCAATATAATTGTGTTGAAAAGCTCCTAATCAATTATTTGAACTCCTAATATTTGAATAAAACATTTTTTGGTCCTTTTTGTAGAGGTTTCGGACGAGCGAGTCTAAATGGGCCTTTCAATGGACCCGCTGGAATTTTAACTTAGTAAAAAGTACAAAAATTGAGGTTTTGCAATATAATTGTGCTGAAAAGCTCCTAATCAATTACATGAACTCCTAAAATTTGATTAAAACTTGTTTTGTAGTCCTTTTTGTAGAGGTTTCGGACGAGCGGGTCGAAATGGGCCTTTCAATGGACCCGTTGGAATTTTAACTGAGTAAAAAGTACAGAAATTGAGGTTTTGCAATATAATTGTGTTGAAAAGATCCTAATCAATTATTTGAACTCCTAATATTTGATTAAAACTTGTTTTACGGTCCTTTTTGTAGAGGTTTCGGACGAGCAGGTCTAAATGGGCCTTTCAATGGACCCGTTGGAATTTTATCTGAGTAAAAAGTATAAAATTGAGGTTTTTCAATATAATTGTGTTTAAAAGTTCCTAATCAATTATTTGAACTCCTAATATTTGAATAAAACATTTTTGCGGTCCTTTTTGTAGAGGTTTCGGACGAGGAGGTCCAAATGAGCCTTTCAATGGACCAGTTGGAATTTTAGCTGAGTAAAAAATACAGAAATTGAGGTTTTGCAATATATTTGTGTTGAAAAGGTCCTAATCAATTACATGAACTCCTAAAATTTGATTAAAACTTGTTTTGCAGTCCCTTTTGTAGAGGTTTCGGACGAGCGGGTCGAAATGGGCCTTTCAATGGACCCGTTGGAATTTTAACCTAGTAAAAAGTACAGAAATTACGGTTTTTCAATATAATTGTGTTGAAAAGCTCCTAATCAATTATTTGAACTCCTAATATTTGATTAAAACTTGTTTTGTGGTCCTTTTTGTAGAGGTTTCGGACGAGAAGGTCTAAATGGGCCTTTCAATGGACCCGTTGGAATTTTAACTGAGTAAAAAGTACAGAAATTGCAGTTTTGCAATATAATTGTGTTTAAAAGCTCCTAATCAGTTACATTAATTCCTAAAATTAGATTAAAACTTGTTTTGCAGTCCTATTTGTAGAGGTTTCGGACCAGCGGGTCGAAATGGGCCTTTCAATGGACCCGTTGGAATTTTACCTGGGTAAAAAGTACAGAAATTGAGGTTTTGCAATATAATTGTGTTGAAAAGCTCCTAATCAATTACATGAACTCCTAAAATTTGATTAAAACTTGATTTGCAGTCCTTTTTGTAGAGGTTTCGGACGAGCGGGTCGTAATGGGCCTTTCAATGGGCCCGTTGGAATTTTAAAAGAGTAAAAAGTACAGAAATTGAGGTTTTGCAATATAATTGTGTTGAAAAGCTCCTAATCAATTATTTGAACTCATAATATATGAATAAAACATTTTTGCAGTCCTTTTTGTAGAGGTTTCGGACGAGCGGCTAGAAATGGGCCTTTCAATGGACCCGTTGGAATTTTAACTAAGTAAAAAGTATAGAAATTGAGGTTTTGCAATATAATTGTGTTCAAAAGCTCCTAATCATTTATTTGAACTCCTAATATTTGAATAAAACATTTTTGCAGTCCTTTTTGTAGAGGTTTCGGACGAGCAGATCTAAATGGGCCTTTCAATGGACCCGTTGGAATTTTAACTGAGTAAAAAGTACAGAAATTGAGGTTTTGCAATATAATTGTGTTGAAAAGCTCCTAATCAAATACATGAACTCCTAAAATTTGATTAAAACTTGTTCTGCAGTCCTTTTTGTAGAGGTTTCGGACGAACGGGTCGATATGGGCCTTTCAATGGACCCGTTTGAATTTTAACTGAGTAAAAAGTACAGAAATTGCGGTTTTGCAATATAATTGTGTTGAAAAGCTCCTAATCAATTATTTGAACTCCTAATATTTGAATAAAACATTTTTGTGGTCCTTTTTGTAGAGGTTTCGGACGAGCGGGTCTAGATGGGCCTTTCAATGGACCCGTTGGAATTTTAACTGAGTAAAAAGTACAGAAATTGAGGTTTTGCAATATAATTGTGTTGAAAAGCTCATAATCAATTACATGAACTCCTAAGATTTGATTAAAACTTGTCTTGCAGTCCTTTTTATAGAGGTTTCGGATGAGCGGGTCGAAATGGGCCTCTCAATGGACCCGTTGGAATTTGAACTGAGTAAAAAGTACAGAAATTGAGGTTTTGCAATATAATTGTTTTGAGAAGCTCCTAATCAATTACATGAACTCCTAAAATTTGATTAAAACTTGTTTTGCAGTCCTTTTTGTAGATGTTTCGGACGAGCGGGTCGAATTGGGCTTTTCAATGTCCCCGTTGGAATTTTAACTGAGTAAAAAGTATAGAAATTAAGGTTTTGCAATATAATTGTGTTGAAAAGCACCTAATCAATTATTTGAACTACTAATATTTGATTAAAACTTGTTTTGCGGTCCTTTTTGTAGAGGTTTCGGACGAGCAGGTCTAAATGGGCCTTTCAATGGACCGGTTGGAATTTTTTCTGAGTAAAAAGTATAATATTGAGGTTTTTCAATATAATTGTGTTTAAAAGCTCCTAATCAATTATTTGAACTCCTAATATTTGAATAAAACATTTTTGTGGTCCTTTTTGTAGAGGTTTCGGACGAGCAGGACCAAATGAGCCTTTCAATGGACCCGTTGGAATTTTAGCTGAGTAAAAAGTACAGAAATTGAGGTTTTGCAATATAATTGTGTTGAAAAGCTCCTAATCAATTACATGAACTCCTAAAATTTGATTATAACTTGTTTTGCAGTCCTTTTTATAGAGGTTTCGGACGAGCGGGTCGATATGGGCCTTTCAATGGACCCGTTGGAATTTTAACTGAGTAAAAAGTACAGAAATTGCAGTTTTGCAATATAATTGTGTTGAAAAGCTCATAATCAATTATTTGAACTCCTAATATTTGAATAAAACATTTTTGTGGTCCTTTTTGTAGAGGTTTCGGACGAGCGGGTCTAAATGGGCCTTTCAATGGACCCGTTGGAATTTTAACTGAGTAAAAAGTACATAAATTAAGGTTTTGCAATATAATTGTGTTGAAAAGCTCCTAATCAATTACATGAACTCCTAAAATTTGATTAAAACTTGTTTTGCAGTCCTTTTTGTAGAGGTTTCGGACGAGCGGGTCGAAATGGGTTTTCAATGGACCCGTTGGAATTTTAACTAAGTAAAAAGTACAGAAATTACGGTTTTGCAATATAATTGTGTTGTAAAGCTCCTAATCAATTATTTGAACTCCTAATATTTGATTAAAACTTGCTTTGCGGTTCTTTTTGTAGAGGTTTCGGACGAGCAGGTCTAAATGGGCCTTTCAATGGACCCGTTGGAATTTTAACTGAGTAAAAAGTACAGAAATTGAGGTTTTGCAATATAATTGTGTTGAAAAGCTCCTAATCAAATACATGAACTCCTAAGATTTGATTAAAACTTGTTCTGCAGTCCTTTTTGTAGAGGTTTCGGACGAACGGGTCGATATGGGCCTTTCAATGGACCCGTTGGAATTTTAACTAAGTAAAAAGTACAGAAATTGCGGTTTTGCAATATAATTGTGTTGAAAAGCTCCTAATCAATTATTTGAACTCCTAATATTTGAATAAAACATTTTTGTGGTCCTTTTTGTAGAGGTTTCGGACGAGCGGGTCTAAATGGGCCTTTCAATGGACCCGTTGGAATTTTAACTGAGTAAAAAGTACAGAAATTGAGGTTTTGCAATATAATTGTGTTGAAAAGATCATAATCAATTACATGAACTCCTAAAATTTGATTAAAACTTGTTTTGCAGTCCTTTTTATAGAGGTTTCGGACGAGCGGGTCGAAATGGGCCTCTCAATGGACCCGTTGGAATTTTAACTGAGTAAAAAGTACAGAAATTGAGGTTTTGCAATATAATTGTTTTGAAAAGCTCCTAATCAATTACATGAACTCCTAAAATTTGATTAAAACTTGTTTTGCAGTCCTTTTTGTAGATGTTTCGGACGAGCGGGTCGAATTGGGCTTTTCAATGTCCCCGTTGGAATTTTAACTGAGTAAAAAGTATAGAAATTAAGGTTTTGCAATATAATTGTGTTGAAAAGCTCCTAATCAATTATTTGAACTACTAATATTTGATTAAAACTTGTTTTGCGGTCCTTTTTGTAGAGGTTTCGGACGAGCAGGTCTAAATGGGCCTTTCAATGGACCGGTTGGAATTTTATCTGAGTAAAAAGTATAATATTGAGGTTTTTCAATATAATTGTGTTTAAAAGCTCCTAATCAATTATTTGAACTCCTAATATTTGAATAAAACATTTTTGTGGTCCTTTTTGTATAGGTTTCGGACGAGCAGGACCAAATGAGCCTTTCAATGGACCCGTTGGAATTTTAGCTGAGTAAAAAGTACAGAAATTGAGGTTTTGCAATATAATTGTGTTGAAAAGCACCTAATCAATTACATGAACTCCTAAAATTTGATTATAACTTGTTTTGCAGTCCTTTTTATAGAGGTTTCGGACGAGCGGGTCGATATGGGCCTTTCAATGGACCCGTTGGAATTTTAACTGGGTAAAAAGTACATAAATTAAGGTTTTGCAATATAATTGTGTTGAAAAGCTCCTAATCAATTACATGAAATCCTAAAATTTGATTAAAACTTGTTTTGCAGTCCTTTTTGTAGAGGTTTCGGACGAACGGGTCGATATGGGCCTTTCAATGGACCCGTTGGAATTTTAACTAAGTAAAAAGTACAGAAATTGCGGTTTTGCAATATAATTGTGTTGAAAAGCTCCTAATCAATTATTTGAACTCCTAATATTTGAATAAAACATTTTTGTGGTCCTTTTTGTAGAGGTTTCGGACGAGCGGGTCTAAATGGGCCTTTCAATGGACCCGTTGGAATTTTAACTGAGTAAAAAGTACAGAAATTGAGGTTTTGCAATATAATTGTGTTGAAAAGCTCATAATCAATTACATGAACTCCTAAAATTTGATTAAAACTTGTTTTGTAGTCCTTTTTATAGAGGTTTCGGACGAGCGGGTCGAAATGGGCCTCTCAATGGACCCGTTGGAATTTTAACTGAGTAAAAAGTACAGAAATTGAGGTTTTGCAATATAATTGTTTTGAAAAGCTCCTAATCAATTACATGAACTCCTAAAATTTGATTAAAACTTGTTTTGCAGTCCTTTTTGTAGATGTTTCGGACGAGCGGGTCGAATTGGGCTTTTCAATGTCCCCGTTGGAATTTTAACTGAGTAAAAAGTATAGAAATTAAGGTTTTGCAATATAATTGTGTTCAAAAGCTCCTAATCAATTATTTGAACTACTAATATTTGATTAAAACTTGTTTTGCGGTCCTTTTTGTAGAGGTTTCGGACGAGCAGGTCTAAATGGGCCTTTCAATGGACCGGTTGGAATTTTATCTGAGTAAAAAGTATAATATTGAGGTTTTTCAATATAATTGTGTTTAAAAGCTCCTAATCAATTATTTGAACTCCTAATATTTGAATAAAACATTTTTGTGGTCCTTTTTGTATAGGTTTCGGACGAGCAGGACCAAATGAGCCTTTCAATGGACCCGTTGGAATTTTAGCTGAGTAAAAAGTACAGAAATTGAGGTTTTGCAATATAATTGTGTTGAAAAGCACCTAATCAATTACATGAACTCCTAAAATTTGATTATAACTTGTTTTGCAGTCCTTTTTATAGAGGTTTCGGACGAGCGGGTCGATATGGGCCTTTCAATGGACCCGTTGGAATTTTAACTGAGTAAAAAGTACATAAATTAAGGTTTTGCAATATAATTGTGTTGAAAAGCTCCTAATCAATTACATGAACTCCTAAAATTTGATTAAAACTTGTTTTGCAGTCCTTTTTGTAGAGGTTTCGGACGAGTGGGTCGAAATGGGTTTTCAATGGACCCGTTGGAATTTTAACTAAGTAAAAAGTACAGAAATTACGGTTTTGCAATATAATTGTGTTGTAAAGCTCCTAATCAATTATTTGAACTCCTAATATTTGATTAAAACTTGCTTTGCGGTCCTTTTTGTAGAGGTTTCGGACGAGCAGGTCTAAATGGGCCTTTCAATGGACCCGTTGGAATTTTAACTGAGTAAAAAGTACAGAAATTGAGGTTTTGCAATATAATTGTGTTGAAAAGCTCCTAATCAAATACATGAACTCCTAAGATTTGATTAAAACTTGTTCTGCAGTCCTTTTTGTAGAGGTTTCGGACGAACGGGTCGATATGGGTCTTTCAATGGACCCGTTGGAATTTTAACTGAGTAAAAAGTACAGAAATTGCGGTTTTGCAATATAATTGTGTTGAAAAGCTCCTAATCAATTATTTGAACTCCTAATATTTGAATAAAACATTTTTGTGGTCCTTTTTGTAGAGGTTTCGGACGAGCGGGTCTAAATGGGCCTTTCAATGGACCCGTTGGAATTTTAACTGAGTAAAAAGTACAGAAATTGAGGTTTTGCAATATAATTGTGTTGAAAAGCTCATAATCAATTACATGAACTCCTAAAATTTGATTAAAACTTGTTTTGCAGTCCTTTTTATAGAGGTTTCGGACGAGCGGGTCGAAATGGGCCTCTCAATGGACCCGTTGGAATTTTAACTGAGTAAAAAGTACAGAAATTGAGGTTTTGCAATATAATTGTTTTGAGAAGCTCCTAATCAATTACATGAACTCCTAAAATTTGATTAAAACTTGTTTTGCAGTCCTTTTTGTAGATGTTTCGGACGAGCGGGTCGAATTGGGCTTTTCAATGTCCCCGTTGGAATTTTAACTGAGTAAAAAGTACAGAAATTAAGGTTTTGCAATATAATTGTGTTGAAAAGCTCCTAATCAATTATTTGAAGTACTAATATTTGATTAAAACTTGTTTTGCGGTCCTTTTTGTAGAGGTTTCGGACGAGCAGGTCTAAATGGGCCTTTCAATGGACCCGTTGGAATTTTATCTGAGTAAAAAGTATAATATTGAGGTTTTTCAATATAATTGTGTTTAAAAGCTCCTAATCAATTATTTGAACTCCTAATATTTGAATAAAACATTTTTGTGGTCCTTTTTGTAGAGGTTTCGGACGAGCAGGACCAAATGAGCCTTTCAATGGACCCGTTGGAATTTTAGCTGAGTAAAAAGTACAGAAATTGAGGTTTTGCAATATAATTGTGTTGAAAAGCTCCTAATCAATTACATGAACTCCTAAAATTTGATTAAAACTTGTTTTGCAGTCCTTTTTATAGAGGTTTCGGACGAGCGGGTCGATATGGGCCTTTCAATGGACCCGTTGGAATTTTAACTGAGTAAAAAGTACAGAAATTGCATTTTTGCAATATAATTGTGTTGAAATGCTCATAATCAATTATTTGAACTCCTAATATTTGAATAAAACATTTTTGTGGTCCTTTTTGTAGAGGTTTCGGACGAGCGGGTCTAAATGGGCCTTTCAATGGACCCGTTGGAATTTTATCTGAGTAAAAAGTATAATATTGAGGTTTTTCAATATAATTGTGTTGAAAAGCTCCTAATCAATCACATGAACTCCTAAAATTTGATTAAAACATTTTTGTGGTCCTTTTTGTAGAGGTTTCGGACGAGCAGGACCAAATGAGCCTTTCAATGGACACGTTGGAATTTTAGCTGAGTAAAAAGTACAGAAATTGAGGTTTTGCAATATAATTGTGTTGAAAAGCTCCTAATCAATTACATGAACTCCTAAAATTTGATTAAAACTTGTTTTGCAGTCCTTTTTATAGAGGTTTCGGACGAGCGGGTCGATATGGGCCTTTCAATGGACCCGTTGGAATTTTAACTGAGTAAAAAGTACATAAATTAAGGTTTTGCAATATAATTGTGTTGAAAAGCTCATAATCAATTACATGAATTCCTAAAATTTGATTAAAACTTGTTTTGTAGTCCTTTTTGTAGAGGTTTCGGACGAGCGGGTCGAAATGGGTTTTCAATGGACCCGTTGGAATTTTAACTGAGTAAAAAGTACAGAAATTACGGTTTTGCAATATAATTGTGTTTTAAAGCTCCTAATCAATTATTTGAACTCCTAATATTTGATTAAAACTTGCTTTGCGGTCCTTTTTGTAGAGGTTTCGGACGAGCAGGTCTAAATGGGCCTTTCAATGGACCCGTTGGAATTTTAACTGAGTAAAAAGTACATAAATTGAGGTTTTGCAATATAATTGTGTTGAAAAGCTCCTAATCAAATACATGAACTCCTAAGATTTGATTAAAACTTGTTCTGCAGTCCTTTTGTAGAGGTTTCGGACGAACGGGTCGATATGGGCCTTTCAATGGACCCGTTGGAATTTTAACTGAGTAAAAAGTACAGAAATTGCGGTTTTGCAATATAATTGTGTTGAAAAGCTCCTAATCAATTATTTGAACTCCTAATATTTGAATAAAACATTTTTGTGGTCCTTTTTGTAGAGGTTTCGGACGAGCGGGTCTAAATGGGCCTTTCAATGGACCCGTTGGAATTTTAACTGAGTAAAAAGTACAGAAATTGAGGTTTTGCAATATAATTGTGTTGAAAAGCTCATAATCAATTACATGAACTCCTATAATTTGATTAAAACTTGTTTTGCAGTCCTTTTTATAGAGGTTTCGGACGAGCGGGTCGAAATGGGCCTCTCAATGGACCCGTTGGAATTTTAACTGAGTAAAAAGTACAGAAATTGAGGATTTGCAATATAATTGTTTTGAGAAGCTCCTAATCAATTACATGAACTCTTAAAATTTGATTAAAACTTGTTTTGCAGTCCTTTTTGTAGAGGTTTCGGACGAGCGGGTCGAGTTGGGCCTTTCAATGTACCCGTTGGAATTTTAACTGAGTAAAAAGTACAGAAATTATGGTTTTGCAATATAATTGTGTTGAAAAGCTCCTAATCAATTATTTGAACTACTAATATTTGATTAAAACTTGTTTTTCGGTCCTTTTTGTAGAGGTTTCGGATGAGCAGGTCTAAATGGGCCTTTCAATGGACCTGTTGGAATTTTATCTGAGTAAAAAGTATAATATTGAGGTTTTTCAATATAATTGTGTTGAAAAGCTCCTAATCAAATACATGAACTCCTAAAATTTGATTAAAACTTGTTTTGCAGTCCTTTTTGTAGAGGTTTCGGACGAGCGGGTGGAAATTGGCCTTTCAATGGACCCGTTGGAATTTTAACTGAGTAAAAAGTACAGAAATTGTCGTTTTGCAATATAATTGTGTTGAAAAACTCCTAATCAATTACATGAACTCCTAAAATTTTATTAAAACTTGTTTTGCAGTCCTTTTTGTAGAGGTTTCAGACGAGCGGGTCGAATTGGGCCTTTCAATGTACCCGTTGGAATTTTAACTGAGTAAAAAGTACAGAAATTACGGTTTTGCAATATAATTGTGTTGAAAAGCTCCTAATCAATTATTTGAACTCCTAATATTTGATTAAAACTTGCTTTGCGGTCCTTTTTGTAGAGGTTTCGGACGAGCAGGTCTAAATGGGCCTTTCAATGGACCCGTTGGAATTTTATCTGAGTAAAAAGTATAAAATTGAGGATTTTCTATATAATTGTGTTTAAAAGCTCCTAATTAATTATTTGAACTCCTAATATTTGAATAAAACATTTTTGTGGTCCTTTTTGTAGAGGTTCCGGACGAGCAGATCCAAATGAGCCTTTCAATGGACCCGTTGGAATTTTAGCTGAGTAAAAAGTACAGAAATTGAGGTTTTGCAATATAATTGTGTTGAAAAGCTCCTAATCAATTACATGAAATACTAAAATTTGATTAAAACTTGTTTTGCAGTCCTTTTGTAGAGGTTTCGGACGAGCGGGTCGAAATGGGCCTTTCAATGGACCCGTTGGAATTTTAACCTAGTAAAAAGTACAAAAATTACGGTTTTGCAATATAATTGTGTTGAAAAGCTCCTAATCAATTATTTGAACTCCTAATATTTGATTAAAACTTGTTTTGCAGTCTTTTTTGTAGAGGTTTCGGACGTGCGGGTCGAAATGGGCCGTTCAATGGACCCGTTGGAATTTTAACTGAGTAAAAAGTACATAAATTGAGGTTTTGCAATATAATTGGGTTGAAAAACTCCTAATCAATTACATGAATTCCTAAAATTTTATTAAAACTTGTTTTGCAGTCCTTTTTGTAGAGGTTTCAGACGAGCGGGTCGAATTGGGCCTTTCAATGGACCCGTTGGAATTTTTTTTTTTTGAAAGCTATAAGTTGATTACAAGTAGTATCTGTTCTAAATATACTCTTAACCATTTGACAATGCATGCTCAATCACCCTGGCTGCAGCTGTTGGTGCTCGAACCCGTGACCTCTAGGAACAACAACCGTTCCCTTAACCACTGAGGCAAGTTGGTTCGTGCACCCGTTGGAATTTTAACCGAGTAAAAAGTACAGAAATTACGGTTTTGCAATATAATTGTGTTGAAAAGCTCCTAATCAATTATTTGAACTCCTAATATTTGATCAAAACTTGCTTTGCGGTCCTTTTTGTAGAGGTTTCGGACGAGCAGGTCTAAATGGGCCTTTCAATGGACCCGTTGGAATTTTATCTGAGTAAAAAGTATAAAATTGAGGTTTTACAATATAATTGTGTTTAAAAGCTCCTAATTAATTATTTGAACTCCTAATATTTGAATAAAACATTTTTGTGGTCCTTTTTGTAGAGGTTTCGGACGAGCAGGTCCAAATGAGCCTTTTAATGGACCCGTTGGAATTTTAGCTGAGTAAAAATTACAGAAATTGAGGTTTTGCAATATAATTGTGTTGAAAAGCTCCTAATCAATTACATGAAATCCTAAAATTTGATTAAAACTTGTTTTGCAGTCCTTTTTGTAGAGGTTTCGGACGAGCGGGTCGAAATGGGCCTTTCAATGGACCCGTTGGAATTTTAACCTAGTAAAAAGTACAAAAATTACGGTTTTGCAATATAATTGTGTTGAAAAGCTCCTAATCAATTATTTGAACTCCTAATATTTGATTAAAACTTGTTTTGCGGTCCTTTTTGTAGAGGTTTCGGACGAGCAGGTCGAAATGGGCCTTTCAATGGACCCGTTGGAATTTTAACTGAGTAAAAAGTACAGAAATTGCAGTTTTGCAATATAATTGTGTTGAAAAGCTCGTAATCAATTACATGAATTCCTAAAATTAGATTAAAACTTGTTTTGCAGTCCTATTTGTAGAGGTTTCGGACCAGCGGGTCGAAATGGGCCTTTCAATGGACCCGTTGGAATTTTAACTGAGTAAAAAGTACAGAAATTGAGGTTTTTCAATATAATTGTGTTGAAAAGCTCCTAATCAATTACATGAACTCCTAAAATTTGATTAAAACTTGATTTGCAGGCCTTTTTGTAGAGGTTTCGTACGAGCGGGTCGAAATGGGCCTTTCAATGGACCCGTTGGAATTTTAACTGAGTAAAAAGTACAGAAATTGAGGTTTTGCAATATAATTGTGTTGAAAAGCTCCTAATCAATTATTTGAACTCCTAATATTTGAATAAAACATTTTTGCGGTCCTTTTTGTAGAGGTATCGGACGAGCAGGTCTAAATGGGCCTTTTAATGGACCCGTTGGAATTTTAACTGAGTAAAAAGTACAGAAATTGAGGTTTTGCAATATAATTGTGTTGAAAAGCTCCTAATCAATTACATGAACTCCTAAAATTTGATTAAAACTTGATTTGCAGGCCTTTTTGTAGAGGTTTCGTACGAGCGGGTCGAAATGGGCCTTTCAATGGACCCGTTGGAATTTTAACTGAGTAAAAAGTACAGAAATTGAGGTTTTGCAATATAATTGTGTTGAAAAGCTCCTAATCAATTATTTGAACTCCTAATATTTGAATAAAACATTTTTGCGGTCCTTTTTGTAGAGGTATCGGACGAGCAGGTCTAAATGGGCCTTTTAATGGACCCGTTGGAATTTTAACTGAGTAAAAAGTACAGAAATTGAGGTTTTGCAATATAATTGTGTTGAAAAGCTCCTAATCAATTACATGAACTCCTAGAATTTGATTAAAACTTGTTTTGCAGTCCTTTTGTAGAGGTTTCGGACGAGTGGGTCGATATGGGCCTTTCAATGGACCCGTTGGAATTTTAACTGAGTAAAAAGTACAGAAATTGAGGTTTTGTAATATAATTGTGTTGAAAAGCTCCTAATCAATTACATGAACTCCTAAAATTTGATTAAAACTTGATTTGCAGTCCTTTTTGTAGAGGTTTCAGACGAGCGGGTCGATATGGGCCTTTCAATGGACCCGTTGGAATTTTAACTGAGTAAAATGTACAGAAATTGAGGTTTTGCAATGTAATTGTGTTGAAAAGCTCCTAATCAATTACATGAACTCCTAAAATTTGATTAAAACTTGATTTGCAGTCCTTTTTGTAGAGGTTTCAGACGAGCGGGTCGATATGGGCCTTTCAATGGACCCGTTGGAATTTTAACTGAGTAAAAAGTACAGAAATTGCGGTTTTGGAATATAATTGTGTTGAAAAGCTCCTAATCAATTATTTGAACTCCTAATATTTGAATAAATCATTTTTGTGGTCCTTTTTTTGAAAAGCTACTAATAAATTACCTGAATTCCTAAAATTTGATTAAAACTTGTTTTGCAGTCCTTTTTGTAGAGGTTTCGGACGAGCGGGTCGAAATGGGCCTTTCAATGGACCCATTGGAATTTTAACTGAGTAAAAAGTACAGAAATTGCGGTTTTGCAATATAATTGTGTTGAAAAGCTCTTAATCAATTACATGAATTCCTAAAATTTGATTAAAACTTGTTTTGCAGTCCTTTTTGAAGAGGTTTCGGACGAGCAGGTCGAAATGGGCCTTTCAATGGACCCGTTGGAATTTTAACTGAGTAAAAAGTACAGAAATTTAGGTTTTGCAATATAATTGTGTTGAAAATCTCCTAATCAATTATTTGAACTCCTAAAATTTGATTAAAACTTGGTTTGCGGTCCTTTTTGTAGAGGTTTCGGACGAGCGGGTCGTAATGGGCCTTTCAATGGACCCGTTGGAATTTTTTTTGAAGAAAAGGCCTCATTAAAAACCCCTACTACTGTTCTTCAAGTAGAGCTAGAGGACCCTAAAAAGGGGAAAAGAGTACCTAAGTATTATTAATCATAAATGATTTGTTACAAAATGTTGGATACAGGATGGAACATCCGAATTAAATGACATAGAAGTCATAGAATTCAAAGAGAAAGTAGCCAAAGTATGGGCTAAAAGATTGGCCTCACGGCGTACAAAGGAAATAGATACAAAATCAAAGTCGTGAAAAGACGCTTGAATCTGATGAATAAGGGGTCCCATGGTAGAAAGGTCCTGAGCCGGATTGTTGATCCTATTCGCGAGAGAAGCGCAATCAATTTCAATCAGAAGCCGATTCCAACCTTGAGATCGAGTGAAGGTGAGACCAGCAAGAAGGCTTTCCCCTTCACTGGTAATTGCGTCCAGACAGCTACCAAGAGGGAAAGCAAGGCCGCCCACGACTGCACCTGTAGAATCACGAGCAACGGCGCCAACAACGGCTGCACGAGTTGATGGAGTAAAAGCTCCATCCACGTTTATTTTGATATGTTGAAGTTGGGGAGGGGTCCAGCATGGTGTAGAAAGGGTAGATGGTGTTGGGGCAGTCGTCTTAAATGCTTTATAAAAGTCATCATGTAAACTAATGGAATTAACGGCTATTAGCCAGGAGGTTGTAAATGTTGATTATGAACCCAGTCGTTACGCCTATTCCAGACATTCCAAATAGCAGTAAGGAAAAGACCAAATTTATCAGAGGATAGAGTGTTGGCTGCTTCCTCTAGGCATTGTAGAGGGGTAGAAGCTAGACTCCTAGAAAGAGTAGTTGGAATACCACAAAGTTGGAGGACTTCAGACGCCCCAGGACAGTCACGAAGCGCATGAAGGATAGATTCCGAGTGGCTACCACAGATGGGACGAGGCCCCGAATTTGGAGAGAAGACTTGCATTTTAACCCCAACTGGTAGAGCATCAGATGCCATGCGCCAACCAAAAGTTTTGACTTTGGGTAAAGCCTTGACTTTGGATAGAAATTTCCAGAACCGTGTAGGTGTCGTATGTGGGTTTAGGGACCGTTGCAGGAAAATATATCCAGAACGGACTGAGTAAATACCCGAGTCATTAGGGGACCAGAGTATTGAATCACGTTGATCATTTATGATTGGGATACGAAGAATAGCAGCGGCATCAGTTGGATTAAAATAACGCCTGACCTTATCCGTATCCCATGCAGTTTGATTACGAATCATGAATTCACGACATCGAATATGGAATTCATCCGAGGTTTCATAATCCCCAGTTAGGTTAATCGGGGAAGAACCACCCCATATATCTTTGTGTACTCTAATATTACTGTTAATACCCGGACGGTAAAGAAAGCCTGGGAAGAGCCGCTGAAGCGCGTTATACATACCTTGCCAAGCAAAGGAGCCACGATTGGGTTTAGGTGCATCTAGGATATTGCCGGAAGGAAAGTATTTAGAACGGTATATTTGTCCTAATAGAGAATCTGGTTCACAAATGAGTTTCCAAAGTTGCTTGCCCAAAAGAGCAATGTTAAAATCATGCAAATCCTTAAAGCCCATGCCTCCAGCAGTTTTAGGTAAGCAGACATGATTCCATGGGAGCATGTGCCATCCTTTTTTGTTGGATTTGCCAGTCCACCAGTATTGACAGATTGATGAAGTCATGTCATCGATGATGTTTTGTGGAAGAAGATAACAAGACATAACATATTGAGGTAGGGATTGTAGGACTGCTTTGATGAAAATCTCCCGGCCACTAAAAGAGAGGAGATGTTTGTCCCAACTAGAAAGACGATCATGTACTTTATCGCGCACAAACCCTAGCGATTCCGTTTTGTTTTTCCCAATGAGAAGTGGGATACCTAGATATACACCAGGGTTAGAAACCTCACGTACTTGCAATAGGCTATTGATCGCGTTTCTTGTTGCTGATGGTGTACGCGGATTATAAAAAATTGTTGATTTCTCAAAATTAACCGCTTTTCCAGAAGCAGTAGCATAAGTTTGCAGAGCTTTTTTAAGGTGAGTCGCTTCAGTTGGATTATTATTAATGAAAACCATGTAGTCATCGACAAAAAGTAGGTGCTTGACTTTAGGCCCATATTTACAGGCGCCTAGTCCCGGTAGAATTTTAGTTTGTTGGGCAGCAACTAAGTAAGCAGAAAGGCCTTGGGTACAAAAGAGGAATAGAAAAGGGGATAGGGGATCCCCTTGACGTAATCCGCGTTGAGGTTGAAAGAAGGGAGAGAAGGAATTGTTAATTTTGACTGAAAAGGAGACTGTAGTAATGCAACACATTATGAGGGCGATCCATTCGGAGGCGAAGCCCATGCGTTCCATAACATTTGCGAGAAAGGACCATTCAACTCTATCAAACGTTTTTTCCATGTCTAACTTAAGAGCAGCACCTTGAGAGGATTTAGTTGCTCCTGAATTAATGTTGTGAATAATTTCATGGGCAACAAGAATGTTGTCCGAGATGTTACGTCCCTGGACAAAAGCTGCTTGATTAGGGCTAGTACAGAGGGGAATAGTCTGTTTCATTCTATTGACTATGGTTTTGGCCACTATTTTATAGAGGGCAGTGCATAGGCTGATAGGTCTTAGTTGTTTCATGGAAGTTGGATCCTGGATTTTGGGGATTAGTACCAGAATAGTTTTATTGACTAAGGCCATATCAGCGGTGCTGTTTAGTAGGTTAAGGCAAAGATTAATGACATCTTCGCCAACCGTGTCCCAATGTTGTCGAAAAAAGCTACTGGGTAGACCATCGATACCAGGTGCTTTCCTAGGGTCAATATCTCGAAAGGCATGGAGAATTTCTTCTTTAGTGAAAGACCTTAAAAGAGTTTCATTCATTGATTGATTGATAGAAGGGAGTATTTTATCAAGAATATTATTCGAAATTTGGGGATTGGATGATGTGAAGAGATTTTGAAAATATGAAGAAGCAATATTCATTAGATCTGAGTCAGACGTACACCAATTCGAGTTAGAGTCAAAAAGTCCTGCAATCGAATTTTTCTTTTTCCTATTAGTTGCCCGAGCGTGGAAGAACCTAGTATTTTTATCCCCTTGGGAAAGCCAGAGAGTACGAGATCTTTGAGCCCAGTAGATTTCTTGTTCCGTTAGAAGTTTATTTAGTTCAGTTCTATTTTTTAAATATATTTCTTCATTTGTGGCATTTAAGGGGCGACATAGAAATTTGTTAATTTTTTTGGTAAGGAACTTGATCCTTCCGGTGGATTTAAATCTTTGTTGATTTTGCCATTCCTCTAGACATGTGCCAATAGCTTCAATTTTGCCAATAACTGTTCCAGAGGTATTGGCCCAAGTGCTTTTAATAGTATGTATATTATCCTCGTTATTTGCCCAACAATTTTCGAAACGAAAAGTGTTGGATGGCCGTTGAAGGGGGGTAACAACCAAAGGAGATAAGTCAAGGAGTAGGAAACAATGGTCAGATTTGGCCACATAATCCGTGGTTATACGATAGGAAGGGTAGAGATCTTGCCAAGCCGAATTAGATATGAATCGATCTAATCTTTCATGTATAATTGGGGTTAAAGGCCCTACTTTTGTCCATGTAAATTATCCAGAAGTTGGCTTGCAATCAAAGAGATTGTTTCGCGATAGACAGTTGCGAAAATTTTTTATTTGTGATCTAGCCCTTCGACAACCCCCTTGTTTTTCAGAGTCAGTTAAAATTTCATTAAAATCCCCTCCAAGAAGCCAAGGGGTATTATTAGTAGTAGTATATAATGAATCTATAAGTTCCCATGTTTTATATTTTTGACTAGTTTCGGAGAAGCCATGCATTCCAGTAAAAAACATTGTGCAATTATTCATAGTAATTTGAGTATGAATATAACGCGACGAATACGAAATTAAGCTTATATTAATATTGTTCGAAGCAAATAAGGAAATGCCGGAACACCCTTCCGTTGGGGGAATAGAAATAATGTCTAACATTCCTAATGAAAGACAAAGGCGGTTACATTCAGCATTATTTATTTTGGGTTCGCATAAGAAAATAACATCCGGGTTGGTGATTTGGACATAGGACCGGAAATGTTGAACCGTCGGGGCTTGTCCAAGACCCTGACAGTTCCAGCATAGGATCCTCATTTTGCTCGGCAGGGCTGGGAATCAGCCGCCGCCGGAGAGTTTTTAGAGCTGCTCATCCCAGCTTTAGGAGTGGATCCGGATGGTTTGGATTTTTTTTGGCGGGAGCGACACTTGGATTGGAGAGCGGCGTTTTGTGCCTCGGTTCGTTGGGGCTGGAGCAGGTGCAGGGGCTGCATCATTTGGGTAAGTTTTTAGTAACCACTGATTAAAATCATTAAAAATTGTATCAGTGGGATTAGAGGGCTTACGCAATTCATATTCAATCTTTTTTATCTGCTGGGCAGTAGGGCTAGGAACACCATCATCCGTGGTGTCCCAATCATCATCAGAACCATCTTTAGGGATAGGATAGATGGTGTTCAGGGGCTGGGGCTCGAGGGGTGCTTTTTGTTTCAAATCAGATGCAGAAGGATCTTTAGCAGAGTTGGGGCCTTCTTCCATGGCCGTATCTGCGTTTGGGGCTTCCTCAGTTGCTTGTTCCGTAAAGGAGGCAGCATCGCCCTCATTTAGAGAACCTATATATTGGATGTTGATCGTTATTAGGTGCTTGTAAACATTAATATAATTGATGAGGAGGGGGAAAGTCAAATTACCCATATTATTCTGGTCGGTGGGAGGAGCATTAGTGTTGGCCGAAGCTGCTGGAACATTAGTGGGGGGCACTACGAGGAGATCAGATGGTAAGTACATGGGCAGAATAATTAGGGAATTAAATCGAGAAAAAAATAAGATGATTGTAGAAATTGAATAAAAATTACCATTCACTGGTGGGATATTCGGGTTAAGATTCGGTTCCATATTGCGGATACGCCCACGAGTACCAACTGGGCGACGTCTTGGGGGAAGGTAGCGGAGCCACTCCCCGTACTGTAATTTGTTGAGATCGAGTGAAGAACGGATGGGACAGTTTTCTAGTGTGTGGCTGATAATACCACATCCAGGACAGAGGGTAGGAAGTCGTTCGTACTGAATACGGCACATGATTTTGTTGACCCCGGACCCGATAAAAACAAAACGGGTGACAGGTCTGGTGATGTCGAGCAAAATTTCTACCCGAAGGAAGTCTTTTATGTTCCCTTCAAGCTCTCTAGTATCGGTTCGGAGAACGTTGCCAACCATTGACCCTAGGGCATGTCCCACCAGATGGGATCGATCAATATCATCATAAAGTGAGGCAGGGAGAGAGAAAAATCGGATCCAAATCCTCATGATGTTGAAGTTGTAATCTCCTACAGATTTGGCTGGATCATATTCGGTAACAGCTAACCATTCATCCTTGTACAGCCAAGGACCACGGTTGATGACTTCATAACAATTCTTGGTTTCCTTGAACTTTATTTTGAGGAAGTTGTCTTGTATAACTGATATAGAGACTACCTCGTTAGGCTTCCATATTCCTTCGAATGCATTGATAACAGCATATATGTCTATCACTTTAGACGATATAAAGCATCCGATTAGAATAAGCTTGGGGTCCTCCTTGATAACATCCCAGCCAAAGTCGGGGGTGTAGAGTAGTTCTGCTTCTTCATTGGTGAGATTGATAGAGCTGAGTTGGGGAATAGAAGAGGATGATGCCATCGAGAGAGTTGGTAGATTGGGGATAGAAGAAGGATAGAGATGGTTTTGTGGTTTGGTATAAGTGTGATGTTCATATATAAAGAATTCAAGTGAGTAAGTTGAGTTATGGTAAGTAGTTTGGAAAAGTTTAGGAAAGACAATTAGGGATTGTAAAAGATAGAATATATTAATATCATAAAAGAAGATATAAAGAGAACTTTCCTTAATAGAGCTAGAAGAGTAATTAAAAGAAGAAATTCTTTTAGAATTATTTAGAGATAGTATTTTGCGGGCAAAATTTAAGGAGGTATTCCTTATATATCTATATAATTTTAAAAGAAAGTTTAAAAGCAAGTGTAAAAAGTTTTTATGGATGTAATGGCTGATTTTTAGGGATAAATAAGGAAAGGCTAGAATAGCCTTGGTAATAAAAAGAAGTATTTTAATATTCGAGTAATTAATTCGGGAATTAAATTTAAGTTGTACAGCTAATGGGTAAGAAAAGATGAAAATACAGAAGAATAATTCCATTAATAGTATTAATATTGCGAAAGAAGAGGCAAAGTTTAAGGAGTAAGATTTTGAAAACAGGATAAATTGTGTTAAAAGATCGGAGGGAAATTGATTGTGAATTTAATAATGGAATTACCCATATCCAAGGATAAAAACGGAAGGATAGAAATACTATTGGCAATAATTAAAACCTTTATTATGGAAAAATTTTGAAAAATATAACCGGTAAGAAAGAAAGTAAAAAAGTAGTTGATTAACAATATTTGACACATTAATTTTGCTAAAAGTCGGGGAATAAATGCGATTGATTCCAGTTTTGAATTCCAGCAGATGTTTTGAATAAAAATTGAGGGGGAGGAGAAAATTGAAAGTTTGTAATTTTGATTAGTATAAAGA
This sequence comes from Hibiscus trionum, assembly GCA_030270665.1. NCBI lineage: Eukaryota > Viridiplantae > Streptophyta > Magnoliopsida > Malvales > Malvaceae > Hibiscus > Hibiscus trionum. The sequence goes on from BSYR01000002.1 coordinate 28,892,171, forward strand.
GGAAAGTTGTCCCTAAATGTTAGGGTATGTGTAAAATCCCTTGAAAGGGCTAGAGAGAGGTCACCTAAGAAGGTGTAGTAGGAATAACGATCCTTGATATCGGTTGAGCAGAAATTTAAGCATACATAGCAATATACATGGAGCAGATAGATATTAGCATATAAAACAGAATTATAGCCTAGATACATACATCTATAAGCATAAAGCAAACATATAAAAAGCATAGAGAGAAGAAAAACAGAAAGAAAGCAGCCCAAAATAATTACAAGCCAGGGGAGAGGAGGAAGCGGGGTAGAGAAGATTAATACTGACCAAATGAGCAAAAAAATGATGGGGGTGAGCAAATTAAATAAACTACAGCTACATAATTACATAACCAAAGAATAATACAACAAGGAGTAGAGAAAGACCTGCAGATCTGCATGGTATAGTTGAATAAAAAAATTTTGCGGTCCTTTTTGGAATTTTAACTGAGTAAAAAGTACAGAAATTGAGGTTTTGCAATATAATTGTGTTCAAAAGCTCCTAATAAATTATTTGAACTCCTAATATTAGAATAAAACATTTTTGTGGTCCTTTTTTCTAGAGGTTTCGGACGAGCAGGTCTAAATGGGCCTTTCAATGGACCCGTTGGAATTTTAACTGAGTAAAAAGTACAAAAATTGAGGTTTTGCAATATAATTGTGTTGAAAAGCTCGTAATCAATTATTTGAACTCCTAAAATTTGATTAAAACTTGTTTTGCAGTCCTTTTTTGTAGAGGTTTCGGACGAGCGGGTTGAAATAGGCCTTTCAATGGACCCGTTGGAATTTTAACTGAGTAAAAAGTACAGAAGTTGAGGTTTTGCAATATAATTGTGTTGAAAAGCTCCTAATCAATTATTTGAACTCCTAATATTTGATTAAAACTTGTTTTGTAGTCCTTTTTGTAGAGGTTTCGGACGAGTGGGTCGAAATGGGCCTTTCAATGGACCCGTTGGAATTTTAACTGAGTAAAAAGTACAGAAATTGAGGTTTTGCAATATAATTGTGTTGAAAAGCTCCTAATCAATTATTTGAACTCCTAATATTTGAATAAAACATTTTTGCGGTCCTTTTTGTAGAGGTTTCGGACGAGCAGGTCTAAATGGGCCTTTCAATGGACCCGTTGGAATTTTAACTGAGTAAAAAGTACATAAATTGAGGTTTTGCAATATAATTGTGTTGAAAAGCTCCTAATCAATTATTTGAACTCCTAATATTTGAATAAATCCTTTTTGCGGTCCTTTTTGTAGAGGTTTCGGACGAGCAAGTCTAAATGGGCCTTTCAATGGACCCGTTGGAATTTTATCTGAGTAAAAAGTATAAAATTGAGGTTTTTCAATATAATTAAGTTTAAAAGCTCCTTATCAATTATATGAACTCCTAATATTTGAATAAAACATTTTGGCGGTCCTTTTTGTAGAGGTTTCGGACGAGCAGATCTAAATGGGCCTTTCAATGGACCCGTTGGAATTTTAACTGAGTAAAAAGTACAGAAATTGAGGTTTTGCAATATAATTGTGTTGAAAAGATCCTAATCAATTACATGAACTCCTAAAATTTGATTAAAACTTGTTTTGCAGTCCTTTTTGTAGAGGTTTCGGACGAGCGGGTCGAAATGTACCTTTCAATGGACCCGTTGGAATTTTAACTGAATAAAAAGTACAGAAATTGCGGTTTTGCAATATAATTGTGTTGAAAAGCTCCTAATCAATTATTTGAACTCCTAATATTTGATTAAAACTTGTTTTGCGGTCCTTTCAATGGACCCGTTGGAATTTTAACTGAATAAAAAGTACTGAAATTGAGGTTTTGCATAATAATTGTGTTTAAAAGCTCTTAATCAATTATTTGAACTCCTAATATTTGAGCAAAACATTTTTGCGGTCCTTTTTGTAGAGGTTTCGGACGAGCAGGTCTAAATGGGCCTTTCAATGGACCCGTTGGAATTTTAACCTATCAAAAAAGTACAGAAATTGAGGTTTTGCAATGCAATTGTGTTGAAAAGCTTCTAATCAATTACATGAACTCCTAGAATTTGATTAAAACTTGTTTTGTAGTCCTTTTTGTAGAGGTTTCGGACGAGAGGGTCGAAATGGGCCTTTCAATGGACCCGTTGGAATTTTAACTGAGTAAAAAGTACAGAAATTGAGGTTTTGCAATATAATTGTGTTGAAAAGCTCCTAATCAATTACATGAACCCCTAAAATTTGATTAAAACTTGTTTTGCAGTCCTTTTTGTAGAGGTTTCGGACGAGCGGGTCGAAATGGGCCTTTCAATGGACCCGTTGGAATTTTAACTGTGTAAAAAGTACATAAATTGAGGTTTTGAAATATAACTGTGGTTAAAAGCTCCTAATCAATTATTTGAACTCCTAATATTTGAATAAAACATTTTTGCGGTCCTTTTTGTAGAGGTTTCGGACGAGCAGGTCTAAATGGGCCTTTCAATGGACCCGTTGGAATTTTAACTAAGTAAAAAGTACAGAAATTGAGGTTTTGCAATATAATTGTGTTGAAAAGCTCCTAATCAATTATTTGAACTCCTAATAGTTGAATAAAACATTTTTGCGGTCCTTTTTGTAGATGTTTCGGACGAGCAGGTCTAAATGGGCCTTTTACTAGACCCGTTGGAATTTAACTGAGTAAAAAGGACATAAATTAAGGTTTTGCAATGTAATTGTGTTGAAAAGATTCTAATCAATTACATGAACTCCTAAAATTTGATTAAAACTTGTTTTGCAGTCCTTTTTGTAGAGGTTTCGGATGAGCGGGTCGAAATGGGCCTTTCAATGGACCCGTTGGAATTTTATCTGAGTAAAAAGTACAAAAATTGCGGTTTTGCAATATAATTGTGTTGAAAAGCTCCTAATCAATTATTTGAACTCCTAATATTTGATTAAAACTTGTTTTGCGGTCCTTTTTGTAGAGGTTTCGGACGAGCGGGTCTAAATGGGCCTTTCAATGGACCCGTTGGAATTTTAACTGAGTAAAAAGTACAGATATTGCGGTTTTGCAATATAATTGTGTTGAAAAGCTCCTAATCAATTACATGAATTCCTAAAATTTGATTAAAACTTGTTTTGCAGTCCTTTTTGTAGAGGTTTCGGACGAGCGGGTCGAAATGGGCCTTTCAATGGACCCGTTGGAATTTTAACTGAGTAAAAACTACAGAAATTGAGGTTTTGCAATATAATTATGTTGAAAAGCTCCTAATCAATTATTTGAACTCTAAATATTTGATTAAAACTTGTTTTCCGGTCCTTTTTGTAGAGGTTTCGGACGAGCAGGTCTAAATGGGCCTTTTAATGGACCCGTTGGAATTTTAACTGAGTAAAAAGTACAGAAATTGCGGTTTTGCAATATAATTGTGTTGAAAAGCTCCTAATAAATTACATGAATTCCTAAAATTTGATTAAAACTTGTTTTGCAGTCCTTTTTGTAGAGGTTTTGGACGAGCGGGTTGAAATAGGCCTTTCAATGGACCCGTTCGAATTTTAACTGAGTAAAAAGTACAAAAGTTGAGGTTTTGCAATATAATTGTGTTGAAAAGCTCCTAATCAATTATTTGAACTCCTAATATTTGATTAAAACATTTTTGCGGTCCTTTTTATAGATGTTTCGGACGAGCAGGTCTAAATGGGCCTTTCAATGGACCCGTTGGAATTTTAACTGAGTAAAAATTACAGAAATTGAGGTTTTGCAATATAATTGTGTTCAAAAGCTCCTAATAAATTATTTGAACTCCTAATATTAGAATAAAACATTTTTGTGGTCCTTTTTTGTAGAGGTTTCGGACGAGCAGGTCTAAATGGGCCTTTCAATGGACCCGTTGGAATTTTAACTGAGTAAAATGTACAGAAATTGAGGTTTTGCAATATAATTGTGTTCAAAAGCTCCTAATAAATTATTTGAACTCCTAATATTAGAATAAAACATTTTTGTGGTCCTTTTTTCTAGAGGTTTCGGACGAGCAGGTCTAAATGGGCCTTTCAATGGACCCGTTGGAATTTTAACTGAGTAAAAAGTACAAAAATTGAGGTTTTGCAATATAATTGTGTTGAAAAGCTCGTAATCAATTATTTGAACTCCTAAAATTTGATTAAAACTTGTTTTGCAGTCCTTTTTTGTAGAGGTTTCGGACGAGCGGGTTGAAATAGGCCTTTCAATGGACCCGTTGGAATTTTAACTGAGTAAAAAGTACAGAAGTTGAGGTTTTGCAATATAATTGTGTTGAAAAGCTCCTAATCAATTATTTGAACTCCTAATATTTGATTAAAACTTGTTTTGTAGTCCTTTTTGTAGAGGTTTCGGACGAGTGGGTCGAAATGGGCCTTTCAATGGACCCGTTGGAATTTTAACTGAGTAAAAAGTACAGAAATTGAGGTTTTGCAATATAATTGTGTTGAAAAGCTCCTAATCAATTATTTGAACTCCTAATATTTGAATAAAACATTTTTGCGGTCCTTTTTGTAGAGGTTTCGGACGAGCAGGTCTAAATGGGCCTTTCAATGGACCCGTTGGAATTTTAACTGAGTAAAAAGTACATAAATTGAGGTTTTGCAATATAATTGTGTTGAAAAGCTCCTAATCAATTATTTGAACTCCTAATATTTGAATAAATCCTTTTTGCGGTCCTTTTTGTAGAGGTTTCGGACGAGCAAGTCTAAATGGGCCTTTCAATGGACCCGTTGGAATTTTATCTGAGTAAAAAGTATAAAATTGAGGTTTTTCAATATAATTAAGTTTAAAAGCTCCTTATCAATTATATGAACTCCTAATATTTGAATAAAACATTTTTGCGGTCCTTTTTGTAGAGGTTTCGGACGAGCAGATCTAAATGGGCCTTTCAATGGACCCGTTGGAATTTTAACTGAGTAAAAAGTACAGAAATTGAGGTTTTGCAATATAATTGTGTTGAAAAGATCCTAATCAATTACATGAACTCCTAAAATTTGATTAAAACTTGTTTTGCAGTCCTTTTTGTAGAGGTTTCGGACGAGCGGGTCGAAATGTACCTTTCAATGGACCCGTTGGAATTTTAACTGAATAAAAAGTACAGAAATTGCGGTTTTGCAATATAATTGTGGTTAAAAGCTCCTAATCAATTATTTGAACTCCTAATATTTGAATAAAACATTTTTGCGGTCCTTTTTGTAGAGGTTTCGGACGAGCAGGTCTAAATGGGCCTTTCAATGGACCCGTTGGAATTTTAACTAAGTAAAAAGTACAGAAATTGAGGTTTTGCAATATAATTGTGTTGAAAAGCTCCTAATCAATTATTTGAACTCCTAATAGTTGAATAAAACATTTTTGCGGTCCTTTTTGTAGAGGTTTCGGACGAGCAGGTCTAAATGGGCCTTTTACTAGACCCGTTGGAATTTAACTGAGTAAAAAGGACATAAATTAAGGTTTTGCAATGTAATTGTGTTGAAAAGATTCTAATCAATTACATGAACTCCTAAAATTTGATTAAAACTTGTTTTGCAGTCCTTTTTGTAGAGGTTTCGGATGAGCGGGTCGAAATGGGCCTTTCAATGGACCCGTTGGAATTTTATCTGAGTAAAAAGTACAAAAATTGCGGTTTTGCAATATAATTGTGTTGAAAAGCTCCTAATCAATTATTTGAACTCCTAATATTTGATTAAAACTTGTTTTGCGGTCCTTTTTGTAGAGGTTTCGGACGAGCGGGTCTAAATGGGCCTTTCAATGGACCCGTTGGAATTTTAACTGAGTAAAAAGTACAGATATTGCGGTTTTGCAATAAAATTGTGTTGAAAAGCTCCTAATCAATTACATGAATTCCTAAAATTTGATTAAAACTTGTTTTGCAGTCCTTTTTGTAGAGGTTTCGGACGAGCGGGTCGAAATGGGCCTTTCAATGGACCCGTTGGAATTTTAACTGAGTAAAAACTACAGAAATTGAGGTTTTGCAATATAATTATGTTGAAAAGCTCCTAATCAATTATTTGAACTCCAAATATTTGATTAAAACTTGTTTTCCGGTCCTTTTTGTAGAGGTTTCGGACGAGCAGGTCTAAATGGGCCTTTTAATGGACCCGTTGGAATTTTAACTGAGTAAAAAGTACAGAAATTGCGGTTTTGCAATATAATTGTGTTGAAAAGCTCCTAATAAATTACATGAATTCCTAAAATTTGATTAAAACTTGTTTTGCAGTCCTTTTTGTAGAGGTTTTGGACGAGCGGGTTGAAATAGGCCTTTCAATGGACCCGTTCGAATTTTAACTGAGTAAAAAGTACAAAAGTTGAGGTTTTGCAATATAATTGTGTTGAAAAGCTCCTAATCAATTATTTGAACTCCTAATATTTGATTAAAACATTTTTGCGGTCCTTTTTATAGATGTTTCGGACGAGCAGGTCTAAATGGGCCTTTCAATGGACCTGTTGGAATTTTAACTGAGTAAAAAGTACAGAAATTGAGGTTTTGCAATATAATTGTGTTCAAAAGCTCCTAATAAATTATTTGAACTCCTAATATTAGAATAAAACATTTTTGTGGTCCTTTTTTGTAGAGGTTTCGGACGAGCAGGTCTAAATGGGCCTTTCAATGGACCCGTTGGAATTTTAACTGAGTAAAAAGTACAGAAATTGAGGTTTTGCAATATAATTGTGTTCAAAAGCTCCTAATAAATTATTTGAACTCCTAATATTAGAATAAAACATTTTTGTGGTCCTTTTTTCTAGAGGTTTCGGACGAGCAGGTCTAAATGGGCCTTTCAATGGACCCGTTGGAATTTTAACTGAGTAAAAAGTACAAAAATTGAGGTTTTGCAATATAATTGTGTTGAAAAGCTCGTAATCAATTATTTGAACTCCTAAAATTTGATTAAAACTTGTTTTGCAGTCCTTTTTTGTAGAGGTTTCGGACGAGCGGGTTGAAATAGGCCTTTCAATGGACCCGTTGGAATTTTAACTGAGTAAAAAGTACAGAAGTTGAGGTTTTGCAATATAATTGTGTTGAAAAGCTCCTAATCAATTATTTGAACTCCTAATATTTGATTAAAACTTGTTTTGTAGTCCTTTTTGTAGAGGTTTCGGACGAGTGGGTCGAAATGGGCCTTTCAATGGACCCGTTGGAATTTTAACTGAGTAAAAAGTACAGAAATTGAGGTTTTGCAATATAATTGTGTTGAAAAGCTCCTAATCAATTATTTGAACTCTTAATATTTGAATAAAACATTTTTGCGGTCCTTTTTGTAGAGGTTTCGGACGAGCAGGTCTAAATGGGCCTTTCAATGGACCCGTTGGAATTTTATCTGAGTAAAAAGTATAAAATTGAGGTTTTTCAATATAATTAAGTTTAAAAAGCTCCTTATCAATTATATGAACTCCTAATATTTGAATAAAACATTTTTGCGGTCCTTTTTGTAGAGGTTTCGGACGAGCAGATCTAAATGGGCCTTTCAATGGACCCGTTGGAATTTTAACTGAGTAAAAAGTACAGAAATTGAGGTTTTGCAATATAATTGTGTTGAAAAGATCCTAATCAATTACATGAACTCCTAAAATTTGATTAAAACTTGTTTTGCAGTCCTTTTTGTAGAGGTTTCGGACGAGCGGGTCGAAATGTACCTTTCAATGGACCCGTTGGAATTTTAACTGAATAAAAAGTACAGAAATTGCGGTTTTGCAATATAATTGTGTTGAAAAGCTCCTACTCAATTATTTGAACTCCTAATATTTGATTAAAACTTGTTTTGCGGTCCTTTCAATGGACCTGTTGGAATTTTAACTGAATAAAAAGTACTGAAATTGAGGTTTTGCATAATAATTGTGTTTAAAAGCTCTTAATCAATTATTTGAACTCCTAATATTTGATCAAAACATTTTTGCGGTCCTTTTTGTAGAGGTTTCGGACGAGCAGGTCTAAATGGGCCTTTCAATGGACCCGTTGGAATTTTAACCTATCAAAAAAGTACAGAAATTGAGGTTTTGCAATGTAATTGTGTTGAAAAGCTTCTAATCAATTACATGAACTCCTAGAATTTGATTAAAACTTGTTTTGTAGTCCTTTTTGTAGAGGTTTCGGACGAGAGGGTCGAAATGGGCCTTTCAATGGACCCGTTGGAATTTTAACTGAGTAAAAAGTACAGAAATTGAGGTTTTGCAATATAATTGTGTTGAAAAGCTCATAATCAATTACATGAACCCCTAAAATTTGATTAAAACTTGTTTTGCAGTCCTTTTTGTAGAGGTTTCGGACGAGCGGGTCGAAATGGGCCTTTCAATGGACCCGTTGGAATTTTAACTGTGTAAAAAGTACATAAATTGAGGTTTTGAAATATAACTGTGGTTAAAAGCTCCTAATCAATTATTTGAACTCCTAATATTTGAATAAAACATTTTTGCGGTCCTTTTTGTAGAGGTTTCGGACGAGCAGGTCTAAATGGGCCTTTCAATGGACCCGTTGGAATTTTAACTAAGTAAAAAGTACAGAAATTGAGGTTTTGCAATATAATTGTGTTGAAAAGCTCCTAATCAATTATTTGAACTCCTAATAGTTGAATAAAACATTTTTGCGGTCCTTTTTGTAGAGGTTTCGGACGAGCAGGTCTAAATTTGCCTTTTACTAGACCCGTTGGAATTTTAACTGAGTAAAAAGGACATAAATTAAGGTTTTGCAATGTAATTGTGTTGAAAAGATTCTAATCAATTACATGAACTCCTAAAATTTGATTAAAACTTGTTTTGCAGTCCTTTTTGTAGAGGTTTCGGATGAGCGGGTCGAAATGGGCCTTTCAATGGACCCGTTGGAATTTTATCTGAGTAAAAAGTACAAAAATTGCGGTTTTGCAATATAATTGTGTTGAAAAGCTCCTAATCAATTATTTGAACTCCTAATATTTGATTAAAACTTGTTTTGCGGTCCTTTTTGTAGAGGTTTCGGACAAGCAGGTCTAAATGGGCCTTTCAATGGACCCGTTGGAATTTTAACTGAGTAAAAAGTACATAAATTGAGGTTTTGCAATGTAATTGTGTTGAAAAGCTTCTAATCAATTACATGAACTCCTAAAATTTGATTTAAACTTGTTTTACGATCCTTTTTGTAGAGGTTTCGGACGAGTGGGTCAAAATGGGCCTTTCAATGGACCCGTTGGAATTTTAACTAAGTAAAAAGTACAGAAATTGAGGTTTTGCAATATAATTGTATTGAAAAGCTCCTAATCAATTATTTGAACTCCTAATATTTGAATAAAACATTTTTGCGGTCTTTTTTGTAGAGGTTTCGGACGAGCATGTCTAAATGGGCCTTTCAATGGACCCGTTGGAATTTTTTTTGAAGAAAAGGCCTCATTAAAAACCCCTACTACTGTCCTTCAAGCAAAGCTAAAGGACCCTAAAAGGGGAAAAGAGTGCCCAAAAATTTTATTAATCAATGAATATTAGGTACAAGATGTTGAATACAATGGGGAATATCCAATTCAAATGACAAAGACGTCATAGAATTCAGAGAAAAGGAAGCCAACGTATGGGCTATAACATTTGCCTCACGGCGTACAAAGGAAATCGAATTAAAGTCGAAATCAAGAAGAGCAGCTTGAATCTGAAGAATAGTTGGTCCCATAGTAGATAGGTCCTGAGCAGGATTGTTGATCCTATTCGCGAGAGAGGCACAGTCCGTTTCGATCTTTATGCGATTCCATCCTCGAGATCGGGCAAGGGTAAGACCAACAAGGATGCTTTCCCCCTCACTGGTGATAGCGTCCATACGGCTACCGAGGGGGAAAGCAAGACCACCCACGACTGCTCCTGCAGGGTCACGAGCAACAACGCCGACTGCTGCTGCTCGAGTTGAAGGGTTGAAGGCTCCGTCCACATTAATCTTGATGTAGTTAGGTGGAGGAGGACATGGGGAATTGGTATTAGTAGATGGAGGTGGATCAGATGAAGTAGAAGATTTACAAAATTCATCATGTAAACTAATTGAATTGACTGCAATTAGCCATGAGGGTTGTAAATGGTGGTTGTGAATCCAATCATTACGTCTATTCCAAATATTCCATAAAACTGTAAGAAAGAGAGCAAATTTATCAGGGGAAATAGTGGAGGCTGCTTCCTCTAGCCATTGTAAGGGTGAAAGAGCTGAACTCTTATAGAGAGAGATAGGAATACCACTAATTTGGAGGGCTTCCGTTGCCCCAGGACAGTCACGAAGCGCATGAAGAATTGTTTCCGCATGATTACCACAGATAGGACATAGCCCCGAACTAGGGGAGAAAACTTGCATTTTAGAGCCAACTGGTAGAGCATCATATGCCATACGCCAACCAAAAGTTTTAACTTTGGGTAAAACTTTTATTTTGGATAAAAATTTCCAAAACCGAGAAGGTGGCGAAGGTTGGGAAAAGGAGCGTTGTAAGAAAATATATCCAGAGCGAACTGAGTATATACCCGAGTCATTGGGAGACCATAAAATTGAGTCCCGTTGATCATTTATGATGGGGATACGGAGAATGGCATCCGCATCACTTTGATTGAAGTAATTATTCAACTTTACTGTATCCCAGGCAGTTTGATTGCGAATCATGAACTCCTTACAACGAATGTGGAATTCGTCAGAAATTTCATAATCCCCAGTTAGCTCAATCGGGGAAGACCCACCCCAAATATCTTTGTGTATTCTGATATTACTGTTTATACCAGGGCGATGAAGAAAGCTAGGGAAAAGTCGCTGAATAGCGTTATATATACCTTGCCAGGCAAAGGAGCCTCTACTAGGTTTCGGCGCATCCAAGATGTTGCCCGAAGGGAAATATTTGGAACGGTATATTTGACCTAATAAGGAGTCTGGTTCACAAATTAGTTTCCAAATTTTCTTACCTAAAAGAGCGATGTTAAAATCGTGTAGGTCTTTGAAGCCCATGCCACCAGCGGATTTAGGCAAACATATGTGATTCCACGGTAACATGTGCCAACCTTTTTTGTTGGATTTACCAGTCCTCCAATATTGGCGGATTGATGTAGTCATATCGTCGATGATATTGTGTGGAAGAAGGTAGCAAGACATCACGTATTGTGGGAGAGATTGTAAAACAGCTTTGATGAAAATCTCTCTACCACTAAAGGATAGAAGGTGTTTGTCCCAACTAGAGAGACGATCGTGTACTTTATCTCGGACAAAGCCTAATGATTCTGTTTTGTTTTTCCCTATTAAGAGCGGAATGCCCAGGTATACTCCGGGGTTAGAAACTTCACGCACTTGTAAAAGGCTATTGATTGCATTCCTTGTTGTAGAAGGTGTACGTGGGTTATAGAAAATTGTTGATTTATCGAAATTTATTGCTTGACCAGATGCGTTAGCATATACTTGAAGAGCATTTTTCAGAAGGGATGCTTCAGATTGATTGGTATTAATAAATACCAAACAATCATCAACAAAAAGAAGGTGGTTAACTTTGGGCCCATGCTTACATGCGCCTAGACCTGGAAGAATATTAGTTTGTTGCGCGGCAGCTAAATAAGCCGAGAGTCCTTGAGTGCAGAATAGAAAAAGAAAAGGGGATAGAGGATCCCCCTGACGAAGACCACGTTGAGGTTGAAATGTTGGTGAAAAGGAATTATTGATTTTAACCGAGAACGAAACAGTGGAAATACAACGCATTATAAGTTCAATCCAATCGGATGCAAAACCCATTCGTGTCATAACGTTTGCAAGGAAAGACCATTCAACTCTATCGAAGGCTTTTTCCATGTCAAGCTTGAGAGCAGCTCCTTGTGAGGATTTAGTCGCACCAGAGTTGATATTGTGAATTATTTCATGCGCAACAAGGATATTGTCCGAGATGTTGCGTCCCTGAACAAAGGCAGCTTGATTAGGGCTAATACAAAGAGGTATAGCATGTTTCATTCTATTAACAATTGTTTTGGCAACAATTTTATAGAGTACAGTACATAGACTAATTGGTCTGAGTTGCTTCATGGAAGTTGGGTCATTAACTTTGGGTATTAGTACTAGTATAGTTTTGTTGACTAAAGACATATCTGCGTTACCATTTAAAAGATCCATACAAAGATTAAGAACATCATCACCAACTGTGTCCCAGTGTTGTCTAAAGAAGCTACTAGGCAGGCCGTCGGCACCCGGAGCCTTCCTAGGGTCAATATCTTTAAAGGCATGTAGAATTTCTTCTCTGGTGAACGGCTTGAGAAGGTTGTCGTTAATTGAAGAGTTAATGGAGGGTTGGATTTTGTCAAGAATGATTTCCGATAATTGGGGGTTAGATGTTGTAAATAGGTTTTTAAAATAATTCGAAGCGATATCCATTATTTCAGATTCAGAGGTACACCAATTAGAGTTGGCGTCATAAAGACCTATGATTGAATTTTTCTTATTACGATTAGAAGCTCTGGCATGAAAAAATTTGGTATTTTTGTCTCCTTGGGATAGCCAAAGAGTTCGAGATCTTTGAGCCCAATAAGCTTCTTGTTCTGATAAGAGATTATTTAATTCCGTTCTATAGTTTAAATAAATTTGTTTATTTGTGGCTGTTAAGGGGCGATAGAGAAGTTTGTTTATTTTTTTGGAAAGGAATTTAATACGTCCTGTTGTTTTGAAGCGTTGTTGGTTTTTCCAATCATCTAAGTATAATCCTACTGCTTTAATTTTATTAATGGCTGTACCGGGGGTATCAACCCATGCCCGTTTGATTGTTTGGATGTTATCTTTATTATTAGCCCAACAACTTTCAAAACTAAAATTTTTAGGGATTTGTGTTTTGGTTGTATTAGTAGGTTTATCAAATTCAAGAAGAAGGAAACAGTGGTCGGATTTTGCAACATATTCCGAAATTATACAATGACTAGGGTAGAGATCTTTCCACGCGTAGTTAGCAACAAAACGGTCAAGACGTTCATGAATTACCGGGGTTAAGGGACCTACTTTCGTCCATGTAAACCATCCCGAATTTGGTTTGCAGTCAAATAAGTTGTTTCGAATAAGACAATTTCGAAAATTTTTGATTTGGGATCTAGCTCTCCTTGGACCCCCTTGTTTTTCTGAATCTGTTAGGATCTCATTAAGATCTCCTCCGATAAGCCAAGGTTCATCTTTAGTAGAAGAGTGTAAGGAATCAATTAATTCCCATGTTTTATATTTTTGGCTAGTTTCCGAAAATCCATGCATTCCAGTGAAAAACATAGTGCTATTATTATTTGTAATTTGAATGTGAATATAACGCGGCGAATAGGAAATTAAACTTATATTGATATCTTTTGCAGCGAATAAGGAAATACCGGAACACCCTTCCGAGGGGGGGATAGAAATAATGTCTAACATACCTAATGAAAGACATAAGCGGTTACATTCCGCATTATTTAACTTAGTTTCACATAAAAAGATAATATTAGGTTTGGTACGTTGGACATAGTCTCGGAGATGTTGAACCGTCGGGGCTTGTCCAAGGCCCTGACAGTTCCAGCAGAGGATCTTCATTTTGCTCGGCGGGGCTGGGAGTCAGCCGCCGCCGGAGAGTTTTTAGAGCTGCTCATCCCAGCTTTTGGAGTAGATCCTGATTGTTTGGATTTTTTCGGCGGGAGCGAAACTTGTATTGGGGAGCGGCGTTTCATGCCTCGGTTAGTTTGGGGTGGTGCAGGTGCTGGTGCGGGTGCTGGAACAGGAGCAGGTGCAGGAACTGCATCATTTGGGTACGTTTTTAGCAACCACTGATTAAAGTCATTGAAAAGTGAATCAGTGGGTTTAGAAGGCTTACTCGATTCAGAGTCAAATTTTTTGATTTGGTCGGCAGTAGGGCTGGGAACACCATAGTCATCATTGGTTTCCCAATCATCGTCAGAACCAACTTCCGGAATTGGAAATATGGTATTCAGGGGTTGAGGCTCAAGAGTAGCCTTTTGTTTTGGGTCAGCAGGGGGATCATTGACCGTATTAGGACCATCTTCCATTGTCATATCGACATTCTGGGCTTCTTCGGTAACTTGTTCCGTAAATGAGGCGGCGTCGCCTTCATTTAGAGAGCCTTTAATTTGAAAAAAGAGTAATATTAGAGATTTGTAACTGTTTGTAAGAGGGATGATAAAAGGGTAAAGAGAGTTACCCAAATTGTTCTGATTATTAGGAGGAGCTGTAGGATTGACCGGGATAGCTGGATTATTCGGCGGATTTGCTACAAAAAAGTTAGGGAATAAGAAATTTAAAATGAAGTTTGATAAAGAAAAATAAATAAAATCAATTGTAATTTTAAAAGTTGAAAAAAATATACCATTAACTGGAGGATTGTTTGGATTCAGATTCGGTTCTACATTACGGATGCGCCCACGAATTCCAACTGGGCGACGTCTAGGAGGAAGGTAACGGAGCCACTCTCCGTATTGCAGTTTGTTGGGATCGAGAGAAGATCGGATGGGACAGTTCTCTAAGGTATGACTGATAATGCCACAACCAGGGCAGAGAGTTGGAAGTCGTTCATATTGGAGACGACACATAATTGTGTTCTCACCGGAGCCAATAAATACAAATCAAGTAACTGGTCTTGTTATGTTAAGAAAGATTTCAACTCGGAGGAATTCCACCATGTTCCCATCAACTATGCGGGTATCCGTTCGGAGAGCATTGCCCACCATCGAGCCTAAGGCATGTCCCACCAGATGGGATCGATCTACATCATCAAAGAGCGAATCAGGAAGGGAGAAGATTCTGATCCAGATTCGCATTGTGTTGAAATTTTAGTCATTTAAGGATTTGGCTGGATCGTATTCTGTGACTGCAAGCCATTCGTCTTTGTACAGCCAAGGTCCGCGATTGAGAATTTCATAGCAGTTCTTAACTTCTTTAAACTTGATCTTGAGAAAATTGTCTTGTATCACTGAGATTGATACAACATCATTGGGCTTCCAGATTCCTTCGAAGGCAGTAATAACAGCGTAAATATCTAATGGTTTGGATGATATGAAGCAACCAACGATAAAGAGTTTTGGATCCTCCTTGATAAAATCGAAGTCAGGAGTGTAGCGTAGCTTTGATTCTTCATTGGTGAGGCTGATCGAATTGAGTTGGGGGATGGAAGAGGAGGAAGCCATTGAGGGAATACGAGGGTATGAAAAAGACAATTGAGAAGTAAGTTGTGGTGGCTTAGGATAATTGGAGTATGGATATATAGAGGGGGCTAGTATAGTTAAGGTGTGGAATTTATGGAAAGTGGGATAATAGAGGGAAATATGGGAGAATGACGATTGTGATTGATAGGATTTTCTGAAAATATAAGATGTATTATTTAAAGAACTTTCCTTAAATGAAAAATAAATTATAAATAAGAGAGAAGTAATGGAAGTTATTAAAGGAAAGAAAGTTGAATATTTGAAAAAGTTATGGTAAATATTTAATGGTAATACTAAGAGGATTTGATTAAAAAGTTGATTGTATAAAGTAATTGAACTATGAAATAATAAAAATAATTTTTTGATAAAAGTAAAACTTTTAAATATTGGGTATTTAAAGCTGGAGAAAAAAGATGCTAGAACAATTAAAAGGGGATTTATTTTGAAGCAGCTGAAAATAATTTTCAGTAATTGTATTGCTGTAACTAAATCAGGGGTGTAAGTTAATGAAATTGATTTAGGTAAGAAATTTAATTGAGGTAAGCAAAGTAAAAGCGGAAAGTTAAAAATATCAATGACCGTATTTAAATCTATTTGAAAAGGATATTTATTAGAAATTATAGAGACAATAAAGTAGGGGATGATGAATTTAATATGTTTAAGAGAAATTGAAATTTGTAATACTTTATAAGATTAATAACGTCTAAGTTATTGATAATAATTATATATCTGCAGAAAAAATGGGAAGCAAAAGTGGAATTAAATTTAATATAGATTTGAATATTAGAATAGAAATTTAAGGAGCATTGAATAGTAGGATAAAATTTTAGGGAACTTTGAAAAGTAGAGAAAATTAAGGGGAAATTCAGAGTTAATGGAGAAAGCTGAAAAGGTCGGATATGAGTAAAAACTAGAACAATTTTTTGTAAAGTCAATTTGAATAATATTGAAAATTTTGTAGAAAACAATTGATATATGATTGAGATTTTCCTTTTAGAAAGGATTGAATTAGGATCCCAGAAATGGGCTTGTAAAATATCACCTGAAAAGGTGTAGTGGGAGGAGGTGTTTACCAAATATAGCAGTAAGTAAGTATCAATGGCAGGATAATTTACATACATCAAGTAATATAAACCATGCATAGCAATATTAAAATGATCACTAAAGCAACTAAAAGCATCGAAAAAATAAAAGAAAAGCAGAAAAGAAAGAAAACAGGAAATAATAATTACAGACCCATGGGAAAGAAGAGGCGGGGATAAGAAGAATAATACAGACCAAAAGAGCAAAATAAAGTAAGGGGATAAAATAAAAGGAATTAAATTAAAGAAACTGAAGAGAAGAAGTAACCCATTGGGAGAAAGGGAGATCCAGCCATTCAGAAGTAGCCTTGATGTAACTTGTAAAAATGCAACCGATTGTGAAACATAGAGATAGTCATCATCAAAGAACACAAAGGCAAAACAAAAACAATGAGTAACTGGAAAGCCTTTGATAAAATCAGTAAAGCAAAAGAAAAGGGTGGACATGTATAGAACATACAAGAGTATAAAGAATGAGAAATATGGAATAGTGGAGTATCCATGGAATTTAATGAGATGCAGCAAAACAGCATTAACACCATAATGTTGGTCATTGAATATTATACTAATTAGCAACGAGTGCAAACGCAGAAAAAGAGTAGGATGCATGGTTTTTAGAATAGATAAACTTAAAAGGAAATGTAAACAGCATAAATACAGAAAATAACGCATATGATCAGAGAGAAAATGATCGAGAAAGAGAGTGAATATAGGGGTATTGATAACACAAAAGATGTTGAAAGTGAAAGACTTGACATATATAGATGAGCAGAGAACAACATTAAATCCAGTTAAATTCTTATTCATCCAAAAATAGACATGTGGTTTAGAGTACAAAAAGATGTTGTGAGGAAACCATATCATTCGTATATTAAGTTTAATGGGTATTCCCAGAAATTGGGCTTGAAGAAGTATCCCTATAAGGGCTTGATAAACATTTAGGAGATGAATAAAATTAAAAATTAAAGGATACATGATTGAGTTAGGCATAACAGAAGTAAAGAGAATATTATGATTCCAGACATTAACATCATAGAAAAAGACTAAAAACAATGCAAAGATCAAAGACCAATAATTAAAAGGTGATGGATTAGATTCAAACAAATATGAGAAAATTTGGTACTGAAACAAAAACAACCATTTGTAGCAGAAAAAATATAAGGAAAAAGATGCTACCTGGACCGGTAAAAACACAATCGGCAAACCCAAACCATTTGTAGCAGAAAATGGAAAGTTTCTATAGGATGGTTTAGAGAATAACTGCAAAAAGGAAAACAAGATGATTGTAAGCAGGAAAAGAAACCAAAAAAGAGGGAAAAAATAAGGGGGGAAAGCAAACCCTAGCCATCGTTGAGCAATGGATTTGGATGAAAGCCGCCGCCAATCTTCACAGGGTGCAAACCTTGTGACGGAGGGATTGAGAAATGAAGCAAATCTGCAAAGCAAAAAAAGATTAAAAGGTAGCAAATAAAAAGGGAAATGGGAGGAAATAAAAATAAGACTAGGGAAGCCCTTAAGGTAGCAGCAGAGAACAGCCGCCTTGGATAACCAAGCATCATAAAACACTGAGAAAAGAGAAGAAGAAAAAGGGTTAGATCCAACATCGGAAGATAAAAAGGCTAAAACCGATTCCGATTTAATTGCATGTGAAGAATGAAATCTGCAAAGCAATAATAGAAAAGAAGTCAGAATACAGATTGGTAAAAAAATTAAAGAAACTGGAAAAAAGAAAGGGAGAGAGATAGAGTCCAAATCGGATTTGAGATTGAAGAGCCCTTCACCCAGATCTGGAAAAAACCGGTGAGAAAATTCTATAACAGAGCGATAAAAAAAGTGTTTACAAAATGAGGGTACAAAACGTATCTGGAAATCGTGAGAAACAAAGAAACCAAAAGTTAGTAAAAGGGATAAAAAATAAAAAAAGATAAAGTAAAGATGGGAAAATGTGTAAAGGCGTGGGATGACTCTCTTATGATTCATCCCGATTTCCAAGGGAGAAACGATATCTTGCATAACCGGCTGAAGCAGAAGAGCCGTAAGGGGGAGGGGAAACGGTGGATGAAAAAAATCCACCTGAAAAGACGGAACCTGCAAGAACCAAAAAACCCCTGAAAAAATTGAGAGAGAAAAGAGAGCCATACCCCACCCGTTGAAAAGCTCCTAATCAATTCTTTGAACTCCTAAAATTTACCCGTTGGAATTTTAACTAATTAAAAAGTACATAAATTGAGGTTTTGCAATATAATTGTGTTGAAAAGCTCCTAATCAATTACATGAACTCCTAAAATTTGATTAAAACTTGTTTTGCAGTCCATTTTGTAGAGGTTTCGGACGAGCGGGTCGAAATGTACCTTTCAATGGACCCGTTGGAATTTTAACTGAATAAAAAGTACAGAAATTGCGGTTTTGCAATATAATTGTGTTGAAAAGCTCCTAATCAAATATTTGAACTCCTAATATTTGATTAAAACTTGTTTTGCGGTCCTTTAAATGGACCCGTTGGAATTTTTTTTGAAGAAAAGGCCTCATTAAAAACCCCTACTATTGTCCTTCAAGCACAGCTAGAGGACCCTAAAAAGGGGAAAAGAGTGCCCAAATATTATTAATCAATAATGATTTGTTACAAATTGTTGTATACAATGTGGGATATCCGAATTAAATGACGTAGAAGTCATAGAATTCAGCGAAAAATTAGCCAAAGTATGGGCTATAATATTTGCCTCACGGCGTACAAAAGATATAGAAATAAAGTCAAAGTCATGAAGAACATCTTGTATCTAAAGAATAATTGGACCCATAGTAGAGAGGTCCTGAGCAGGATTGTTGATCCTATTCGCCAGAGAAGCGCAGTCAGTTTCGATCAAGATACGAGTCCAGCCTTGAGATCGGGCAAAGGTGAGACCAGCTAGGATGCTTTCCCCTTCACTGGTGATAGCGTCCTGATAGCTACCAAGAGGGAAAGCAAGACCACCCACGACTGCTCCTGCAGAATCACGAGCAACAACGCCGACGACTGCTGCACGAGTTGATGGGTTAAAGGCTCCGTCCACATTTATTTTGATATGATGAGGTGGAGGAAGTGTTTGGAAAGGATTAGAAAAGGTAGATGGAGCTGGGTCAATCGAATTTATAGATTTACAAAATTCGTCATGTAAGCTAATTGAATTAACAGCAATTAGCCATGGAGGTTGTAGATGGTGGTTGTGAATCCAGTCATTTCGTCTGTTCCATATATTCCATAAAACAGTAAGGAAGAGACAAAATTTAACAGAGGAAATTGTAGAGGTTGCTTCCTCTAACCATTGCATGGGTGTAGGAGCTAAACTCTTATAGAGAGAGATAGGGATACCACTAATTTGGAGAGCTTCAGATGCCCCAGGGCAGTCACGAAGCGCATGAAGGATCGATTCCGAGTGGCTACCACAGATAGAGCAAGGCCCCGAGCTAGGGGAAAAGGCCTGCATTTTTTATCCGACTGGTAGAGCATCAGAAGCCATACGCCAGCCAAAAGTTTTAACTTTGGGTAAAGCTTTGATTTTGGATAAAAACTTCCAAGAGCGAGTTGGTGACGAAGGTGGGGTTATTGAACGTTGTAAGAAAATATATCCAGAACGGACTGAGTAAATACCCGAGTCTTTAGGAGACCAGAGTATTGAGTCACGTTGATCATTTATGATGGGGATACGGAGAATGGCATCGGCATCAATTGGATTGAAATAATTGTTTATCTTAGCCGTATCCCAAGCAGTTTGGTTACGGATCATAAAATCACAACATCGAATGTGAAATTCATCGGAGATTTCGTAATCCCCAGTAAGCTCAATCGAGGAAGACCCTCCCCATATATCTTTGTGTATTCTAATATTACTGTTTATACCAGGGTGGTGAAGAAAGCCAGGGAAAAGACGCTGAAGAGCGTTATATATACCTTGCCAAGCGAAGGAGCCCCTGTTGGGTTTTGGTGCATCCAGAATGTTGCCTGAAGGAAAGTATTTAGACCGGTATATTTGTCCTAATAAGGAATCTGGTTCACAGATGAGTTTCCAAATTTGCTTGCCCAAGAGAGCAATGTTAAAATCGTGTAAATCCTTAAAACCCATGCCGCCAGCAGATTTGGGTAAGCATATATGATTCCAAGGTAACATATGCCAACCTTTTTTGTTGGATTTACCAGTCCACCAGTATTGACGGATTGATGTAGTCATGTCATCGATGATATTATGTGGTAGAAGATAGCAAGACATAACATATTGTGGGAGAGATTGTAAGACAGCTTTGATGAAAATCTCTCGGCCACTAAAGGATAGTAGATGTTTGTCCCAACTAGAGAGACGATCATGTACTTTATCACGTACAAAACCTAGTGATTCAGTTTTATTTTTCCCAATTAGGAGCGGGATGCCTAGGTATACTCCAGGGTTAGTAACCTCGCGTACTTGTAAAAGGCTGTTAATTGCATTTCTTGTTGCAGTTGGTGTACGCGGGTTATAGAAAATTGTTGATTTCTCAAAATTGACTGCTTGACCGGATGCATTAGCATACGTTTGAAGAGCATTTTTCAGAAGGGACGCTTCAGAGCGATTAGTATTAATAAATACCATACAATCATCAGCAAAAAGCAGGTGGTTGACTTTGGGCCCATGTTTACTTGCGCCTAGTCCTGGAAGTATTTTAGTTTGTTGAGCAGCAGCTAAGTAAGCCGAGAGGCCTTGAGTACAGAAGAGAAAGAGGAAAGGTGATAGGGGATCCCCCTGGCGAAGACCACGTTGAGGTTGAAAGGGGGGTGAGAACGAATTATTAATTTTAACTGAGAAAGATACTGTAGTAATACAACGCATTATAAGCTCGATCCATTCGGATGCAAAGCCCATGTGTTCCATTACATTTGCGAGAAAAGACCATTCTACTCTATCGAAAGCTTTCTCCATATCTAGCTTGAGTGCAGCTCCTTGAGAGGATTTAGTAGCTCCTGAGTTAATATTGTGAATAATTTCATGAGCAACAAGGATGTTGTCAGATATATTGCGTCCCTGGACAAAGGCTGCTTGATTAGGACTAATGCATAGAGGTATAGCCTGTTTCATTCTGTTGACTATTGTTTTGGCAACTATTTTATAGAGTACAGTGCAGAGGCTGATTGGTCTAAGTTGTTTCATGGAGGTTGGGTCCTGTACTTTGGGTATTAGTACCAATATAGTTTTGTTTACTGAGGCCATATTAGCGTTGCCGTTTAATAGGTTAATACAAAGATTGATAACATCGTCTCCCACTGTGTCCCAGTGTTGTCTAAAGAACTTACTGGGTAGACCATCGGAACCAGGAGCTTTCCTAGGGTCAATATCTTTGAAAGCATGAAGAATTTCCTCTCTAGTGAACTCCTTTAATAGGTTTTCATTCATTGAAGAATTAATGGAAGGGTGAATTTTGTCAAGAATGATGTTCGAGATTTGGGGGTTAGATGTTGTGAACAAGTTTTGGAAATAATCAGAAGCGATATTCATAATGTCCGATTCAGAAGTGCACCAATTGGAATTGGCATCGTAAAGGCCTATGATTGAATTTTTCTTGTTCCTATTAGAAGCTCGGGCATGGAAGAACTTGGTATTTTTGTCCCTTTGGGAGAGCCAAAGAGTTCGGGATCTTTGAGCCCAATAAACTTCTTGCTCTGTTAAAAGTTTATTTAATTCAGTTCTATAATTTAAGTAAACTTGTTCATTTGTGGCTGTTAAGGGACAGTATAATAATTTATTTATTTATTTAGTGAGGAACTTAATTCTTCCGGTTGATTTAAAACGTTGTTGGTTTTGCCATTCGTCTAGGTAAGTACCTACCGCTTCAATTTTGTTTATGGCTATTCCGGGAGTGTCGGCCCATGCCCTTTTGATTGTTTGGATATTATCTATATTATTAGCCCAGCAACTTTCGAATCTGAAATTCTTGGGAGGTTTATTTTGGATGTAGTAGTCGAAGTATCTAATTCGAGGAGAAGGAAACAATGGTCAGATTTAGCAACATATTCTGTGGTGATTCGATGAGAAGGGTAGAGATCTTGCCATGCGGAATTAGCTATAAATCGATCTAGTCTTTCATGTATTACCGGGGTTAAGGGTCCTACTTTAGTCCATGTGAACCAACCCGAAGTTGGCTTACAATCAAAGAGGTTGTTTCGAGTTAAACAACTACGAAAGTTTTTAATTTGGGATCTAGCTCTACGGGGGCCTCCTTGTTTTTCCGAATCCGTTAAAATTTCATTGAAATCTCCGCCGAGAAGCCAAGGTTTATCTTTAGTAGAACGGTATAATGAATCAATTAGCTCCCATGTTTTATATTTTTGGCTAGTTTCCGGAAAACCGTGCATACCAGTGAAAAACATTGTGGAGTTATTCTTTATAATTTGAATATGAATGAAACGCGATGAATATGAAATTAAACTTATATTAATGTTGTTTGCAGCGAATAAGGAAATTTCGGAACACCCTTCCGTAGGGGAAATAGAAATAATGTCTAACATACCTAATGAAAGACATAAGCGGTTACATTCTGCATTATTTAATTTAGTCTCGCATAAGAAAATGATATCGGGGTTGGTGCGTTGGACATAGGACCGGAAATGTTGAACCGTCGGGGTTTGTCCAAGACCCTGACAGTTCCAGCATAGGATCCTCATTTTGCTCGGCGGGGCTGGGAATCAGCCGCCACCGGAGAGTTTTTAGAGCTGCTCATCCCAGCTTTTGGAGTAGATCCTGACTGTTTGGATTTTTTCGGCGGGAGCGATACTTGTATTGGGCTGAAGTTGCTGAAGTTGTACTCGCTTAAGGCTTTGGCTGGATCATATTCAGTAACTGCTAACCATACATCCTTGTACAGCCAAGGACCGCGGTTGATGATCTTATAGCAATTCTTGAATTCCTTAAACTTGATCTTGAGGAAGTTGTCTTGTATGACTGATATGGATATTACATCATTGGGTTTCCAGATTCCTTCGAATGCATTGATGACAGCATATATATCTAATACTTTAGACGATATGAAGCGTCCAATTACAATCAGCTTGGGGTCTTCATTGACAATATCCCAACCAAAGTCAGGTGTGTAGAGTAGTTCCGCTTCTTCGTTGGTGAGATTGATAGAGCTGAGCTGGGGGATAGAAGATGATGAAGCCATTGAGAGAGTTGGAGGGAATAAGAGAGTATAAAGATATTGATGGTTTTGTGGGTTGGAATAATGGTGATGTGCGTATATAAAGAGTACGGTTAAGAAGGATGAGATATGGAAAGTAGGGTGAAGAGAATTTCGAGAAATAAGAAACGATTGTGAAAGATTGGAACTATTAAAAGTATAATGTAAGATATAAAAGGTGCTTTCCTTAAAAGATCTATAAATTTTAATAATGGAGGTAATTTTGGAAGATATTAATAATTTATATTGTAAATACCTAAATAAAGTTAAATTAAAGTGTAATGGGAATATTGAAAGGAATTTATGGAAATAATGATTGTTAATAAAAGGGAATATTTTAACTAACAAAAATTTAAAACGGAGGGGAATTTTTTGAGAAACAAATAGTGGTGGGTAAGGTAAGTTAGAACCGAAAGATAATTTCATTAATGGTATTGATGGTGCAAAATAAGTGGCAAGATTTAATGAGAATAATTTAATAATAAAATTTGAATATATTAGATAGTATAAAAATGGAAATATATAATTCTTGTTAGCTGTATTAAAACCCTTTTTAAAAGGAAATTTATGGGCGTTTAGTAATTTATGAAACCGAAATGAGGAAAATTTGTACATAAAAGACGGTAATTGGTTTTTATTTTCTATTAAAAAGGGAAGTAAGGCTGACTTTTTAAGTATAAATGTGTTCAGACTATATAGTAGGAAAATAATCATAGTTGAATAAATTAAAGGAATTTGAGAAGTTGAACACATTAATAGGTAATTAATAAATTTTGAAAAAAACGGAATAAGTAGATTGAAAGTAAGGTAAAACCATTTTTTTGAAGAAATAGAACTAGAGGTTATCAGGAAATTTGAAATATTAATATGTATTTTGTTTGAAAAGCACCTTTTAAAAAGGATTTGATATAGATCCCAAGTATGGGCTTGTAGTATTTCACCTAAAGAGGTGTAGTGGGAATAGATTTCTATCGGGCATAACATCAAGATAATGTAACAACATACAACTAAGGAAAAATATAAAACATGCATGGCAGTATTGAAGTAAACTGGAAAGCAGCTAAAAGCATAGGAAACATAAAGGAAAAGCAGGAAAGAAAAAAGGCAATAAAAAATTACAGACCCAGGGGAAGATAGAAGCGGGGATAAGAAAATAATTACAAACCAAAAGAGCAAAAAAATATAGGGGGGAATGCAATGAAAATTAAATAAAATTAAATTAAATCTTAATACAGGCTGAGAATAGGAGATCCAGCATTCATTGAGCAGCTGCTTAGTAACTTGAGTCGTGGCGTCCATTATTGTTACATAATGAGAGGCACCAAAGAGAGGGACCAAAAGAAGACTCATACAGTCAGCTAATTGAGAGCATTTGATAATACGATTAGTACAAAAGGAAATAGAAGACATAGAGTTAGATGTCAAAATAGTCAAATGATAATCATAGAAAAGCATAAAAAAGGCCACTTCTAAGTCAGATGGATAGAAAGGAATGATATTAAGGTAATTGGCAGAAATGAAATGGGTCTTGTAACCCCCTTAGCCCGGCCTAGACGGTTGACCCGGACTACGAAGATTACACGGGGAAAACCAAAGTCAACCCGAAAGTCAACCTTGATTAACGACCCTTTTTTTCTTTTTAAACTTGTCTAGATGCACATTAACCCTAGGCATTCTCTTGAGATAAGCATACTCAAAAATCACAGCAATCGGAAAACAATAAGGGACCCAATTGCACAAAATACGAATTTAGGGACCAATTTGTAAATTCTGCAAATTAAGAGGACTTTACCGATTTTTAAGTTACCATTATGAAATTAGTCACGTTTCATGCCTCTCTGCCAAATTTCATCTCAAACGGACATCTCAAACTCAAGCAATTGCACATACAAGAATCGGGACTAAAACGTAAAGCTTGCAAACCTCAAAACCATTCAAATTTTATGCCCAACGGTCAGGTGTTCCGAAACGGGTCTAGGCCGTTCAGGAACACCCCTTGGCAGTAGCCAAAGTGTTCAGAAACGGGTCTAGGCCGTTCAGGAACACCCCTTGGCAGTAGCCAAAGTGTTCAGAAACGGGTCTAGGCCGTTCAAGAACACCCTGGCCAAAACAAGGGCATGTTTCGAAACAGGCAAGGGTGTTTCGAAACACCCTGCCCAGAAACAGCAGATAGGCCTGTTTTAACACCTTTAAACCCCATCAAACATGCTCCAAACCATTCCACAATAAATCAACAACATGCCAAGCATCATACCTACCAATTTGCATCAAAATCTAGATACAAAACCACCCCTAGGTGCACCAACTCATTCAACACATCCAACACTCAATCATGCTTTTAAAACAAGAAGCATAGCATAACGACTTAAGAATAAGAAGACTCAACGTTGCAAGCGTTAAACCACATAGTTCAAAATCATAAACCAAACTTGTCCAACATACACAATCTCATTAAACATCAACATAAGAGATTCTTCCCCCCCCCCATTGCCTTTATTATCTATAGCTATTAACCGAGACATACATCTCAAATGGAGCTCTCCTTGAATCCCTTGCTTCTTGCTGTCCCAACTTCAAATATCTGCATTGATGGACAAAAAGGAGCGTAAGCACATAACGCTTAGTGAGGAATGCTCAAAACCAAAACACCATCAATGCAGCGAGTCATAAAACCTCTTTTAAAAGTAAACACAATTCGATAAACCAAAGCAATGTTTGAAAACCCCCTTTTAACAACATGCTTTAAATCATGCATTGCTCAAACATGAAAAACCAACCCTTAGCTTAGAAAAGCTAAGTAATTCACTTCAAGCACAACCTTGCAAAACCACCAATTTAACCATTCCATGCATGAACATCCTATGCAAAGTTAAATACAAGATCCTTGGAAAACACTTCCACTTCACATTATACTTTTCTTATACTTGAAAATCATTTCAAAGCAAGAAACCCTTAAAAACCACTTACACCCTCAATTCCATCTCATGCATTAAGCAAATGCAACATAAGAACCACAAAATCAACACTTGCATTACATGCCTTTTAAAACAAGCCTTCACAAGACTTCAATGCACTAAAGAGATTCCATGCACATATGTACCATTCTCAATAGAAGATAAACACTTGTACAAGTTAACAAGTAAAACATGCATTCATAGAACACTACACACTTCTCATGCAACCATGCATCATTTCAAGCATCTCATGCTTCATCATATTCAAGAACACTATATTGGCTTCCAAGTGATAATTCACAAACCATCATAACGCAAAACACAATCGGATCATACACACTACCAATCTCAAGGTCCCCAAATGGAATTTAAACCACCATTATGACCTTACCATACACAAGGTCCTCATATGGACTTTTAACCACCATATGACCTTAACATTCACAAGGTCCTCAAATGGAATTTTAACCACCATTATAACCTTACCATCACTCATTGGTAGTTGTATAACATCACTAACGAGATCACGGGACATACACACAAGATCCACACATGGACTTTACACCACCATTGTGATCTTACCATACACAAGGTCTTCAAATGGAATTTTAACCACCATTATGACCTTAACATACACAAGGTCCTCAAATGGAATTTTAACCACCATTATGACCTTAACATACACAAGACCCACCCATGGACTTTTAACCACCATAGTGTTCTTAACCATCTCGTTAGTGTACTTGGATGGAGTTACCGGTACAATCACAACCACTCCACATCCAAGGCGACTTTATTCACGGTGCACCCAATCCTATAGCCGGCTAACTATATCCGATTCAAGTAACCAAGAACCACTTACATCACTTGCCAATATAACCAATTTACCACATTAATCCATTGTTTTACAAGCATAACCAAAATGCCAAAACCACCAATTACCATCATCAATCCACTGTTTTTTGAAGCATTACACAAAGCCATTAAACAACATGCAACACTATGCATCAATTCCACAATTCCAATGTACAAAACCAAGGATCTCTTACCTTGAGCATCCTTCACACATGGCTTTCAAAACCAGCATTAAACCATGCTAAAATATGCTTTCAAAACAGAATTTAAAACATGCAAATCACATGCATTGAATCCAACAATCACAAGTGCTTTAAAAACCAATTCATAACACAACCAAGAGAGAAATTCTATTTACTTACTCTTGAGCTTAGCTAAGTTGTTTAGACTTAAACTAAGCTCCCAAAACCTTCAAACCTTTGTTTTAAAGCTGAAAATCCAACTTCACTCACCGATACACAAAACAAGGCTAGACAACAAGCCTTCCAAGCATCCGAAACCTTCAACGCCACCTCTATTGCTCACGGATCATTCTCCCCTGTTTCAAGCACATAACAACAGAGGACTAATGCATCATAATGCATTAAAAACACCAGCAACACACCTAAACTCGTTGCTCTTTGCAAAACCAACATTTCGGCTACCAAACACAACCGAAATCACCTCCAAACACTTCCAAGACTTAACCCAGCCAAGATCCATCACTTCTAACCATTTTTAAACATCAATTAACATCCAAAATGATCCCAAACACGTCCTTATACCTCCAGCATTAACAAAACACCAAGATCACCCCAAAAACCACTATTTTCACAAGTAGAAACTTAGGAAAATCAACCTATTCGGGATTGCATTGATTAAACCTCAATTTCTCATCAAATATACATCCATTTTACATTAAAAACACATCTCAAAACAGTACCCAACCATTTCATACGAATTTCATCACAAATTAACCAAATCTTGCATTTTAAAGCCAAGATCAAGAACACAATTGTAAAACCTTTAATAAAACACAAATCAAGGATTGAGAACTTAGGAATTTCAGTAAAGAACTGAGAATTTAGAGGAGAAGGACGTTCATACCTCTAAACTTGAGTTTCTCCCTTTTTGGAACCACAATTCTTGAAAATCCAATAAGCAAATGCTAAGGTTTTGTTGTAGATTGATTAGAGATCAAATGAGGATTGAAATCAAATCTTTAGTTGTCAAAATCAGAGAGAATTTTGCTGGAGAAATGTGTTTGGGTTGAGAGAAAAGTTGAGAGAAAAGAAAATGGAAATTTAGAGAAAAGTTAGTTATAATGCCAAAATATCGTTTCCCTCCTTTTGTACTTAATTAAAAACCATTAATTAAATTGATTAATATTCAGAAAAATCTGGAGAAACTCTTTTGGGTAAATAGCTCCTTAAAGATTCAAAGTTTCAATCCTTTTTAAAACAGTCACCCAGTTTTCAAAAATTACATTTTGGTCACTAACCCAAAATGTCACTCTTCCAAACCTCATTTTGTAAAATTGATTTCACCTTTCTCTTATATATAATAAAAGAGGATTTTAAGACATTTTTCCATATTTTTAATGCATCCCGAACTAAGCTTTCCTTAAAACCACCTTTTATATTCGAATCGAAAATCCGACCGGTCCAGTTCAAACCCAAAACTTCTAAGCCCAAAATTGGGGTGTTACAACTCTCCCCCCCTTAAGAAATTTCGTCCTCGAAATTTCAACCAGCGAAAAGAGAACAACCAAACTTCTCAAGCAACACACAAGGTAACACAGGAGACTTAACCACCACAGAACACTCTCCTCACAAAACTCCACCAACCCAACACCAACACATATTGTTCACGAATTCCAGAACACTCAAATGTTAACCACATCTTAACCTTTCACACTTCCGGACTACACATAGCCCCAACAACAACATGAAGAACCTCCAACTTTTACAGCATACACCACCCTAACTCACAACTCTCAAAACTTGTTCACACAGTGACACCAACCAATCCAGTTCAGCCACCAGGTGACCCACAACCTCCACTGCTTCTAAAACTCCTTGCAAAACTACTCAACCTCTTTCAAAGACTATCACAACAAGCAAAAATTCTTAAGCATCAACTGCTTACCCAAATTTCTCAACGTAATGCTGACATTCCTTCACATCCGCCGCTATCATTACCATAACGATTCACCAGAACTACTCACCTAACATCCGAAAATCACATCACAAAACCCCAACCTTGACTCCGCCAGTCGTTCCATACACCACCAGCTGTCTTCAGACGGAATTTACTCATACACAACTAGCCAACCACTTCTCACAAGAACCCGTCCAACCAACAATGGCCTTTGATCTTACATTGCCTTTCCACTTCAAGTTTTGACTACAACATTTGCCTTACTGGAACATCGCCCAACTTATACATACATATTTAGGTTACGAAACTTCTATTCTCCCAAGCTAACCCCTTTCTACAACCCACAACACAACCTCTTCTCAACTCTTCGAAGGTTGCTACGAACCATCACCTACAAAACAACCCTTCTACTACTACATCAATGCCAAGTTACCTCAGCACTCTGGAACACATCCACTAACTTACAACATCACTTAACACCAAGAAACTACCACTTCTACCAGCTATTCACGACCACTCTAACCGATTCTAACTTCAACCGGTAATCTACTCACCACCATCCCGCTAAAATCATTAAGCGCCAACCACTTTCCTTCTACCAACACGCTATATCGCACTCACTATTACTGAAAACTCGCTTAATACTCTCCATTACTTCTAGCACCAACACAACTTTTAAAACCCATCATCCAACCTAACCCTATCACAACTCTAACAGACCCGATTAACTATCAGCGAGTGTGAACGTTCGTATGCATGGTCACCAATATGCCCTATCAATGCCTGATGTACATGCATGCAAAACCTCTAATGTCATGTCACATGTATGCATGGACCAGTACATATATAATATAGCATATAACAAATGATTTTAACTGTACATGTATGTCGGTTCACACCCACCAATAACATCCTCAGAACCCACCTAAAACAACCTCCTATCTCACTTCCAACTTGACCAACTCCATCATTCTTTCAACCCACTATCCACAAGATACTCACTAATGCCCTCTTCACACTAAATTTGTTTTCAAAACAACACCAACTACTACCCCAAGCATGCTAGCTACGAGACCATACCCACTACACAAGGGAAATACCAACTGAAACCAAACTAAGATAACTAAGGCAAAGATTACTTAACAAGGTTACCTGTAAACACCTCACTACCCCGGAGCTTCAACAGACGAGCTCTCTTCCTCGCAGAACCATCATTCTCCAGCCACACTGCTGCAACATCAGCTAACACATTAAGGTCATCACCATCTCCCTGCGGTAAAGAACCCTGACTACCCCGAGCCAACTTCAAACAATTACGTCTCAAATGTCCAACAGACCCACAATTCCAACAAGATTCATTCTGCAAGCTCCTCACACCTTTCTGCCCTTCCTGCCAACTTCGAACCTTGTCTCGGTCATGCCCACGACCCTTCAGAGACCCTTTTGCTACCACTGAAACTGATCTCACCACATGAGGACAATTCCGCTTCACATGCTCTTTAGAACCACAGTTCCAACAAACACCTGCGCCCCAACAACCTCCAACATGGCGCCTTCCACAACGGTCACACACTGGTAACTGAGCTTCCACTCCTTGATCATGCAGCACTTGCCCCAGATTTGCACTACCACTCAGACTTCGATTCAAGCAAAACCTTCTATCACGTAGCCTCTTACGCTGACCGCTCTCAAGGTCAGTACCCACAACTCTCTCGCTTAAACTTTTCTCACCTTCATAAACTTATACCACACCCTCACGCTGCTTAACCCTTGGGAATCTCTCTCCAAGGTACCTTTCATAAAAGGCAGACACAAAGAAGTCCCAATCTAAATCGTGGATGTGCGATGCCACCGCCAAAGATGTCCACCAGGCACAAGCGTCCTCCAACATCAATGAGACCACACTTCCCAGCTTACAGGCATAGTCACAACCCTCCTGATCCAAAATCAGAATTACACTGGCCAACCAGGCCTCGAACGTTTCAGGCGTCGAACCATGATACTCCACAGCTCCCAAATCATGTAAACGCTGTTTCGACAAACCCGCACATCCCACAGCCGGCACGTCTACAGGCCTTACTTTTGCCACAGCCTGAGATGTTCCCAACACCTCTTGAACTAAAGGTGATGAACTCTTCATCACAGAACCAGCTTCTTCCTCCTGCCTCGCTACCTCAACTCCAGGCACTATAGGCTGAAACGAAACACCTCCACCAAAAGGTGAATTCCACGCCTTAACAACCTGCTCTAAAGCAGCAACCATCTCACCCAACTGCCATTCTCTCATCGATTTCACCATGCTATTAACAACAAACAATCATAACAAAACAAACAAATCGATCAGACCAGCTTTAAGCAAGGATTCAAAGCTCCAACTCCAAAATAACACAATAGCTATAATAATAAGGCAATGGGTATCCCGAATTCTCCCCTTTTACATGACATAACAGTCAATAAAAAACATGGATATCACAACATTGAGCATATCAATCAACATATTTCGATCATGCTCTCATCAAACAACATTCACTCGCAACAGCATAATATCAACATATCATACCCATTACACCTTCATCATTCATAAAATCAACCCACATCACCAGCATATCATCAGCACAAATCCACATTAGCTCAATGAAGATTCTCAAACAAAAAGCATGACAAAAACATCAACAATTCGCTCACAGACACACATTTCAACCGACTTTCAACCACACATCAGAATAAACATTAAACACTTATTACAACAATTTTCCATTTTCCCCAAGCATTCGCAACTCAGCTCTGATACCACCAAATGTAACCCCCTTAGCCCGGCCTAGACGGTTGACCCGGACTACGAAGATTACACGGGGAAAACCAAAGTCAACCTGAAAGTCAACCTTGATTAACGACCCTTTTTTTTCTTTTTAAACTTGTCTAGATGCACATTAACCCTAGGCATTCTCTTGAGATAATCATACTCAAAAATCACAGCAATCGGAAAACAATAAGGGACCCAATTGCACAAAATACGAATTTAGGGACCAATTTGTAAATTCTGAAAATTAAGAGGACTTTACCAATTTTTAAGTTACCATTATGAAATTAGTCATGTTTCATGCCTCTCTGCCAAATTTCATCTCAAACGGACATCTCAAACTCAAGCAATTGCACATACAAGAATCGGGACTAAAACGTAAAGCTTGCAAACCTCAAAACCATTCAAATTTTATGCCCAACGGTCAGGTGTTCCGAAACGGGTCTAGGCCATTCAGGAACACCCCTTGGTAGTAGCCAAAGTGTTCAGAAACGGGTCTAGGCCGTTCAGGAACACCCTGGCCAAAACAAGGGCCTGTTTCGAAACAGGAAAGGGTGTTTCGAAACACCCTGCCCAGAAACAGCAGATAGGCTTGTTTTAACACCTTTAAACCCCATCAAACATGCTCCAAACCATTCCACAATAAATCAACAACATGCCAAGCATCATACCTACCAATTTGCATCAAAATCTAGATACAAAACCACCCCTAGGTGCACCAACTCATTCAACACATCCAACACTCAATCATGCTTTTAAAACAAGAAGCATAGCATAACGACTTAAGAATAAGAAGACTCAACGTTGCAAGCGTTAAACCACATAGTTCAAAATCATAAACCAAACTTGTCCAACATACACAATCTCATTAAACATCAACATAAGAGATTCTTCCCCCCCATTGCCTTTATTATCTATAGCTATTAACCGAGACATACATCTCAAATGGAGCTCTCCTTGAATCCCTTGCTTCTTGCTGTCCCAACTTCAAATATCTGCATTGATGGACAAAAAGGAGCGTAAGCACATAACGCTTAGTGAGGAATGCTCAAAACCAAAACACCATCAATGCAGCGAGTCATAAAACCTCTTTTAAAAGTAAACACAATTCGATAAACCAAAGCAATGTTTGAAAACCCCCTTTTAACAACATGTTTTAAATCATGCATTGCTCAAACATGAAAAACCAACCCTTAGCTTAGAAAAGCTAAGTAATTCACTTCAAGCACAACCTTGCAAAACCACCAATTTAACCATTCCATGCATGAACATCCTATGCAAAGTTAAATACAAGATCCTTGGAAAACACTTCCACTTCACATTATACTTTTCTTATACTTGAAAATCATTTCAAAGCAAGAAACCCTTAAAAACCACTTACACCCTCAATTCCATCTCATGCATTAAGCAAATGCAACATATGAACCACAAAATCAACACTTGCATTACATGCCTTTTAAAACAAGCCTTCACAAGACTTCAATGCACTAAAGAGATTCCATGCACATATGTACCATTCTCAATAGAAGATAAACACTTGTACAAGTTAACAAGTAAAACATGCATTCATAGAACACTACACACTTCTCATGCAACCATGCATCATTTCAAGCATCTCATGCTTCATCGTATTCAAGAACACTATATTGGCTTCCAAGTGATAATTCACAAACCATCATAACACAAAACACAATCGGATACGCGGATTACAAGCGTTGTCCCCACGCTTCATACACACTACCAATCTCAAGGTCCCCAAATGGAATTTAAACCACCATTATGACCTTACCATACACAAGGTCCTCATATGGACTTTTAACCACCATATGACCTTAACATTCACAAGGTCCTCAAATGGAATTTTAACCACCATTATAACCTTACCATCACTCATTGGTAGTTGTATAACATCACTAACGAGATCACGGGACATACACACAAGATCCACACATGGACTTTACACCACCATTGTGATCTTACCATACACAAGGTCTTCGAATGGAATTTTAACCACCATTATGACCTTAACATACACAAGGTCCTCAAATGGAATTTTAACCACCATTATGACCTTAACATACACAAGACCCACCCATGGACTTTTAACCACCATGGTGTTCTTAACCATCTCGTTAGTGTACTTGGATGGAGTTACCGGTACAATCACAACCACTCCACATCCAAGGCGACTTTATTCACGGTGCACCCAATCCTATATCCGGCTAACTATATCCGATACAAGTAACCAAGAACCACTTACATCACTTGCCAATATAACCAATTTACCACATTAATCCATTGTTTTACAAGCATAACCAAAATGCCAAAACCACCAATTACCATCATCAATCCACTGTTTTTTGAAGCATTACACAAAGCCATTAAACAACATGCAACACTATGCATCAATTCCACAATTCCAATGTACAAAACCAAGGATCTCTTACCTTGAGCATCCTTCACACATGGCTTTCAAAACCAGCATTAAACCATGCTAAAATATGCTTTCAAAACAGAATTTAAAACATGCAAATCACATGCATTGCATCCAACAATCACAAGTGCTTTAAAAACCAATTCATAACCAAGAGAGAAATTCTATTTACTTACTCTTGAGCTTAGCTAAGTTGTTTAGACATAAACTAAGCTCCCAAAACCTTCAAACCTTTGTTTTAAAGCTGAAAACCCAACTTCACTCACCGATACACAAAACAAGGCTAGACAACAAGCCTTCCAAGCATCCGAAACCTTCAACGCCACCTCTATTGCTCACGGATCATTCTCCCCTGTTTCAAGCACATAACAACAGAGGATTAATGCATCATAATGCATTAAAAACACCAGCAACACACCTAAACTCGCTGCTCTTTGCAAAACCAACATTTCGGCTACCAAACACAACCGAAATCACCTCCAAACACTTCCAAGACTTAACCCAGCCAAGATCCATCACTTCTAACCATTTTAAACATCAATTAACATCCAAAATGATCCCAAACACGTCCTTATACCTCCAGCATTAACAAAACACCAAGATCACCCCAAAAACCACCATTTTCACAAGTAGAAACTTAGGAAAATCAACCTATTCGGGATTGCATTGATTAAACCTCAATTTCTCATCAAATATACATCCATTTTACATTAAAAACACATCTCAAAACAGTACCCAACCATTTCATACGAATTTCATCACAAATTAACCAAATCTTGCATTTTAAAGCCAAGATCAAGAACACAATTGTAAAACCTTTAATAAAACACAAATCAATGATTGAGAACTTAGGAATTTCAGTAAAGAACTGAGAATTTAGAGGAGAAGGACGTTCATACCTCTAAACTTGAGTTTCTCCCTTTTGGGAACCACAATTCTTGAAAATCCAATAAGCAAATGCTAAGGTTTTGTTGTAGAATTGATTAGAGATCAAATGAGGATTGAAATCAAATCTTTAGTTGTCAAAATCAGAGAGAATTTTGCTGGAGAAATGTGTTTGGGTTGAGAGAAAAGAAAATGGAAATTTAGAGAAAAGTTAGTTATAATGCCAAAATATCTTTTCCCTCCTTTTGTACTTAATTAAAAACCATTAATTAAATTGATTAATATTCAGAAAAATCTGGAGAAACTCTTTTGGGTAAATAGCTCCTTAAAGATTCAAAGTTTCAATCCTTTTTAAAACAGTCACCCAGTTTTCAAAAATTACATTTTGGTCACTAACCCAAAATGTCACTCTTCCAAACCTCATTTTGTAAAATTGATTTCACCTTTCTCTTATATATAATAAAAGAGGATTTTAAGACATTTTTCCATATTTTTAATGCATCCCGAACTAAGCTTTCCTTAAAACCACCTTTTATATTCGAACCGAAAATCCGACCGGTCCAGTTCAAACCCAAAACTTCTAAGCCCAAAATTGGGGTGTTACAGGTCTTGTACTGAATTATGTTATACAGAGTAGTCCTATATTTGAAGATGACAATATTGTAATCAGGAAAAGGCCAGCAAAAGAACATGTAGATTGCAGTAGATACAGTTAACAAAATTATGATTGAATAAGTATGCATAATCGATGATATGAGGATTATAATATATAGTATAGAAGTAAATTTTATATCATTATTTTTAGAGAAGTTATGAAAAGTACTTTTTAAAATTGAATTGGTAGCTTGTGATAGCAGCAGAAAGTTTGAAGGTAAGTAGATTTTTCCTAGATAAAATTTAATGTCATTATTGATAACATAGTATAAGCCATTTGTGCATAATATGTTCCCCTGAAAAGAGTTGGCAGTACGTGGTGCCCACATGTTAACAAGAATTGAGATATAATATTTTAGAATATGTATAATTATAAAATTTCCCAATATGTGGGCTGGTAGTTGGTTCCCTGAAAGGGCTGGAAGATTATATGAGTTATATATGACGGTATCAATGGTAACAGAGTTAGTAGAGAAAATGATTTTAAGAAGAGATATATGAAGGGGTCTGAAATGTATATAAAATGAATAACTAGAGACATTAGTATTTAGTAAGGCTTGAAAAGATCTATGTAAGCAACAAAAGCAACATATGATAAATTGTGACTGGTAACGAAAGTGGTGAAGATTTAGATAATAACACCAGGGAGATAATACAATCCAGAAAAAATACATTAAAGAGATTAAAACCCTAGAAAGCATAGGAACATACCTTCGAATTGAAAGCCAGACAAGACGAAAAGCCCAGAGGGTAAAGGAGATGCGGTCTATCTGAGAAGTATACAACAAGAAATTAAATAAAAAAATAGATAAATATGAATGAGAAAAAAAGAGGGGAGGGATGAAAGCCATGAAGGAACCCATAAGTCGGTCGAAAGAAGATTTGTGGGTTTGTGATGAAGAAATTAAACAAGCAGAGATGGTACGGAGCCCTAGAAGGTGAACCATATTCTTCAAGGGGGAGGCTCTATTGAAAAATCTCAGAACCAAACCCTCAAAAAGAATCTGAGGACTTAAGATAACAATAAGGAAAAGATATGAGAGGATTAATCTAGAGGAAAATCCTAAGAAGATTTTAAGCAAAAACCAGACAATAACAGAAATAAAAAATAAAAGAGAGAACATATAGTAATGAGGAAGCCGAAGGATAAAAAAGACTGCCGCCGCCACGGACCACCGCCGGAAAGAGGGATCTCCGATGATGCAGCGAAGACATGACATGAAAAGAGAAAGCCAGAACCCAAAGGTTATATAAAAGGTAAAAAAATAAAAGAAATACAAAATTATAAACGAAAGAGGAAGATGCCCGGCCGGACATACCTTTAAAGACGATCGGAGCCCGGAGACAGAGGATCACCAGATCCGAAATGGTAAAGAGAGCGACACGGCCCATCGCCGGAAAGGGAACTCTCCGGTGAATCGAAACAAAACGGCACAAAAAAGGGGAAAACCAGCAGATAAAGGTTACCCGTTGGAATTTTAACTGAATAAAAAGTACTGAAATTGAGGTTTTGCAAAATAATTGTGTTCAAAAGCTCCTAATCAATTATTTGAACTCCTAATATTTGAATAAAACATTTTTGCGGTCCTTTTTGTAGAGGTTTCGGACGAGCAGGTCTAAATGGGCCTTTCAATGGACCCGTTGGAATTTTAACCTATCAAAAAAGTACAGAAATTGAGGTTTTGCAATGTAATTGTGTTGAAAAGCTTCTAATCAATTACATGAACTCCTAGAATTTGATTAAAACTTGTTTTGCAGTCCTTTTTGTAGAGGTTTCGGACGAGAGGGTCGAAATGGGCCTTTCAATGGACCCGTTGGAATTTTAACTGAGTAAAAAGTACAGAAATTGAGGTTTTGCAATATAATTGTGTTGAAAAGCTCCTAATCAATTACATGAACCCCTAAAATTTGATTAAAACTTGTTTTACAGTCCTTTTTGTAGAGGTTCCGGACGAGCGGGTCGAAATGGGCCTTTCAATGGACCCGTTGGAATTTCAACTGAGTAAAAAGTACATAAATTGAGGTTTTGCAATATAACTGTGTTGAAAAGCTCCTAATCAATTATTTGAACTCCTAATATTTAAATAAAACATTTTTGCGGTCCTTTTTGTAGAGGTTTCGGACGAGTAGGTCTAAATGGGCCTTTCAATGGACCCGTTGGAATTTTAAATGAGTAAAAAGTACAGAAATTGAAGTTTTGCAATATAATTGTGTTGAAAAGCTCCTAATCAATTATTTGAACTCCTAATAGTTGAATAAAACATTTTTGCGGTCCTTTTTGTAGAGGTTTCGGACGACCAGGTCTAAATGGGCCTTTCAATGGACCCGTTGGAATTTTAACTGAGTAAAAAGTACAGAAATTAAGGTTTTGCAATGTAATTGTGTTGAAAAGATTCTAATCAATTACATGAACTCCTAAAATTTGATTAAAACTTGTTTTGCAGTCCTTTTTGTAAAGGTTTCGGATGAGCGGGTCGAAATGGGCCTTTCAATGGACCCGTTGGAATTTTAACTGAGTAAAAAGTAAAAAAATTGCGGTTTTGCAATATAATTGTTTTGAAAAGCTCCTAATCAAATATTTGAACTCCTAATATTTGATTAAAACTTGTTTTGCGGTCCTTTTTGTAGAGGTTTCGGATGAGCAGGTCAAAATGGGCCTTTCCATAGACCCGTTGGAATTTTAACTGAGTAAAAAGTACAGAAATTGCGGTTTTGCAATATAATTGTGTTGAGAAGCTCCTAATCAATTATTTGAACTCCTAATATTTGATTAAAACTTGTTTTGCGGTCCTTTTTGTAGAGGTTTCGGACGAGCCGTTTGAAATGGGCCTTTCAATGGACCCGTTGGAATTTTAACTGAATAAAAAGTACAGAAATTGACCCGTTGGAATTTTAACTGAGTAAAAAGTACAGAAATTGAGGTTTTGCAATATTGTTGTGTTCAAAAGCTCCTAATAAATTATTTTAACTCCTAATATTTGAATAAAACATTTTTGAGGTCCTTTTTGTAGAGGTTTCGGACGAGCAGGTCTAAATGGGCCTTTCAATGGACCTGTTGGAATTTTAACTGAGTAAAAAGTACATAAATTGATGTTTTGCAATATAATTGTGTTGAAAAGCTCGTAATCAATTATTTGAACTCCTAAAATTTGATTAAAACTTGTTTTGCAGTCATTTTTGTATAGGTTTCGGACGAGCGGGTTGAAATAGGCCTTTCAATGGACCTGTTGGAATTTTAATTGAGTAAAAAGTACAGAAGATGAGGTTTTGCAATATAATTGTGTTGAAAAGCTCCTAATAAAATATTTGAACTCCTAATATTAGATTAAAACTTGTTTTGCAGTCCTTTTTGTAGAGGTTTCGGACGAGCGGGTCGAAATGGGCCTTTCAATGTACCCGTTGGAATTTTAACTGTGTAAAAAGTACAGAAATTGAGGTTTTGCAATATAATTGTGTTGAAAAGCTCCTAATCAATTATTTGAACTTCTAATATTTGATTAAAACTTGTTTTGCGGTCCTTTTGTAGAGGTTTCGGACGAGCGGGTCGAAATGGGCCTTTCAATGGACCCGTTGGAATTTTAACTGAGTAAAAAGTACAGAAATTGAGGTTTTGCAATATAGTTGTGTTCAAAAGCTCGTAATCAATTATTTGAACTCCTAATATTTGAATAAAACATTTTTGCGGTCCTTTTTGTAGAGGTTTCGGACGAGCAGGTCTAAATGGGCCTTTCAATGGACCCGTTGGAATTTTAACTGAGTAAAAAGTACAGAAATTGAGGTTTTGCAATATAATTGTGTTGAAAAGATCCTAATCAATTACATGAACTCCTAAAATTTGATTAAAACTTGTTTTGCAGTCCTTTTTGTAGAGGTTTCGGACGAGCGGGTCGAAATGAGCCTTTCAATGGACCCGTTGGAATTTTAACTGAATAAAAAGTACAGAAATTGCGGTTGTGCAATATAATTGTGTTGAAAAGCTCCTAATCAATTATTTGAACTCCTAATATTTGATTAAAACTTGTTTTGCGGTCCTTTTTGTAGAGGTTTCGGACGAGCATGTCAAAATGGGCCTTTCCATAGACCCGTTGGAATTTTAACTGAGTAAAAAGTACAGAAATTGCGGTTTTGCAATATAATTGTGTTGAGAAGCTCCTAATCAATTATTTGAACTCCTAATATTTGATTAAAACTTGTTTTGCGGTCCTTTTTGTAGAGGTTTCGGACGAGCGGTTCGAAATGGGCCTTTCAATGGACCCGTTGGAATTTTAACTGAGTAAAAAATTCAGAAATTGAGGTTTTGCAAGATAATTGTGTTGAAAAGCTCCTAATCAATTATTTGAACTCCTAATATTTGAATAAAACATTTTTGCAGTCCTTTTTGTAGAGGTTTCGGACAAGCAGGTCTAAATGGGCCTTTAAATGGACCCGTTGGAATTTTAACTGAGTAAAAAGTACATAAATTGAGGTTTTGCAATATAATTGTGTTGAAAAGCTCCTAATCAATTATTTGAACTCCTAATATTTGAATAAATCCTTTTTGCGGTTCTTTTTGTAGAGGTTTCGGACGAGCAAGTCTAAATGGGACTTTCAATGGAACCGTTGGAATTTTATCTGAGTAAAAAGTATAAAATTGAGGTTTTTCAATATAATTAAGTTTAAAAGCTCCTTATCAATTATATGAACTCCTAATATTTGAATAAAACATTTTTCGGTCCTTTTTGTAGAGGTTTCGGACGAGCAGATCTAAATGGGCCTTTCAATGGACCCGTTGGAATTTTAACTGAGTAAAAAGTACAGAAATTGAGGTTTTGCAATATAATTGTGTTGAAAAGATCCTAATCTATTACATAAACTCCTAAAATTTGATTAAAACTTGTTTTGTAGTCCTTTTTGAAGAGGTTTCGGACGAGCGGGTCGAAATGAGCCTTTCAATGGACCCGTTGGAATTTTAACTGAATAAAAAGTACAGAAATTGAGGTTTTGCAATAAAATTGTGTTGAAAAGCTCCTAATAAATTATTTGAACTCCTGATATTTGATTAAAACTTGTTTTGTAGTCCTTTTTGTAGAGGTTTCGGACGAGCAGGTCTAAATGGGCCTTTTAATGGACCCGTTGGAATTTTAACTGAGTAAAAAGTACAGATATTGAGGTTTTGCAATATAATTGTGTTGAAAAGATCCTAATCAATTACATGAACTCCTAAAATTTGATTAAAACTTGTTTTGCAGTCCTTTTTGTAGAGGTTTCGGACGAGCGGGTCGAAATGAGCCTTTCAATGGACCCGTTGGAATTTTAACTGAATAAAAAGTACAGAAATTGCGGTTGTGCAATATAATTGTGTTGAAAAGCTCCTAATAAATTATTTGAACTCCTAATATTTGATTAAAACTTGTTTTGCGGTCCTTTTTGTAGAGGTTTCGGACGAGCATGTCTAAATGGGCCTTTCAATGTACCCGTTGGAATTTTAACTGAGTAAAAAGTACAGAAATTGCGGTTTTGCAATATAATTGTGTTGAAAAGCTCCTAATCAATTACATGAATTCCTAAAATTTGATTAAAACTTGTTTTGCAGTCCTTTTTGTAGAGGTTTCGGACGAGCGGGTCGAAATGGGCCTTTCAATGGACCCGTTGGAATTTTAACTGAGTAAAAAGTACAGAAATTGAGGTTTTGCAAGATAATTGTGTTGAAAAGCTCCTAATCATTTATTTGAACTCCTAATATTTGAATAAAACATTTTTGCAGTCCTTTTTGTAGAGGTTTCGGACGAGCAGGTCTAAATGGGCCTTTAAATGGACCCGTTGGAATTTTAACTGAGTAAAAAGTACATAAATTGAGGTTTTTCAAGATAAATTGAAGTTTTGCAATATAATTGTGTTGAAAAGCTCCTAATCAATTATTTGAACTCCTAATATTTGAATAAATCCTTTTTGCGGTTCTTTTTGTAGAGGTTTCGGACGAGCAGGTCTAAATGGGACTTTCAATGGACCCGTTGGAATTTTATCTAAGTAAAAAGTATAAAATTGAGGTTTTTCAATATAATTAAGTTTAAAAGCTCCTTCTCAATTATATGAACTCCTAATATTTGAATAAAACATTTTTGCGGTCCTTTTTGTAGAGGTTTCGGACGAGCAGATCTAAATGGGCCTTTCAATGGACCCGTTGGAATTTTAACTGAGTAAAAAGTACAGAAATTGAGGTTTTGCAATATAATTGTGTTGAAAAGATCCTAATCTATTACATAAACTCCTAAAATTTGATTAAAACTTGTTTTGTAGTCCTTTTTGAAGAGGTTTCGGACGAGCGGGTCGAAATGAGCCTTTCACTGGACCCGTTGGAATTTTAACTGAATAAAAAGTACAGAAATTGCGATTTTGCAATATAATTGTGTTGAAAAGCTCCTAATCAATTATTTGAACTCCTAATGTTTGATTAAAACTTGTTTTGCGGTCCTTTTTGTAGAGGTTTCGGACGAGCGGGTTGATATGGGCCTTTCAATGGGCCCGTTGGAATTTTAACTGAGTAAAAAGTACATAAATTGATGTTTTGCAATATAATTGTGTTCAAAAGCTCCTAATCAATTACTTGAACTCCTAATATTTGAATAAAACATTTTGCGATCCTTTTTGTAGAGGTTTCGGACGAGCAGGTCTAAATGGGCCTTTCAATGGACCCGTTGGAATTTTAACCGAGTAAATAGTACAGAAATTGAGGTTTTGCAATATAATTGTGTTGAAAAGCTCGTAATCAATTATTTGAACTCCTAAAATTTGATTAAAACTTGTTTTGCAGTCATTTTTGTATAGGTTTCGGACGAGCGGGTTGAAATAGGCCTTTCAATGGACCTCTTGGAATTTTAACTGAGTAAAAAGTACAGAAGTTGAGGTTTTGCAATATAATTGTGTTGAAAAGCTCCTAATAAAATATTTGAACTCCTAATATTAGATTAAAACTTGTTTTGCAGTCCTTTTTGTAGAGGTTTCGGACGAGCGGGTCGAAATGGGCCTTTCAATGTACCCGTTGGAATTTTAACTGAGTAAAAAGTACAGAAATTGAGGTTTTTCAAGATAATTGTGTTGAAAAGCTCCTAATCAATTATTTGAACTCCTAATATTTGAATAAAACATTTTTGCGGTCCTTTTTGTAGAGGTTTCGGACGAGCAGGTCTAAATAGGCCTTTCAATGGACCCGTTGGAATTTTAACTGAGTAAAAAGTACATAAATTGAGGTTTTGCAATATAATTGTGTTGAAAAGCTCATAATCAATTATTTGAACTCCTAATATTTGAATAAATCCTTTTTCCCCGTCTTTTTTGTAGAGGTTTCGGACGAGCAAGTCTAAATGGGACTTTCAATGGACCCGTTGGAACTTTATCTGAGTAAAAAGTATAAAATTGAGGTTTTTCAATATAATTAAGTTTAAAAGCTCCTTATCAATTATATGAACTCCTAATATTTGAATAAAACATTTTTGCGGTCCTTTTTGTAGAGGTTTCGGACGAGCAGATCTAAATGGGCCTTTCAATGGACCCGTTGGAATTTTAACTGAGTAAAAAGTACAGAAATTGCGGTTTTGCAATATAATTGTGTTGAAAAGCTCCTAATAAATTACATGAATTCCTAAAATTTGATTAAAACTTGTTTTGCAGTCCTTTTTGTAGAGGTTTCGGACGAGCGGGTCGAAATGGGCCTTTCAATGGACCCATAGGAATTTTAACTGAGTAAAAAGTACAGAAATTGCGGTTTTGCAATATAATTGTGTTGAAAAGATCCTAATCAATTACATAAACTCCTAAAATTTGATTAAAACTTGTTTTGTAGTCCTTTTTGTAGAGGTTTCGGACGAGCGGGTCGAAATGAGCCTTTCAATGGACCCGTTGGAATTTTAACTGAATAAAAAGTACAGAAATTGCGGTTTTGCAATATAATTGTGTTGAAAAGCTCCTAATCAATTATTTGAACTCCTAAAATTTGATTAAAACTTGTTTTGCAGTCATTTTTGTAGAGGTTTCGGACGAGCGGGTTGATATGGGCCTTTCAATGGACCCGTTGGAATTTTAACTGAGTAAAAACTACAGAAATTGAGGTTTTGCAATATAGTTGTGTTCAAAAGCTCCTAATCAATTATTTGAACTCCTAATTTTTGAATAAAACATTTTTGCGGTCCTTTTTGTAGAGGTTTCGGACGAGCAGGTCGAAATGGGCCTTTCAATGGACCCGTTGGAATTTTAACTGAGTAAAAAGTACAAAAATTGAGGTTTTGCAATATAATTGTGTTGAAAAGCTCCTAATCAATTATTTGAACTCCTAATATTTGAATAAATCCTTTTTGTGGTCCTTTTTGTAGAGGTTTCGGACGAGCAGGTCTAAATGGGCCTTTCAATGGACCCGTCGGAATTTTAACTGAGTAAAAAGTACATAAATTGAGGTTTTGCAATATAATTGT
This sequence comes from Hibiscus trionum, assembly GCA_030270665.1. Lineage (NCBI taxonomy): Eukaryota > Viridiplantae > Streptophyta > Magnoliopsida > Malvales > Malvaceae > Hibiscus > Hibiscus trionum. Next base: position 28,936,692 of record BSYR01000002.1, read on the forward strand.
GTTGAAAAGCTCCTAATCAATTATTTGAACTCCTAATATTTTGTTGAGTGGATCGCAAGATCGATATTGACCAAGAGGGGGGGTGAATTGGAAATTTAAAGTTTTGTGGTGGAAATTGGCAAATTAAAAATGATGGACAAGGGATTTAGAGTGGTTCAAGTTCCAAATGAACTCTACATCCACTACCTTAGCTTCACTAAGGATTTGCAACAATTCCACTAAATTGCTCTTCCCCTTTTCTAGGACAAGGAGGCAACCCTTTACAATTTCGGTTGATTTTTCTACCCAAAAGTCAACCCAATCCTCACACAAGTGAACAAAGAAATTTAATGGCTAATTGGATATCTCTCAATACAAATAATAGCCCAATTACAAGCACTCAACCCAATTGAACAAGATATGAATGAAAATTACAATTGGGGTTTTAGACAAAATGGGATTTGTGCACAATTGCTTGGATTTGATGTTTGGATGTTTGCTTTTTGGATCAATAGTTGTTGCTGGTGCTTTTAGAGGTCCCTTATACCTTCTCATTGATTTCTAGCCGTTGTGGTTGTTGCACTCATCAATAGAGCCGTTGGGATGTTATCTCACCACCATAAATGCAGTCTGCAACAACCCGTTTCGAAACGCGGGGTACCTGTTTCGGAGCGGACTAAAATAGAAAGAGCCGTTGGGGTGCATTTAAGAAGCTCGTTTCGAAACGCCTTAGGGCCGTTTCGAAACACTTTTGCCACTGTCAAGGGTCGTTTCGAAACGGTTTTATCCCGTTTCGAAACACCTTAACGGTTTTCAGAAAATCAGTTAAAAACAACTTCAACGGTCATATTTTATATTCAAACTTAAGACCTGTTTCGAAACACCCTTTTTATCTTTAAATATTCAGCAAATATTTCAACCGTTGTGCCTTTTTAAAATCAAATATGAAGAACAGTTTCGAAACGTGAGAGACCGTTTCGAAACAGGGTCAAGTGTTTCGATACACGTTTCGGAACAGGGGTTGACAGTGATGAAAACGTTTCGAAACGCCTTAGGGCCGTTTCGAAACAGGACTTTGAAAATCACTGTTTTGACTTGAAACACTTAGAAAAATATTTGAAAAACTTTGTTTTTAACTTGGGCATAATCTTAAATTTATATGGGGATATTTTGAGGACTTAAAATTCGTTTTGACTTTTTCAATTTAGTCCTTAGGTTTTTAGTTATATCAAAATTAAAAATATTTGTTTCACAATCTCCCCCTTTTTTATATAACAAAACCAAAGTTAGAATTTTTGAGAATTTTGAAGGTTTTGAAAATATTCTAACTCCCCCTTAATTTAAGATAGGTTTTTAAAGTAAAAAAAATGTTTGACTTGAAATCCAAGTTGTAAAGCTTAAAAAAAACTTTTAAAATTTTAAAACGAATTTTAGTTTGTGGCTCTTAAATTTCTTCTCCCCCTTTTTGTTAGATCAAAAAGAATAAGAAAAGCTCATAGAGAAGACAAAGGATTACTACCAATAAGCATTAATAAGCAACCATAATATTAATTCATAACATCAAAATGTCCAAAACATAAACCAACATTAAGTTCATAATAAAATCCCAAATAAAAAGCCAAAAGCATAGGTTCCTAAATCATAGAAAAACATAAAGATGCAATCTTAATCCTAAAATGCATAGATAATATGATATGATATGAGATGAAGATCCTAGGCCTCGTCATCATCATCCGAAGTATCATCATCGCTCTTGACTTGAGAACGGTGAAACTTCGTCCATTGCCCATAGAGCGTAGAGAAGGATAGGTCCAAGTTTGCATGGGAAGTCTCAAGAGTATGAAGACGATCCTCGACATTCTTCAAGCGATTGTCCATAGAAGTAAAACCTGAAGCAATGCTAGTATCCAAAGCATTGAACTGCTCGGTAATGAGAGCCGTGAGGGCTTCATTGTTTGCAATAGGAACTTGCGGTAGAGGAGCAACGGGAGGAGGAACCGCTTCTCTATCAACTCTTTCCCAAACATCATTCACATATGTGAACCCGGACTTGCGAAGGGATGACTCACCAATCTTGGTCTTGCGAGGTTCCGGAGAGTCGTAGGTACAATCAATACCAAGGTCATGAAAGATGTAGCTCAAGAGAGTTCCATAGGTAAACGACTTCAACTCATTTGTGTCAATAAGCTTAATATTATTGACTATCTCGGCAAAAATTATTTTAGGCACATTAGGGCGCTCACCTCTACGGAAACACTCAAGCCAAAAATGATCAGTGTGACGGATATGAGAGTATTTACCTCCAGAAGGTCGAATGAACCAAGAGACCATCAAGTGAAGAACGCGATCATGCACATCCAAATTAAGTGCTTTACCGGTGAAATTGCCAAAGTGACGTTCATCCTCAAGACCCTCATCCTTAAGTTTAAAAATAGACTCCAAAAGAGCAACATTAACAACAAACTTTTTGCCCAATAAGGAAGATTCAATTCCTATAATCTCGGTTTTGGTCTCATCATAAAGAAAACGAGCATTAGAGTAAAAAAGGAGTACCATGTGTTTGTAGCGAATATCCGGAATGCTCAAGAACAAGATAAGATTCCACTCACTCAAACGGTCGAGATAACGAAATAGGAATCGCTCGGAATTGAGGAAGTCAAGATCAATGACACGTTCTTTACGAACTGTGAAATCCTTGACAAAAGAGAAGCGAGCACGCGCCTCCGGAGTTTTAAGGGATTTCTGAAAAAGCATAGTAAGATTTGGACGAATGCTCGAATCACCGGATTGAACGGCCTTGCGTTTTTAGTTAGCTTGATCTGCCATCTAAAAACATTAAGCAAGTATATTTAAATTAAGTGTATGCATGGATAGTTGAAATCAATCCAATAATAAATCCCACTTAGGTTTTTGAAACAAAATTAAAATTAAATTAAAAAAATAAAAAAAAACAGTAAAGAAAGAGACGACTGAAAAATTTTATATTCGAATAAAAAATTTTGGGATTTTGAAATTTTTTTACAAGATATGGAAAACCCACAAAGGAAAAACTATAATGTATACAAAAATAAAATTTTCTAACCTAAGATTCGAACATAAATTGAAAGAAAAAGAAAAGAAGAAAAATTACCTTAGTTTGGGATTTTGTATGATTTGATGAAAATCCTTGCACAATTTTGATGAAACTTGCTTAGACTTGAGTTTTAGAGTAAAACCCCTCACAATTTTGTGAAAATCAATGAGTTTGAGAGGGTATTTATAGAGAGGGAGGCGGTTTAGGGTTTTAAGAGTTTGATAAAAAGTGAACTTTATCATTAAAAGCCCTAATTAAAGCAGTCCGCGATGCCGTTTCGGAACGGTCGGGACCGTTTCGAAACGAGGCGACTAGGGTTTTGACCGTTTGGAGACCATAGGCTGACCGTTTCGATACGGTGTTGACCGTATCCAATCCCTGTTGACCCGTATCGAAACACGTTTCGATACACCCCTTGGCAGTAGCAAAAACGTTTCGGAACGCATTGGAGGCGTTTCGAAATGCCCTTCTCTCAGAACTGGATTTAAGGTATCCGTATCGAAACAGGTCACCCGTTTCGATACACCTGGGCCTGGAAGTGCAGATGAGGCTCTAAAAGTGCAGAAAAATGAAGTTTTAAGAGGCCTAACATGCATAAATGTTATGAATGAGCAGGCAAAACATATTCAAGCATAAACATACTCCCCCTAACTATAGGCATGGATGAAATTAGGAGATTAAACACATAAACATGGCATTTCACAAAATCAAGCATATTTAAGCACAAAAGAGGTCCTAAAAGGTCAAGATAGGCTAGCTAGACCTAACTCTCTCCTAAGGGACCAAAAACGCTCTTTGTCTAAGGGTTTTGTAAATATGTCCGCTAATTGATTCAAGGTGTCTACATACTCTATAACAACATCTTCCTTAAGGACATGATCTCTAATGAAATGATGCCTAATTTCAATGTGTTTGGTTCTAGAGTGTTGGATGGGATTTTTTGTTAAACATATTGCACTAGTGTTGTCACATTTTAGGGGTATGGTTTCAACTTTAATTCCATAATCTAAGAGTTGTTGCTTCATCCAAAGGACTTGAGCACAACAACTCCCTAAGGATATGTACTCGGCTTCGGTGGTAGATAAGGCTACACAATTTTGTTTCTTAGAGAACCAAGATATGAGCATACTACCTAAGAATTGACAAGTTCCCGAAGTACTTTTCCTATCGATTTTACAACCCCCATAATCCGCATCCGAGTAAGCATGAAGGTTGAAGGTAGAGTCTCTAGGGTACCAAAGACCTAAACAAGGAGTGTCTCTAAGATACCTAAAGATCCTCTTAACGGCTATAAGGTGAGACTCTCTAGGACTAGCTTGAAACCTAGCACACAAGCAAACACTAAACAATATATCCGGTCTACTTGCGGTAAGGTAAAGCAAAGATCCAATCATAGAACGATAAAGTTTAGAGTCAACACACTTACCTCCTTCATCTTTGTCAAGCTTTGTAGATGAGCTCATAGGAGTGGCTTGAGGCTTTGCATTCTCCAAGCCAAACTTCTTGAGCATATCCTTTATGTATTTTGCTTGGTTGATGAAGGTGCCATCCTTCTTTTGCTTGATTTGGAGTCCCAAAAAGAATGAGAGCTCCCCCATCATGCTCATCTCAAATTCACCTTGCATTAACTTAGCAAACTCTTGACAATGACATTCATTAGTAGAACCAAAAATGATATCATCAACATAAATTTGAACTACTAAGATGTCATTTTTATACATTTTTATAAAGAGTGTAGTGTCCACCTTACCTTTTTCAAATCCTTTTTCAATCAAAAAAATTTGAGAGCCTTTCATACCAAGCTCTAGGAGCTTGTTTTAAACCATAAAGTGCTTTGGTAAGTTTGAAAACATGATTTGGAAATTTTGAATCTTCAAAACCCGGTGGTTGTTCCACATACACTTCTTCATTTATAAAACCATTTAAAAATGCGCTTTTAACATCCATTTGAAAAAGCTTGAAATTATGATAACATGCATATGCAAGCAACATCCTAATGGCTTCCATTCTAGCTACGGGTGCATAGGTTTCATCAAAATCTATTCCCTCTTCTTGAGTGTAACCTTGTGCTACAAGTCTAGCTTTATTTCTCACAATGTTATCACTCTCATCTAGTTTGTTCCTAAAGACCCATTTAGTTCCTATTGTAGATTGATTACTAGGCCTATCAACTAATGTCCATACATTGCTTCTCTCAAATTGATTTAACTCTTCTTGCATAGCCATAATCCAAAAGTCATCTTTCAATGCTTCTTTTATATTTTTAGGCTCTATGCATGAGATAAATGCAACATGGTTCATTAATCTAAGAGAAGAACGAGTGGTTACCCCCTTGGATGGATCACCCAAGATTTCACCATCTTTGACATAGTTCAACTCCCTTGGGTAGCTCACTTCCTTTTCCTCAATAGCCAAGTCCTTCAAGGCTTCAAGAGGTGGATCTTGTGAGTCCTCTTCCTTTGTTGGAATCTCATCCTCCTTTGAAGTTTGACCTCCATCAAAGGCATTTATGATCCCTACATCATCATCATCACAAGAATCCTTCCTAGGAAGGAGGTTATCATCGAATACAACATGAATAGATTCTTCTACTACTAAAGTTCTTTTGTTAAATACTCGATAGGCTTTAGAGGTTAAAGAGTAACCCATAAAAATGGCTTCATCACTTTTTGCATCAAATTTACCTAAGTTGTCTTTTACATTATTTAAAACAAAACACTTGCACCCAAAAGGGTGAAAATAACTAATGTTAGGCTTTTTGGATTTTAAAATCTCATAAGGTGTTTTCTTTAAAATTGGCCTAATCATTACTCGATTTACAATATAACAAGCGGTGTTTGTGGCTTCCGCCCAAAAATATTTAGGTAAATTGTTTTCACAAAGCATAGTTCTAGCCATTTCTTGTAAAGTTCTATTTTTCCTCTCAACTACCCCATTTTGTTGAGGAGTTCGAGGAGCCGAAAAATTATGGCTAATACAATTTTCATTTAAAAACTCTTCAAACCCTAAATTTTGAAACTCGGTTCCATGATCACTTCTAATGTGTGAAATTCTAAGTTCAAGATCATTTTGGGTTAGTTTTGAAAATGTGATGAATTTTTCCAAAGCCTCATCTTTAGTACTTAAAAAGAGAACCCAAGTAAATCTAGAAAAATCATCAACTAGCACAAAAGCATAAGACTTACCACCCAAGCTCATAGTCCTAATTGGCCCAAATAAATCCATATGAATTAGTTGTAAGCATCTACTAGTAGAAACATCATTAATGGATTTAAAGGAAGACCTATGTTGTTTACCCTTTGAGCATGCATCACAAATTTTATCATTTGAAAATTTTATCTTGGGCAAACATCTAACTAGATTTAGAGAGACTAGTTTTTCCAAAACACTTATGCTAGCATGTCCTAGCTTCCTATGCCACAACCATGCATCATTTTCATTTTGAGCAACTAAGCATGCATGAGATGTATGAATGTCATCTAGATGCACCATGTATATATTCCCTATGCGATGACCTATGAGCATAATATTATTAGATTTAATGTCTACGATTTTACAACCATTTTTATCAAACAAAACATTAAATCCTTTATCACATAGTTGACTTATGCTCAATAAATTGTGTTTAAGACCATCGACATATAAAACATTTTCAATGAGAATAGTAGAGTGATTACCTATGGAGCCAATACCTTTAATGTGGCCTTTGGAGTTGTCACCAAATGTTACTACTCCTCCACTTTTTGGCTTTAGATCCATGAATCGACTCTTGTCTCCGGTCATGTGCCTCGAGCATCCACTATCAAGGTACCATGAGTTTTGACTTTGTGCTTTGGCCTTGTAGCAATGCTCCCCCTACAAACAAAGATATTAAACCTTGGTTTTTGGTACCCAAATCATTTTGGGTCCATGAGTGTTAGCTCCCAAAACCTTGGTTCCCTTAGGAATCCAAGATGACATAGCAATAATATTATTAGATTTAACAAGTTCCTTAGGAACCCATACACTTCTAATTCTTTTAGTTCTACTATGTCTAGGATAGCTACCTTGTTTGTAGTAGTTAGTCTTTTTCTTAGGTTGGTGTGTTCTAGAGGATTCTCCTATTTCATGCTTGACACTACCAACATTTTTTAAAGACTTTTTGAGCTCATTTAGCTCACCCAACACCTTTTGGTGTTCACAATTACATTGAGATAAAAGATTATTAAGATCAACATTTTCATCTTGAAAGAATTTAAGTTCATCTTTTAATCCTAATATATTTTTCTCAAATTTAGAATTAGCTTGAGTAAGTGAGTCATTTTTCTCATTTAATTCTAGAATAATCTTTTTATTCCTAATAACCGACTCCTTATATTTCTCAACTAATTCATCATATACCTCTTGTAACTCATCATATGCATCATTTAATTCTTCATATGAAAAATCTAAAGTAGATGAGTTAGAGGTTACCATGGAGGAATCTTCCTCAAGTGCCATGAGGCAAAGGTTAGCCACTTCTTGTTCGTCATCCTCCGATGTCTCCTCATCACTCCAAGTAGCAAGCTTGGCTTTGAGCTTTTTCTTCTTCTCAAAGCCCTTCTTCTTGAGTTGAGGGCACTCCGAACGTATGTGGTCGGGTTTATTGCACTCAAAGCAAATGATTTGATCCTTTCCATCTTCCTTGTTCTTGCTTTTGAAGTCCATCTTCCTTTGGATTTTTCTTCCCCGGTTGGACCTCATAAAGCGTGAGAATCGTTTGGCTATCATAGCCAATTCTTCAAGTTCATCCTCATCACTAGATGAGCTCTCATCCTGTTGTGAAGCTTTAGCCTTGAGAGCTATTCCCATCTTCTTCTTCTTCTCAACCTCAAGCTTCTCTACCCTTTTTTCTTCCTTCTTCTTCTCATCTTCCCTTCCTTGCTTCATGATCTCATGAGTAAGGAGAGAACCCACAAGCTCATCAAGCTTCAATGTCTTCAAGTTCTTTGCTTCGATGATAGCGGTTCTCTTCCCATCCCAAGACTCGGGAAGTGAATAGAGTAGTTTCCGGACAAGCTTGTCTTCCGGTATGATCTCTCCAAAGCCCTTTAGACCATTGACAATCGTGGAGAATCGATCAAACATCTTTGACACCGTCTCATCGGGCTCCATCTTGAAATTTTCATAACTAAGATTGAGAATTCCAATCTTAGTTTCCATGACATCATTGGTGCCTTCATAAGTGGTCTCAAGAGTGTCCCACACTTCCTTGGCACTTTCAATTGATGAGACTTTTGAGTAGATTTCCGGACCAAAAGCACAAAATAGCATGTGGAGAGCTTTATCATTGACTTGAATCTTTTTCCTCTCCTCTTCACTCATTTCCACTTTCTTCTTCAACACCATCTTGCCTTCACCCATCTCTTGATATTTTGATGATCACACTCTTCCAAGGATCTCCTCTTGTGATTGTTAATCCTCAAAGAGTTAAGCTCTGATACCAATTTTTGAGTGGATCGCAAGATCGATATTGACCAAGAGGGGGGTGAATTGGAAATTTAAAGTTTTGTGGTGGAAATTGGCAAATTAAAAATGATGGACAAGGTATTTAGAGTGGTTCAAGTTCCAAATGAACTCTACATCCACTACCTTAGCTTCACTAAGGATTTGCAACAATTCCACTAAATTGCTCTTCCCCTTTTCTAGGACAAGGAGGCAACCCTTTACAATTTCGGTTGATTTTTCTACCCAAAAATCAACCCAATCCTCACACAAGTGAACAAAGAAATTTAATGGCTAATTGGATATCTCTCAATACAAATAATAGCCCAATTACAAGCACTCAACCCAATTGAACAAGATATGAATGAAAATTACAATTGGGGTTTTAGACAAAATGGGATTTGTGCACAATTGCTTGGATTTGATGTTTGGATGTTTGTTTTTTGGATCAATAGTTGTTGCTGGTGCTTTTAGAGGTCCCTTTTATACCTTCTCATTGATTTCTAGCCGTTGTGGTTGTTGCACTCATCAATAGAGCCGTTGGGATGTTATCTCACCACCATAAATGCAGTCTACAACAACCCGTTTCGAAACGCGGGGTACCTGTTTCGGAACGGACTAAAATAGAAAGAGCTGTTGGAGTGCATTTAAGAAGCCCGTTTCGAAACGCCTTAGGGCCGTTTCGAAACACTTTTGCCACTGTCAAGGGTCGTTTCGAAACGGTCTTATCCCGTTTCGAAACACCTTAACAGTTTTCAGAAAATCAGTTAAAAACAACTTCAACGGTCATATTTTATATTCAAACTTAAGACATGTTTCGAAACGCTTTGGCTTCGTTTCGAAACGGTTTTGCTACTATCAAAGGTTGTTTCGGAACGACCTTAGCCCGTTTCGAAACACCCTTTTTATCTTTAAATATTCAGCAAATATTTCAACCGTTGTGCCTTTTTAAAATCAAATATGAAGAACTGTTTCGAAACGTGAGAGATCGTTTCGAAACAGGGTCAAGTGTTTCGATACACGTTTCGGAACAGGGGTTGACAGTGATGAAAACGTTTCGAAACGCCTTAGGGTCGTTTCGAAACATGACTTTGAAAATCACTGTTTTGACTTGAAACACTTAGAAAAATATTTGAAAAACTTTGTTTTTAACTTGGGCATAATCTTAAATTTATATGGGGATATTTTGAGGAATTAAAATTCGTTTTGACTTTTTCAATTTAGTCCTTAGGTTTTTAGTTATATCAAAATTAAAAATATTTGTTTCACATATTTGAATAAATCCTTTTTGCGGTCCTTTTTGTAGAGGTTTCGGACGAGCAAGTCTAAATGGGACTTTCAATGGACCGTTGCAATTTTATCTGAGTAAAAAGTATAAAATTGAGGTTTTTCAATACAATTAAGTTTAAAAGCTCCTTATCAATTATATGAACTCCTAATATTTGAATAAAACATTTTTCGGTCCTTTTTGTAGAGGTTTCGGACGAGCAGATCTAAATGGGCCTTTCAATGGACCCGTTGGAATTTTAACTGAGTAAAAAGTACAGAAATTGAGGTTTTGCAATATAATTGTGTTGAAAAGATCCTAATCAATTACATGAACTCCTAAAATTTGATTAAAACTTGTTTTGCAGTCCTTTTTGTAGAGGTTTCGGACGAGAAGGTCGAAATGAGCCTTTCAATGGACCGGTTGGAATTTTAACTGAATAAAAAGTACAGAAATTGCGGTTGTGCAATATTATTGTGTTGAAAAGCTCCTAATCAATTATTTGAACTCCTAATATTTGATTAAAACTTGTTTTGCGGTCCTTTTTGTAGAGGTTTCGGACGAGCATGTCTAAATGGGCCTTTCAACGGACCCGTTGGAATTTTAACTGAGTAAAAAGTACAGAAATTGCGGTTTTGCAATATAATTGTGTTGAAAACTCCTAATCAATTACATGAATTCCTAAAATTTGATTAAAACTTGTTTTGCAGTCCTTTTTGTAGAGGTTTCGGACGAGCGGGTCGAAATGGGCCTTTCAATGGACCCGTTGGAATTTTAACTGAGTAAAAACTACAGAAATTGAGGTTTTGCAATATAGTTGTGTTCAAAAGCTCCTAATCAATTATTTGAACTCCTAATATTTGAATAAAACATTTTTGCGGTCCTTTTTGTAGAGGTTTCGGACGAGCATGTCTAAATGGGCCTATGGACCCGTAGGAATTTTAACTGAGTAAAAAGTACAGAAATTGAGGTTTTGCAATATAATTGCGTTGAAAAGCTCCTAATAAATTATTTGAACTCCTAATATTTGAATAAAACATTTTTGCGGTCCTTTTTGTAGAGGCTTCGGTCGAGCAGGTCTAAATGGGCCTTTCAATGGACCCGTTGGAATTTTAACTGAGTAAAAAGTACATAAATTGAGGTTTTGCAATATAATTGTGTTGAAAAGCTCCTAATCAATTATTTGAACTCCTAATATTTGGATAAATCCTTTTTGCGGTCCTTTTTGTAGAGGTTTCGGACGAGCAAGTCTAAATCGGACTTTCAATGGACCCGTTGGAATTTTATCTGAGTAAAAAGTATAAAATTGAGGTTTTTCAATACAATTAAATTTAGAAGCACTTTATGAATTATATGAACTACTAATATTTTAATAAAAAAATTTTGCGGTCCTTTTTGTAGATGTTTCGGACGAGCAGATCTAAATGGGAATTTCAATGGACCCGTTGGAATTTTAACTGAGTAAAAAGTACAGAAATTGAGGTTTTGCAATATAATTGTGTTGAAAAGATCGTAATCAATTACATGAACTCCTAAAATTTGATTAAAACTTGTTTTGCAGTCCTTTTTGTAGAGGTTTCGGACGAGCGGGTCGAAATGAGCCTTTCAATGGACCCGTTGGAATTTTAACTGAATAAAAAGTACAGAAATTGCGGTTGTGCAATATAATTGTGTTGAAAAGCTCCTAACCAATTATTTGAACTCCTAATATTTGATTAAAACTTGTTTTGCGGTCCTTTTTGTAGAGGTTTCGGACGAGCATGTCTAAATGGGCCTTTCAATGGACCCATTGGAATTTTAACTGAGTAAAAAGTACATAAATTGCGGTTTTGCAATATAATTGTGTTGAAAAGCTCCTAATAAATTACATGAATTCCTAAAATTTGATTAAAACTTGTTTTGTAGTCCTTTTTGTAGAGGTTTCGGACGAGCAGGTCTAAATGGGCCTTTCAATGGACCCGTTGGAATTTTAACTGAGTAAAAAGTACAGAAATTGCGGTTTTGCAATATAATTGTGTTGAAAAGCTCCTAATCAATTACATGAATTCCTAAAATTTGATTAAAACTTGTTTTGCAGTCCTTTTTGTAGAGGTTTCGGACGAGCGGGTCGAAATGGGCCTTTCAATGGACCCGTTGGAATTTTAACTGAGTAAAAAGTACAGAAAATGAGGTTTTGCAAAATAACTGTGTTGAAAAGCTCCTAATCAAATATTTGAACTCCTAAAATTTGATTAAAACTTGTTTTGCGGTCCTTTTTGTAGAGGTTTCGGACGAGCGGGTCGAAATGGGCCTTTCAATGAACCCGTTGGAATTTTAACTGAGTAAAAAGTACAGAAATTGAGGTTTTGCAATATAATTGTGTTCAAAAGCTCCTAATCAATTATTTGAACTCCTAATATTTGAATAAAACATTTTGCGGTCCTTTTTGTAGAGGTATCGGACGAGCAGGTCGAAATGGGCCTTTCAATGGACCCGTTGGAATTTTAACTGAGTAAAAAGTACAGAAATTGAGGTTTTGCAATATAATTGTGTTGAAAAGCTCCTAATCAATTATTTGAACTACTAATATTTAATTAAAACTTGTTTTGCGGTCCTTTTTGTAGAGGTTTCGGACGAGCAGGTCTAAATGGGCCTTTCAATGGACCCGTTGGAATTTTAACTTAGTAAAAAGTACAGAAATTGAGGTTTTGCAATATAATTGTGTTGAAAAGCTCGTAATCAATTATTTGAACTCCTAAAATTTGATTAAAACTTGTTTTGCAGTCATTTTTGTAGAGGTTTCGGACGAGCGGGTTGAAATAGGCCTTTCAATGGAGCCGTTGGAATTTTAACTGAGTAAAAAGTACAGAAAATGAGGTTTTGCAATATAATTGTGTTGAAAAGATCCTAATCGATTACATAAACTCCTAAAATTTGATTAAAACTTGTTTTGTAGTCCTTTTGTAGAGGTTTCGGACGAGCGGGTCGAAATGAGCCTTTCAATGGACCCGTTGGAATTTTAACTGAATAAAAAGTGCAGAAATTGCGGCTTTGCAATATAATTGTGTTGAAAAGCTCCTAATCAATTATTTGAACTCCTAATGTTTGATTAAAACTTGTTTTGCGGTCCTTTTTGTAGAGGTTTCGGATGAGCGGGTTGATATGGGCCTTTCAATGGACCTGTTGGAATTTTAACTAAATAAAAAGTACAGAAATTGCGGTTTTGCAATATAATTGTGTTGAAAAGCTCCTAATCAATTATTTGAACTCCTAATATTTGAATAAAACATTTTTGCGGTCCTTTTTGTAGAGGATTCGGACGAGCAGGTCTAAATGGGCCTTTCAATGGACCCGTTGGAACTTTAACTGAGCAAAAAGTACAGAAATTGAGGTTTTGCAAAATAATTGTGTTGAAAAGCTCCTAATCAAATATTTGAACTCCTAAAATTTGATTAAAACTTGTTTTGCGGTCCTTTTTGTAGAGGTTTCGGACGAGCGGGTCGAAATGGGCCTTTCAATGGACCCGTTGGAATTTTAACTGAGTAAAAAGTACAGAAATTGAGGTTTTGCAATATAATTGTGTTCAAAATCTCCTAATCAACTATTTGAACTACTAATATTTGAATAAAACATTTTGCGGTCCTTTTTGTAGAGGTTTCGGACGAGCAGGTCTAAATGGGCCTTTCAATGGACCCGTAGGAATTTTAACTGAGTAAAAAGTACAGAAATTGCGGTTTTGCAATATAATTGTGTTGAAAATCTCCTAATCAATTACGCGAACTCCTAAAATTTGATTAAAACTTGTTTTGCGGTCTTTTTTGTAGAGGTTTCGGACGAGCGGGTCGAAACCGCCATTTCAATGGACCCGTTGGAATTTTAACTGAGTAAAAAGTACAGAAATTGAGGTTTTGCAATATAATTGTGTTTAAAAGCTCCTAATCAATTATTTGAACTCCTAATATTTGAATAAAATATTTTTACGGTCCTTTTTGTAGAGGTTTCGGACGAGCAGGTCTAAATGGGCCTTTCAATGGCCCCGTTGGAATTTTAACTGAGTAAAAAGTATAGAAATTGAGGTTTTGCAATATAATTGTGTTCAAAAGCTCCTAATCAATTATTTGAACTCCTAATATTTGAATAAATCATTTTTGCGGTCCTTTTTGTAGAGGTTTCCGACGAGCTGGTCTAAATGGGCCTTTCAATGGACCCGTTGGAATTTTAACTGAGCAAAAAGTACAGAAATTGAGGTTTTGCAATATAATTGTGTTGAAAAGCTCATAATCAATTTATTTGTACTCCTAATATTTGAATAAAACATTTTTGCGGTCCTTTTCGTCGAAGTTTCGGACGAGCAAGTCGAAATGGGCCTTTCAATGGACCCGTTGGAATTTTAACTGAGTAAAAAGTATAGAAATTGAGGTTTTTCAATATAATTGTGTTCAAAAGCTCCTAATCAGTTATTTGAACTCCTAATATTTGAATAAATCATTTTTGTGGTCCTTTTTGTAGAGGTTTCGAACGAGCGGGTCGAAATGGGTCTTTCAATGGACCCGTTGGAATTTTAACTGAGTAAAAAGTACAGAAATTGATGTTTTGCAATATAATTGTGTTGAAAAGCTCCTAATCAATTATTTGAACTCCTAATATTTGAATAAAACATTTTTGCGGTCCTTTTTGTAGAGGTTTCGAACGAGCAGGTCGAAATGGGCCTTTCAATGGACCCGTTGGAATTTTAACTGAGTAAAAAGTACAGAAATTGAGGTTTTGCAATATAATTGTGTTGAAAAGCTCCTAATCAATTATTTGAACTCCTAATATTTAATTAAAACTTGTTTTGCGGTCCTTTTTGTAGAGGTTTCGGACGAGCAGGTCTAAATGGGCCTTTCAATGGACCCGTTGGAATTTTAACTGAGTAAAAAGTACAGAAATTGCGGTTTTGCAATATAATTTTGTTGAAAAGCTCCTAATAAATTACATGAATTCCTAAAATTTGATTAAAACTTGTTTTGCAGTGCTTTTTGTAGAGGTTTCGGACGAGCGGGTCGAAATGGGCCTTTCAATGGACCCATAGGAATTTTAACTGAGTAAAAAGTACAGAAATTGCAGTTTTGCAATATAATTGTGTTGAAAAGCTCCTAATCAATTACATGAATTCCTAAAATTTAATTAAAACTTGTTTTGCAGTCCTTTTTGTTGAGGTTTCGGACGAGCGGGTCGAAATGGGCCTTTCAATGGACCCGTTGGAATTTTAACTGAGTAAAAACTACAGAAATTGAGGTTTTGTAATATAATTGTGTTGAAAAGCTCCTAATCAATTATTTGAACTCCTAATATTTGATTAAAACTTGTTTTGCGGTCCTTTTTGTAGAGGTTTCGGACGAGCATGTCTAAATGGGCCTTTCAATGGACCCGTTGGAATTTTAACTGAGTAAAAACTACAGAAATTGCGGTTTTGCAATATAATTGTGTTGAAAAGCTCCTAATAAATTACATGAATTCCTAAAATTTGATTAAAACTTGTTTTGCAGTCCTTTTTGTAGAGGTTTCGGACGAGCGGGTCGAAATGGGCCTTTCAATGGACCCATAGGAATTTTAACTGAGTAAAAAGTACAGAAATTGCAGTTTTGCAATATAATTGTGTTGAAAAGCTCCTAATCAATTACATTAATTCCTAAAATTTAATTAAAACTTGTTTTGCAGTCCTTTTTGTTGAGGTTTCGGACGAGCGGGTCGAAATGGGCCTTTCAATTGACCCGTTGGAATTTTAAATGAGTAAAAAGTACAGAAATTGAGGTTTTGCAATATAATTGTGTTGAAAAGCTTCTAATCAATTATTTGAACTCCTAATATTTGAATAAAACATTTTTGCGGTCCTTTTTGTAGAGGTTTCAGACGAGCAGGTCTAAATGGGCCTTTCAATGGACCCGTTGGAATTTTAACTGAGTAAAATGTACAGAAATTGAGGTTTAGCTATATAATTGTGTAGAAAAGCTCCTAATCAATTACATGAACTCCTAAAATTTGATTAAAACTTGTTTTGCAGTCCTTTTTGTAGAGGTTTCGGACGAGCGGGTCGAAATGTGCCTTTCAATGGACCCGTTGGAATTTTAACTGAGTAAAAAGTACAGAAATTGAGGTTTTGCAATATATTTCTGTTGAAAAGCTCCTAATCAATTACATGAAATTCTAAAATTTGATTAAAACTTGTTTTGCAGTTCTTTTTGTAGAGGTTTCGGACTAGCGAATCGAAATGGGCCTTTCAATGAACCCGTTGGAATTTTAACTGCGTAAAAAGTACAGAAATTGAGGTTTTGCAATATAATTGTGTTGAATAGCTCCTAATCAATTATTTGAACTCCTAATATTTCAATAAAACATTTTTGCGGTCCTTTTTGTAGAGGTTTCGGACAAGCAGGTCTAAATGGGCCTTTCAATGGACCCGTTGGAATTTTAACTGAGTAAAAAGTACAGAAATTGAGGTTTTGCAATGTAATTGTGTTGAAAAGCTTCTAATCAATTACATGAACTCCTAAAATTTGATTAAAACTTGTTTTGCGATCCTTTTTGTAGAGGTTTCGGACGAGCGGGTCGAAATGGGCCTTTCAATGGACCCGTTGGAATTTTAAATGAGTAAAAAGTACAGAAATTGAGGTTTTGCAATATAATTGTGTTGAAAAGCTTCTAATCAATTATTTGAACTCCTAATATTTGAATGAACCATTTTTGCGGTCCTTTTTGTAGAGGTTTCAGACGAGCAGGTCTAAATGGGCCTTTCAATGGACCCGTTGGAATTTTAACTGAGTAAAAAGTACAGAAATTTAGGTTTTGCAATATAATTGTGTTGAAAAGCTCCTAATCAATGATTTGAACTCCTAATATTTCAATAAAACATTTTTGCGGTCCTTTTTGTAGAGGTTTCGGACAAGCAGGTCTAAATGGGCCTTTAAATGGACCCGTTGGAATTTTAACTGAGTAAAAAGTACATAAATTGAGGTTTTGCAATGTAATTGTGTTGAAAAGCTTCTAATCAATTACATGAACTCCTAAAATTTGATTTAAACTTGTTTTACGATCCTTTTTGTAGAGGTTTCGGACGAGCGGGTCGAAATGGGCCTTTCAATGGACCCGTTGGAATTTTAAATGAGTAAAAAGTACAGAAATTGAGGTTTTGCAATATAATTGTGTTGAAAAGCTCCTAATCAATTATTTGAACTGCTAATATTTGAATAAAACTTTTTTGCGGTCCTTTTTGTAGAGGTTTCGGACGAGCAGGTCTAAATGGGCCTTTCAATGGACCCGTTGGAATTGTAACTGAGTAAAAAGTACAGAAATTGAGGTTTTGCAATATAATTGTGTTGAAAAGATCCTAATCAATTGCATGAATTCCTAAAATTTGATTAAAACTTGTTTTGTAGTCCTTTTTGTAAAGGTTTCGGACGAGCGGGTCGAAATGGGCCTTTCAATGGACCCGTTGGAATTTTAACTGAGTAAAAAGTACAAAAATTGCGGTTTTGCAATATAATTGTGTTGAAAAGCTCCTAATCAATTATTTGAACTCCTAATATTTGATTAAAACTTGTTTTGCGGTCCTTTTTGTAGAGGTTTCGGACGAGCAGGTCTAAATGGGCCTTTCAATGGACCCGTTGGAATTTTAACTGAGTAAAACGTACAGAAATTGCGGTTTTGCAATATAATTGTGTTGAAAAGCTCCTAATAAATTACATGAATTCCTAAATTTTGATTAAAACTTGTTTTGTAGTCCTTTTTGTAGAGGTTTCGGACGAGCGGGTCGAAATGAGCCTTTCAATGGACCCGTTGAAATTTTAACTAAGTAAAAAGTACAGAAATTGAGGTTTTGCAATATAATTGTGTTGAAAAGCTCCTAATCAATTACATGAATTCCTGAAATTTGATTAAAACTTGTTTTGCAGTCCATTTTTGTAGAGGTTTCGGACGAGCGGGTCGAAAAGGGCCTTTCAATGAACCCGTTGGAATTTTAACTGAGTAAAAAGTACAGAAATTGAGGTTTTGCAATATAATTGTGTTGAAAAGCTCCTAATAAATTACATGAACTCCTAAAAATTGATTAAAACTTGTTTTGCAGTCCTTTTTGTAGAGGTTTCGGACGAGCGGGTCGAAATGGGCCTTTCAATGGACCCGTTGGAATTTTAAATGAGTAAAAAGTACAGAAATTGAGGTTTTGCAATATAATTGTGTTGAAAAGCTCCTAATCAATTATTTGAACTCCTAATATTTGAATAAAACATTTTTGCGGTCCTTTTTGTAGAGGTTTCGGACGAGCAGGTCTAAATGGGCCTTTCAATGGACCCGTTGGAATTTTAACTGAGTAAAAAGTACAGAAATTGAGGTTTTGCAATGTAATTGTGTTGAAAAGCTTCTAATCAATTACATGAACTCCTAAAATTTGATTAAAACTTGTTTTGCGATCCTTTTTGTAGAGGTTTCGGACGAGCGGGTCGAAATGGGCCTTTCAATGGACCCGTTGGAATTTTAAATGAGTAAAAAGTACAGAAATTGAGGTTTTGCAATATAATTGTGTTGAAAAGCTTCTAATCCATTATTTGAACTCCTAATATTTGAATAAACCATTTTTGCGGTCCTTTTTGTAGAGGTTTCAGACGAGCAGGTCTAAATGGGTCTTTCAATGGACCCGTTGGAATTTTAACTGAGTAAAAAGTACAGAAATTTAGGTTTTGCAATATAATTGTGTTGAAAAGCTCCTAATCAATGATTTGAACTCCTAATATTTCAATAAAACATTTTTGCGGTCCTTTTTGTAGAGGTTTCGGACAAGCAGGTCTAAATGGGCCTTTCAATGGACCCGTTGGAATTTTAACTGAGTAAAAAGTACATAAATTGAGGTTTTGCAATGTAATTGTGTTGAAAAGCTTCTAATCAATTACATGAACTCCTAAAATTTGATTTAAACTTGTTTTACGATCCTTTTTGTAGAGGTTTCAGGCGAGCGGGTCGAAATGGGCCTTTCAATGGACCCGTTGGAATTTTAAATGAGTAAAAAGTACAGAAATTGAGGTTTTGCAATATAATTGTGTTGAAAAGCTCCTAATCAATTATTTGAACTGCTAATATTTGAATAAAACTTTTTTGCGGTCCTTTTTGTAGAGGTTTCGGACGAGCAGGTCTAAATGGGCCTTTCAATGGACCCGTTGGAATTGTAACTGAGTATAAAGTACAGAAATTGAGGTTTTGCAATATAATTGTGTTGAAAAGATCCTAATCAATTGCATGAATTCCTAAAATTTGATTAAAACTTGTTTTGTAGTCCTTTTTGTAAAGGTTTCGGACGAGCGGGTCGAAATGGGCCTTTCAATGGACCCGTTGGAATTTTAACTGAGTAAAAAGTACAAAAATTGCGGTTTTGCAATATAATTGTGTTGAAAAGCTCCTAATCAATTATTTGAACTCCTAATATTTGATTAAAACTTGTTTTGCGGTCCTTTTTGTAGAGGCTTCGGACGAGCAGGTCTAAATGGGCCCTTCAATGGACCCGTTGGAATTTTAACTGAGTAAAACGTACAGAAATTGCGGTTTTGCAATATAATTGTGTTGAAAAGCTCCTAATAAATTACATGAATTCCTAAATTTTGATTAAAACTTGTTTTGTAGTCCTTTTTGTAGAGGTTTCGGACGAGCGGGTCGAAATGAGCCTTTCAATGGACCCGTTGAAATTTCAACTAAGTAAAAAGTACAGAAATTGAGGTTTTGCAATATAATTGTGTTGAAAAGCTCCTAATCAATTACATGAATTCCTGAAATTTGATTAAAACTTGTTTTGCAGTCCATTTTTGTAGAGGTTTCGGACGAGCGGGTCGAAAAGGGCCTTTCAATGAACCCGTTGGAATTTTAACTGAGTAAAAAGTACAGAAATTGAGGTTTTGCAATATAATTGTGTTGAAAAGCTCCTAATAAATTACATGAACTCCTAAAAATTGATTAAAACTTGTTTTGCAGTCCTTTTTGTAGAGGTTTCGGACGAGCGGGTCGAAATGGGCCTTTCAATGGACCCGTTGGAATTTTAAATGAGTAAAAAGTACAGAAATTGAGGTTTTGCAATATAATTGTGTTGAAAGGCTCCTAATCAATTATTTGAACTCCTAATATTTCAATAAAACATTTTTGCGGTCCTTTTTGTAGAGGTTTCGGACGAGCAGGTCTAAATGGGCCTTTCAATGGACCCGTTGGAATTTTAACTGAGTAAAAAGTACAGAAATTGAGGTTTTGCAATGTAATTGTGTTGAAAAGCTTCTAATCAATTACATGAACTCCTAAAATTTGATTAAAACTTGTTTTGCGATCCTTTTTGTAGAGGTTTCGGACGAGCGGGTCGAAATGGGCCTTTCAATGGACCCGTTGGAATTTTAAATGAGTAAAAAGTACAGAAATTGAGGTTTTGCAATATAATTGTGTTGAAAAGCTCCTAATCAATTATTTGAACTGCTAATATTTGAATAAAACTTTTTTGCGGTCCTTTTTGTAGAGGTTTCGGACGAGCAGGTCTAAATGGGCCTTTCAATGGACCCGTTGGAATTGTAACTGAGTAAAAAGTACAGAAATTGAGGTTTTGCAATATAATTGTGTTGAAAAGATCCTAATCAATTGCATGAATTCCTAAAATTTGATTAAAACTTGTTTTGTAGTCCTTTTTGTAAAGGTTTCGGACGAGCGGGTCGAAATGGGCCTTTCAATGGACCCGTTGGAATTTTAACTGAGTAAAAAGTACAAAAATTGCGGTTTTACAATATAATTGTGTTGAAAAGCTCCTAATCAATTATTTGAACTCCTAATATTTGAATAAAACATTTTTGCGGTCCTTTTTGTAGAGGTTTCGGACGAGCAGGTCTAAATGGGCCTTTCAATGGACCCGTTGGAATTTTAACTGAGTAAAACGTACAGAAATTGCGGTTTTGCAATATAATTGTGTTGAAAAGCTCCTAATAAATTACATGAATTCCTAAATTTTGATTAAAACTTGTTTTGTAGTCCTTTTTGTAGAGGTTTCGGACGAGCGGGTCGAAATGAGCCTTTCAATGGACCCGTTGAAATTTTAACTAAGTAAAAAGTACAGAAATTGAGGTTTTGCAATATAATTGTGTTGAAAAGCTCCTAATCAATTACATGAATTCCTGAAATTTGATTAAAACTTGTTTTGCAGTCCATTTTTGTAGAGGTTTCGGACGAGCGGGTCGAAAAGGGCCTTTCAATGAACCCGTTGGAATTTTAACTGAGTAAAAAGTACAGAAATTGAGGTTTTGCAATATAATTGTGTTGAAAAGCTCCTAATAAATTACATGAACTCCTAAAAATTGATTAAAACTTGTTTTGCAGTCCTTTTTGTAGAGGTTTCGGACGAGCGGGTCGAAATGGGCCTTTCAATGGACCCGTTGGAATTTTAAATGAGTAAAAAGTACAGAAATTGAGGTTTTGCAATATAATTGTGTTGAAAAGCTCCTAATCAATTATTTGAACTCCTAATATTTGAATAAAACATTTTTGCGGTCCTTTTTGTAGAGGTTTCGGACGAGCAGGTCTAAATGGGCCTTTTAATGGACCCGTTGGAATTTTAACTGAGTAAAAAGTACAGAAATTGAGCTTTTGCAATGTAATTGTGTTGAAAAGCTTCTAATCAATTACATGAACTCCTAAAATTTGATTAAAACTTGTTTTGCGATCCTTTTTGTAGAGGTTTCGGACGAGCGGGTCGAAATGGGCCTTTCAATGGACCCGTTGGAATTTTAAATGAGTAAAAAGTACAGAAATTGAGGTTTTGCAATATAATTGTGTTGAAAAGCTTCTAATCAATTATTTGAACTCCTAATATTTGAATAAACCATTTTTGCGGTCCTTTTTGTAGAGGTTTCAGACGAGCAGGTCTAAATGGGCCTTTCAATGGACCCGTTGGAATTTTAACTGAGTAAAAAGTACAGAAATTTAGGTTTTGCAATATAATTGTGTTGAAAAGCTCCTAATCAATGATTTGAACTCCTAATATTTCAATAAAACATTTTTGCGGTCCTTTTTGTAGAGGTTTCGGACAAGCAGGTCTAAATGGGCCTTTCAATGGACCCGTTGGAATTTTAACTGAGTAAAAAGTACATAAATTGAGGTTTTGCAATGTAATTGTGTTGAAAAGCTTCTAATCAATTACATGAACTCCTAAAATTTGATTTAAACTTGTTTTACGATCCTTTTTGTAGAGGTTTCGGACGAGCGGGTCGAAATGGGCCTTTCAATGGACCCGTTGGAATTTTAAATGAGTAAAAAGTACAGAAATTGAGGTTTTGCAATATAATTGTGTTGAAAAGCTCCTAATCAATTATTTGAACTGCTAATATTTGAATAAAACTTGTTTTGTAGTCCTTTTTGTAGAGGTTTCGGACGAGCAGGTCTAAATGGGCCTTTCAATGGACCCGTTGGAATTGTAACTGAGTAAAAAGTACAGAAATTGAGGTTTTGCAATATAATTGTGTTGAAAAGATCCTAATCAATTGCATGAATTCCTAAAATTTGATTAAAACTTGTTTTGTAGTCCTTTTTGTAAAGGTTTCGGACGAGCGGGTCGAAATGGGCCTTTCAATGGACCCGTTGGAATTTTAACTGAGTAAAAAGTACAGAAATTGAGGTTTTGCAATATAATTGTGTTGAAAAGCTCCTAATAAATTACATGAACTCCTAAAAATTGATTAAAACTTGTTTTGCAGTCCTTTTTGTAGAGGTTTCGGACGAGCGGGTCGAAATGGGCCTTTCAATGGACCCGTTGGAATTTTAAATGAGTAAAAAGTACAAAAATTGCGGTTTTGCAATATAATTGTGTTGAAAAGCTCCTAATCAATTATTTGAACTCCTAATATTTGATTAAAACTTGTTTTGCGGTCCTTTTTGTAGAGGTTTCGGACGAGCAGGTCTAAATGGGCCTTTCAATGGACCCGTTGGAATTTTAACTGAGTAAAACGTACAGAAATTGCGGTTTTGCAATATAATTGTGTTGAAAAGCTCCTAATAAATTACATGAATTCCTAAATTTTGATTAAAACTTGTTTTGTAGTCCTTTTTGTAGAGGTTTCGGACGAGCGGGTCGAAATGAGCCTTTCAATGGACCCGTTGAAATTTTAACTAAGTAAAAAGTACAGAAATTGAGGTTTTGCAATATAATTGTGTTGAAAAGCTCCTAATCAATTACATGAATTCCTGAAATTTGATTAAAACTTGTTTTGCAGTCCATTTTTGTAGAGGTTTCGGACGAGCGGGTCGAAAAGGGCCTTTCAATGAACCCGTTGGAATTTTAACTGAGTAAAAAGTACAGAAATTGAGGTTTTGCAATATAATTGTGTTGAAAAGCTCCTAATAAATTACATGAACTCCTAAAAATTGATTAAAACTTGTTTTGCAGTCCTTTTTGTAGAGGTTTCGGACGAGCGGGTCGAAATGGGCCTTTCAATGGACCCGTTGGAATTTTAAATGAGTAAAAAGTACAGAAATTGAGGTTTTGCAATATAATTGTGTTGAAAAGCTCCTAATCAATTATTTGAACTCCTAATATTTGAATAAAACATTTTTGCGGTCCTTTTTGTAGAGGTTTCGGACGAGCAGGTCTAAATGGGCCTTTTAATGGACCCGTTGGAATTTTAACTGAGTAAAAAGTACAGAAATTGAGCTTTTGCAATGTAATTGTGTTGAAAAGCTTCTAATCAATTACATGAACTCCTAAAATTTGATTAAAACTTGTTTTGCGATCCTTTTTGTAGAGGTTTCGGACGAGCGGGTCGAAATGGGCCTTTCAATGGACCCGTTGGAATTTTAAATGAGTAAAAAGTACAGAAATTGAGGTTTTGCAATATAATTGTGTTGAAAAGCTTCTAATCAATTATTTGAACTCCTAATATTTGAATAAACCATTTTTGCGGTCCTTTTTGTAGAGGTTTCAGACGAGCAGGTCTAAATGGGCCTTTCAATGGACCCGTTGGAATTTTAACTGAGTAAAAAGTACAGAAATTTAGGTTTTGCAATATAATTGTGTTGAAAAGCTCCTAATCAATGATTTGAACTCCTAATATTTCAATAAAACATTTTTGCGGTCCTTTTTGTAGAGGTTTCGGACAAGCAGGTCTAAATGGGCCTTTCAATGGACCCGTTGGAATTTTAACTGAGTAAAAAGTACATAAATTGAGGTTTTGCAATGTAATTGTGTTGAAAAGCTTCTAATCAATTACATGAACTCCTAAAATTTGATTTAAACTTGTTTTACGATCCTTTTTGTAGAGGTTTCGGACGAGCGGGTCGAAATGGGCCTTTCAATGGACCCGTTGGAATTTTAAATGAGTAAAAAGTACAGAAATTGAGGTTTTGCAATATAATTGTGTTGAAAAGCTCCTAATCAATTATTTGAACTGCTAATATTTGAATAAAACTTTTTTGCGGTCCTTTTTGTAGAGGTTTCGGACGAGCAGGTCTAAATGGGCCTTTCAATGGACCCGTTGGAATTGTAACTGAGTAAAAAGTACAGAAATTGAGGTTTTGCAATATAATTGTGTTGAAAAGATCCTAATCAATTGCATGAATTCCTAAAATTTGATTAAAACTTGTTTTGTAGTCCTTTTTGTAAAGGTTTCGGACGAGCGGGTCGAAATGGGCCTTTCAATGGACCCGTTGGAATTTTAACTGAGTAAAAAGTACAAAAATTGCGGTTTTGCAATATAATTGTGTTGAAAAGCTCCTAATCAATTATTTGATCTCCTAATATTTGATTAAAACTTGTTTTGCGGTCCTTTTTGTAGAGGTTTCGGACGAGCAGGTCTAAATGGGCCTTTCAATGGACCCGTTGGAATTTTAACTGAGTAAAACGTACAGAAATTGCGGTTTTGCAATATAATTGTGTTGAAAAGCTCCTAATAAATTACATGAATTCCTAAATTTTGATTAAAACTTGTTTTGTAGTCCTTTTTGTAGAGGTTTCGGACGAGCGGGTCGAAATGAGCCTTTCAATGGACCCGTTGAAATTTTAACTAAGTAAAAAGTACAGAAATTGAGGTTTTGCAATATAATTGTGTTGAAAAGCTCCTAATCAATTACATGAATTCCTGAAATTTGATTAAAACTTGTTTTGCAGTCCATTTTTGTAGAGGTTTCGGACGAGCGGGTCGAAAAGGGCCTTTCAATGAACCCGTTGGAATTTTAACTGAGTAAAAAGTACAGAAATTGAGGTTTTGCAATATAATTGTGTTGAAAAGCTCCTAATAAATTACATGAACTCCTAAAAATTGATTAAAACTTGTTTTGCAGTCCTTTTTGTAGAGGTTTCGGACGAGCGGGTCGAAATGGGCCTTTCAATGGAGCCGTTGAAATTTTAACTAAGTAAAAAGTACAGAAATTGAGGTTTTGCAATATAATTGTGTTGAAAAGCTCCTAATCAATTACATGAATTCCTGAAATTTGATTAAAACTTGTTTTGCAGTCCATTTTTGTAGAGGTTTCGGACGAGCGGGTTGAAATAGGCCTTTCAATGGAGCCGTTGGAATTTTAACTGAGTAAAAAGTACAGAAAATGAGGTTTTGCAATATAATTGTGTTGAAAAGATCCTAATCGATTACATAAACTCCTAAAATTTGATTAAAACTTGTTTTGTAGTCCTTTTTGTAGAGGTTTCGGACGAGCGGGTCGAAATGAGCCTTTCAATGGACCCGTTGGAATTTTAACTGAATAAAAAGTGCAGAAATTGCGGCTTTGCAATATAATTGTGTTGAAAAGCTCCTAATCAATTATTTGAACTCCTAATGTTTGATTAAAACTTGTTTTGCGGTCCTTTTTGTAGAGGTTTCGGATGAGCGGGTTGATATGGGCCTTTCAATGGACCTGTTGGAATTTTAACTAAATAAAAAGTACAGAAATTGCGGTTTTGCAATATAATTGTGTTGAAAAGCTCCTAATCAATTATTTGAACTCCTAATATTTGAATAAAACATTTTTGCGGTCCTTTTTGTAGAGGATTCGGACGAGCAGGTCTAAATGGGCCTTTCAATGGACCCGTTGGAACTTTAACTGAGCAAAAAGTACAGAAATTGAGGTTTTGTAAAATAATTGTGTTGAAAAGCTCCTAATCAAATATTTGAACTCCTAAAATTTGATTAAAACTTGTTTTGCGGTCCTTTTTTGTAGAGGTTTCGGACGAGCGGGTCGAAATGGGCCTTTCAATGGACCCGTTGGAATTTTAACTGAGTAAAAAGTACAGAAATTGAGGTTTTGCAATATAATTGTGTTCAAAAGCTCCTAATCAATTATTTGAACTACTAATATTTGAATAAAACATTTTGCGGTCCTTTTTGTAGAGGTTTCGGACGAGCAGGTCTAAATGGGCCTTTCAATGGACCCGTAGGAATTTTAACTGAGTAAAAAGTACAGAAATTGCGGTTTTGCAATATAATTGTGTTGAAAATCTCCTAATCAATTACGCGAACTCCTAAAATTTGATTAAAACTTGTTTTGCGGTCCTTTTTGTAGAGGTTTCGGACGAGCGGGTCGAAACCGCCATTTCAATGGACCCGTTGGAATTTTAACTGAGTAAAAAGTACAGAAATTGAGGTTTTGCAATATAATTGTGTTGAAAAGCTCCTAATAAATTATTTGAACTCCTAATATTTGAATAAAATATTTTTGCGGTCCTTTTTGTAGAGGTTTCGGACGAGCAGGTCTAAATAGGCCTTTCAATGGCCCCGTTGGAATTTTAACTGAGTAAAAAGTATAGAAATTGAGGTTTTGCAATATAATTGTGTTCAAAAGCTCCTAATCAATTATTTGAACTCCTAATATTTGAATAAATCATTTTTGCGGTCCTTTTTGTAGAGGTTTCCGACGAGCTGGTCTAAATGGGCCTTTCAATGGACCCGTTGGAATTTTAACTCAGCAAAAAGTACAGAAATTGAGGTTTTGCAATATAATTGTGTTGAAAAGCTCATAATCAATTTATTTGTACTCCTAATATTTGAATAAAACATTTTTGCGGTCCTTTTCGTCGAAGTTTCGGACGAGCAAGTCGAAATGGGCCTTTCAATGGACCCGTTGGAATTTTAACTGAGTAAAAAGTATAGAAATTGAGGTTTTTCAATATAATTGTGTTCAAAAGCTCCTAATCAGTTATTTGAACTCCTAATATTTGAATAAATCATTTTTGTGGTCCTTTTTGTAGAGGTTTCGAACGAGCGGGTCGAAATGGGTCTTTCAATGGACCCGTTGGAATTTTAACTGAGTAAAAAGTTCAGAAATTGATGTTTTGCAATATAATTGTGTTGAAAAGCTCCTAATCAATTATTTGAACTCCTAATATTTGAATAAAACATTTTTGCGGTCCTTTTTGTAGAGGTTTCGAACGAGCAGGTCGAAATGGGCCTTTCAATGGACCCGTTGGAATTTTAACTGAGTAAAAAGTACAGAAATTGAGGTTTTGCAATATAATTGTGTTGAAAAGCTCCTAATCAATTATTTGAACTCCTAATATTTAATTAAAACTTGTTTTGCGGTCCTTTTTGTAGAGGTTTCGGACGAGCAGGTCTAAATGGGCCTTTCAATGGACCCGTTGGAATTTTAACTGAGTAAAAAGTACAGAAATTGCGGTTTTGCAATATAATTGTGTTAAAAAGCTCCTAATAAATTACATGAATTCCTAAAATTTGATTAAAACTTGTTTTGCAGTGCTTTTTGTAGAGGTTTCGGACGAGCGGGTCGAAATGGGCCTTTCAATGGACCCATAGGAATTTTAACTGAGTAAAAAGTACAGAAATTGCAGTTTTGCAATATAATTGTGTTGAAAAGCTCCTAATCAATTACATGAATT
This sequence comes from Hibiscus trionum, assembly GCA_030270665.1. Classification (NCBI taxonomy): domain Eukaryota; kingdom Viridiplantae; phylum Streptophyta; class Magnoliopsida; order Malvales; family Malvaceae; genus Hibiscus; species Hibiscus trionum. The sequence continues at coordinate 28,964,316 of BSYR01000002.1, forward strand.
CCTAAAATTTAATTAAAACTTGTTTTGCAGTCCTTTTTGTTGAGGTTTCGGACGAGCGGGTCGAAATGGGCCTTTCAATGGACCCGTTGGAATTTTAACTGAGTAAAAACTACAGAAATTGAGGTTTTGTAATATAATTGTGTTGAAAAGCTCCTAATCAATTATTTGAACTCCTAATATTTGATTAAAACTTGTTTTGTGGTCCTTTTTGTAGAGGTTTCGGACGAGCATGTCTAAATGGGCCTTTCAATGGACCCGTTGGAATTTTAACTGAGTAAAAAGTACAGAAATTGCGGTTTTGCAATATAATTGTGTTGAAAAGCTCCTAATAAATTACATGAATTCCTAAAACTTGATTAAAACTTGTTTTGCAGTCCTTTTTGTAGTGGTTTCGGACGAGCGGGTCGAAATGGGCCTTTCAATGGACCCATAGGAATTTTAACTGAGTAAAAAGTACAGAAATTGCAGTTTTGCAATATAATTGTGTTGAAAAGCTCCTAATCAATTACATGAATTCCTAAAATTTAATTAAAACTTGTTTTGCAGTCCTTTTTGTTGAGGTTTCGGACGAGCGGGTCGAAATGAGCCTTTCAATTGACCCGTTGGAATTTTAAATGAGTAAAAAGTACAGAAATTGAGGTTTTGCAATATAATTTTGTTGAAAAGCTTCTAATCAATTATTTGAACTCCTAATATTTGAATAAAACATTTTTGCGGTCCTTTTTGTAGAGGTTTCGAACGAGCAGGTCGAAATGGGCCTTTCAATGGACCCGTTGGAATTTTAACTGAGTAAAAAGTACAGAAATTGAGGTTTTGCAATATAATTGTGTTGAAAAGCTCCTAATCAATTATTTGAACTCCTAATATTTAATTAAAACTTGTTTTGCGGTCCTTTTTGTAGAGGTTTCGGACGAGCAGGTCTAAATGGGCCTTTCAATGGACCCGTTGGAATTTTAACTGAGTAAAAAGTACAGAAATTGCGGTTTTGCAATATAATTGTGTTAAAAAGCTCCTAATAAATTACATGAATTCCTAAAATTTGATTAAAACTTGTTTTGCAGTGCTTTTTGTAGAGGTTTCGGACGAGCGGGTCGAAATGGGCCTTTCAATGGACCCATAGGAATTTTAACTGAGTAAAAAGTACAGAAATTGCAGTTTTGCAATATAATTGTGTTGAAAAGCTCCTAATCAATTACATGAATTCCTAAAATTTAATTAAAACTTGTTTTGCAGTCCTTTTTGTTGAGGTTTCGGACGAGCGGGTCGAAATGGGCCTTTCAATGGACCCGTTGGAATTTTAACTGAGTAAAAACTACAGAAATTGAGGTTTTTCAATATAATTGTGTTGAAAAGCTCCTAATCAATTACATGAATTCCTAAAATTTAATTAAAACTTGTTTTGCAGTCCTTTTTGTTGAGGTTTCGGACGAGCGGGTCGAAATGAGCCTTTCAATTGACCCGTTGGAATTTTAAATGAGTAAAAAGTACAGAAATTGAGGTTTTGCAATATAATTTTGTTGAAAAGCTTCTAATCAATTATTTGAACTCCTAATATTTGAATAAAACATTTTTGCGGTCCTTTTTGTAGAGGTTTCGAACGAGCAGGTCGAAATGGGCCTTTCAATGGACCCGTTGGAATTTTAACTGAGTAAAAAGTACAGAAATTGAGGTTTTGCAATATAATTGTGTTGAAAAGCTCCTAATCAATTATTTGAACTCCTAATATTTAATTAAAACTTGTTTTGCGGTCCTTTTTGTAGAGGTTTCGGACGAGCAGGTCTAAATGGGCCTTTCAATGGACCCGTTGGAATTTTAACTGAGTAAAAAGTACAGAAATTGCGGTTTTGCAATATAATTGTGTTAAAAAGCTCCTAATAAATTACATGAATTCCTAAAATTTGATTAAAACTTGTTTTGCAGTGCTTTTTGTAGAGGTTTCGGACGAGCGGGTCGAAATGGGCCTTTCAATGGACCCATAGGAATTTTAACTGAGTAAAAAGTACAGAAATTGCAGTTTTGCAATATAATTGTGTTGAAAAGCTCCTAATCAATTACATGAATTCCTAAAATTTAATTAAAACTTGTTTTGCAGTCCTTTTTGTTGAGGTTTCGGACGAGCGGGTCGAAATGAGCCTTTCAATTGACCCGTTGGAATTTTAAATGAGTAAAAAGTACAGAAATTGAGGTTTTGCAATATAATTTTGTTGAAAAGCTTCTAATCAATTATTTGAACTCCTAATATTTGAATAAAACATTTTTGCGGTCCTTTTTGTAGAGGTTTCAGACGAGCAGGTCTAAATGGGCCTTTCAATGGACCCGTTGGAATTTTAACTGAGTAAAATGTACAGAAATTGAGGTTTTGCTATATAATTGTGTAGAAAAGCTCCTAATCAATTACATGAACTCCTAAAATTTGATTAAAACTTGTTTTGCAGTCCTTTTTGTAGAGGTTTCGGACGAGCGGGTCGAAATGTGCCTTTCAATGGACCCGTTGGAATTTTAACTGAGTAAAAAGTACAGAAATTGAGGTTTTGCAATATATTTCTGTTGAAAAGCTCCTAATCAATTACATGAAATTCTAAAATTTGATTAAAACTTGTTTTGCAGTTCTTTTTGTAGAGGTTTCGGACTAGCGAATCGAAATGGGCCTTTCAATGAACCCGTTGGAATTTTAACTGCGTAAAAAGTACAGAAATTGAGGTTTTGCAATATAATTGTGTTGAAAAGCTCCTAATCAATTATTTGAACTCCTAATATTTCAATAAAACATTTTTGCGGTCCTTTTTGTAGAGGTTTCGGACAAGCAGGTCTAAATGGGCCTTTCAATGGACCCGTTGGAATTTTAACTGAGTAAAAAGTACAGAAATTGAGGTTTTGCAATGTAATTGTGTTGAAAAGCTTCTAATCAATTACATGAACTCCTAAAATTTGATTAAAACTTGTTTTGCGATCCTTTTTGTAGAGGTTTCGGACGAGCGGGTCGAAATGGGCCTTTCAATGGACCTGTTGGAATTTTAAATGAGTAAAAAGTACAGAAATTGAGGTTTTGCAATATAATTGTGTTGAAAAGCTTCTAATCAATTATTTGAACTCCTAATATTTGAATGAACCATTTTTGCGGTCCTTTTTGTAGAGGTTTCAGACGAGCAGGTCTAAATGGGCCTTTCAATGGACCCGTTGGAATTTTAACTGAGTAAAAAGTACAGAAATTTAGGTTTTGCAATATAATTGTGTTGAAATGCTCCTAATCAATGATTTGAACTCCTAATATTTCAATAAAAAATTTTTGCGGTCCTTTTTGTAGAGGTTTCGGACAAGCAGGTCTAAATGGGCCTTTCAATGGACCCGTTGGAATTTTAACTGAGTAAAAAGTACATAAATTGAGGTTTTGCAATGTAATTGTGTTGAAAAGCTTCTAATCAATTACATGAACTCCTCAAATTTGATTTAAACTTGTTTTACGATCCTTTTTGTAGAGGTTTCGGACGAGCGGGTCGAAATGGGCCTTTCAATGGACCCGTTGGAATTTTAAATGAGTAAAAAGTACAGAAATTGAGGTTTTGCAATATAATTGTGTTGAAAAGCTCCTAATCAATTATTTGAACTGCTAATATTTGAATAAAACTTTTTTGCGGTCCTTTTTGTAGAGGTTTCGGACGAGCAGGTCTAAATGGGCCTTTCAATGGACCCGTTGGAATTGTAACTGAGTAAAAAGTACATAAATTGAGGTTTTGCAATATAATTGTGTTGAAAAGATCCTAATCAATTGCATGAATTCCTAAAATTTGATTAAAACTTGTTTTGTAGTCCTTTTTGTAAAGGTTTCGGACGAGCGGGTCGAAATGGGCCTTTCAATGGACCCGTTGGAATTTTAACTGAGTAAAAAGTACAAAAATTGCGGTTTTACAATATAATTGTGTTGAAAAGCTCCTAATCAATTATTTGAACTCCTAATATTTGATTAAAACTTGTTTTACGATCCTTTTTGTAGAGGTTTCGGACGAGCAGGTCTAAATGGGCCTTTCAATGGACCCGTTGGAATTTTAACTGAGTAAAACGTACAGAAATTGCGGTTTTGCAATATAATTGTGTTGAAAAGCTCCTAATAAATTACATGAATTCCTAAATTTTGATTAAAACTTGTTTTGTAGTCCTTTTTGTAGAGGTTTCGGACGAGCGGGTCGAAATGAGCCTTTCAATGGACCCGTTGAAATTTTAACTAAGTAAAAAGTACAGAAATTGAGGTTTTGCAATATAATTGTGTTGAAAAGCTCCTAATCAATTACATGAATTCCTGAAATTTGATTAAAACTTGTTTTGCAGTCCATTTTTGTGGAGGTTTCGGACGAGCGGGTCGAAAAGGGCCTTTCAATGAACCCGTTGGAATTTTAACTGAGTAAAAAGTACAGAAATTGAGGTTTTGCAATATAATTGTGTTGAAAAGCTCCTAATAAATTACATGAACTCCTAAAAATTGATTAAAACTTGTTTTGCAGTCCTTTTTGTAGAGGTTTCGGACGAGCGGGTCGAAATGGGCCTTTCAATGGACCCGTTGGAATTTTAAATGAGTAAAAAGTACAGAAATTGAGGTTTTGCAATATAATTGTGTTGAAAAGCTCCTAATCAATTATTTGAACTCCTAATATTTGAATAAAACATTTTTGCGGTCCTTTTTGTAGAGGTTTCGGACGAGCAGGTCTAAATGGGCCTTTCAATGGACCCGTTGGAATTTTAACTGAGTAAAAAGTACAGAAATTGAGGTTTTGCAATGTAATTGTGTTGAAAAGCTTCTAATCAATTACATGAACTCCTAAAATTTGATTAAAACTTGTTTTGCGATCCTTTTTGTAGAGGTTTCGGACGAGCGGGTCGAAATGGGCCTTTCAATGGACCCGTTGGAATTTTAAATGAGTAAAAAGTACAGAAATTGAGGTTTTGCAATATAATTGTGTTGAAAAGCTTCTAATCAATTATTTGAACTCCTAATATTTGAATAAACCATTTTTGCGGTCCTTTTTGTAGAGGTTTCAGACGAGCAGGTCTAAATGGGCCTTTCAATGGACCCGTTGGAATTTTAACTGAGTAAAAAGTACAGAAATTTAGGTTTTGCAATATAATTGTGTTGAAAAGCTCCTAATCAATGATTTGAACTCCTAATATTTCAATAAAACATTTTTGCGGTCCTTTTTGTAGAGGTTTCGGACAAGCAGGTCTAAATGGGCCTTTCAATGGACCCGTTGGAATTTTAAATGAGTAAAAAGTACATAAATTGAGGTTTTGCAATGTAATTGTGTTGAAAAGCTTCTAATCAATTACATGAACCCCTAAAATTTGATTTAAACTTGTTTTACGATCCTTTTTGTAGAGGTTTCGGATGAGCGGGTCGAAATGGGCCTTTCAATGGACCTGTTGGAATTTTAAATGAGTAAAAAGTACAGAAATTGAGGTTTTGCAATATAATTGTGTTGAAAAGCTCCTAATCAATTATTTGAACTCCTAATATTTGAATAAAACTTTTTTGCGGTCCTTTTTGTAGAGGTTTCGGACGAGCAGGTCTAAATGGGCCTTTCAATGGACCCGTTGGAATTGTAACTGAGTAAAAAGTACAGAAATTGAGGTTTTGCAATATAATTGTGTTGAAAAGATCCTAATCAATTGCATGAATTCCTAAAATTTGATTAAAACTTGTTTTGTAGTCCTTTTTGTAAAGGTTTCGGACGAGCGGGTCGAAATGGGCCTTTCAATGGACCCGTTGGAATTTTAACTGAGTAAAAAGTACAAAAATTGCGGTTTCGCAATATAATTGTGTTGAAAAGCTCCTAATCAATTATTTGAACTCCTAATATTTGATTAAAACTTGTTTTGCGGTCCTTTTTGTAGAGGTTTCGGACGAGCAGGTCTAAATGGGCCTTTCAATGGACCCGTTGGAATTGTAACTGAGTAAAAAGTACAGAAATTGAGGTTTTGCAATATAATTGTGTTGAAAAGATCCTAGTCAATTGCATGAATTCCTAAAATTTGATTAAAACTTGTTTTGTAGTCCTTTTTGTAAAGGTTTTGGAGGAGCGGGTCGAAATGGGCCTTTCAATGGACCCGTTGGAATTTTAACTGAGTAAAAAGTACAAAAATTGCGGTTTTGCAATATAATTGTGTTGAAAAGCTCCTAATCAATTATTTGAACTCCTAATATTTGATTAAAACTTGTTTTGCGGTCCTTTTTGTAGAGGTTTCGGACGAGCAGGTCTAAATGGGCCTTTCAATGGACCCGTTGGAATTTTAACTGAGTAAAACGTACAGAAATTGCGGTTTTGCAATATAATTGTGTTGAAAAGCTCCTAATAAATTACATGAATTCCTAAATTTTGATTAAAACTTGTTTTGCAGTCCATTTTTGTAGAGGTTTCGGACGAGCGGGTCGAAAAGGGCCTTTCAATGAACCCGTTGGAATTTTAACTGAGTAAAAAGTACAGAAATTGAGGTTTTGCAATATAATTGTGTTGAAAAGCTCCTAATAAATTACATGAACTCCTAAAAAATGATTAAAACTTGTTTTGCAGTCCTTTTTGTAGAGGTTTCGGACGAGCGGGTCGAAATGGGCCTTTCAATGGACCCGTTGGAATTTTAAATGAGTAAAAAGTACAGAAATTGAGGTTTTGCAATATAATTGTGTTGAAAAGCTCCTAATCAATTATTTGAACTCCTAATATTTGAATAAAACATTTTTGCGGTCCTTTTTGTAGAGGTTTCGGACGAGCAGGTCTAAATGGGCCTTTCAATGGACCCGTTGGAATTTTAACTGAGTAAAAAGTACAGAAATTGAGGTTTTGCAATGTAATTGTGTTGAAAAGCTTCTAATCAATTACATGAACTCCTAAAATTTGATTAAAACTTGTTTTGCGATCCTTTTTGTAGAGGTTTCGGACGAGCGGGTCGAAATGGGCCTTTCAATGGACCCGTTGGAATTTTAAATGAGTAAAAAGTACAGAAATTGAGGTTTTGCAATATAATTGTGTTGAAAAGCTTCTAATCAATTATTTGAACTCCTAATATTTGAATAAACCATTTTTGCGGTCCTTTTTGTAGAGGTTTCAGACGAGCAGGTCTAAATGGGCCTTTCAATGGACCCGTTGGAATTTTAACTGAGTAAAAAGTACAGAAATTTAGGTTTTGCAATATAATTGTGTTGAAAAGCTCCTAATCAATGATTTGAACTCCTAATGTTTCAATAAAACATTTTTGCGGTCCTTTTTGTAGAGGTTTCGGACAAGCAGGTCTAAATGGGCCTTTCAATGGACCCGTTGGAATTTTAACTGAGTAAAAAGTACATAAATTGAGGTTTTGCAATGTAATTGTGTTGAAAAGCTTCTAATAAATTACATGAACTCCTAAAATTTGATTTAAACTTGTTTTACGATCCTTTTTGTAGAGGTTTCGGACGAGCGGGTCGAAATGGGCCTTTCAATGGACCCGTTGGAATTTTAAATGAGTAAAAAGTACAGAAATTGAGGTTTTGCAATATAATTGTGTTGAAAAGCTCCTAATCAATTATTTGAACTGCTAATATTTGAATAAAACTTTTTTGCGGTCCTTTTTGTAGAGGTTTCGGACGAGCAGGTCTAAATGGGCCTTTCAATGGACCCGTTGGAATTGTAACTGAGTAAAAAGTACAGAAATTGAGGTTTTGCAATATAATTGTGTTGAAAAGATCCTAATCAATTGCATGAATTCCTAAAATTTGATTAAAACTTGTTTTGTAGTCCTTTTTGTAATGGTTTCGGACGAGCGGGTCGAAATGGGCCTTTCAATGGACCCGTTGGAATTTTAAATGAGTAAAAAGTACAGAAATTGAGGTTTTGCAATATAATTGTGTTGAAAAGCTTCTAATCAATTATTTGAACTCCTAATATTTGAATAAACCATTTTTGGGGTCCTTTTTGTACAGGTTTCAGACGAGCAGGTCTAAATGGGCCTTTCAATGGACCCGTTGGAATTTTAACTGAGTAAAAAGTACAGAAATTTAGGTTTTGCAATATAATTGTGTTGAAAAGCTCCTAATCAATGATTTGAACTCCTAATATTTCAATAAAACATTTTTGCGGTCCTTTTTGTAGAGGTTTCGGACGAGCGGGTCGAAAAGGGCCTTTCAATGAACCCGTTGGAATTTTAACTAAGTAAAAAGTATAGAAATTGAGGTTTTGCAATATAATTGTGTTGAAAAGCTCCTAATCAATTACATGAACTCCTAAAATTTGATTAAAACTTGTTTTGCGATCCTTTTTGTAGAGGTTTCGGACGAGCGGGTCGAAAAGGGCCTTTCAATGGACCCGTTGGAATTTTAAATGAGTAAAAAGTACAGAAATTGAGGTTTTGCAATGTAATTGTGTTGAAAAGCTTCTAATCAATTACATGAACTCCTAAAATTTGATTAAAACTTGTTTTGCGATCCTTTTTGTAGAGGTTTCGGACGAGCGGGTCGAAATGGGCCTTTCAATGGACCCGTTGGAATTTTAAATGAGTAAAAAGTACAGAAATTGAGGTTTTGCAATATAATTGTGTTGAAAAGCTTCTAATCAATTATTTGAACTCCTAATATTTGAATAAACCATTTTTGCGGTCCTTTTTGTAGAGGTTTCAGACGAGCAGGTCTAAATGGGCCTTTCAATGGACCCGTTGGAATATTAACTGAGTAAAAAGTACAGAAATTTAGGTTTTGCAATATAATTGTGTTGAAAAGCTCCTAATCAATGATTTGAACTCCTAATGTTTCAATAAAACATTTTTGCGGTCCTTTTTGTAGAGGTTTCGGACGAGCAGGTCTAAATGGGCCTTTCAATGGACCCGTTGGAATTTTAACTGAGTAAAAAGTACATAAATTGAGGTTTTGCAATGTAATTGTGTTGAAAAGCTTCTAATCAATTACATGAACTCCTAAAATTTGATTTAAACTTGTTTTACGATCCTTTTTGTAGAGGTTTCGGACGAGCGGGTCGAAATGGGCCTTTCAATGGACCCGTTGGAATTTTAAATGAGTAAAAAGTACAGAAATTGAGGTTTTGCAATATAATTGTGTTGAAAAGCTCCTAATCAATTATTTGAACTGCTAATATTTGAATAAAACTTTTTTGCGGTCCTTTTTGTAGAGGTTTCGGACGAGCAGGTCTAAATGGGCCTTTCAATGGACCCGTTGGAATTGTAACTGAGTAAAAAGTACAGAAATTGAGGTTTTGCAATATAATTGTGTTGAAAAGATCCTAATCAATTGCATGAATTCCTAAAATTTGATTAAAACTTGTTTTGTAGTCCTTTTTGTAATGGTTTCGGACGAGCGGGTCGAAATGGGCCTTTCAATGGACCCGTTGGAATTTTAAATGAGTAAAAAGTACAGAAATTGAGGTTTTGCAATATAATTGTGTTGAAAAGCTTCTAATCAATTATTTGAACTCCTAATATTTGAATAAACCATTTTTGCGGTCCTTTTTGTAGAGGTTTCAGACGAGCAGGTCTAAATGGGCCTTTCAATGGACCCGTTGGAATTTTAACTGAGTAAAAAGTACAGAAATTTAGGTTTTGCAATATAATTGTGTTGAAAAGCTCCTAATCAATGATTTGAACTCCTAATATTTCAATAAAACATTTTTGCGGTCCTTTTTGTAGAGGTTTCGGACGAGCGGGTCGAAAAGGGCCTTTCAATGAACCCGTTGGAATTTTAACTAAGTAAAAAGTACAGAAATTGAGGTTTTGCAATGTAATTGTGTTGAAAAGCTTCTAATCAATTACATGAACTCCTAAAATTTGATTAAAACTTGTTTTGCGATCCTTTTTGTAGAGGTTTCGGACGAGCGGGTCGAAATGGGCCTTTCAATGGACCCGTTGGAATTTTAAATGAGTAAAAAGTACAGAAATTGAGGTTTTGCAATGTAATTGTGTTGAAAAGCTTCTAATCAATTACATGAACTCCTAAAATTTGATTTAAACTTGTTTTACGATCCTTTTTGTAGAGGTTTCGGACGAGCGGGTCGAAATGGGCCTTTCAATGGACCCGTTGGAATTTTAAATGAGTAAAAAGTACAGAAATTGAGGTTTTGCAATATAATTGTGTTGAAAAGCTCCTAATCAATTATTTGAACTGCTAATATTTGAATAAAACTTTTTTGCGGTCCTTTTTGTAGAGGTTTCGGACGAGCAGGTCTAAATGGGCCTTTCAATGGACCCGTTGGAATTGTAACTGAGTAAAAAGTACAGAAATTGAGGTTTTGCAATATAATTGTGTTGAAAAGATCCTAATAAATTACATGAATTCCTAAATTTTGATTAAAACTTGTTTTGTAGTCCTTTTTGTAAAGGTTTCGGACGAGCGGGTCGAAATGGGCCTTTCAATGGACCCGTTGGAATTTTAACTGAGTAAAAAGTACAAAAATTGCGGTTTTGCAATATAATTGTGTTGAAAAGCTCCTAATAAATTACATGAACTCCTAAAAATTGATTAAAACTTGTTTTGCAGTCCTTTTTGTAGAGGTTTAGGACGAGCGGGTCGAAATGGGCCTTTCAATGGACCCGTTGGAATTTTAAATGAGTAAAAAGTACAGAAATTGAGGTTTTGCAATATAATTGTGTTGAAAAGCTCCTAATCAATTATTTGAACTCCTAATATTTGAATAAAACATTTTTGCGGTCCTTTTTGTAGAGGTTTCGGACGAGCAGGTCTAAATGGGCCTTTCAATGGACCCGTTGGAATTTTAACTGAGTAAAAAGTACAGAAATTGAGGTTTTGCAATGTAATTGTGTTGAAAAGCTTCTAATCAATTACATGAACTCCTAAAATTTGATTAAAACTTGTTTTGCGATCCTTTTTGTAGAGGTTTCGGACGAGCGGGTCGAAATGGGCCTTTCAATGGACCCGTTGGAATTTTAAATGAGTAAAATGTACAGAAATTGAGGTTTTGCAATATAATTGTGTTGAAAAGCTTCTAATCAATTATTTGAACTCCTAATATTTGAATAAACCATTTTTGCGGTCCATTTTGTAGAGGTTTCAGACGAGCAGGTCTAAATGGGCCTTTCAATGGACCCGTTGGAATTTTAACTGAGTAAAAAGTACAGAAATTTAGGTTTTGCAATATAATTGTGTTGAAAAGCTCCTAATCAATGATTTGAACTCCTAATATTTCAATAAAACATTTTTGCGGTCCTTTTTGTAGAGGTTTCGGAAAAGCAGGTCTAAATGGGCCTTTCAATAGACCCGTTGGAATTTTAACTGAGTAAAAAGTACATAAATTGAGGTTTTGCAATGTAATTGTGTTGAAAAGCTTCTAATCAATTACATGAACTCCTAAAATTTGATTTAAACTTGTTTTACGATCCTTTTTGTAGAGGTTTCGGACGAGCGGGTCGAAATGGGCCTTTCAATGGACCCGTTGGAATTTTAAATGAGTAAAAAGTACAGAAATTGAGGTTTTGCAATATAATTGTGTTGAAAAGCTCCTAATCAATTATTTGAACTGCTAATATTTGAATAAAACTTTTTTGCGGTCCTTTTTGTAGAGGTTTCGGACGAGCAGGTCTAAATGGGCCTTTTAATGGACCCGTTGGAATTGTAACTGAGTAAAAAGTACAGAAATTGAGGTTTTGCAATATAATTGTGTTGAAAAGATCCTAATCAATTGCATGAATTCCTAAAATTTGATTAAAACTTGTTTTGTAGTCCTTTTTGTAAAGGTTTCGGACGAGCGGGTCGAAATGGGCCTTTCAATGGACCCGTTGGAATTTTAACTGAGTAAAAAGTACAAAAATTGCGGTTTTGCAATATAATTGTGTTGAAAAGCTCCTAATCAATTATTTGAACTCCTAATATTTGATTAAAACTTGTTTTGCGGTCCTTTTTGTAGAGGTTTCGGACGAGCAGGTCTAAATGGGCCTTTCAATGGACCCGTTGGAATTTTAACTGAGTAAAACGTACAGAGATTGCGGTTTTGCAATATAATTGTGTTGAAAAGCTCCTAATAAATTACATGAATTCCTAAATTTTGATTAAAACTTGTTTTGTAGTCCTTTTTGTAGAGGTTTCGGACGAGCGGGTCGAAATGAGCCTTTCAATGGACCCGTTGAAATTTTAACTAAGTAAAAAGTACAGAAATTGAGGTTTTGCAATATAATTGTGTTGAAAAGCTCCTAATCAATTACATGAATTCCTGAAATTTGATTAAAACTTGTTTTGCAGTCCATTTTTGTAGAAGTTTCGGACGAGCGGGTCGAAAAGGGCCTTTCAATGAACCCGTTGGAATTTTAACTGAGTAAAAAGTACAGAAATTGAGGTTTTGCAATATAATTGTGTTGAAAAGCTCCTAATAAATTACATGAACTCCTAAAAATTGATTAAAACTTGTTTTGCAGTCCTTTTTGTAGAGGTTTCGGACGAGCGGGTCGAAATGGGCCTTTCAATGGACCCGTTGGAATTTTAAATGAGTAAAAAGTACAGAAATTGAGGTTTTGCAATATAATTGTGTTGAAAAGCTCCTAATCAATTATTTGAACTCCTAATATTTGAATAAAACATTTTTGCGGTCCTTTTTGTAGAGGTTTCGGACGAGCAGGTCTAAATGGGCCTTTCAATGGACCCGTTGGAATTCTAACTGAGTAAAAAGTACAAAAATTGAGGTTTTGCAATCTAATTGTGTTGAAAAGCTTCTAATCAATTACATGAACTCCTAAAATTTGATTAAAACTTGTTTTGCAGTCCTTTTGTAGAGGTTTCGGACGAGCGGGTCGAAATGGGCCTTTCAATGGACCCGTTGGAATTTTAAATCAGTAAAAAGTATAGAAATTGAGGTTTTGCAATATAATTGTGTTAAAAAGCTCCTAATCAATTATTTGAACTCCTAATATTTGAATAAAACATTTTTGCGGTCCTTTTTGTACAGGTTCGGACGAGCAGGTCTAAATGGGCCTTTCAATGGACCCGTTGGAATTTTAACTGAGTAAAAAGTACAGAAATTGAGGTTTTTCAATATAATTGTGTTGAAAAGCTCCTAATCAATTACATGAACTCCTAAAATTTGATTAAAACTTGTTTTGCAGTCCTTTTTGTAGAGGTTTCGGACGAGCGGGTCGAAATGGGCCTTTCAATGGACCCGTTGGAATTTTAAATGAGTAAAAAGTACAGAAATTGAGGTTTTGCAATATAATTGTGTTGAAAAACTCCTAATCAATTATTTGAACTCCTAATATTTGAATAAAACTTTTTGCGCTCCTTTTTGTACAGGTTTCGGACGAGCAAATCTAAATGGGCCTTTCAATGGACCCGTTGGAATTTTAACTGAGTAAAAAGTACAGAAATTGAGGTTTTCCAATATAGTTGTGTTGAAAAGCTCCTAATCAATTACATGAATTCCTAATATTTGATTAAAACTTGTTTTGTAGTCCTTTTTGTAGAGGTTTCGGACGAGCGGGTCGAAATGGGCCTTTCAATGGACCCGTTGGAATTTTAACTGAGTAAAAAGTACAGAAATTGAGGTTTTGCAATATAATTGTGTTGAAAAGCTCCTAATCAATTATTTTAACTCCTAATATTTGAATAAAACATTTTTGCAGTCCTTTTTGTAGAGGTTTCGGACGAGCAGGTCGAAATGGGCCTTTCAATGGACCCGTTGGAATTTTAACTGAGTAAAAAGTACAGAAATTGAGGTTTTGCAATATAATTGTGTTGAAAAGCTCCTAATAAATTACATGAACTCCTAAAAATTGATTAAAACTTGTTTTGCAGTCCTTTTTGTAGAGGTTTCGGACGAGCGGGTCGAAATGGGCCTTTCAATGGACCCGTTGGAATTTTAAATGAGTAAAAAGTACAGAAATTGAGGTTTTGCAATATAATTGTGTTGAAAAGCTCCTAATCAATTATTTGAACTCCTAATATTTGAATAAAACATTTTTGTGGTCCTTTTTGTAGAGGTTTCGGACGAGCAGGTCTAAATGGGCCTTTCAATGGACCCGTTGGAATTTTAACTGAGTAAAAAGTACAGAAATTGAGGTTTTGCAATCTAATTGTGTTGAAAAGCTTCTAATCAATTACATGAACTCCTAAAATTTGATTAAAACTTGTTTTGCAGTCCTTTTGTAGAGGTTTCGGACGAGCGGGTCGAAATGGGCCTTTCAATGGACCCGTTGGAATTTTAAATCAGTAAAAAGTATAGAAATTGAGGTTTTGCAATATAATTGTGTTAAAAAGCTCCTAATCAATTATTTGAACTCCTAATATTTGAATAAAACATTTTTGCGGCCTTTTTGTACAGGTTCGGACGAGCAGGTCTAAATGGGCCTTTCAATGGACCCGTTGGAATTTTAACTGAGTAAAAAGTACAGAAATTGAGGTTTTTCAATATAATTGTGTTGAAAAGCTCCTAATCAATTACATGAACTCCTAAAATTTGATTAAAACTTGTTTTGCAGTCCTTTTTGTAGAGGTTTCGGACGAGCGGGTCGAAATGGGCCTTTCAATGGACCCGTTGGAATTTTAACTGAGTAAAAAGTACAGAAATTGAGGTTTTGCAATATAATTGTGTTGAAAAGCTCCTAATCAATTATTTGAACTCCTAATATTTGAATAAAACATTTTTGCAGTCCTTTTTGTAGAGGTTTCGGACGAGCAGGTCGAAATGGGCCTTTCAATGGACCCGTTGGAATTTTAACTGAGTAAAAAGTACAGAAATTGAGGTTTTGCAATATAATTGTGTTGAAAAGCTCCTAATAAATTACATGAACTCCTAAAAATTGATTAAAACTTGTTTTGCAGTCCTTTTTGTAGAGGTTTCGGACGAGCGGGTCGAAATGGGCCTTTCAATGGACCCGTTGGAATTTTAAATGAGTAAAAAGTACAGAAATTGAGGTTTTGCAATATAATTGTGTTGAAAAGCTCCTAATCAATTATTTGAACTCCTAATATTTGAATAAAACATTTTTGCGGTCCTTTTTGTAGAGGTTTCGGACGAGCAGGTCTAAATGGGCCTTTCAATGGACCCGTTGGAATTTTAACTGAGTAAAAAGTACAGAAATTGAGGTTTTGCAATCTAATTGTGTTGAAAAGCTTCTAACCAATTACATGAACTCCTAAAATTTGATTAAAACTTGTTTTGCAGTCCTTTTGTAGAGGTTTCGGACGAGCGGGTCGAAATGGGCCTTTCAATGGACCCGTTGGAATTTTAAATCAGTAAAAAGTATAGAAATTGAGGTTTTGCAATATAATTGTGTTAAAAAGCTCCTAATCAATTATTTGAACTCCTAATATTTGAATAAAACATTTTTGCGGTCCTTTTTGTACAGGTTCGGACGAGCAGGTCTAAATGGGCCTTTCAATGGACCCGTTGGAATTTTAACTGAGTAAAAAGTACAGAAATTGAGGTTTTTCAATATAATTGTGTTGAAAAGCTCCTAATCAATTACATGAACTCCTAAAATTTGATTAAAACTTGTTTTGCAATCCTTTTTGTAGAGGTTTCGGACGAGCGGGTCGAAATGGGCCTTTCAATGGACCCGTTGGAATTTTAACTGAGTAAAAAGTACAGAAATTGAGGTTTTGCAATATAATTGTGTTGAAAAGCTCCTAATCAATTATTGAAAACTCCTAATATTTAATTAAAACTTGTTTTGCGGTCCTTTTTGTAGAGGTTTCGGACGAGCAGGTCTAAATGGGCCTTTCAATGGACCCGTTGGAATTTTAACTGAGTAAAAAGTACAGAAATTGAGGTTTTGCAATATAATTGTGTTGAAAAGCTCCTAATCAATTACATGAACTCCTAAAATATGATTAAAACTTGTTTTGCAGTCCTTTTTGAAAAGGTTTCGGACGAGCGGGTCGAAATGGGCCTTTCAATGGACCCGTTGGAATTTTAAATGAGTAAAAAGTACAGAAATTGAGGTTTTGCAATATAATTGTGTTGAAAAGCTCCTAATCAATTATTTGAACTCCTAATATTTCAATAAAACATTTTTGCGGTCCTTTTTGTAGAGGTTTCGGACAAGCAGGTCTAAATGGGCCTTTCAATGGACCCGTTGGAATTTTAACTGAGTAAAAAGTACAGAAATTGAGGTTTTGCAATGTAATTGTGTTGAAAAGCTTCTAATCAATTACATGAACTCCTAAAATTTGATAAAAACTTGTTTTGCGATCCTTTTTGTAGAGGTTTCGGACGAGCGGGTCGAAATGGGCCTTTCAATGGACCCGTTGGAATTTTAAATGAGTAAAAAGTACAGAAATTGAGGTTTTGCAATATAATTGTGTTGAAAAGCTTCTAATCAATTATTTGAACTCCTAATATTTGAATAAACCATTTTTGCGGTCCTTTTTGTAGAGGTTTCAGACGAGCAGGTCTAAATGGGCCTTTCAATGGACCCGTTGGAATTTTAACTGAGTAAAAAGTACAGAAATTTAGGTTTTGCAATATAATTGTGTTGAAAAGCTCCTAATCAATTATTTGAACTCCTAATATTTCAATAAAACATTTTTGCGGTCCTTTTTGTAGAGGTTTCGGACAAGCAGGTCTAAATGGGCCTTTCAATGGACCCGTTGGAATTTTAACTGAGTAAAAAGTACATAAATTGAGGTTTTGCAATGTAATTGTGTTGAAAAGCTTCTAATCAATTACATGAACTCCTAAAATTTGATTTAAACTTGTTTTACGATCCTTTTTGTAGAGGTTTCGGACGAGCGGGTCGAAATGGGCCTTTCAATGGATCCGTTGGAATTTTAAATGAGTAAAAAGTACAGAAATTGAGGTTTTGCAATATAATTGTGTTGAAAAGCTCCTAATCAATTATTTGAACTGCTAATATTTGAATAAAACTTTTTTGCGGTCCTTTTTGTAGAGGTTTCGGACGAGCAGGTCTAAATGGGCCTTTCAATGGACCCGTTGGAATTGTAACTGAGTAAAAAGTACAGAAATTGAGGTTTTGCAATATAATTGTGTTGAAAAGATCCTAATCAATTGCATGAATTCCTAAAATTTGATTAAAACTTGTTTTGTAGTCCTTTTTGTAGAGGTTTCGGACGAGCGGGTCGAAATGGGCCTTTCAATGGACCCGTTGGAATTTTAACTGAGTAAAAAGTACAAAAATTGCGGTTTTGCAATATAATTGTGTTGAAAAGATCCTAATCAATTATTTGAACTCCTAATATTTGATTAAAACTTGTTTTGCGGTCCTTTTTGTAGAGGTTTCGGACGAGCAGGTCTAAATGGGCCTTTCAATGGACCCGTTGGAATTTTAACTGAGTAAAACGTATAGAAATTGCGGTTTTGCAATATAATTGTGTTGAAAAGCTCCTAATAAATTACATGAATTCCTAAATTTTGATTAAAACTTGTTTTGCAGTCCTTTTTGTAGAGGTTTCGGACGAGCGGGTCGAAATGAGCCTTTCAATGGACCCGTTGAAATTTTAACTAAGTAAAAAGTACAGAAATTTAGGTTTTGCAATATAATTGTGTTGAAAAGCTCCTAATCAATTACATGAATTCCTGAAATTTGATTAAAACTTGTTTTGCAGTCCATTTTTGTAGAGGTTTCGGACGAGCGGGTCGAAAAGGGCCTTTCAATGAACCCGTTGGAATTTTAACTGAGTAAAAAGTACAGAAATTGAGGTTTTGCAATATAATTGTGTTGAAAAGCTCCTAATAAATTACATGAACTCCTAAAATTTGATTAAAACTTGTTTTGCAGTCCTTTTTGTAGAGGTTTCGGACGAGCGGGTCGAAATGGGCCTATCAATGGACCCGTTGGAATTTTAAATGAATAAAAAGTACAGAAATTGAGGTTTTGCAATATAATTGTGTTGAAAAGCTCCTAATCAATTATTTGAACTCCTAATATTTGAATAAAACATTTTTGCGGTCCTTTTTGTAGAGGTTTCGGACGAGCAGGTCTAAATGGGCCTTTCAATGGACCCGTTGGAATTTTAACTGAGTAAAAAGTACAGAAACTAAGGTTTTGCAATCTAATTGTGTTGAAAAGCTCCTAATCAATTACACTAACTCCTAAAATTTGATTAAAACTTGTTTTGCAGTCCTTTTGTAGAGGTTTCGGACGAGCGGGTCGAAATGGGCCTTTCAATGGACCCGTTGGAATTTTAAATCAGTAAAAAGTATAGAAATTGAGGTTTTCAATATAATTGTGTTAAAAAGCTCCTAATCAATTATTTGAACTCCTAATATTTGAATAAAACATTTTTGCGGTCCTTTTTGTACAGGTTCGGACGAGCAGGTCTAAATGGGCCTTTCAATGGACCCGTTGGAATTTTAACTGAGTAAAAAGTACAGAAATTGAGGTTTTTCAATATAATTGTGTTGAAAAGCTCCTAATCAATTACATGAACTCCTAAAATTTGATTAAAACTTGTTTTGCAGTCCTTTTTGTAGAGGTTTCGGACGAGCGGGTCGAAATGGGCCTTTCAATGGACCCGTTGGAATTTTAAATGAGTAAAAAGTACAGAAATTGAGGTTTTGCAATATAATTGTGTTGAAAAACTCCTAATCAATTATTTGAACTCCTAATATTTGAATAAAACTTTTTGCGCTCCTTTTTGTACAGGTTTCGGACGAGCAAATCTAAATGGGCCTTTCAATGGACCCGTTGGAATTTTAACTGAGTAAAAAGTACAGAAATTGAGGTTTTCCAATATAGTTGTGTTGAAAAGCTCCTAATCAATTACATGAATTCCTAATATTTGATTAAAACTTGTTTTGTAGTCCTTTTTGTAGAGGTTTCGGACGAGCGGGTCGAAATGGGCCTTTCAATGGACCCGTTGGAATTTTAACTGAGTAAAAAGTACAAAAATTGCGGTTTTGCAATATAATTGTGTTGAAAAGCTCCAAATCAATTATATGAACTCCTAAAATTTGATTAAAACTTGTTTTGCAATCCTTTTTGTAGAGGTTTCGGACGAGCGGGTCGAAATGGGCCTTTCAATGGACCCGTTGGAATTTTAACTGAGTAAAAAGTACAGAAATTGAGGTTTTGCAATATAATTGTGTTGAAAAGCTCCTAATCAATTATTTGAACTCCTAATATTTAATTAAAACTTGTTTTGCGGTCCTTTTTGTAGAGGTTTCGGACGAGCAGGTCTAAATGGGCCTTTCAATGGACCCGTTGGAATTTTAACTGAGTAAAAAGTACAGAAATTGAGGTTTTGCAATATAATTGTGTTGAAAAGCTCCTAATCAATTACATGAACTCCTAAAATTTGATTAAAACTTGTTTTGCAGTCCTTTTTGAAGAGGTTTCGGACGAGCGGGTCGAAATGGGCCTTTCAATGGACCCGTTGGAATTTTAAATGAGTAAAAAGTACAGAAATTGAGGTTTTGCAATATAATTGTGTTGAAAAGCTCCTAATCAATTATTTGAACTCCTAATATTTCAATAAAACATTTTTGCGGTCCTTTTTGTAGAGGTTTCGGACAAGCAGGTCTAAATGGGCCTTTCAATGGACCCGTTGGAATTTTAACTGAGTAAAAAGTACATAAATTGAGGTTTTGCAATGTAATTGTGTTGAAAAGCTTCTAATCAATTACATGAACTCCTAAAATTTGATTAAAACTTGTTTTGCGATCCTTTTTGTAGAGGTTTCGGACGAGCGGGTCGAAATGGGCCTTTCAATGGACCCGTTGGAATTTTAAATGAGTAAAAAGTACAGAAATTGAGGTTTTGCAATATAATTGTGTTGAAAAGCTTCTAATCAATTATTTGAACTCCTAATATTTGAATAAACCATTTTTGCGGTCCTTTTTGTAGAGGTTTCAGACGAGCAGGTCTAAATGGGCCTTTCAATGGACCCGTTGGAATTTTAACTGAGTAAAAAGTACAGAAATTTAGGTTTTGCAATATAATTGTGTTGAAAAGCTCCTAATCAATTATTTGAACTCCTAATATTTCAATAAAACATTTTTGCGGTCCTTTTTGTAGAGGTTTCGGACAAGCAGGTCTAAATGGGCCTTTCAATGGACCCGTTGGAATTTTAACTGAGTAAAAAGTACATAAATTGAGGTTTTGCAATGTAATTGTGTTGAAAGGCTTCTAATCAATTACATGAACTCCTAAAATTTGATTTAAACTTGTTTTACGATCCTTTTTGTAGAGGTTTCGGACGAGCGGGTCGAAATGGGCCTTTCAATGGACCCGTTGGAATTTTAAATGAGTAAAAAGTACAGAAATTGAGGTTTTGCAATATAACTGTGTTGAAAAGCTCCTAATCAATTATTTGAACTGCTAATATTTGAATAAAACTTTTTTGCGGTCCTTTTTGTAGAGGTTTCGGACGAGCAGGTCTAAATGGGCCTTCCAATGGACCCGTTGGAATTGTAACTGAGTAAAAAGTATAGAAATTGAGGTTTTGCAATATAATTGTGTTGAAAAGATCCTAATCAATTGCATGAATTCCTAAAATTTGATTAAAACTTGTTTTGTAGTCCTTTTTGTATAGGTTTCGGACGAGCGGGTCGAAATGGGCCTTTCAATGGACCCGTTGGAATTTTAACTGAGTAAAAAGTACAAAAATTGCGGTTTTGCAATATAATTGTGTTGAAAAGCTCCTAATCAATTATTTGAACTCCTAATATTTGATTAAAACTTGTTTTGCGGTCCTTTTTGTAGAGGTTTCGGACGAGCAGGTCTAAATGGGCCTTTCAATGGACCCGTTGGAATTTTAACTGAGTAAAACGTACAGAAATTGCGGTTTTGCAATATAATTGTGGTGAAAAGCTCCTAATAAATTACATGAATTCCTAAATTTTGATTAAAACTTGTTTTGCAGTCCTTTTTGTAGAGGTTTCGGACGAGCGGGTCGAAATGAGCCTTTCAATGGACCCGTTGAAATTTTAACTAAGTAAAAAGTACAGAAATTGAGGTTTTGCAATATAATTGTGTTGAAAAGCTCCTAATCAATTACATGAATTCCTGAAATTTGATTAAAACTTGTTTTGCAGTCCATTTTTGTAGAGGTTTTGGACGAGCGGGTCGAAAAGGGCCTTTCAATGAACCCGTTGGAATTTTAACTGAGTAAAAAGTACAGAAATTGAGGTTTTGCAATATAATTGTGTTGAAAAGCTCCTAATAAATTACATGAACTCCTAAAATTTGATTAAAACTTGTTTTGCAGTCCTTTTTGTAGAGGTTTCGGACGAGCGGGTCGAAATGGGCCTTTCAATGGACCCGTTGGAATTTTAAATGAATAAAAAGTACAGAAATTGAGGTTTTGCAATATAATTGTGTTGAAAAGCTTCTAATCAATTATTTGAACTCCTAATATTTGAATAAAACATTTTTGCGGTCCTTTTTGTAGAGGTTTCGGACGAGCAGGTCTAAATGGGCCTTTCAATGGACCCGTTGGAATTTTAACTGAGTAAAAAGTACAGAAACTAAGGTTTTGCAATCTAATTGTGTTGAAAAGCTCCTAATCAATTACACTAACTCCTAAAATTTGATTAAAACTTGTTTTGCAGTCCTTTTGTAGAGGTTTCGGACGAGCGGGTCGAAATGGGCCTTTCAATGGACCCGTTGGAATTTAAATCAGTAAAAAGTATTGAAATTGAGGTTTTGCAATATAATTGTGTTAAAAAGCTCCTAATCAATTATTTGAACTCCTAATATTTGAATAAAACATTTTTGCGGTCCTTTTTGTACAGGTTCGGACGAGCAGGTCTAAATGGGCCTTTCAATGGACCCGTTGGAATTTTAACTGAGTAAAAAGTACAGAAATTGAGGTTTTTCAATATAATTGTGTTGAAAAGCTCCTAATCAATTACATGAACTCCTAAAATTTGATTAAAACTTGTTTTGCAGTCCTTTTTGTAGAGGTTTCGGACGAGCGGGTCGAAATGGGCCTTTCAATGGACCCGTTGGAATTTTAAATGAGTAAAAAGTACAGAAATTGAGGTTTTGCAATATAATTGTGTTGAAAAACTCCTAATCAATTATTTGAACTCCTAATATTTGAATAAAACTTTTTGCGCTCCTTTTTGTACAGGTTTCGGACGAGCAAATCTAAATGGGCCTTTCAATGGACCCGTTGGAATTTTAACTGAGTAAAAAGTACAGAAATTGAGGTTTTCCAATATAGTAGTGTTGAAAAGCTCCTAATCAATTACATGAATTCCTAATATTTGATTAAAACTTGTTTTGTAGTCCTTTTTGTAGAGGTTTCGGACGAGCGGGTCGAAATGGGCCTTTCAATGGACCCGTTGGAATTTTAACTGAGTAAAAAGTACAAAAATTGCGGTTTTGCAATATAATTGTGTTGAAAAGCTCCTAATCAATTATATGAACTCCTAAAATTTGATTAAAACTTGTTTTACAATCCTTTTTGTAGAGGTTTCGGACGAGCGGGTCGAAATGGGCCTTTCAATGGACCCGTTGGAATTTTAACTGAGTAAAAAGTACAGAAATTGAGATTTTGCAATATAATTGTGTTGAAAAGCTCCTAATCAATTATTTGAACTCCTAATATTTAATTAAAACTTGTTTTGCGGTCCTTTTTGTAGAGGTTTCGGACGAGCAGGTCTAAATGGGCCTTTCAATGGACCCGTTGGAATTTTAACTGAGTAAAAAGTACAGAAATTGAGGTTTTGCAATATAATTGTGTTGAAAAGCTCCTAATAAATTACATGAACTCCTAAAATTTGATTAAAACTTGTTTTGCAGTCCTTTTTGTAGAGGTTTCGGACGAGCGGGTCGAAATGGGCCTTTCAATGGACCCGTTGGAATTTTAAATGAATAAAAAGTACAGAAATTGAGGTTTTGCAATATAATTGTGTTGAAAAGCTTCTAATCAATTATTTGAACTCCTAATATTTCAATAAAACATTTTTGCGGTCCTTTTTGTAGAGGTTTCGGACGAGCAGGTCTAAATGGGCCTTTCAATGGACCCGTTGGAATTTTAACTGAGTAAAAAGTACAGAAACTAAGGTTTTGCAATCTAATTGTGTTGAAAAGCTCCTAATCAATTACACTAACTCCTAAAATTTGATTAAAACTTGTTTTGCAGTCCTTTTTGTAGAGGTTTCGGACGAGCGGGTCGAAATGGGCCTTTCAATGGACCCGTTGGAATTTTAAATGAGTAAAAAGTACAGAAATTGAGGTTTTGCAATATAATTGTGTTGAAAAGCTCCTAATCAATTATATGAACTCCTAAAATTTGATTAAAACTTGTTTTGCAATCCTTTTTGTAGAGGTTTCGGACGAGCGGGTCGAAATGGGCCTTTCAATGGACCCGTTGGAATTTTAACTGAGTAAAAAGTACAGAAATTGAGGTTTTGCAATATAATTGTGTTGAAAAGCTCCTAATCAATTATTTGAACTCCTAATATTTAATTAAAACTTGTTTTGCGGTCCTTTTTGTAGAGGTTTCGGACGAGCAGGTCTAAATGGGTCTTTCAATGGACCCGTTGGAATTTTAACTGAGTAAAAAGTACAGAAATTGAGGTTTTGCAATATAATTGTGTTGAAAAGCTCCTAATCAATTACATGAACTCCTAAAATTTGATTAAAACTTGTTTTGCAGTCCTTTTTGAAGAGGTTTCGGACGAGCGGGTCGAAATGGGCCTTTCAATGGACCCGTTGGAATTTTAAATGAGTAAAAAGTACAGAAATTGAGGTTTTGCAATATAATTGTGTTGAAAAGCTCCTAATCAATTATTTGAACTCCTAATATTTCAATAAAACATTTTTGCGGTCCTTTTTGTAGAGGTTTCGGACAAGCAGGTCTAAATGGGCCTTTCAATGGACCCGTTGGAATTTTAACTGAGTAAAAAGTACATAAATTGAGGTTTTGCAATGTAATTGTGTTGAAAAGCTTCTAATCAATTACATGAACTCCTAAAATTTGATTAAAACTTGTTTTGCGATCCTTTTTGTAGAGGTTTCGGACGAGCGGGTCGAAATGGGCCTTTCAATGGACCCGTTGGAATTTTAAATGAGTAAAAAGTACAGAAATTGAGGTTTTGCAATATAATTGTGTTGAAAAGCTTCTAATCAATTATTTGAACTCCTAATATTTGAATAAACCATTTTTGCGGTCCTTTTTGTAGAGGTTTCAGACGAGCAGGTCTAAATGGGCCTTTCAATGGACCCGTTGGAATTTTAACTGAGTAAAAAGTACAGAAATTTAGGTTTTGCAATATAATTGTGTTGAAAAGCTCCTAATCAATTATTTGAACTCCTAATATTTCAATAAAACATTTTTGCGGTCCTTTTTGTAGAGGTTTCGGACAAGCAGGTCTAAATGGGCCTTTCAATGGACCCGTTGGAATTTTAACTGAGTAAAAAGTACATAAATTGAGGTTTTGCAATGTAATTGTGTTGAAAAGCTTCTAATCAATTACATGAACTCCTAAAATTTGATTTAAACTTGTTTTACGATCCTTTTTGTAGAGGTTTCGGACGAGCGGGTCGAAATGGGCCTTTCAATGGACCCGTTGGAATTTTAAATGAGTAAAAAGTACAGAAATTGAGGTTTTGCAATATAATTGTGTTGAAAAGCTCCTAATCAATTATTTGAACTGCTAATATTTGAATAAAACTTTTTTGCGGTCCTTTTTGTAGAGGTTTCGGACGAGCAGGTCTAAATGGGCCTTCCAATGGACCCGTTGGAATTGTAACTGAGTAAAAAGTACAGAAATTGAGGTTTTGCAATATAATTGTGTTGAAAAGATCCTAATCAATTGCATGAATTCCTAAAATTTGATTAAAACTTGTTTTGTAGTCCTTTTTGTATAGGTTTCGGACGAGCGGGTCGAAATGGGCCTTTCAATGGACCCGTTGGAATTTTAACTGAGTAAAAAGTACAAAAATTGCGGTTTTGCAATATAATTGTGTTGAAAAGCTCCTAATCAATTATTTGAACTCCTAATATTTGATTAAAAGTTGTTTTGCGGTCCTTTTTGTAGAGGTTTCGGACGAGCAGGTCTAAATGGGCCTTTCAATGGACCCGTTGGAATTTTAACTGAGTAAAACGTACAGAAATTGCGGTTTTGCAATATAATTGTGGTGAAAAGCTCCTAATAAATTACATGAATTCCTAAATTTTGATTAAAACTTGTTTTGCAGTCCTTTTTGTAGAGGTTTCGGACGAGCGGGTCGAAATGAGCCTTTCAATGGACCCGTTGAAATTTTAACTAAGTAAAAAGTACAGAAATTGAGGTTTTGCAATATAATTGTGTTGAAAAGCTCCTAATCAATTACATGAATTCCTGAAATTTGATTAAAACTTGTTTTGCAGTCCATTTTTGTAGAGGTTTTGGACGAGCGGGTCGAAAAGGGCCTTTCAATGAACCCGTTGGAATTTTAACTGAGTAAAAAGTACAGAAATTGAGGTTTTGCAATATAATTGTGTTGAAAAGCTCCTAATAAATTACATGAACTCCTAAAATTTGATTAAAACTTGTTTTGCAGTCCTTTTTGTAGAGGTTTCGGACGAGCGGGTCGAAATGGGCCTTTCAATGGACCCGTTGGAATTTTAACTGAGTAAAAAGTACAGAAATTGAGGTTTTGCAATATAATTGTGTTGAAAAGCTCCTAATCAATTATTTGAACTCCTAATATTTAATTAAAACTTGTTTTGCGGTCCTTTTTGTAGAGGTTTCGGACGAGCAGGTCTAAATGGGCCTTTCAATGGACCCGTTGGAATTTTAACTGAGTAAAAAGTACAGAAATTGAGGTTTTGCAATATAATTGTGTTGAAAAGCTTCTAATCAATTACATGAACTCCTAAAATTTGATTAAAACTTGTTTTGCGATCCTTTTTGTAGAGGTTTCGGACGAGCGGGTCGAAATGGGCCTTTCAATGGACCCGTTGGAATTTTAAATGAGTAAAAAGTACAGAAATTGAGGTTTTGCAATATAATTGTGTTGAAAAGCTTCTAATCAATTATTTGAACTCCTAATATTTGAATAAACCATTTTTGCGGTCCTTTTTGTAGAGGTTTCAGACGAGCAGGTCTAAATGGGCCTTTCAATGGACCCGTTGGAATTTTAACTGAGTAAAAAGTACAGAAATTGAGGTTTTGCAATATAATTGTGTTGAAAAGCTCCTAATCAATTATTTGAACTCCTAATATTTCAATAAAACATTTTTGCGGTCCTTTTTGTAGAGGTTTCGGACAAGCAGGTCTAAATGGGCCTTTCAATGGACCCGTTGGAATTTTAACTGAGTAAAAAGTACATAAATTGAGGTTTTGCAATGTAATTGTGTTGAAAAGCTTCTAATCAATTACATGAACTCCTAAAATTTGATTAAAACTTGTTTTGCGATCCTTTTTGTAGAGGTTTCGGACGAGCGGGTCGAAATGGGCCTTTCAATGGACCCGTTGGAATTTTAAATGAGTAAAAAATACAGAAATTGAGGTTTTGCAATATAATTGTGTTGAAAAGCTTCTAATCAATTATTTGAACTCCTAATATTTGAATAAACCATTTTTGCGGTCCTTTTTGTAGAGGTTTCAGACGAGCAGGTCTAAATGGGCCTTTCAATGGACCCGTTGGAATTTTAACTGAGTAAAAAGTACAGAAATTTAGGTTTTGCAATATAATTGTGTTGAAAAGCTCCTAATCAATTATTTGAACTCCTAATATTTCAATAAAACATTTTTGCGGTCCTTTTTGTAGAGGTTTCGGACAAGCAGGTCTAAATGGGCCTTTCAATGGACCCGTTGGAATTTTAACTGAGTAAAAAGTACATAAATTGAGGTTTTGCAATATAATTGTGTTGAAAAGATCCTAATCAATTGCATGAATTCCTAAAATTTGATTAAAACTTGTTTTGTAGTCCTTTTTGTATAGGTTTCGGACGAGCGGGTCGAAATGGGCCTTTCAATGGACCCGTTGGAATTTTAACTGAGTAAAAAGTACAAAAATTGCGGTTTTGCAATATAATTGTGTTGAAAAGCTCCTAATCAATTATTTGAACTCCTAATATTTGATTAAAACTTGTTTTGCGGTCCTTTTTGTAGAGGTTTCGGACGAGCAGGTCTAAATGGGCCTTTCAATGGACCCGTTGGAATTTTAACTGAGTAAAACGTACAGAAATTGCGGTTTTGCAATATAATTGTGGTGAAAAGCTCCTAATAAATTACATGAATTCCTAAATTTTGATTAAAACTTGTTTTGCAGTCCTTTTTGTAGAGGTTTCGGACGAGCGGGTCGAAATGAGCCTTTCAATGGACCCGTTGAAATTTTAACTAAGTAAAAAGTACAGAAATTGAGGTTTTGCAATATAATTGTGTTGAAAAGCTCCTAATCAATTACATGAATTCCTGAAATTTGATTAAAACTTGTTTTGCAGTCCATTTTTGTAGAGGTTTTGGACGAGCGGGTCGAAAAGGGCCTTTCAATGAACCCGTTGGAATTTTAACTGAGTAAAAAGTACAGAAATTGAGGTTTTGCAATATAATTGTGTTGAAAAGCTCCTAATAAATTACATGAACTCCTAAAATTTGATTAAAACTTGTTTTGCAGTCCTTTTTGTAGAGGTTTCGGACGAGCGGGTCGAAATGGGCCTTTCAATGGACCCGTTGGAATTTTAAATGAATAAAAAGTACAGAAATTGAGGTTTTGCAATATAATTGTGTTGAAAAGCTTCTAATCAATTATTTGAACTCCTAATATTTGAATAAAACATTTTTGCGGTCCTTTTTGTAGAGGTTTCGGACGAGCAGGTCTAAATGGGCCTTTCAATGGACCCGTTGGAATTTTAACTGAGTAAAAAGTACAGAAACTAAGGTTTTGCAATCTAATTGTGTTGAAAAGCTCCTAATCAATTACACTAACTCCTAAAATTTGATTAAAACTTGTTTTGCAGTCCTTTTGTAGAGGTTTCGGACGAGCGGGTCGAAATGGGCCTTTCAATGGACCCGTTGGAATTTTAAATCAGTAAAAAGTATTGAAATTGAGGTTTTGCAATATAATTGTGTTAAAAAGCTCCTAATCAATTATTTGAACTCCTAATATTTGAATAAAACATTTTTGCGGTCCTTTTTGTACAGGTTCGGACGAGCAGGTCTAAATGGGCCTTTCAATGGACCCGTTGGAATTTTAACTGAGTAAAAAGTACAAAAATTGCGGTTTTGCAATATAATTGTGTTGAAAAGCTCCTAATCAATTATTTGAACTCCTAATATTTGATTAAAACTTGTTTTGCGGTCCTTTTTGTAGAGGTTTCGGACGAGCAGGTCTAAATGGGCCTTTCAATGGACCCGTTGGAATTTTAACTGAGTAAAACGTACAGAAATTGCGGTTTTGCAATATAATTGTGGTGAAAAGCTCCTAATAAATTACATGAATTCCTAAATTTTGATTAAAACTTGTTTTGCAGTCCTTTTTGTAGAGGTTTCGGACGAGCGGGTCGAAATGAGCCTTTCAATGGACCCGTTGAAATTTTAACTAAGTAAAAAGTACAGAAATTGAGGTTTTGCAATATAATTGTGTTGAAAAGCTCCTAATCAATTACATGAATTCCTGAAATTTGATTAAAACTTGTTTTGCAGTCCATTTTTGTAGAGGTTTTGGACGAGCGGGTCGAAAAGGGCCTTTCAATGAACCCGTTGGAATTTTAACTGAGTAAAAAGTACAGAAATTGAGGTTTTGCAATATAATTGTGTTGAAAAGCTCCTAATAAATTACATGAACTCCTAAAATTTGATTAAAACTTGTTTTGCAGTCCTTTTTGTAGAGGTTTCGGACGAGCGGGTCGAAATGGGCCTTTCAATGGACCCGTTGGAATTTTAAATGAATAAAAAGTACAGAAATTGAGGTTTTGCAATATAATTGTGTTGAAAAGCTTCTAATCAATTATTTGAACTCCTAATATTTGAATAAAACATTTTTGCGGTCCTTTTTGTAGAGGTTTCGGACGAGCAGGTCTAAATGGGCCTTTCAATGGACCCGTTGGAATTTTAACTGAGTAAAAAGTACAGAAACTAAGGTTTTGCAATCTAATTGTGTTGAAAAGCTCCTAATCAATTACACTAACTCCTAAAATTTGATTAAAACTTGTTTTGCAGTCCTTTTGTAGAGGTTTCGGACGAGCGGGTCGAAATGGGCCTTTCAATGGACCCGTTGGAATTTTAAATCAGTAAAAAGTATTGAAATTGAGGTTTTGCAATATAATTGTGTTAAAAAGCTCCTAATCAATTATTTGAACTCCTAATATTTGAATAAAACATTTTTGCGGTCCTTTTTGTACAGGTTCGGACGAGCAGGTCTAAATGGGCCTTTCAATGGACCCGTTGGAATTTTAACTGAGTAAAAAGTACAAAAATTGCGGTTTTGCAATATAATTGTGTTGAAAAGCTCCTAATCAATTATTTGAACTCCTAATATTTGATTAAAACTTGTTTTGCGGTCCTTTTTGTAGAGGTTTCGGACGAGCAGGTCTAAATGGGCCTTTCAATGGACCCGTTGGAATTTTAACTGAGTAAAACGTACAGAAATTGCGGTTTTGCAATATAATTGTGGTGAAAAGCTCCTAATAAATTACATGAATTCCTAAATTTTGATTAAAACTTGTTTTGCAGTCCTTTTTGTAGAGGTTTCGGACGAGCGGGTCGAAATGAGCCTTTCAATGGACCCGTTGAAATTTTAACTAAGTAAAAAGTACAGAAATTGAGGTTTTGCAATATAATTGTGTTGAAAAGCTCCTAATCAATTACATGAATTCCTGAAATTTGATTAAAACTTGTTTTGCAGTCCATTTTTGTAGAGGTTTTGGACGAGCGGGTCGAAAAGGGCCTTTCAATGAACCCGTTGGAATTTTAACTGAGTAAAAAGTACAGAAATTGAGGTTTTGCAATATAATTGTGTTGAAAAGCTCCTAATAAATTACATGAACTCCTAAAATTTGATTAAAACTTGTTTTGCAGTCCTTTTTGTAGAGGTTTCGGACGAGCGGGTCGAAATGGGCCTTTCAATGGACCCGTTGGAATTTTAAATGAATAAAAAGTACAGAAATTGAGGTTTTGCAATATAATTGTGTTGAAAAGCTTCTAATCAATTATTTGAACTCCTAATATTTGAATAAAACATTTTTGCGGTCCTTTTTGTAGAGGTTTCGGACGAGCAGGTCTAAATGGGCCTTTCAATGGACCCGTTGGAATTTTAACTGAGTAAAAAGTACAGAAACTAAGGTTTTGCAATCTAATTGTGTTGAAAAGCTCCTAATCAATTACACTAACTCCTAAAATTTGATTAAAACTTGTTTTGCAGTCCTTTTGTAGAGGTTTCGGACGAGCGGGTCGAAATGGGCCTTTCAATGGACCCGTTGGAATTTTAAATCAGTAAAAAGTATTGAAATTGAGGTTTTGCAATATAATTGTGTTAAAAAGCTCCTAATCAATTATTTGAACTCCTAATATTTGAATAAAACATTTTTGCGGTCCTTTTTGTACAGGTTCGGACGAGCAGGTCTAAATGGGCCTTTCAATGGACCCGTTGGAATTTTAACTGAGTAAAAAGTACAAAAATTGCGGTTTTGCAATATAATTGTGTTGAAAAGCTCCTAATCAATTATTTGAACTCCTAAAATTTGATTAAAACTTGTTTTGCAGTCCTTTTTGTAGAGGTTTCGGACGAGCGGGTCGAAATGGGCCTTTCAATGGACCCGTTGGAATTTTAAATGAGTAAAAAGTACAGAAATTGAGGTTTTGCAATATAATTGTGTTGAAAAACTCCTAATCAATTATTTGAACTCCTAATATTTGAATAAAACATTTTGCGCTCCTTTTTGTACAGGTTTCGGACGAGCAAATCTAAATGGGCCTTTCAATGGACCCGTTGGAATTTTAACTGAGTAAAAAGTACAGAAATTGAGGTTTTCCAATATAGTTGTGTTGAAAAGCTCCTAATCAATTACATGAATTCCTAATATTTGATTAAAACTTGTTTTGTAGTCCTTTTTGTAGAGGTTTCGGACGAGCGGGTCGAAATGGGCCTTTCAATGGACCCGTTGGAATTTTAACTGAGTAAAAGTACAGAAATTGCGGTTTTGCAATATAATTGTGTTGAAAAGCTCCTAATAAATTACATGAATTCCTAAATTTTTATTAAAATTTGTTTTGCAGTCCTTTTTTGTAGAGGTTTCGGACGAGCGGGTCGAAATGGGCCTTTCAATGGACCCGTTGAAATTTTAACTGAGTAAAAAGTACAGAAATTGAGGCTTTGCAATATAATTGTGTTGAAAAGCTCCTAATCAATTACATGAATTCCTGAAATTTTATTAAAACTTGTTTTGCAGTCCATTTTTGTAGAGGTTTCGGACGAGCGGGTCGAAATGGGCCTTTCAATGGACCCGTTGGAATTTTAACTGAGTAAAAAGTACAGAAATTGAGGTTTTGCAATATAATTGTGTTGAAAATCTCCTAATCAATTACATGAACTCCTAAAATTTGATTAAAACTTGTTTCCTTATCCTTTTTGTAGAGGTAATGGACCCGTTGGAATTTTAACAGAGTAAAAAGCACAGAAATTGAGGTTTTGCAATATAATTGTGTTGAAAAGCTACTAATCAATTATTTGAACTCCTAAATTTTGATTAAAACTTGTTTTGCGGCCCTTTTTGTAGAGGTTTTGGACGAGCAGATCTAAATGGGCCTTTCAATGGACCCGTTGGAATTTTAAATGAGTAAAAACTACAGAAATTGAAGTTTTGCAGTATAATTGTGTTGAAAAGCTCGTAATCAATTATTTGAACTCCTAAAATTTGATTAAAACTTGTTTTGCAGTCCTTTTTGTAGAGGTTTCGGACGAGCGGGTCGAAATGGGCCTTTCAATGGACCCGTTGGAATTTTAACTGAGTAAAAAGTACATAAATTGAGGTTTTGCAATATAACTATGTTGAAAAGCTCCTAATCAATTATTTGAACTCCTAATATTTGAATAAAACATTTTTGCGGTCCTTTTTGTAGAGGTTTCGGACGAGCAGGTCTAAATGTGCCTTTCAATGGACCCGTTGGAATTTTAACTGAGTAAAAACTACAGAAATTGAGGTTTTGCAATATAATTGTGTTGAAAAGCTCCTAATCAATTATTTGAACTCCTAATAGTTGAATAAAACATTTTTGCGGTCCTTTTTGTAGAGGTTTCGGACGAGCAGGTCTAAGTGGGCCTTTCAATGGACCCGTTAGAATTTTAACTGAGTAAAAAGTACAGAAATTAAGGTTTTGCAATGTTATTCTGTTGAAAAGCTTCTAATCAATTACATGAACTCCTAAAATTTGATTAAAACTTGTTTTGCAGTCCTTTTTGTAGAGCTTTCGGATGAGCGGGTCGAAATGGGCCTTTCAATGGACCCGTTGGAATTTTAACTGAGTAAAAAGTACATAAATTGAGGTTTTGCAATATAATTGTGTTGAAAAGCTCCTAATCAATTATTTGAACTCCTAATATTTGAATAAATCCTTTTTGCGATCCTTTTTGTCGAGGTTTCGGACGAGCAGGTCTAAATGGGCCTTTCAATGGACCCGTTGGAATTTTAACTGAGTAAAAAGTACAGAAATTGAGGTTTTGCAATATAATTGTGTTGAAAAGCTCCTAATCAATTACATGAACTCCTAAAATTTGATTAAAACATGTTTCCTTATCCTTTTTGTAGAGGTTTTGGAAGAGCGGGTCGAAATGGGCCTTTCAATGGACCCGTTGGAATTTTAACAGAGTAAAAAGTACAGAAATTGAGGTTTTGCAATATAATTGTGTTGAAAAGCTACTAATCAATTATTTGAACTCCTAAATTTTGATTAAAACTTGTTTTGCGGCCCTTTTTGTAGAGGTTTTGGACGAGCAGATCTAAATGGGCCTTTCAATGAACCCGTTGGAATTTTAAATGAGTAAAAACTATAGAAATTGAGGTTTTGCAATATAATTGTGTTGAAAAGCTCGTAATCAATTATTTGAACTCATAAAAATTGATTAAAACTTGTTTTACAGTCCTTTTTGAAGAGGTTTCGGACGAGCGGGTTGAAATAGGCCTTTCAATGGACCCGTTGGAATTTTAACTGAGTAAAAAGTACAGAAGTTGAAGTTTTGCAATATAATTGTGTTGAAAAGCTCGTAATCAATTATTTGAACTCCTAATAATTGATTAAAACTCGTTTTGCAGTCCTTTTTGTAGAGGTTTCAGACGAGCGGGTCGAAATGGGCCATTCAATGGACCCGTTGGAATTTTAACTGAGTAAAAAGTACAGAAATTGAGGTTTTGCAATATAATTGTGTTGAAAAGCTCCTAATCAATTATTTGAACTCCTAATATTTGAATAAAACATTTTTGCAGTCCTTTTTGTAGAGGTTTCGGACGAGCAGGTCGAAATGGGCCTTTCAATGGACCCGTTGGAATTTTAACTGAGTAAAAAGTACAGAAATTGAGGTTTTGCAATATAATTGTGTTGAAAAGCTCCTA
The DNA here is from genome assembly GCA_030270665.1 of Hibiscus trionum. Taxonomy (NCBI): domain Eukaryota; kingdom Viridiplantae; phylum Streptophyta; class Magnoliopsida; order Malvales; family Malvaceae; genus Hibiscus; species Hibiscus trionum. The sequence continues at coordinate 28,997,728 of BSYR01000002.1, forward strand.
ATCAATTTATTTGAACTCCTAATATTTGAATAAAACATTTTTGTAGTCTTTTTTGTAGAGGTTTCGGACGAGCAGGTCGAAATGGGCCTTTCAATGGACCCGTTGGAATTTTAACTGAGTAAAAAGTACATAAATTGAGGTTTTGCAATATAATTGTGTTCAAAAGCTCCTAATCAATTATTTGAACTCCTAATATTTGAATAAAACATTTTTGCGATCCTTTTTGTAGAGGTTTCGGACGAGCGGGTCGAAATGGGCCTTTCAATGGACCCGTTGGAATTTTAACTGAGTAAAAAGTACAGAAATTGAGGTTTTGCAATATAATTGTGTTGAAAAGCTCCTAATCAATTTATTTGAACTCCTAATATTTGAATAAACCATTTTTGCAGTCCTTTTTGTAGAGGTTTCGGACGAGCAGGTCGAAATGGGCCTTTCAATGGACCCGTTGGAATTTTAACTGAGTAAAAAGTACATAAATTGAGGTTTTGCAGTATAATTGTGTTCAAAAGCTCCTAATCAATTATTTGAACTCCTAATATTTGAATAAAACATTTTTGCGATCCTTTTTGTAGAGGTTTCTGACGAGCAGGTCTAAATGGTCCTTTCAATGGACCCGTTGGAATTTTAACTGAGTAAAAAGTACAGAAATTGAGGTTTTGCAATATAATTGTGTTGAAAAGCTCCTAATCAATTTATTTGAACTCCTAATATTTGAATAAAACATTTTTACAGTCCTTTTTGTAGAGGTTTCGGACGAGCAGGTCGAAATGGGCCTTTCAATGGACCCGTTGGAATTTTAACTGAGTAAAAAGTACATAAATTGAGGTTTTGCAATATAATTGTGTTCAAAAGCTCCTAATCAATTATTTGATCTCCTAATATTTGAATAAAACATTTTTGCGATCCTTTTTGTAGAGGTTTCGGACGAGCAGGTCTAAATGGGCCTTTCAATGGACCCGTTGGAACTTTAACTGAGCAAAAAGTACAGAAATTGAGGTTTTGCAATATAATTGTGTTGAAAAGCTCCTAATCTATTACATGAACTCCTAAAATTTGATTAAAACTTGTTTTGCGGTCCTTTTTGTAGAGGTTTCGGACGAGCGGGTCGAAATGGGCCTTTCAATGGACCCGTTGGAATTTTAACTGAGTAAAAAGTACAGAAATTGAGGTTTTGCAATATAATTGTGTTCAAAAGCTCCTAATTAATTATTTGAACTCCTAATATTTGAATAAAACATTTTTGCGGTCATTTTTGTAGAGGTTTCGGACGAGGAGGTCTAAATGGGCCTTTCAATGGACCCGTTGGAATTTTAGCTGAGTAAAAAGTACAGAAATTGAGGTTTTGCAATATAATTGTGTTGAAAAGCTCCTAATCAATTATTTGAACTCCTAATATTTGAATAAAACTTGTTTTGCGGTCCTTTTTGTAGAGGTTTCGGACGAGCAGGTCTAAATGGGTCTTTCAATGGACCCGTTGGAATTTTAACTGAGTAAAAAGTACATAAATTGAGGTTTTGCAATATAATTGTGTTGAAAAGCTCCTAATCAATTATTTGAACTCCTAATATTTGATTAAAACTTGTTTTGCAGTACTTTTTGTAGAGGTTTCGGACGAGCGGGTCGAAATGGGCCTTTCAATGGACCCGTTGGAATTTTAACTGAGTAAAAAGTACATAAATTGAGGTTTTGCAATATAATTGTGTTGAAAAAGCTCCTAATCAATTATTTGAACTCCTAATATTTGAATAAAACATTTTTGAGGTCCTTTTTGTAGAGTTTTCGGACGAGCAAGTCTAAATGGGCCTTTCAATGGACCCGTTGGAATTTTAACTGAGTAAAAAGTACAGAAATTGAGGTTTTGCAATATAATTGTGTTGAAAAGCTCCTAATCAATTACACTAACTCCTAAAATTTGATTAAAACTTGTTTTGCAGTCCTTTTGTAGAGGTTTCGGACGAGCGGGTCGAAATGGGCCTTTCAATGGACCCGTTGGAATTTTAAATCAGTAAAAAGTATAGAAATTGAGGTTTTGCAATATAATTGTGTTAAAAAGCTCCTAATCAATTATTTGAACTCCTAATATTTGAATAAAACATTTTGCGCTCCTTTTTGTACAGGTTTCGGACGAGCAAAGCTAAATGGGCCTTTCAATGGACCCGTTGGAATTTTAACTGAGTAAAAAGTACAGAAATTGAGGTTTTTCTATATAATTGTGTTGAAAAGCTCCTAATCAATTACATGAACTCCTAAAATTTGATTAAAACTTGTTTTGCAGTCCTTTTTGTAGAGGTTTCGGACGAGCGGGTCGAAATGGGCCTTTCAATGGACCCGTTGGAATTTTAAATGAGTAAAAAGTACAAAAATTGAGGTTTTGCAATATAATTGTGTTGAAAAACTCCTAATCAATTATTTGAACTCCTAATATTTGAATAAAACATTTTGCGCTCCTTTTTGTACAGGTTTCGGACGAGCAAAGCTAAATGGGCCTTTCAATGGACCCGTTGGAATTTTAACTGAGTAAAAAGTACAGAAATTGAGGTTTTCCAATATAGTTGTGTTGAAAAGCTCCTAATAAATTACATGAATTCCTAATATTTGATTAAAACTTGTTTTGTAGTCCTTTTTGTAGAGGTTTCGGACGAGCGGGTCGAAATGGGCCTTTCAATGGACCCGTTGGAATTTTAACTGAGTAAAAAGTACAAAAATTGCGGTTTTGCAATATAATTGTGTTGAAAAGCTCCTAATCAATTATTTGAACTCCTAATATTTGATTAAAACTTGTTTTGCGGTCCTTGTTGTAGAGGTTTCGGACGAGCAGGTCTAAATGGGCCTTTCAATGGACCCGTTGGAATTTTAACTGAGTAAAAGTACAGAAATTGCGGTTTTGCAATATAATTGTGTTGAAATGCTCCTAATAAATTACATGAATTCCTAAATTTTTATTAAAACTTGTTTTGTAGTCCTTTTTTGTAGAGGTTTCGGACGAGCGGGTCGAAATGGGCCTTTCAATGGACCCGTAGAAATTTTAACTGAGTAAAAAGTACAGAAATTGAGGCTTTGCAATATAATTGTGTTGAAAAGCTCCTAATCAATTACATGAATTCCTGAAATTTGATTAAAACTTGTTTTGCAGTTCATTTTTGTAGAGGTTTCGGACGAGCGGGTCGAAATGGGCCTTTCAATGGATCCGTTGGAATTTTAACTGAGTAAAAAGTACAGAAATTGAGGTTTTGCAATATAATTGTGTTGAAAATCTCCTAATCAATTACATGAACTCCTAAAATTTGATTAAAACTTGTTTCCTTATCCTTTTTGTAGAGGTAATGGACCCGTTGGAATTTTAACAGAGTAAAAAGCACAGAAATTGAGGTTTTGCAATATAATTGTGTTGAAAAGCTACTAATCAATTATTTGAACTCCTAAATTTTGATTAAAACTTGTTTTGCGGCCCTTTTTGTAGAGGTTTTGGACGAGCAGATCTAAATGGGCCTTTCAATGGACCCGTTGGAATTTTAAATGAGTAAAAACTACAGAAATTGAAGTTTTGCAGTATAATTGTGTTGAAAAGCTCGTAATCAATTATTTGAACTCCTAAAATTTGATTAAAACTTGTTTTGCAGTCCTTTTTGTAGAGGTTTCGGACGAGCGGGTCGAAATGGGCCTTTCAATGGACCCGTTGGAATTTTAACTGAGTAAAAAGTACATAAATTGAGGTTTTGCAATATAACTGTGTTGAAAAGCTCCTAATCAATTATTTGAACTCCTAATATTTGAATAAAACATTTTTGCGGTCCTTTTTGTAGAGGTTTCGGACGAGCAGGTCTAAATGTGCCTTTCAATGGACCCGTTGGAATTTTAACTGAGTAAAAACTACAGAAATTGAGGTTTTGCAATATAATTGTGTTGAAAAGCTCCTAATCAATTATTTGAACTCCTAATAGTTGAATAAAACATTTTTGCGGTCCTTTTTGTAGAGGTTTCGGACGAGCAGGTCTAAGTGGGCCTTTCAATGGACCCGTTGGAATTTTAACTGAGTAAAAAGTACAGAAATTAAGGTTTTGCAATGTTATTCTGTTGAAAAGCTTCTAATCAATTACATGAACTCCTAAAATTTGATTAAAACTTGTTTTGCAGTCCTTTTTGTAGAGCTTTCGGATGAGCGGGTCGAAATGGGCCTTTCAATGGACCCGTTGGAATTTTAACTGAGTAAAAAGTACATAAATTGAGGTTTTGCAATATAATTGTGTTGAAAAGCTCCTAATCAATTATTTGAACTCCTAATATTTGAATAAATCCTTTTTGCGATCCTTTTTGTAGAGGTTTCGGACGAGCAGGTCTAAATGGGCCTTTCAATGGACCCGTTGGAATTTTAACTGAGTAAAAAGTACAGAAATTGAGGTTTTGCAATATAATTGTGTTGAAAAGCTCCTAATCAATTACATGAACTCCTAAAATTTGATTAAAACATGTTTCCTTATCCTTTTTGTAGAGGTTTCGGAAGAGCGGGTCGAAATGGGCCTTTCAATGGACCCGTTGGAATTTTAACAGAGTAAAAAGTACAGAAATTGAGGTTTTGCAATATAATTGTGTTGAAAAGCTACTAATCAATTATTTGAACTCCTAAATTTTGATTAAAACTTGTTTTGCGGCCCTTTTTGTAGAGGTTTTGGACGAGCAGATCTAAATGGGCCTTTCAATGGACCCGTTGGAATTTTAAATGAGTAAAAACTATAGAAATTGAGGTTTTGCAATATAATTGTGTTGAAAAGCTCGTAATCAATTATTTGAACTCATAAAAATTGATTAAAACTTGTTTTACAGTCCTTTTTGAAGAGGTTTCGGACGAGCGGGTTGAAATAGGCCTTTCAATGGACCCGTTGGAATTTTAACTGAGTAAAAAGTACAGAAGTTGAAGTTTTGCAATATAATTGTGTTGAAAAGCTCGTAATCAATTATTTGAACTCCTAATAATTGATTAAAACTCGTTTTGCAGTCCTTTTTGTAGAGATTTCAGACGAGCGGGTCGAAATGGGCCATTCAATGGACCCGTTGGAATTTTAACTGAGTAAAAAGTACAGAAATTGAGGTTTTGCAATATAATTGTGTTGAAAAGCTCATAATCAATTATTTGAACTCCTAATATTTGAATAAAACATTTTTGCAGTCCTTTTTGTAGAGGTTTCGGACGAGCAGGTCGAAATGGGCCTTTCAATGGACCCGTTGGAATTTTAACTGAGTAAAAAGTACAGAAATTGAGGTTTTGCAATATAATTGTGTTGAAAAGCTCCTAATCAATTTATTTGAACTCTTAATATTTGAATAAAACATTTTTGCAGTCCTTTTTGTAGAGGTTTCGGACGAGCAGGTCGAAATGGGCCTTTCAATGGACCCGTTGGAATTTTAACTGAGTAAAAAGTACAGAAATTGAGGTTTTGCAATATAATTGTGTTGAAAAGCTCCTAATCAATTTATTTGAACTCCTAATATTTGAATAAAACATTTTTGCAGTCCTTTTTGTAGAGGTTTCGGACGAGCAGGTCGAAATGGGCCTTTCAATGGACCCGTTGGAATTTTAACTGAGTAAAAAGTACATAAATTGAGGTTTTGCAATATAATTGTGTTGAAAAGCTCCTAATCAATTATTTGAACTCCTAATAGTTGAATAAAACATTTTTGCGGTCCTTTTTGTAGAGGTTTCGGACGAGCAGGTCTAAGTGGGCCTTTCAATGGACCCGTTGGAATTTTAACTGAGTAAAAAGTACAGAAATTAAGGTTTTGCAATGTTATTCTGTTGAAAAGCTTCTAATCAATTACATGAACTCCTAAAATTTGATTAAAACTTGTTTTGCAGTCCTTTTTGTAGAGCTTTCGGATGAGCGGGTCGAAATGGGCCTTTCAATGGACCCGTTGGAATTTTAACTAAGTAAAAAGTACATAAATTGAGGTTTTGCAATATAATTGTGTTGAAAAGCTCCTAATCAATTTATTTGAACTCCTAATATTTGAATAAAACATTTTTGCAGTCCTTTTTGTAGAGGTTTCGGACGAGCAGGTCGAAATGTGCCTTTCAATGGACCCGTTGGAATTTTAACTGAGTAAAAACTACAGAAATTGAGGTTTTGCAATATAATTGTGTTGAAAAGCTCCTAATCAATTATTTGAACTCCTAATAGTTGAATAAAACATTTTTGCGGTCCTTTTTGTAGAGGTTTCGGACGAGCAGGTCTAAGTGGGCCTTTCAATGGACCCGTTGGAATTTTAACTGAGTAAAAAGTACAGAAATTAAGGTTTTGCAATGTTATTCTGTTGAAAAGCTTCTAATCAATTACATGAACTCCTAAAATTTGATTAAAACTTGTTTTGCAGTCCTTTTTGTAGAGCTTTCGGATGAGCGGGTCGAAATGGGCCTTTCAATGGACCCGTTGGAATTTTAACTGAGTAAAAAGTACATAAATTGAGGTTTTGCAATATAATTGTGTTGAAAAGCTCCTAATCAATTATTTGAACTCCTAATATTTGAATAAATCCTTTTTGCGATCCTTTTTGTAGAGGTTTCGGACGAGCAGGTCTAAATGGGCCTTTCAATGGACCCGTTGGAATTTTAACTGAGTAAAAAGTACAGAAATTGAGGTTTTGCAATATAATTGTGTTGAAAAGCTCCTAATCAATTACATGAACTCCTAAAATTTGATTAAAACATGTTTCCTTATCCTTTTTGTAGAGGTTTCGGAAGAGCGGGTCGAAATGGGCCTTTCAATGGACCCGTTGGAATTTTAACAGAGTAAAAAGTACAGAAATTGAGGTTTTGCAGTATAATTGTGTTCAAAAGCTCCTAATCAATTATTTGAACTCCTAATATTTGAATAAAACATTTTTGCGATCCTTTTTGTAGAGGTTTCGGACGAGCAGGTCTAAATGGTCCTTTCAATGGATCCGTTGGAATTTTAACTGAGTAAAAAGTACAGAAATTGAGGTTTTGCAATATAATTGTGTTGAAAAGCTCCTAATCAATTTATTTGAACTCCTAATATTTGAATAAAACATTTTTCCAGTCCTTTTTGTAGAGGTTTCGGACGAGCAGGTCGAAATGGGCCTTTCAATGGACCCGTTGCAATTTTAATTGAGTAAAAAGTACATAAATTGAGGTTTTGCAATATAATTGTGTTCAAAAGCTCCTAATCAATTATTTGATCTCCTAATATTTGAATAAAACATTTTTGTGATCCTTTTTGTAGAGGTTTCGGACGAGCAGGTCTAAATGGGCCTTTCAATGGACCCGTTGGAACTTTAACTGAGCAAAAAGTACAGAAATTGAGGTTTTGCAATATAATTGTGTTGAAAAGCTCCTAATCTATTACATGAACTCCTAAAATTTGATTAAAACTTGTTTTGCGGTCCTTTTTGTAGAGGTTTCGGACGAGCGGGTCGAAATGGGCCTTTCAATGGACCCATAGGAATTTTAACTGAGTAAAAAGTACAGAAATTGAGGTTTTGCAATATAATTGTGCTGAAAAGCTCCTAATCAATTATTTTAACTCCTAATAGTTGAATAAAACATTTTTGCGGTCCTTTTTGTAGAGGTTTCGGACGAGCAGGTCTAAATGGGCCTTTCAATGGACCCGTTGGAATTTTAACTGAGTAAAAAGTACAGAAATTAAGGTTTTGCAATGTTATTGTGTTGAAAATCTTCTAATCAATTACATGAACTCCTAAAATTTGATTAAAACTTGTTTTGAAGTCCTTTTTGTAGAGGTTTCGGATGAGCGGGTCGAAATGGGCCTTTCAATGGACCCGTTGGAATTTTAACTGAGTAAAAAGTACAAAAATTGCGGTTTTGCAATATAATTGTGTTGAAAAGCTCCTAATCAATTATTTGAACTCCTAATATTTGATTAAAACTTGTTTTGCAGTCCTTTTTGTAGAGGTTTCGGGCGAGCGGGTCGAAATGGGCCTTTCAATGGACCCGTTGGAATTTTAACTGAGTAAAAAGTACATAAATTGAGGTTTTGCAATATAATTGTGTTGAAAAGCTCCTAATCAATTATTTGAACTCCTAATATTTGAATAAAACATTTTTGAGGTCCATTTTGTAGAGTTTTCGGACGAGCCAGTCTAAATGGGCCTTTCAATGGACCCGTTGGAATTTTAACTGAGTAAAAAGTACAGAAATTGAGGTTTTGCAATATAATTGTGTTGAAAAGCTCCTAATCAATTATTTGAACTCCTAATATTTGATTAAAACTTGTTTTGCAGTCCTTTTTGTAGAGGTTTCGGACGAGCGGGTCGAAATGGGCCTTTCAATAGACCCGTTGGAATTTTAACTGAGTAAAAAGTACAGAAATTGCGGTTTTGCAATATAATTGTATTGAAAATCTCCTAATCAATTATTTGAACTCCTAATATTTGATTAAAACTTGTTTTGCAGTCCTTTTTGTAGAGGTTTCGGACGAGCGGGTCGAAATTGGCCTTTCAATGGACCCGTTGGAATTTTAACTGAGTAAAAAGTACATAAATTGAGGTTTTGCAATATAATTGTGTTCAAAAGCTCCTAATCAATTATTTGAACTCCTAATATTTGAATAAAACATTTTTGCGGTCCTTTTTGTAAAGGTTTAGGACGAGCAGGTCTAAATGGGCCTTTCAAAGGACCCGTTGGAATTTTAACCTATAAAAAAGTACAGAAATTGAGGTTTTGCAATATAATTGTGTTGAAAAGCTCCTAATAAATTACATGAATTCCTAAAATTTGATCAAAACTTGTTTTGCAGTCCTTTTTGTAGAGGTTTCAGACGAGCGGGTCGAAATGGGCCTTTCAATGGACCCGTTGGAATTTTAACTGAGTAAAAAGTATAAAAATTGCGGTTTTGCAATATAATTGTCTTGAAAAGCTTCTAATCAATTACATGAACCCCTAAAATTTGATTTAAACTTGTTTTGCAGTCCTTTTTGTAGAGGTTTCGGACGAGCGGGTCGAAATGGGCCTTTCAATGGACCCATAGGAATTTTAACTGAGTAAAAAGTACAGAAATTGAGGTTTTGCAATATAATTGTGCTGAAAAGCTCCTAATCAATTATTTGAACTCCTAATATTTGAATAAAACATTTTTGCAGTCCTTTTTGTAGAGGTTTCGGACGAGCAGGTCGAAATGGGCCTTTCAATGGACCCGTTGGAATTTTAACTGAGTAAAAAGTACAGAAATTGAGGTTTTGCAATATAATTGTGTTGAAAAGCTCCTAATCAATTTATTTGAACTCCTAATATTTGAATAAAACATTTTTGCAGTCCTTTTTGTAGAGGTTTCGGACGAGCAGGTCGAAATGGGCCTTTCAATGGACCCGTTGGAATTTTAACTGAGTAAAAAGTACATAAATTGAGGTTTTGCAATATAATTGTGTTGAAAAGCTCCTAATCAATTATTTGAACTCCTAATATTTGAATAAATCCTTTTTGCGATCCTTTTTGTAGAGGTTTCGGACGAGCAGGTCTAAATGGGCCTTTCAATGGACCCGTTGGAATTTTAACTGAGTAAAAAGTACAGAAATTGAGGTTTTGCAATATAATTGTGTTGAAAAGCTCCTAATCAATTACATGAACTCCTAAAATTTGATTAAAACATGTTTCCTTATCCTTTTTGTAGAGGTTTCGGAAGAGCGGGTCGAAATGGGCCTTTCAATGGACCCGTTGGAATTTTAACAGAGTAAAAAGTACAGAAATTGAGGTTTTGCAGTATAATTGTGTTCAAAAGCTCCTAATCAATTATTTGAACTCCTAATATTTGAATAAAACATTTTTGCGATCCTTTTTGTAGAGGTTTCGGACGAGCAGGTCTAAATGGTCCTTTCAATGGATCCGTTGGAATTTTAACTGAGTAAAAAGTACAGAAATTGAGGTTTTGCAATATAATTGTGTTGAAAAGCTCCTAATCAATTTATTTGAACTCCTAATATTTGAATAAAACATTTTTACAGTCCTTTTTGTAGAGGTTTCGGACGAGCAGGTCGAAATGGGCCTTTCAATGGACCCGTTGCAATTTTAATTGAGTAAAAAGTACATAAATTGAGGTTTTGCAATATAATTGTGTTCAAAAGCTCCTAATCAATTATTTGATCTCCTAATATTTGAATAAAACATTTTTGTGATCCTTTTTGTAGAGGTTTCGGACGAGCAGGTCTAAATGGGCCTTTCAATGGACCCGTTGGAACTTTAACTGAGCAAAAAGTACAGAAATTGAGGTTTTGCAATATAATTGTGTTGAAAAGCTCCTAATCTATTACATGAACTCCTAAAATTTGATTAAAACTTGTTTTGCGGTCCTTTTTGTAGAGGTTTCGGACGAGCGGGTCGAAATGGGCCTTTCAATGGACCCATAGGAATTTTAACTGAGTAAAAAGTACAGAAATTGAGGTTTTGCAATATAATTGTGCTGAAAAGCTCCTAATCAATTATTTTAACTCCTAATAGTTGAATAAAACATTTTTGCGGTCCTTTTTGTAGAGGTTTCGGACGAGCAGGTCTAAATGGGCCTTTCAATGGACCCGTTGGAATTTTAACTGAGTAAAAAGTACAGAAATTAAGGTTTTGCAATGTTATTGTGTTGAAAATCTTCTAATCAATTACATGAACTCCTAAAATTTGATTAAAACTTGTTTTGAAGTCCTTTTTGTAGAGGTTTCGGATGAGCGGGTCGAAATGGGCCTTTCAATGGACCCGTTGGAATTTTAACTGAGTAAAAAGTACAAAAATTGCGGTTTTGCAATATAATTGTGTTGAAAAGCTCCTAATCAATTATTTGAACTCCTAATATTTGATTAAAACTTGTTTTGCAGTCCTTTTTGTAGAGGTTTCGGGCGAGCGGGTCGAAATGGGCCTTTCAATGGACCCGTTGGAATTTTAACTGAGTAAAAAGTACATAAATTGAGGTTTTGCAATATAATTGTGTTGAAAAGCTCCTAATCAATTATTTGAACTCCTAATATTTGAATAAAACATTTTTGAGGTCCATTTTGTAGAGTTTTCGGACGAGCCAGTCTAAATGGGCCTTTCAATGGACCCGTTGGAATTTTAACTGAGTAAAAAGTACAGAAATTGAGGTTTTGCAATATAATTGTGTTGAAAAGCTCCTAATCAATTATTTGAACTCCTAATATTTGATTAAAACTTGTTTTGCAGTCCTTTTTGTAGAGGTTTCGGACGAGCGGGTCGAAATGGGCCTTTCAATAGACCCGTTGGAATTTTAACTGAGTAAAAAGTACAGAAATTGCGGTTTTGCAATATAATTGTATTGAAAATCTCCTAATCAATTATTTGAACTCCTAATATTTGATTAAAACTTGTTTTGCAGTCCTTTTTGTAGAGGTTTCGGACGAGCGGGTCGAAATTGGCCTTTCAATGGACCCGTTGGAATTTTAACTGAGTAAAAAGTACATAAATTGAGGTTTTGCAATATAATTGTGTTCAAAAGCTCCTAATCAATTATTTGAACTCCTAATATTTGAATAAAACATTTTTGCGGTCCTTTTTGTAAAGGTTTAGGACGAGCAGGTCTAAATGGGCCTTTCAAAGGACCCGTTGGAATTTTAACCTATAAAAAAGTACAGAAATTGAGGTTTTGCAATATAATTGTGTTGAAAAGCTCCTAATAAATTACATGAATTCCTAAAATTTGATCAAAACTTGTTTTGCAGTCCTTTTTGTAGAGGTTTCAGACGAGCGGGTTGAAATGGGCCTTTCAATGGACCCGTTGGAATTTTAACTGAGTAAAAAGTATAAAAATTGCGGTTTTGCAATATAATTGTCTTGAAAAGCTTCTAATCAATTACATGAACCCCTAAAATTTGATTTAAACTTGTTTTGCAGTCCTTTTTGTAGAGGTTTCGGACGAGCGGGTCGAAATGGGCCTTTCAATGGACCCATAGGAATTTTAACTGAGTAAAAAGTACAGAAATTGAGGTTTTGCAATATAATTGTGCTGAAAAGCTCCTAATCAATTATTTGAACTCCTAATATTTGAATAAAACATTTTTGCAGTCCTTTTTGTAGAGGTTTCGGACGAGCAGGTCGAAATGGGCCTTTCAATGGACCCGTTGGAATTTTAACTGAGTAAAAAGTACAGAAATTGAGGTTTTGCAATATAATTGTGTTGAAAAGCTCCTAATCAATTTATTTGAACTCCTAATATTTGAATAAAACATTTTTGCAGTCCTTTTTGTAGAGGTTTCGGACGAGCAGGTCGAAATGGGCCTTTCAATGGACCCGTTGGAATTTTAACTGAGTAAAAAGTACATAAATTGAGGTTTTGCAATATAATTGTGTTGAAAAGCTCCTAATCAATTATTTGAACTCCTAATATTTGAATAAATCCTTTTTGCGATCCTTTTTGTAGAGGTTTCGGACGAGCAGGTCTAAATGGGCCTTTCAATGGACCCGTTGGAATTTTAACTGAGTAAAAAGTACAGAAATTGAGGTTTTGCAATATAATTGTGTTGAAAAGCTCCTAATCAATTACATGAACTCCTAAAATTTGATTAAAACATGTTTCCTTATCCTTTTTGTAGAGGTTTCGGAAGAGCGGGTCGAAATGGGCCTTTCAATGGACCCGTTGGAATTTTAACAGAGTAAAAAGTACAGAAATTGAGGTTTTGCAGTATAATTGTGTTCAAAAGCTCCTAATCAATTATTTGAACTCCTAATATTTGAATAAAACATTTTTGCGATCCTTTTTGTAGAGGTTTCGGACGAGCAGGTCTAAATGGTCCTTTCAATGGATCCGTTGGAATTTTAACTGAGTAAAAAGTACAGAAATTGAGGTTTTGCAATATAATTGTGTTGAAAAGCTCCTAATCAATTTATTTGAACTCCTAATATTTGAATAAAACATTTTTACAGTCCTTTTTGTAGAGGTTTCGGACGAGCAGGTCGAAATGGGCCTTTCAATGGACCCGTTGCAATTTTAATTGAGTAAAAAGTACATAAATTGAGGTTTTGCAATATAATTGTGTTCAAAAGCTCCTAATCAATTATTTGATCTCCTAATATTTGAATAAAACATTTTTGTGATCCTTTTTGTAGAGGTTTCGGACGAGCAGGTCTAAATGGGCCTTTCAATGGACCCGTTGGAACTTTAACTGAGCAAAAAGTACAGAAATTGAGGTTTTGCAATATAATTGTGTTGAAAAGCTCCTAATCTATTACATGAACTCCTAAAATTTGATTAAAACTTGTTTTGCGGTCCTTTTTGTAGAGGTTTCGGACGAGCGGGTCGAAATGGGCCTTTCAATGGACCCATAGGAATTTTAACTGAGTAAAAAGTACAGAAATTGAGGTTTTGCAATATAATTGTGCTGAAAAGCTCCTAATCAATTATTTTAACTCCTAATAGTTGAATAAAACATTTTTGCGGTCCTTTTTGTAGAGGTTTCGGACGAGCAGGTCTAAATGGGCCTTTCAATGGACCCGTTGGAATTTTAACTGAGTAAAAAGTACAGAAATTAAGGTTTTGCAATGTTATTGTGTTGAAAATCTTCTAATCAATTACATGAACTCCTAAAATTTGATTAAAACTTGTTTTGAAGTCCTTTTTGTAGAGGTTTCGGATGAGCGGGTCGAAATGGGCCTTTCAATGGACCCGTTGGAATTTTAACTGAGTAAAAAGTACAAAAATTGCGGTTTTGCAATATAATTGTGTTGAAAAGCTCCTAATCAATTATTTGAACTCCTAATATTTGATTAAAACTTGTTTTGCAGTCCTTTTTGTAGAGGTTTCGGGCGAGCGGGTCGAAATGGGCCTTTCAATGGACCCGTTGGAATTTTAACTGAGTAAAAAGTACATAAATTGAGGTTTTGCAATATAATTGTGTTGAAAAGCTCCTAATAAATTATTTGAACTCCTAATATTTGAATAAAACATTTTTGAGGTCCATTTTGTAGAGTTTTCGGACGAGCCAGTCTAAATGGGCCTTTCAATGGACCCGTTGGAATTTTAACTGAGTAAAAAGTACAGAAATTGAGGTTTTGCAATATAATTGTGTTGAAAAGCTCCTAATCAATTATTTGAACTCCTAATATTTGATTAAAACTTGTTTTGCAGTCCTTTTTGTAGAGGTTTCGGACGAGCGGGTCGAAATGGGCCTTTCAATAGACCCGTTGGAATTTTAACTGAGTAAAAAGTACAGAAATTGCGGTTTTGCAATATAATTGTATTGAAAAGCTCCTAATCAATTATTTGAACTCCTAATATTTGATTAAAACTTGTTTTGCAGTCCTTTTTGTAGAGGTTTCGGACGAGCGGGTCGAAATTGGCCTTTCAATGGACCCGTTGGAATTTTAACTGAGTAAAAAGTACATAAATTGAGGTTTTGCAATATAATTGTATTCAAAAGCTCCTAATCAATTATTTGAACTCCTAATATTTGAATAAAACATTTTTGCGGTCCTTTTTGTAAAGGTTTCGGACGAGCAGGTCTAAATGGGCCTTTCAAAGGACCCGTTGGAATTTTAACCTATAAAAAAGTACAGAAATTGAGGTTTTGCAATATAATTGTGTTGAAAAGCTCCTAATAAATTACATGAATTCCTAAAATTTGATCAAAACTTGTTTTGCAGTCCTTTTTGTAGAGGTTTCAGACGAGCGGGTCGAAATGGGCCTTTCAATGGACCCGTTGGAATTTTAACTGAGTAAAAAGTATAAAAATTGCGGTTTTGCAATATAATTGTCTTGAAAAGCTTCTAATCAATTACATGAACCCCTAAAATTTGATTTAAACTTGTTTTGCAGTCCTTTTTGTAGAGGTTTCGGACGAGCGGGTCGAAATGGGCCTTTCAATGGACCCATAGGAATTTTAACTGAGTAAAAAGTACAGAAATTGAGGTTTTGCAATATAATTGTGCTGAAAAGCTCCTAATCAATTATTTTAACTCCTAATAGTTGAATAAAACATTTTTGCGGTCCTTTTTGTAGAGGTTTCGGACGAGCAGGTCTAAATGGGCCTTTCAATGGACCCGTTGGAATTTTAACTGAGTAAAAAGTACAGAAATTAAGGTTTTGCAATGTTATTGTGTTGAAAATCTTCTAATCAATTACATGAACTCCTAAAATTTGATTAAAACTTGTTTTGAAGTCCTTTTTGTAGAAGTTTCGGATGAGCGGGTCGAAATGGGCCTTTCAATGGACCCGTTGGAATTTTAACTGAGTAAAAAGTACAAAAATTGCGGTTTTGCAATATAATTGTGTGGAAAAGCTTCTAATCAATTATTTGAACTCCTAATATTTGATTAAAACTTGTTTTGCGGTCCTTTTTGTAAGGTTTCGGACGAGCAGGTCTAAATGGGCCTTTCAATGGACCCGTTGAAATTTTAACTAAGTAAAAAGTACAGAAATTGCGGTTTAGCAATATAATTGTGTTGAAAAGCTACTAACCAATTACATGAATTCCTAAAATTTGATTAAAACTTGTTTTGCAGTCATTTTTGTAGAGGTTTCGGACGAGCGGGTCGAAATGGGCCTTTCAATGGACCCCTTGGAATTTTAACTGAGTATAAAGTGCAGAAATTGAGGTTTTGCAATATAATTGTGTTGAAAAGCTCCTAATCAATTACATGAACTCCTAAAATTTGATTAAAACATGTTTCCTTATCCTTTTTGTAGAGGTTTCGGAAGAGCGGGTCGAAATCGGCCTTTCAATGGACCCGTTGGAATTTTAACAGAGTAAAAAGTACAGAAATTGAGATTTTGCAATATAATTGTGTTGAAAAGCTACTAATCAATTATTTGAACTCCTAAATTTTGATTAAAACTTGTTTTGCGGCCTTTTTTGTAGAGGTTTTGGACGAGCAGATCTAAATGGGCCTTTCAATGGACCCGTTGGAATTTTAAATGAGTAAAAACTACAGAAATTGAGGTTTTGCAATATAATTGTGTTGAAAAGCTCGTAATCAATTATTTGAACTCCTAAAAATTGATTAAAACTTGTTTTGCAGTCCTTTTTGAAGAGGTTTCGGACGAGCGGGTTGAAATAGGCCTTTCAATGGACCCGTTGGAATTTTAACTGAGTAACAAGTACAGAAGTTGAATTTTTGCAATATAATTGTGTTGAAAAGCTCCTAATCAATTATTTGAACTCCTAATATTTGAATAAAACTTTTTTGCGGTCCTTTTTGTAGAGGTTTCGGACGAGCGGGTCGAAATGGGCGATTCAATGGACCCGTTGGAATTTTAACTGAGTAAAAAGTACAGAAATTGAGGTTTTGCAATATAATTGTGTTGAAAAGCTCCTAATCAATTACACGAACTCCTAAAATTTGATTAAAACTTGTTTTGCGGTCCTTTTTGTAGTGGTTTCGGACGAGCGGGTCGAAATGGGAATTTCTATGGACCCGTTGGAATTTTAAATGAGTAAAAAGTACAGAAATTGAGGTTTTGCAATATAATTGTGTTGAAAAGCTCCTAATCAATTATTTGAACTCCTAATATTTGAATAAAACATTTTTCGTTCCTTATTGTAGAGGTTTCGGACGAGCAGGTCTAAATGGGCCTTTCAATGGACCCGTTGGAATTTTAACTGAGTAAAAAGGACATAAATTGAGGTTTTGCAATATAATTGTGTTGAAAAGCTCCTAATCAATTACTTGAACTCCTAATATTTGAATAAATCATTTTTGCGGTCCTTTTTGTAGAGGTTTCGGACGAGCTGGTCTAAATGGGCCTTTCAATGGACCCGTTGGAATTTTAACTGAGTAAAAAGTACAGAAATTGAGGTTTTGCAATATAATTGTGTTGAAAAGCTCCTAATCAATTTATTTGAACTCCTAATATTTGAATAAAACATTTTTGCAGTCCTTTTTGTAGAGGTTTCGGACGAGCAGGTCGAAATGGGCCTTTCAATGGACCCGTTGGAATTTAACTGAGTAAAAAGTACATAAATTGAGGTTTTGCAATATAATTGTGTTGAAAAGCTCCTAATCAATTATTTGAACTCCTAATATTTGAATAAAACATTTTTGAGGTCCTTTTTGTAGAGTTTTCGGACGAGCAAGTCTAAATGGGCCTTTCAATGGACCCGTTGGAATTTTAACTGAGTAAAAAGTACAGAAATTGAGGTTTTGCATTATAATTGTGTTGAAAAGCTCCTAATCAATTATTTGAACTCCTAATATTTGATTAAAACTTGTTTTGCAGTCCTTTTTGTAGAGGTTTCGGACGAGCGGGTCGAAATGGGCCTTTCAATAGACCCGTTGGAATTTTAACTGAGTAAAAAGTACAGAAATTGCGGTTTTGCAATATAATTGTATTGAAAAGCTCCTAATCAATTCTTTGATTAAAACTTGTTTTGCAGTCCTTTTTGTAGAGGTTTCGGACGAGCGGGTCGAAATTGGCCTTTCAATGGACCCGTTGGAATTTTAACTGAGTAAAAAGTACAGAAATTGAGGTTTTGCAATATAATTGTGTTCAAAAGCTCCTAATCAATTATTTGAACTCCTAATATTTGAATAAAACATTTTTGCGGTCCTTTTTGTAAAGGTTTCGGACGAGCAGGTCTAAATGGGCCTTTCAATGGACCCGTTGGAATTTTAACTGAGTAAAAAGTACAGAAATTGAGGTTTTGCAATATAATTGTGTTCAAAAGCTCCTAATCAATTATTTGAACTCCTAATGTTTGAATAAAACATTTTTGCGGTCCTTTTTGTAAAGGTTTCGGACGAGCAGGTCTAAATGGGCCTTTCAATGGACCCGTTGGAATTTTATCTGAGTAAAAAGTACAGAAATTGAGGTTTTGCAATATAATTGTGTTGAAAAGCTCCTAATCAATTATTTGAACTCCTAATATTTGAATAAAACCTTTTTGCGGTCCTTTTTGTAGAGGTTTCGGACGAGCAATTCTAAATGGGCCTTTCAAAGGACCCGTTGGAATTTTAACCTATAAAAAAAGTACAGAAATTGAGGTTTTGCAATATAATTGTGTTGAAAAGCTCCTAATCAATTACGTGAACTCCTAGAATTTGATTAAAACTTGTTTTGCGGTCCTTTTTGTAGAGGTTTCGGACGAGAGGGTCGAAATGGGCCTTTCAATGGACCCGTTGGAATTTTAACTGAGTAAAAAGTACAGAAATTGAGGTTTTGCAATATAATTGTGTTCAAAAGCTCCTAATCAATTATTTGAACTCCTAATAGTTGAATAAAACATTTTTGCGGTCCTTTTTGTAGAGGTTTCGGATGAGAGGGTCGAAATGGGCCTTTCAATGGACCCGTTGGAATTTTAACTGAGTAAAAAGTACAGAAATTGAGATTTTGCAATATAATTGTGTTCAAAAGCTCCTATTCAATTATTTGAACTCCTAATATTTGAATAAAACATTTTTGCTGTCCTTTTTGTAGAGGTTTCGGAGGAGCAGGTCTAAATGGGCCTTTCAATGGACTCGTTGGAATTTTAACTGAGTAAAAAGTACAGAAATTGAGGTTTCACAATATAATTGTGTCGAAAAGCTCCTAATAAATTATTTGAACTCCTAAAATTTGATTAAAACTTGTTTTGCGGTCCTTTTTGTAGAGTTTTCGGACGAGCGGGTTGAAATGGGCCTTTCAATGGACCCGTTGGAATTTTTTTGAGTAAAAAGTACAGAAGTTGAGGTTTTGCAATATAATTGTGTTGAAAAGCTCCTAATCAATTATTTGAACTCCTAATATTTGATTAAAACTTGTTTTGCAGTCCTTTTTGTAAAGGTTTCGGACGAGCGGCTCGAAATGGGCCTTTCAATGGACCCGTTGGAATTTTAACTAAGTAAAAAGTACAGAAATTGAGGTTTTGTAATATAATTGTGTTGAGAAGCTCCTAATCAATTTATTTGAACTCCTAATATTTGAATAAAACATTTTTGCAGTCCTTTTTGTAGAGGTTTCGGACGAGCAGGTCGAAATGGGCCTTTCAATGGACCCGTTGGAATTTTAACTGAGTAAAAAGTACAGAAATTGAGGTTTTGCAATATAATTGTGTTCAAAAGCTCCTAATCAATTATTTGAACTCCTAATATTTGAATAAAACATTTTTGCGATCCTTTTTGTAGAGGTTTCGGACGAGAAGGTCTAAATGGGCCTTTCAATGGACCCGTTAGAACTTTAACTGAGTAAAAAGTACATAAATTGAGGTTTTGCAATATAATTGTGTTGAAAAGCTCCTAATCAATTACATGAACTCCTAAAATTTGATTAAAACTTGTTTTGCGGTCCTTTTTGTAGAGGTTTCGGATGAGCGGGTCGAAATGGGCCTTTCAATGGACCCGTTGGAATTTTAACTGAGTAAAAAGTACAAAAATTGAGGTTTTGCAATATAATTGTGTTCAAAAGCTCCTAATCAATTATTTGAACTCCTAATATTTGAATAAAATATTTTTGCGGTCATTTTTGTAGAGGTTTCGGACGACCAGGTCGAAATGGGCCTTTCAATGGACCCGTTGGAATTTTAAATGAGTAAAAAGTACAAAAATTGAGGTTTTGCAATATAATTGTGTTGAAAAGCTCCTAATCAATTATTTGAACTCCTAATATTTGAATAAAACCCTTACTTCTAATCAATTAAATGAGTAAAAAGTAGTTGCAAGGGTTGTTTTGTTTTAGGATTTTCCAAGTTCAATAAAATAAACTTCAAGTTCTCTTATTTTGGTTTTAATATCTTGCAAGAGCATCGAGAGAGCATTGTGAGGTTATCTATTTACTTAGCATCGAGAGAGTTAAGTATACGAAAGAAATAAGAGCAAGTTCTCTAGTTTATAGTTGAACTATCTTGTGCCTAGGGATAGGGCAAGGTTAAGTGGTTAAGGAAGAATCCATACACATCGGTGTTCATCCTTCGATTCACGCCGGGAGGTATCATCAAAGACGTGATCATCGACAGACTTGGACCTAGGGATAGGCCAAGGCAGATCTGGGATTCTTGCCAAACTTGAAAGTACTGAGTTGGTGTGTTTGCTGCCGCCACGACCAACGGATAGCTGCCGCGACAGGTGCTGCCAGCGACAGGCGTGACGACAGAACTGGAGTTCCTAAGCAATACAATACCTGCACTACTGAGCAATTCAATACCAGCCCATTCTCTCTATCTTGATAATTCTACTCTTTTATTTACGTCTTCTTCAATATTTTCGTGACAACTTTCTAAACTATTTTCTTTACTTCGTGCAGTGAAATAAGGTAAAGCTATTAGCCCAATCCCTGTGGAGACGATATCCGATACTTCGTATCACTTTACTACTTGCGTCGTGTACACTTGCACTACAATTGCGATAGACTCTTTTACACGCAACAAGTTTTTGGCGCCGTTGCTGGGGATTGGCAACATAACTACACCTTTCTTTTATTGCACTTTTCGTTTTTATTTTTGTTTCTTTTCTTTTAATTTTTCTTTTTCTATTTTTTTCGTTAGTACTTCTAACTCTTGCTTTTCACAAGGTTATCTTGCTTATGCACGGATCTAAAAGAGGTGAAGATCCTGAGTATCCATTAGATCCGGAAGTTGAACGTTCATTCAATCTTAGGAACCGACTTCGTTACGTGCTAGCCAGGAACGAGTACCTTGAAGAACAGTTAGAGACAATGGCATACCAAGGAGATAATCCTGCTGCTAGAGATGGAGCTGTTATACCGCCTGTCGGTGACCCGCCTGCAGCAGCCGGACGACGGTTATGCCGTGACTACATGCTGAACGATCATGTAGAGCTGGAGACCACGCTGCCGGATATTGAAGTTGATAACTTTGAGCTTAAACCTGTCATGTTTAGTATGATCAACAATGTCGGACAGTTTAGTGGTGCTGTGACAGAAGATGCTAGGGAGCATCTCAAAATGTTCCAGGAAATCTGTGGTTCGTTTAGACTACCAGGAGTTAATCCGGAGATACTGAGGCTTCGGTTATTTCCCCACTCATTGAGGGACATGGCTAAAACTTGGTGGAATAAACTTACGCCGGGTTCAATTATGACTTGGGCAGATTTATCTCGTGAATTTTTATCTCGTTTTAATCCTTCGCATTTATCTGAGCGATTACGTAATGAAATTGCTACTTTTCAACAGGAAGATGACGAGCCGATGCACGAGGCCTGGGACAGATTTACTACTCTTCTTCGGAACTGCCCAATGCATGGATTCTCTGTCTGGAATCAGGTAACTAAGTTCTATAATGCTGCTAACTTACAAACTCGTATTCAAATTGATTCTGCAGCAAATGGACTATTATTGGATAAAGATTCAGACGAGGCATTGCAAGTTTTGAAAAATCTGGCCAAAAATGAGGAACAGTTTCCGACCACAAGAAGAGGGGGTAAACGGGTACTTGCTGTCAAGGACTATGAAGCCGACAGCACGTTGAAATCACAGGTAGCATTCCTTACTAAAGCAATGAAAAGGTTATTGAATGATGATGGTCAACAAGGATTTGCTGTAGAGGAAGTATGTGATATCTGTGAGGGAAATCATAGTCGGGATGAGTGCCCAATACAAGTAGAAGAGGGAAAATATGTTGGAAATTACAACAAGCCGAATTACAACTCCAACAATTATAATCCCAATTGGAGGAAAGATCCCAAATTTTCCTGGAGTAATCCCAATAACGCCCTGAATCCTCAAGCACACAATCAGAATCAGGGAGGACCTAGATTGCTGACGCGACAGCACCTGCCGCCGCAGCAGCAACAGCAGCCACCAGCTGCCACGAGCAGTATACTGGAACAAACTCTGGCCACCTTTATGTCTCAGACAGGTACTTATATTGAGAATATGAATCAGTTTGTCAAAAAGACAGAAAATTTCATGGATAAAACAGAGATGAGGATGACAAATCATGAGGCTACTTTGAAATCTCTGGATTCACAAATGGGTCAGGTTTCTCAACATATTAAGCCAAGGCAGAATGGAGGATTCCCTAGTAATACTGAAAATGCTAGGCCACCCACACATGAACAGTGTAAGGCAATTACTACTAGGAGTGGGAAGAAACTGCCAGGGCCGGAAAAAGAAGTTGAAACAGGAAAGGAACCAGCCTTGGACCAACCTGCCGAGGAAGCTGCCCCGACAGGTAATAAACAGACTACTGCCGATGAGCCTGTCACGACAGCAGACGCGACAGAGGAGAAAAATGATGAACGCAAACCTCCTCAGATTCGTATACAGTGGGAAGGACATATTGCTGACTATCGTCCTCCGCCACCTTTTCCTCAACAGATACAGCAAGCTAAGCAAGAATCTCAACTTAAAAAGATTTATGATATTTTTAAACAGGTTCATATTAATATTCCGCTGTTAGATGCCGTTAGGGAGATGCCCGGGTACGCCAAATTTCTCAAGGATGTCATGTCAAAGAAATATAAACTTGGGGAATTTGAAACGGTAAGGATGGCAGATGGTTGCATGAGCATTCTTCATCGGCAACCACCCCAGAAAAAGAAAGATCCGGGGAGCTTCATCATACCTTGTGTAATCGGAGACAAATATGTGGGTAAGGCACTTTGTGATCTTGGTGCTAGTGTTAATTTAATGCCAAAGTCTGTTTTTTAGAAATTAGGTATTGGAAAGGCGCGGCCCACGACAGTAACTCTGCAGCTGGCAGACCGCTCTTATGTTCATCCAGAGGGAAAGATTGAAGATATTCTGGTAAGAGTGGATAAGTTTATTTTTCCTGCTGACTTTCTTATTTTAGATTGTGAGGCAGATGAAAACGCACCAGTCATCCTTGGGCGACCCTTCTTAGCCACGGGAAGATCACTGATTGATGTGGAGAAAGGAGAACTCACCATGCGAGTAAACGATCAAGAGATTAAGTTGAATGTTCTCCAAGCGATGAAACATGCTGATTTGGTGAGGAATGCAAGGGCCATCATTGAAGTTATCCTTGATCAACCCTGCAATTGGTCGAGCTGTCACGACAGCACCGACGACAGCAACTCCTCGGACTATGATACATCTGATACTGAAGATCAGGAGGAGGTAAACTGGTTAGGCAATCGTCCAGGTAAGTTATTCGAACCTTTGAATTATACTTCGGATAACCATTTAATCCAAAAGCCATCTACTATTGAACCACCTGCCTTAGAACTGAAGCCCCTGCCAGGGCAGCTTAAATATGCCTTTCTTGGTTCAAATGATACGTTGCCCGTAATCATCTCTTCTAAGCTGCCGCAGGAACAGGAACGACAGCTAATCGACATGCTTAGGCATCACAAAAACGCAATTGGATGGACGATAGCAGACATTCAAGGCATTAGTCCGGCGTTATGCATGCACAAAATCCTCCTCGAGGAAGATCATAAGCCGACTATTGATGCCCAAAGGCGGCTAAACCATGCGATGAAAGAGGTGGTGCGTAAAGAGATAATTAAGTGGTTAGATGCTGGTATTATTTACGCCATCTCCGACAGCAAATGGGTGAGCTCGGTGCAATGTGTTCCCAAGAAAGGAGGAATGACAGTGATAACCAACGAGAACAATGAGTTAATCCCAACCAGGACTGTGACCGGTTGGAGGGTTTGTATGGACTATCGGAAGCTTAACAAAGCTACCCGAAAGGATCATTTTCCTTTACCCTTTATTGATCAAATGCTCGATAGATTAGCGGGTAAATCTTACTATTGTTTTCTTGATGGTTATTCAGGTTATAATCAAATTACTATTGCAACGGAGGATCAAGAAAAGACGACTTTCACATGCCCCTACGGAACGTACGCTTTTAGGAGGATGCCGTTTGGACTATGTAATGCACCCGCCACCTTCCAAAGGTGCATGATGGCTATATTCTCCGACATGGTAGAGGACTTCCTTGAGATATTTATGGATGATTTTTCCGTCTTTGGAGACGATTTTGAGAGTTGCCTTGGCAACCTACAAAAGGTACTTGAAAGATGTGAAAAAGCAAATCTTGTTTTGAATTGGGAAAAATGCCACTTTATGGTGGATGAGGGGATAGTCCTTGGCCATAAGATTAGCTGCCGTGGGATAGAAGTCGACAGGGCTAAAATATAAGTAATTGAGAAGCTGCCGCCGCCGACCACAGTCAAGGGTATTAGGAGTTTTTTAGGGCATGCTGGTTTTTATCGAAGGTTTATTGCAAATTTCTCAAAAATCACCAAGCCCCTATGTCATCTCTTAGAGCAGAACCGACCCTTTGACTTTAATGATGAATGTACTGAAGCATTCAAGGTTCTGAAGGAAAAACTGGTAACAGCCCCCATAGTACAGCCACCAGACTGGACACAGCCATTTGAGATTATGTATGATGCTAGTGACTATGCTGTCGGGGCAGCACTTGGGCAGCGCAGAGATAAGCTGTTTCATGTCATATACTATGCCAGTAAAACATTGAATGACGCCCAAGTGAACTACACCACCACAGAAAAGGAGCTATTAGCTGTGGTATTCTCCATCGACAAGTTTCGTTCTTACATACTTGGGACGAAGGTAATATTGCACACAGACCATTCTGCCCTGAAGTATTTGTTCACAAAGAAGGATGCAAAGCCTAGATTGATACGGTGGATCTTGCTATTACAAGACTTCGACCTTGAGATCAAGGACAAAAAGGGGACAGAAAATCAGGTGGCAGACCACTTGTCAAGATTGGAGAAGGGACAGAGTCTACCAATCGACGAGACAAATATACTGGAGACCTTCCCAGATGAGCAGCTCTTTGCTGCCGCAATTGTTGTCGCGACAGCCATGGCGGCAGGTAAGTCTTCTGAACTCCCCTGGTATGCTGATTTCGTTAATTTTATAGTTAGCGGAATACTTCCTTCTGATCTTAATTATCAAGCCAGGAAGAGGTTCCAAAATGATGTTAAGCATTATTATTGGGACGAACCTCTTCTTTTCAAACTATGCGCAGATCAGGTTATAAGGAGGTGTGTACCACAAGAAGAACAAGAAGACATTCTCCATCACTGCCATGCTTCACAATATGGAGGTCACTTAGGAGGCAATAAAACTGCTGCCAAGGTGCTGCAGTCAGGGTTCTACTGGCCGACACTGTATAAAGATGCACAGAACTTCTACAAGAACTGTGACAGGTGCCAGCGGACAGGTAACATCTCGAGGAGAAACGAGATGCCACTGCAGAACATTCTGGAAGTCGAGATCTTCGACGTTTGGGGGATTGATTTCATGGGACCTTTTCCATCTTCATGTGGAAATCTATACATCCTCTTAGCAGTGGATTATGTCTCTAAGTGGGTTGAAGCCATCGCCACTAAAAAGAATGATGCCAAGACAGTCCAAAAGTTTTTGCACAAAAACATTTTTTCTAGATTTGGCATCCCCAAGGCGATTATCAGTGATGAAGGGAGACATTTTGACAATAGGGTCATTGCTGCCGCCTTGAAGAAATATGGTGTCAAGCACAGGATCGCAACAGCATACCACCCACAGACCAACGGACAAGCTGAGATATCTAATAGGGAAGTTAAGAACATTCTTGAAAAGATGGTTAAGCCAACTAGGAAAGATTGGTCTTTACTCCTTAATGATGCATTATGGGCATATAGGACAGCTTTTAAGACTCCATTGGGCATGTCTCCATACTGATTGATCTATGGGAAAACCTGTCACTTGCCTGTCGTGATAGAGCACAAAGCATATTGGGCAATCAAGGCCGTGAATATGGACTTGGACAAGGCAGGCCAGAAAAGGCTGTTAGATCTGAACGAGCTTGAGGAAATACGGACAATGGCCTACGACAATGCAAGAATCTACAAGGAGAAAACTAAGAAGTGGCATGACAGGAAGTTGCTGCCACGACAGTTCTGCCCAGGGCAGCTTGTGTTGTTATTCAATTATAGACTGAAACTCTTCCCAGGAAAGCTAAAGTCTAGATGGTCTGGCCCGTTCCAAGTGGTACAAGTTTTTCCCCATGGTGCCATCACAATCCAATCATTAAAAGACGGGCACCAATTCAAAGTCAACGGACAGCGCCTCAAGCATTATCAGGGGACTGAAGCCCCAGGAATACAGGAAGTGGTTACTTTAGGAGATGCCCCACAAGGCATCCCTAATTTAACCTAAATTTTATTTTCATTTATTTTATTACTTAGTATTATTTATTAGGAAATTAGGTTTATTTTATTTAAATAATGTTTTTTATATTTTCTGTTTTCAGCAAATAAAAGAGTCAAGAAGAAAAGAAGAAGTGACCCAAGCCCACCATCCATCCATCAGCCCAACAGAGCCCATTTATTGAAGCATGTCGTTCCAGCTGCCGTCGCAGACACGGATAAGACAGGCTGTCAACAGACTGACACGGCAGACGCAGAAACGTGTGGCAGACGCGTAACAGACGCATAAATGCGTGTCAGACGCGTCAGACACGCCAAATCTCAACAGTCGCTCCGTTATTCACGCCTGCCATTACAACATTAAACGGGCAGCAACTCGACCGCTATAAAACCCCGTTCTCATTTCTATTTTCATCACTTCTACTTATTCTTACTTGCTTTCTCCTCTCGTTTTTCTTTTTTTTCTTTACTTTCACAACCCTTGCAACTAAAATGTCTTATAGACAGACCCGCCGCGGTGCTGCCTCAGCCTCTTCATCAGCAGCACCCACACCGTCGGCCTTTGCCACCAAGGAATTATGGGAAGAAAGAGGTTTTATCTACATCCGCAAGGCTCTGAACATGGGGCTTCAACCATTCATCGCGAGGGCCATACGAGCTCAACTATGGGAACAGTTTGCATAACAACCGGCAGAATTAAACGACACATTGGTAAGGGAGTTTTATGCTGCCATCAACAGCAAGACGGCGACATCCGTCACTGTCCGAGGGGTCAAGGTACCATTCACAGTTGACAGCATCAACCACATGTATGGCCTCTATTTTGGTCCAAACGAAGATGCCCATCAGCAATTTTTGGACACCCTCGACGCTGCTGCCTACGGAGCTGTCATGGCAGAAGTGACAGAGGAAGGAACGACATGGAACACAAGCAAAAAGAACCCCAACTCTGTCAAAAGGGGGCAGCTCCTCCCAGAAGCAAAGCTATGGAACGCTTTCATCAAAAAGTGTATCATGCCGTCCTCTCATCACACGACGGTAGACCAGCAACGGCTCGCCCTCATTCATTCAATCATGAACGACCGGCCTATCAACGTGGGCCGCTATATGAGGGACATCATTTTGGACTGCACATTTCGCTCCACCTCCCGCCTTTGCCTCCCATTCATGATCACTTCTCTTTGCCGCTGTGCTGCCGTCCCCGAAACCACCACCGACAAATTGGTACAAGGCAGAGGCTGGACTGACAACAACATATCCAGCCTCATGGAGCTGATAGTCGCTACCCCACTCTCCTCTTTCAACCCGGCTGCTTCCCCAGCAGAATCATCCGAGGAACCTGCCCATGAACCTGCCACAGCAGCCGCCCAGACCAACCAATCTGCCCAGATCCTTGCTGCAATACAACGGGTGGAAGACAGACAAATGGGGCTGATGACATTCATCCGGGATTTCGCCAACTCGACGGTAAATTTCATTACCAACACTTTAAATTATCCCGATGTTATTTTCCCCACCTTCCCTGCCCACTATTTCCACATCCCATCCCCTATCCACACACCTACACCACCTGTCTCCCCCCTTGCACACTCTGCTGCTTCCACCCCATCACCTACCCAGCCGGCAGCTGACAACCCAACGGCCGAAACCTCCGCCCGGGGAGCGAAGCGACCTGCCTCACATGACATCGAGACAGACCCTCCTATTAGGAGGAATTTGGCGAAGGACTTCACGCCTGTCAAGAGGCAGAAACGTGTGGCAGACAGAAAACTAATGCCCAAAGCCAGCACCACCACCAGCAGCACTTGGGATAGTGGCAGCAGCTCAGACATCCAGGTCGTGGAGCAACCTACCCAGCCTACCCCACAACCCAGACGCCGCCGCCAGATCCGTGTCAGCAGCAGCAGTGAAGACAGCGATTGAAATTTAAGTTTTTATTTTCTTTTTCTTGCTGTATGCTTATTTATATTTTGTGATGTATCTGCCTTCATTCTACCTGTCATTTGCATTGAGGGCAATGCAACCCTCGAGTTTGGGGGTGGCAACCCTCCATTTTAATGGAGTCTTAGTACATCTTTTTAATTAATTGTTGTGTCTTTTAAGTTCTCTTTAAAAAAAGAAAAAAAAAGAAAAGATTAAACTGTTGGCTTAAAACTGTGAAGTTACTTACCTGTCATGACAGCTCTGCCGTGGCAGCATATTTAGGATAGATTAAGGAGAAGTTTAGAGCCTTTCTATAGTTCTGAAAACTTAAACACCATTGTGACTGTTATACTGCTTAGATTTCTTTTAGCCAAACTAGAATAGGAAGCTTAGCACTTGAATAGCCCCTAGAGGTGCCTAACACTGGCTCTAGGAAAGAAGTTTAGCAAAATAGACTCAATAGCCCTAGAGGTGCCCGAAACTGGCTCTAGGAAGTTAGCTAGAGGTGCCCGAAACCGGCTCTAGTGAAACTTTAGCTTGAAAAATAAAAAGCAAGTCAAAACAGAAAATCAAAGAAGCATGAAAATGTGCCTTCAAAAAGATAAACTTTGGCATAAAAATTCAAGTTAAGAGTTGAATATTCTAGTGAAACTAAGAGAGTCTTGGCATATAACTGTTCACAAGCATGCACACACTGCACGAGAACTATAGTGAGATTCCGGACAGATCCTAATCTTTCCGACAGGTTGCTGCCGCCACAGAGAATGAGCGACGAGTAAGGGACAGTCACTGTTTGAAGGCCAACACAAAAATATTCATTTTTCTTTTAGGTCTTAATTGCTTGAGGGCAAGCAAAAACTTGAGTTTGGGGGTGTGTTGAGTGTGTAAAAGTTCTATTATTTACACCCTTTTTTAACCCATATTTCTGCTGCATTCAAGCATTATTGCATTGCATTTAGGTTTGTTTACAGCAAAACATCACAAAATGAGTAAAAGCACGGATTCTACTAAAAAAGGGTTGATTTTGCAGGTTGTTGCCATCACTGACGAAGAAGGCGGGCGCAGGGCAGAGAAGCAGAAGAGCTGAACTGGACAAGCAGATGATGAGGACGATGCTGCCATGGATCTGCCGTGACAGTAGAGGACGACAGCAAGTTAGCGGAGGAAAAGCAAAGTGGACCTCGATAGAAAGAGAAAATTATGCTCGTCTGTCGTGTGAAAACCATATATTTTTCCAAGCCCCGTATCAAAAGATATGTCAAGCCAAAGCTCAAGGAGAGGAAATCCCATGAAACAAGGAGGCGGCTGAAAAGTAGGATACTTGAAGATTAAAGTCTTTATTAGAATCTTACTTTTAATTAAAGTTGTAATCCTTGTTATCTTAGAATTCTTGAGCCCAAAGCTTATATAAGGGCATAGATTTTAACCTAGGAGAGATCATACCCCATAACCGATAACCAAACCCCTCCGCCGTTTACCCGTCGTCGACATGTTCTAAAAACCCCCTAGGGCCACGGGTTGTTTTGTAAAGTAGTTGCAAGGGTTGTTTTGTTTTAGGATTTTCCAAGTTCAATAAAATAAACTTTAAGTTCTCTTATTTTGGTTTTAATATCTTGCAAGAGCATCGGGAGAGCATTGTGAGGTTATCTATTTACTTAGCATCGGGAGAGTTAAGTATACGAAAGAAATAAGAGCAAGTTCTCTAGTTTATAGTTGAACTATCTTGTGCCTAGGGATAGGGCAAGGTTAAGTGGCTAAGGAAGAATTCATACACATCGGTGTTCATCCTTCGATTCACGCCGGGAGGTATCATCAAAGACGTGATCATCGACAAACTTGGACCTAGGGATAGGCCAAGGCAGATCTGGGATTCTTGCCAAACTTGAAAGTACTGAGTTGGTGTGTTTGCTGCCGCCACGACCAACGGACAGCTGCCGCGACAGGCGTGACGACAGAACTGGAGTTCCTAAGCAATACAATACCTGCACTACTGAGCAATTCAATACCAGCCCATTCTCTCTATCTTGATAATTCTACTCTTTTATTTACGTCTTCTTCAATATTTTCGTGACAACTTTCTAAACTATTTTCTTTACTTCGTGCAGTGAAATAAGGTAAAGCTATTAGCCCAATCCCTGTGGAGACGATATCCGATACTTCGTATCACTTTACTACTTGCGTTGTGTACACTTGCACTACAATTGCGATAGACTCTTTTACACGCAACAAGTTTTTGGCGCCGTTGCTGGGGATTGGCAACATAACTACACCTTTCTTTTATTGCACTTTTCGTTTTTATTTTTGTTTCTTTTCTTTTAATTTTTCTTTTCTATTTTTTTCGTTAGTACTTTTAACTCTTGCTTTTCACAAGGTTATCTTGCTTATGCACGGATCTAAAAGAGGTGAAGATCCTGAGTATCCATTAGATCCGGAAGTTGAACGTTCATTCAATCTTAGGAACCGACTTCGTTACGTGCTAGCCAGGAACGAGTACCTTGAAGAACAGTTAGAGACAATGGCATACCAAGGAGATAATCCTGCTGCTAGAGATGGAGCTGTTATACCGCCTGTCGGTGACCCGCCTGCAGCAGCCGGACGACGGTTATGCCGTGACTACATGCTGAACGATCATGTAGAGCTGGAGACCACGCTGCCGGATATTGAAGTTGATAACTTTGAGCTTAAACCTGTCATGTTTAGTATGATCAACAATGTCGGACAGTTTAGTGGTGCTGTGACAGAAGATGCTAGGGAGCATCTCAAAATGTTCCAGGAAATCTGTGGTTCGTTTAGACTACCAGGAGTTAATCCGGAGATACTGAGGCTTCGGTTATTTCCCCACTCATTGAGGGACATGGCTAAAACTTGGTGGAATAAACTTACGCCGGGTTCAATTATGACTTGGGCAGATTTATCTCGTGAATTTTTATCTCGTTTTAATCCTTCGCATTTATCTGAGCGATTACGTAATGAAATTGCTACTTTTCAACAGGAAGATGACGAGTCGATGCACGAGGCCTGGGACAGATTTACTACTCTTCTTCGGAACTGCCCAATGCATGGATTCCCCGTCTGGAATCAGGTAACTAAGTTCTATAATGCTGCTAACTTACAAACTCGTATTCGAATTGATTCTGCAGCAAATGGACTATTATTGGATAAAGATCCAGACGAGGCATTGTAAGTTTTGAAAAATCTGGCCAAAAATGAGGAACAGTTTCCGACCACAAGAAGAGGGGGTAAACGGGTACTTGCTGTCAAGGACTATGAAGCCGACAGCACGTTGAAATCACAGGTAGCATTCCTTACTAAAGCAATGAAAAGGTTATTGAATGATGATGGTCAACAAGGATTTGCTGTAGAGGAAGTATGTGATATCTGTGAGGGAAATCATAGTCGGGATGAGTGCCCAATACAAGTAGAAGAGGGAAAATATGTTGGAAATTACAACAAGCCGAATTACAACTCCAACAATTATAATCCCAATTGGAGGAAAGATCCCAAATTTTCCTGGAGTAATCCCAATAACGGCCTGAATCCTCAAGCACACAATCAGAATCAGGGAGGACCTAGATTGCTGACGCGACAGCACCTGCCGCCGCAGCAGCAATAGCAGCCACCAGCTGCCACGAGCAGTATACTGGAACAGACTCTGGCCACCTTTATGTCTCAAACAGGTACTTATATTGAGAATATGAATCAGTTTGTCAAAAAGACAGAAAATTTCATGGATAAAACAGAGATGAGGATGACAAATCATGAGGCTACTTTGAAATCTCTGGAGACAAAAATGGGTCAGGTTTCTCAACACATTAAGCCAAGGCAGAATGGAGGATTCCCTAGTAATACTGAAAATGCTAGGCCACCCACACATGAACAGTGTAAGGCAATTACTACTAGGAGTGGGAAGAAACTGCCAGGGCCGGACGAGCAGGTCTAAATGGGCCTTTCAATGGACCCGTTGGAATTTTAACTGAGTAAAAAGTACAGAAATTGAGGTTTTGCAATATAATTGTGTTGAAAAGCTCCTAATCAATTATTTGAACTCCTAATATTTGAATAAAACATTTTTCTGTCCTTTTTGTAGAGGTTCCGGACGAGCAGGTCTAAATGGGCCTTTAAATGGACCCGTTGGAATTTTAACTGAGTAAAAAGTACAGAAATTGAGGTTTTGCAATTAAATTGTGTTGAAAAGCTCCTAATCAATTATTTGAACTCCTAATATTTGAATAAAACCTTTTTGCGGTCCTTTTTGTAGAGGTTTCGGACGAGCAGGTCTAAATGGGCCTTTCAATGGACCCGTTGGAATTTTATCTGAGTAAAAAGTATAAAATTGAGGTTTTTCAATATAATTGTGTTTCAAAGCTCCTAATAAATTATTTGAACTCCTAATATTTGAATAAAACATTTTTGCGGTCCTTTTTATAGAGGTTTCGGATGAGCAGGTCTAAATGGGCCTTTCAATGGACCCGTTGGAATTTTAACTAAGTAAAAAGTACAATAATTGAGGTTTTGCAATATAATTGTGTTGAAAAGCTCCTAATCAATTACATGAACTCCTAAAATTTGATTAAAACTTGTTTTGCAGTCCTTTTGGTAGAGGTTTCGGACGAGCGGGTCGAAATGGGCCTTTCAATGGACCCGTTGGAATTTTAAATGAGTAAAAAGTACAGAAATTGAGGTTTTGCAATTTAATTGTGTTGAAAAGCTCCTAATCAATTATTTGAACTCCTAATATTTGAATAAAACATTTTTCCGGTCATTTTTGTAGAGGTTTCGGACGAGTAGGTCTAAATGGGCCTTTCAATGGACCCGTTGGAATTTTAACTGAGTAAAAAGTACAGAAATTGAGGTTTTGCAATATAATTGTGTTGAAAAGCTCCTAATCAATTACATGAACTCCTAAAATTTGATTAAAACTTGTTTTGCAGTCATTTTTGTAGAGGTTTCGGACGAGCAGGTCGAAATGGGCCTTTCAATGGACCCGTTGGAATTTTAACTGAGTAAAAAGTAAATAATATACTGTTTTGCAATATAATTGTGTTGAAAAGCTCCTAATCAATTACATGAACTCCTAAAATTTGATTAAAACTTCTTTTTTTGCGGTCCTTTTTGTAGAGGTTTCGGACGAGCAGGTCTAAATGGGCCTTTCAATGGACCCGTTGGAATTTTAACTGAGTAAAAAGTACAAAAACTGCGGTTTTGCAATATAATTGTGTTGAAAAGCTCATAATCAATTATTTGAACTACTAATTTTT
Organism: Hibiscus trionum; assembly: GCA_030270665.1. NCBI lineage: Eukaryota > Viridiplantae > Streptophyta > Magnoliopsida > Malvales > Malvaceae > Hibiscus > Hibiscus trionum. Next base: position 29,030,929 of record BSYR01000002.1, read on the forward strand.
TATTAAAACTTCTTTTTTTGCGGTCCTTTTTGTAGAGGTTTCGGACGAGCAGGTCTAAATGGGCCTTTCAATGGACCCGTTGGAATTTTAACTGAATAAAAAGTACAAAAATTGCGGTTTTGCAATATAATTGTGTTGAAAAGCTCATAATCAATTATTTGAACTACTAATTTTTGATTAAAACTTCTTTTTTTGCGGTCCTTTTTGTAGAGGTTTCGGACGAGCAGGTCTAAATGGGCCTTTCAATGGACCCGTTGGAATTTTAACTGAATAAAAAGTACAAAAATTGCGGTTTTGCAATATAATTGTATTGAAAAGCTCCTAATCAATTATTTGAACTCCTAATATTTGAATAAAACATTTTTGCGGTCGTTTTTGTAGAGGTTTCGGATGAGCAGGTCTAAATGGGCCTTTCAATGGACCCGTTGGAATTTTAACTGAGTAAAAAGTATAAAATTGAGGTTTTTCAATATAATTGTGTTTCAAAGCTCCTAATAAATTATTTGAACTCCTAATATTTGAATAAAACATTTTTGCGGTCCTTTTTGTAGAGGTTCAGGACGAGCAGGTCTAAATGGGCCTTTCAATGGACCCGTTGGAATTTTAACTGAGTAAAAAGTACAGAAATTGAGGTTTTTCAATATAATTGTGTTCAAAAGCACCTAATCAATTATTTTAACTCCTAATATTTGATTAAACCTTGTTTTGCAGTCCTTTTTGTAGAGGTTTCGGACGAGCGGGTCGAAATGGGCCTTTCAATGGACCCGTTGGAATTTTAAATGAGTAAAAAGTACAGAAATTGAGGTTTTGCAATATAATTGTGTTGAAAAGCTCCTAATCAATTATTTGAACTCCTAATATTTGAATAAAACCTTTTTGTGGTCGTTTTTGTAGAGTTTTCGGACGAGCATGTCTAAATGGCCCTTTCAATGGACTCGTTGGAATTTTATCTGAGTAAAAAGTAAGAAATTGAGTTTTTTCAATATAATTGTGTTTAAAAGCTCCTAATCAATTATTTGAACTCCTAATATTTGAATAAAACATTTTTGCGGTCCTTTTTGTAGAGGTTTCGGACGAGAAGGTCTAAATGGGCCTTTCATTGGATCCGTTGGAATTTTAACTGATTAAAAAGTACAGAAATTGAGGTTTTGCAATATATTTGTGTTGAAAAGCTCCTAATCAATTACATGAACTCCTAAAAGTTGATTAAAACTTGTTTTGCAGTCCTTTTTGTGGAGGTTTCAGACGAGGGGGTCGAAATGGGCCTTTCATAGGACCCGTTGGAATTTTAATTGAGTAAAAAGTACAGAAATTGCGGTTTTGCAATATAATTGTGTTGAAAAGCTCCTAATCAATTATTTGAACTACTAATATTTGATTAAAACTTGTTTTGCGGTCCTTTTTGTAGAGGTTTCAGACGAGCATGTCTAAATGGGCCTTTCAATGGACCCGTTGGAATGTTAACTGAGTAAAAAGTACAGAAATTGCGGTTTTGCAATATAATTGTGTTGAAAAGCTCCTAATCAATTACATGAACTCCTAAAATTTGATTAAAACTTGTTTTGCAGTCCT